>OY293419.1:46976967-48232800 GCA_958502065.1 Chrysolina americana | reverse complement strand
TATATTACAGCACTGTAGTTAGCTGACAATCAATTTTTAATATTCAGTACGTTTAGACTTCAAGTGAATGCTCATAAACTGGGGAGCTGACGATTTGTGTTCACTCGTACTTAATATACATAAGTTTCCTTAGTCTGGCATCTACAAGCACATAAACTTCAGAATTGGTGTCGGTGGTATAGATATTGTTAACTTCAATAACAGCTGTTTGCACCGGTTCTCCTTAAAAATAAACTAAGCTAAGTAGAGGATTAGCTTAAGGTGGACCTTAAGGTAGAATTCGTTTGCACCGTATAAACCTGAAATGAATCTTAGCTAAGTATTGGAAATGTTTGGCAACATAGTAACAGTGATGTCGTGAACGTCAAATATGTCATTTGAATGCTTCAAGTATCGAGTAGTATTACGAGAATTCAGAGAATTTTTAGTGTTTCGTTTTGTAGTTTGTCGTTATCGATGTACAAGTTGTGATGGAAGAAGATAAAAAAAGAGCCCCAAATTTTTCGTTGCAAGAAAAAGCTTTATTGCTAAATATATTGCATAAATTCAAGAACATCGTCGAAAACAAAAAGACTAATTTCCAATGTTGGCGGGAGAAGGACGATGCGTGGCAGAAAGTTACAGATATGTTCAACGCGCAAACCCCGGAAACATATCCACGAGGTAAAGTTGCATTGCGAAAGTTTTATGATAATATAAAAAAAAGGTTAGGAAGGAGGTAGCTGATGAAAAAAAGGAGATTTTCAACACAGGAAGCGGAGTGATTCGGTGTGTGCCAGATCCTATTAAAGACCTGGCGCTAGGGTTTATGAATCCAAAAACTGTTGATGGAATAGGAAGTAACTTTGACAGTGATTAGTTTATAACGAGAAATCACCACCATTCAAGTGACAATCATAAGAAAGAATGTGAAGAAGAAAATTCTGATATAGAGATAGAACATAATAATTTGAAAGACACAGATATCATTCATGTTACCGAGCCTTTGGATGGTCAGTCAACCTCAACCTCAACCGCTTCATTGTTGTTGAGCAATATCAGGAATAAAGAACCAAAGACATGCGAAACGGATAATCTGGAACCGTTCACATCAAAAGTAAGTAATATCCTATAATATATTGGTATTTTTTTATGTACTTGCTCCATAAGAGGTAAGGGATGTTTACTGGTCGAAGGCAATTTTTTTGTGGCTAAGTGTCCCGAGTCCACAGATCTTTCCTGAGACACGTAGCCCTTATCGCTTGTGATGGTTATTACGTTTTTCGCACGATCTATGCAATAACCACAATAAATGCTAGTAATTGAAACTTTTTGTTTGTCTAAACAGAAAACCAAGCGAGGCCATCCAGTTCATGTGGAAAATCCCAAAAGTGAATGCCTGAAAAGCACATGGCTGAAAAGAAGAAGGCCTGCCATTCAGCAGTTGCCTTCCTCAAAGCTTTCTGAACACTATTTGTCTTTGGCAGAGGTGAAAATTGAATGTTTTCAGGCTGAAACAGAAAACATGAAGGCAAGAGAACGAAGAGAACAAGAAATATTCGATTTACAAAAAAGAAAACTATTAATTGAAATCGAAATAGAATCAGAGAAATTAAAAGTATTGAAAAGTTATGCTTCTGATAATTAGTTCCTTTTATTACCAATACAAACTGTTATATTGATGTCCTTTTATTGTCAATACAAATTGTTATATTTATGTTGTTTTAGATTATTTTTATTTTTGAACATATTTGTTGTTGACCTGCATGGTAAATACATCATACCAAATTTCATTTGATTCAGTTGTGCACCATCCTGTTCTATTTGGATAGAACCAGCTGTGCCATTTTTTATAACATTTATAGGTAACTAGATATCGAAAATTAAATTAATTCGAAAACACTTTTGGAAATTTCATATTGACATCTTTTAACTAGTTTTGAAGTAAAATGAAATTCTGTTTCACCTTAGCCGGTGAGCTACCTTAAGCCATTTGTTTATCAAATTTTCAATAAACCTCACGAAATTTAAATTACAGTCAGGAGCAAAGAATGACTAGGCATTTATCACACATTTATTTATCAAAATTGTAAGTCACAATATTGAAAATCCTTTTCTAAAAACAATGAAAATAATTTTATAGTGATTTTTGAGATTCAATTCATAAAAATATTCATCACTTAAGATTAAAAAATCTATGAATGGTGATTGGCCCTCTTGGTTTAAATTATGTTGTATTATTCAAAAGCACCAATCGGTATTCATACGTTATTGAATCCTAAATGTTGAATATTTTTATTAATTGGCCCTTATTCTTCAATATGTGAAAAGTAATTGTCAATGAATTCTCTTTGAACATGCAATATACCATTATTATCCTCATTTTGAAGAGGAATGTTTGGTGTCTCATTCTGCAGTATAATATTTTGTAAAAGCTCCACATCTTCTGGCGGAGGTGGCTCTGGATCATTACCATTATCATTACCAGTATCCACAATAACCTCAATTGCTGTATTCAACTTCAAGCGGCAACCATAAGCAAGTATAGGAAATCTCATTTTCCATACTCCTATCTGCCTCTCAACAGTGTTGCGTGTTCTAATATGAGATTCATTGTACAGCTCTTCAGCTCTTGTTCTAGGATTCAATAGGGGTGTCAAAAGGTATTGCCTCAAATTATATCCACTGTCTCCTGTAACAAAACAATTATCCATTCAAATGGTAGCGAACGGCAGCTAAATATCAATGTCAATACTATAATGTAGTTAGTTTATTGTAATGTAAGTAGTATATTAATTTTATCGTTATTAACATGTTTGCTTAGCCAGTAAAATACTATTTGGAAATTCATCATTTTCAAACCTCTGTCTAATTCTTGAGTTGTTGAATATAGTAACGTCATGGGTCCACGCCAGCGTACAACTAAATCCAAAATTTTCAGTTTCGCACTGCTCACAGTTTGAATGTTTATTGAAAAGTATCCCTTTCGATTCCTGAATACTTCAGCGTCATTTCCTCCTAAGATAAAAATAGTAGTAGTAATTTCAGAATTGTGGATCCTTTAGTTTCTTCAATTATTTGAGAAATGTGCCTCCACCAATCACTTCCTTACTATACTCTATGGACATTTCCCTAACAAAATTAACAAAATTTTGATCCTCATTTCTAATGATACTAACTTTGCCAGCAGAATATACTTCACTGTACGAATGAAGTGAAGACATATTTTTCAACAAAAATATACTATAAATTGAGACTAGGTTTGAGCGATGAATGATTATTTTTGAAATTGTTATATTGCTATGGTTGTATTCAATATTTTAATGAAGTATTACATAGGTCTCCTGAGGGGCCGTAATAGACAAAGTAATACCTACCTGGCGATTTGATTTTAATGTGGCTTCCATCCACAGTCCCAATGACTCTTGGGAATCTTGCTACTTGATAAAACTCATGTTGAGTTATTGCTAATTCTTCAGGAGTGCCTGGCATTTTAATACATGTATGGCATAGACGAGCCAATGCTCTTGCCACTCTCTTGGTATTCCTGGAGGCTGTTGACAAGTAGACACCGGCAAAATCTCCAATACATGAAAGATGAGATCCTGTTGCACACAGTCTCAAGAACATCAACAACTGATTCATAGGAGCAACACTGTTATTGCTGAAAATATATTTCTGATTAGGTGAAATATATTGTATTTACAAGTGAAACAAAATGAATAGTACTGCAAAGACAGAACCAGAAAATATATTATTTCATGCAATATAAATTAACAATATAGGTATCAATAAACATGTTGAAGCTGAAAATAATTTTCATACTCACATATAGGGATATTCAATTTCATCCTCAATCAGGCTTAATATATAGATAGCTGTCGGTTTGGTTACTCTAAATCGCCGGAAAAATGTGAGCTCGTCAACAGATTGAAAATAATTTGCCCTCTCCTGCACTTGTCTAGGCATTCCATACAAAATTAAATTCAACTAATCCACGTCGTCGTCATCTAACAATCTATGTGCCATTTTATATAACACACAAATATAATTACGTCTCCCGTCAGCAAATTCCCGACAAAATTCCCAAAATACTAATCAACCAACAAAATGTAGAACTGTCGTCGTGGTTGATAGAAAAAGAACTGTCATCGAAAGTGGGGTTAACGTAGTTAAGTTGAACCTAAGCTCGGAAAATCTGAGGCTTATCTTGACTAAAGCTTAAGTTGTCCTTAAGTAGTGGTGCAAACCAAAATCGTAATGCAAGTCCACTTAAACCCTAAGGTGACCTCAAGTTGAACCGGTGCAAATAGCCGTAACAGTTTCTGCCGATCACTCTCCACGGCTCGATCGAATGATATTTTGGGTCTAGAAGAAGGATACGAAAGATATTACATATAGAGGCGAAGTAGAAGTAAGTTCATCCTATCATATTTTGGTGGAACGATTGTATACATTCACAATATTTGATGGATGGTGAACATCAATTCACCTAGAAACTTTGTTTGAAAGTCGTCTTATACTTTGTTTTAACCGATCATGAACTTGAGAAGATACCCAATTTTATGAATATCTCTAATGGTACTGTTTAATTTTCAGGAGCAGCTTACCAAAAAACGGGAGTTCAGTTCTAGAAAATGAAAATGTGTCAATTACTACTTACCAGTGGAACCAAAAGCTAAAAATTTATGATGCAAGCAACTTGTGATATTTGTAGCGCAGTTCAGCGTAATTCTGCAGCATTAAAAAGGCATATGCGAAAACATATGCGATGCCAAATGTGCAAGACGACATTTAGGTCTGTGGACATCAAGAACGTTCACGTTCATCATTACTTTGGTGTAGCAGTTCCCGAAAATTCAGGTATAGATCAGGTTCCATGTATAGAGCATCAGCGAAAGCAGCTCATAACTTTCGGTATAATGCCAAAAGCCTATAAGGAAGCACATGCGAAGTCCATTTTGCAAAGAGTCGTTCAGGTCTATGGATAAACATTGTTTAAAATTTGTGCATCTGAAGCAATTATTCTTGAATTTTAAACATTTGAATAAAACCTTGACTTCAATTTTATTTTATTTAATTTTTCAATACTGTACCCAGTTGTGACTGAATACTGGGAGTCCGACATCAAAAACGAACATTCAGAAGTATAAAGATTATTTCGGACATGTTCCTCTCTGAAGAATGCTCACATAGAGTAAAATTTGGCGACCACTCCATGTACACTTTTCTTTATTGAGTAGGTTCTCTCATTTTTATATCAATATTCGTCACTTCTGTATTACCACAATTTACAAGTGAAGCATAGTTTTTTTGTGTTAATCCCTTCAGTTTGTTGCCTTTTATGGAACTCAATAATAATTATTCGTCGAAAAATGTCATGATTCTAGTAAATTATGTGGTTCTGCACGAAGAAACTATAAGAAATCGTTTGAATGAAAAATTTTCTGATCAATTCTTAATAGTTTCTTTCATTATTACTGTGAAAAAAATTATAACCGCAGCTTCAACATGTTCGGTCTCAAGAGGTAGTTTTTATAAAGGTTGAGGGGTTGAAAAAATTAATTTCAAATCATTATTGAATTGTTCTTAACTCAATATAGATGCAATTTGAAATTATATTTAATTATTAATTTATATTTTTAATAATCAATAATTCATATTCCCAGGGTGTGGTTTATAAGGGTTTGAGCATTTCGGCAAATAATAACTTCATTCTTACAATACTTCAAATTAAATAACGCAATTTTCAATCGTTTCAAATTATACTAAACATCGCAAATAATAGTTTTGAAAATTACTGCCCCCTAGGAGATGATTAAGAGGCATCTGTCTGATTAATCATAAACTCATTTGAGAATGTCAAGTAGTCTACAAACAATTGATTCAAACTTTATTTTAACCAAATATATGCTGACATCTACTTTTTACCAAATATATAAAGCCCGGTTCGGCACAGGGTAGATTTTTTAAAAGAGGACCGGTAGAGTTTAAAGTGAAATTTTCAATAAAATTGGTGTTGATTCTCAAAATTCCACTTTTGTACAGTTATTTAACCGCTGATGACTGGAATAGGTATAACCTGTCATGGGTATGGCAATACGATTTCATTGAAAATATGAACATGATGTTCATAAAGTCAGATGTGAAGAGTATGTTTCTTAATTGTTCAGATGTCCGTGATGATATTTTAGGCCAAGCAATAGAGATTTGTCCTTGACAAAAATCCTACTTGGAAGCAGCCTGTGCCATCCCGTGCAGGACAGTCCGTAGTTTATTCCCACTATGTCCTCAACTCGAAAATGTAATTTTTTAATTTGTTATAAACAATAAACAACAAAAAATCGCGTTTTTTTTTTAGTTTTTTTATTGTAAAATGGAAACTATTGAAGCAGTGTTAACGGTGCAAAAGGGTGAACTGTAGAGAATTGAATTCCGAAGAGAATGACGGATAAAACGATCCGATCAGATGATTAGAACCGGAGAAAAGCGGGAAAACCCGGAATATTGTGTTTTTTTTTGTTAAATTTATAACTCTGCCATTTCTTAATATTAAGAGCTGAAACTTTGCACGATGGTAGCTATTGAGCTATTGACGTGCACTTTATGTGTGCAGAATCTGGATTCAGTCGGAATAATAGTTTTCGCACAATCCTCATCTGAATATTTTTTAGAAATATTTTCGCGGAGAGCTGGAGGCGTTTGAGGTCGTACGATTGAAATTTAAAAAATAGATTTGGAAAGTAGACGTGAGCAGTAACAAAACGTCTATTCTGATTTTTTGATTAAACGCGTTTGAGTGTGTTAAAAACTAGTGAGAACATGAAGGAAAACGGCCGACCGCGCGTGAGCCATCGAGTGGTGGGGACTGTGCGAATCGAGGAGAAACGTTTATAGTCCGGTGTTAACAGCACCGAAATCGCCTGTTTTAAAGTCTGACCCATTTTTGCGGTATATCAAATGGGACCTATGCAGGTCGATTCCTTATGTCTTTCCACATATGAAATTTAAATCTACAAAACGCCAGTTTGGTCGTGACAAAAATTACATGGAAAAAACGAAAAAATTGGGATATTCCAAAAATTAAAAAGAAGGCGCTATAACTTCTGGTATAATAGAGTTATTTGAAAAATTCTTTCACTGTTAGAAATGCCTATTCACGTACTTTGGAATGGGTCTCCAAAAATTTTCAAAGAAAAAAAGCATTTTCCGAAAATGTGCTTTATTTCGTGCTGAGATAAAATTTTAAGAGTATTGGTATTGGTCTTGGTCTCTAAAGAAAAATAGTGAACTCGAATCTACTCAATATTAAGAAAATGTAGATGGAAAATGTTATGGCATTTTATTTCAATTATATATTTTTCATGTGGTAGGTTTTTAAATTTTGTTCATTCAAATCGAGAATACATTTTTCAAAATCTGTATTGCAGTTATACAGTTAACAACAAATAGGTGTACCTATTTTGTAAAATCGCAGTGGTTTATAAGTATTGGAATTTCCTCGGGAATCCGATTCCACCCCTCTGCCGCAATCGCATCTTACTGCTCATCACACAATAATCCATTGTGAAATGGTCAATAAGAATCTAATTAACATTCCAACCATTTTGAACCTTTTTTTTGCCCGGCCGTCGACCTTTGTGTTGTGTTGGTCTAATTTAATCTTTATTCAAGATTCCTAAAAATTTATATTATGATGGTGATATGAGAAATTTACTCGCTTACTTTGCCCGTACAAATTGACAATTGTTAAAGACTGATGAATACGAAATACCTACTAGGTATATGCATATAAACTGTTGGACAGTTGAATTGAATAATTCAAATTTCTAGACAAATTTTGATCCAAGACCAAGACTATCAAGATCAAGACCAAGACTGAGCCAGTCTCGTCTTGGTCTTGAAACATCAAGGCTGAGTCTATAGCAAGCGCCCTAGTAAAAAGAGGGGTACCTCCCCTATTATGCCAGTGGATAAACGCCAACTTGCAAAACAGGGTCATAATATAAACAATTGGCGGAATAACACTGACAGCTAGAGCAAATAGGGGATGTCCGCAGGGAGGGGTACTATCGCCCCTACTATGGGCCATCCTAATGGACGAACTGATAGAAAGGCTAACATACAGAGGCATCTATTGCTTAGGATATGCTGATGATCTTGCAATTATTGCAAAAGGCAAATTTGCAAGGACAGTCTCGGAGCTTACACAAACAGCCATAGACATAACCGACAGGTGGTGTAAGGAGGAAGAACTGAGCGTAAACCCTCATAAAACCACTATAGTCACATTCACACGAAAGAAAACACTCGAAGGAGTTAGGTCACCTGTGCTAAACGGGATAGAAATTCCTTTTGCCCAAGAGGCAAAATACTTAGGATTTATCTTGGACCTTTAGCTAACATGGAATCAACATCTACAAAAAGTGATAGAAAAAAGCTCAGTAGCCTTCAATCTGTGCAGGAGAATGTGCGGAAAAAATTGGGGGCCAGAACCAAAAATGACCACATGGCTTTATGACAGATTCATCAGACCTATGATAACATATGGGTCGGTGGTATGGTGGCCAAAGACAAAGCAGGCCGTGGTAGTACGACGGCTGGGAGGACGGCGAAGACAAGCATTTCTGAGTGCTACCGGAGCCATGAGAACTACTCCAACAGCCGCACTAGGAGTCTTGCTCAATCTGCCACCATTACACATACACATTCAAGGCGAAGCCAGGTCGGTCACGAGCAGATTACTTAGAGGTCAAACGCCCATAAGCAAGATGCACGGGAGAGACTACAACAAGCTATATGAAGAGTTGGAAAACGACCGTATCATGAGAATGCCATCAGATGGTATACTCCCGAGATATTGCTTTGACAAAACTTTCAAGATAAGCATAACTGAAAGGGATGCGTGGAAAGAGGGACCTCCCATCAATGCCGTCTACACTGATGGCTCAAACACGGAAGAAGGTTCAGGAGCCGGCATATACGGAGCCAAGCCGAAGATACGAATCTCACTGAGCTTAGGCAAATATGCGAAGATATTCCAAGCGGAAACCGTTACAATACATCATTGCGTGCAGGAGTTAATGAGGCATGCGTTCTCAGGAAAAACCATTGTCATTTACTCAGACAGCCAAGCGGCAATAAAAGCAGTCAACTCTATGCAAATTACCTCAAAACTAGTTTGGGACTGTCCTAAAAGAGCTGGGCAGTCAGAACAGACTAACACTAGCATGGGTACCAGCACACACAGGTTACAGAGGCAATGAAGAGGCTGATTCACTAGCTCGAGAAGGAGCAAGTCAGGCCCTGAATGGCCCAAAACCGTTTTGCGGTATAACAAAAGCTTCACTAAAAACCAGCACCAAATCATGGATTCAGCAAAAATATCAAGAATGGTGGAATGATTCACCAGGAATGAGACAGACCAAAGAGTTTATCAAAAATCCGCTGCCAACATTCACAGAATATCTACTAAGCCAGAGAAGGAGCACTACTAGAATAATAGTTGGACTCCTCGATAAACATATGAGCATACTCGGTCTGGCAGAAGAAATGCTATGCAGGTTCTGCCAGGAAGAAGAGGAAATATCAGCACACATACTATGCCACTGCGAGGGCTTTTCAAGGCTGAGGTTTCTAATACTGGAAGAAGAAAAACCAGAAACTCCCAAATATACGGAAGTTCTAAAAACTAGCCTATGGAATCTCGTGATGAAGGAAGGGCTAGACAAAGAACTCTAAACGATTTCGTGGGCACACACAATAGATCTGCAAAGGTCGCGGTGTAGATGCTTATGGCACAGAAGTCCCAAACTAATCTAATCTAATTAAGACCAAGACTACATTAATTTTTCGAGACCAAGACCAAGATTGATCAGTCTTGGTCTTGGTCTCGTGAAGCCCTAGTTAGATATATTAAAGTGATGTATTATGTCTCCTCGCTGTTATCGTTACAATCCTCTCGTAATGGCGATTCAACATTGAAGCACGGTTGGCCTTGACAATCCAACTTTTTTGCAGCAGCATTTAGCATAACATTTTTTTTGTAATTTAAAAAATAATGGCAATAAGGAGTTTTTTCAGGTGCAGGTGAAAGTAAAGTCTGAATTTGTTCCAATGTATTACCAAATAATTTCCAACCCCAGTTCACTTGAACATGATATACGTGATATAAATGTTGATGAGCAGAAGTAGAGGTTGGGGAGGAACAGACAAGCTGATTGAACATTTTTTTTGTTTCGACTATTCTGTCAAAACGATGAGTAGCGAAACTTATCTAAGCAGGTACATTTTTTTGGAGCTCCGTATGCAGAAAGAAGGAAGCGAATTCATTCTGTTGACAATTACAGCTTTTGGAGTAGTTACTTTTTTCGAAAACCAACACACTCAACTGAATTTTGTTCCTCCAACACTTTCAAAACTGTTTTTTTTCACAACTTTTGCAAAATGCTGATGTCGTATCACAGCCAATTATTTCGTGTGAAAATAATATGTCATTTTGGCATTTTGAGTAGGCAGATAAACTTTGGGATGAATATTATCGATTGCTTTTGAGCCTTCCTAGCTTTTAAAAGATGAATCATTTGTTTCGGTTGTAGTTCGAGTAGTAAATGATGCCATAACATCTTCACCAACAAGAATAGTTGTATTCGTCGGGTTGAATTGTTTTACTGTTGTTTCAATTATCGGGACATCAGCGTCATTATTAATTTGTTTTATGAAAATTTTTTCAGATATAGATATTTCTTTCAACATTGAAATAAACCAAGATTTGTTGTGGGTATTCGCAAGAAATCTCTGCTGGCTTGTGGTAAATGTCATAAACTTATCAAAAATTATATTAGAAGTGAAGATGTAGTTCGAAGGCTTTAATATTTTCACTACAATCGGTATAGCCGTCAAATACTAATAATGAACGTATTGATATGAAATATTAATAAATGTTTCATTGTGATTCCTTACATCACTGTGTTAAAAATGCCTTCCATCAATGATATACGTGGTATTTATATTGTCAATATCAATGTTTACTGTTTGAAAACGATCGTAAATGCGTGACGCATCTCAAAATCATCAAACAGTGGCAACGGATGTGGTACCAATTCTTATTCGGAATATTTTTCAATTTCATCTTTGAAATCAGTAATAATACTCATGCGTTGAAATAATAATACAGGATAGGGTGCTCGGTAACGAGGCGGTTAGATGCCGGCCTTCTAAACTTCCGCATGCATTTAGCCAGGTTCGAATCCTGGCAATGTGGGTTGTCTAGATGCCAATCCCGACGTCTGGTGCTTTCTTGCATCAACAATTTTGCACGGCCTTATCAGATGTGATAAAACGTTATTTAATTTACAAGTACCTTTTGTCTGCATATAAATTCATTAGCTTTATCGCTGTGCAAGCCACCGTGAATATTGTATGAAATTTCGTTATCTATTTTATTTGTGCATCCTGTATTCAATACAATTCCGTGAAATGAGCATCAAGAAGTGAACACATAAAACTTTCATTCAATACGCCGTCTTTCCTTCACTATGGCTTCCGCGAGATGGGTATTGTGTCTATTGAATCCTATCTTTTACGTACCATTGGAAATAAGCGTTCCAAGTATGGGAAAAATCAAGTTGGGCCATTACAATGCATGAAGAGATTGAAAGAGAAGAATAAATTATTGAGTGGTTGAGACGAAGATATCGCCACAGCTAATGCTGAAATCATCTGTGATCTGAGAATTAATTTAAAAATGCATACCCATTATGGAGATATGAACAGACACATCAGAAATATATTTAACTTGTTGGAAAATGCTAATGAAAATATAAAATTTCCAATAGCCATCACAATTGAGTTGGCTGACAAATAATTTTTTTATGAGGCTACAATAGTTTCAGTTGATACAGAAAATAACCTGCTCAGATCAGAGAATCATATTACAGCCGATAATTCCTATACTGTAGGGCAAAAAATCATCGAACGAAGTTTGACAATCTACATTAGCAGTAAAAAATTATAATATCGTGTCGATGGGTATGGATAAGCAAGATATTGTGGGCAAGATCAGGAATATGTTGTTGAATTAAATTATCCAGAACCACAAAAATATTATCAACCGAAATATTTTATTATTCTATCTAGACTATTCAAAATCATCCAGAAAATTATTTCGAAAAAATTGACAGAGTATGTCAGAAACAAAAACATATTTTATTATTTTATACTGTTTTGTAAAACACACTTGATTTCAATCCGGTAAAAAAGTACCTTCTTACAGTATTGATTACAGTATCGAAAATTTCACCAGACAAGTCCTGTAAAAAAGTTTTTACCAGATTTTCGTGAACTATTATCATTGTCTCAACCATAGAATATTTGGACCATATGGACAAACTCTTGAATTAATTTGAATAAAATGTATAAAGAATCACTTACGGAATGAGATTGCTTACTAACCAAATCTAAGAAGTGAGCCATCGTCACATCTTCATTCACGATATCAATATTGTTATTACATCTGTAATGACAAAGAAAAATTGGATTATTTTTTGCAAAGAGGTAGATAGATAGATTTATTAAAAGCTTTCAATTTAAACATCAATTTTCGCGTAATATCCTCAGGAATTGAATATTTTTATAGATTTATTTTACAATAATTAACGTGCGATGACAATAAGTGACAAAATAATGAATAGGAAATATTTCAAATTTGGGTGAACAACTTATTTGTACGCCACTGGTAACTTATTGAAATCCAATTGTACATTTTGAACGATACTCTAACTATTGAACTCAAATTGAAATAAAAATCCATGTTTATTTAATTTCATTGCGAATACTATAATATTGATTGTATGGATTAATATAAAAAAAAATGAGTAATAAGACGATTAGTAATCGATTACAACTTGTCCTCAATATGTACCTGTTTTAATTAAGTTTGTCATTGACTTTAACCAAATTTTTGAGAACTATAAGTTGTTAGAGAGAATAACAGTTAATGACATTTATTTACCTGAGTCCCCATAAAAACAAATTTGAGTTTAAGAAATATATCAGTCATTGAGATATACTTCTTAAGAGAATATTTGAGTACAGTAATCTTAAAAGATGAATTCAATCATGACTAGCATAGGATCTCCTGAAATCTTGACGCCGCCTAGCTCAGAACGGATGACGTCGCCAACATCTTCGCGGGATATTGAGAACGATATTCTGGAGCAAACTGAGACGCCGTCAACCGTTGCTTCGAACTTTGTGCAACCAGAAGATCATAGTTTGTACATCAGCAAGGTTAATTCCCACGGAAAAGTAAAGACGTACCAGTGCAAAAAATGTGAGTTTTTGGCGGCCACCAGATCGGACCTTTGGGCTCACAGCGACCAACATATGGAAGCTGATAAGAAATTGAGTTGCCCTAAATGCATGTTCGTTACAAGTTATAAGCACCACCTAGTGTACCACCTTCGAAATCACGATGGTATCAAGCCATTCAAGTGCACCCAATGCGAGTACTCCGGCACGAATAGGTCGATGTTGAATTCCCATTCGAAAATTCACTCCGATTTCTACCCGTACCGGTGTAAAGACTGTCCTTATAAAGTAAAGTTTATCCACCCTCTCAAGCTGCATTTGCGCAAACATAATCACCATCCAGACGTAGTCTTGAATGCGGATGGCAGCCCAAATCCTCACCAAATCGTGGACATTTACGGCAAGCGACGTGGGTCCAAGGTAAAGAGACGAGATCAAGGCATTGGTGAGGACGGCCCGCTGGATTCTAGTTTATTGTGTATGGAATCCCCAGAAGTTCGAAGCGTTCCATTAAAACAATCCCCGAAGTTCGAAGTGGTTAATACTGACACCCTGGATTTGAAAAGTCAGGATGAATCGCAGTGTGAAGAGCGTGTTCACCAAGAAGGTGAAAATGATATTACCATGATATTGTACAACATCGAAGTTGTTCTGGGTATGGACACACCAGAAATCGCTAGGAGCAGCTGTGGATATTGCTCTATGGACCTGAAAGTTCCGATTTTGCTTGCTTCTCACAAGTGTCGTCGTAGTTTCCAGAATCCGTACATGTATGACATATGTGATGAGGAGTACTAGGAACACGATTATCAAGAGCGACATCGAGTGATACCTTATTATTTATATATTTATACAATTGCATATTTTCTTATTTATGTTATGTATCAGATGAGAACATTCCCTGAACAGATGATGATTCCCCATTCAATAAAATCTTCAAAAGCTCAAAATTCTACGTTCTTTCTCTTCCGAAGTGATGAAATTTCAAAAAGGCATTTGGTTGTTATCGGCCGGGCCATTATCGACGGTATTATTAATTGTGTCATGGCGAATTAGACCAGCATGAATATTACCAAAAATATTACGTTAATTTTTACATTGTCAAACTCAGCGCCATGTGAATTGGGCTTTCACCTCTGAGCCACTGTAACGGTTCGTGATCTGTGAAAATTTAAAAAATGTAGTGCCTGCAAGATTTATGGCTCCATATGATCGCTAGCTATTCTTTTTCGATCGTGGATCCAATGATGCGTTACAATTTGGATGTTTATTTTGTGATAAAATGACCCTCACAGCAAAGTGATGCATCCGTAGTCAGTTCAAAATCTTTTTGGTGTCAAAGTTTCGAAAAATTCCTCGTTCGTGTGTTCGACCTTCTAGTCCTACTTTAACTACAATTATAGTGTTTGTGATTAATATTTTCATTGATTTCATGTAGTACCCAGGAAATATTCAGTATATTTCTAGGTGGGTGGTATTGAAAATTTCTTTATGGTTTCGATTTTTTTCGGGCGTTTGGTTTCATATCGTCAGGCGTTACAAAATTCTACTTCCTCTCACAGGAATTCACATTTGTCCACTTGAATTTTTAGCCTAGCATCGCGCAATTTGGCAAATAATTTTAATATGTTCCTGGATTCCCGTGCATAAAGCGATATCGTCCATGAACACCATACAAATTTTATTTTGTAGGTCCTTGAACGTTTGAACGTTTTGAACGTCGACGGTGCATTTTTGAGTTCTTAAAGTGACCGTTTTCCGCACTGGAAGCAGTTTTTTCAACTGAAAACTATCTTAATTTGATGGAATCTGCTTGGAAGATCGGGAGTGGTGAAATATTGGGCTCAACCGAGTTTGTCCAAAATATCCGTGACGCATCGACTTCATCGAAATGAAAGTAAAATCTATTCTATAATCACAATTGAACTTGGCAAATGCTGGCACCAGTACACGATACCTGTTGATATTCTTGTTTCCCAAACTCGTTTCAATCATAGTATTTGTATGATAATGAGTCACTTTGAGACTGACAGAATATTTTATTGTGGGTGTATATCACATAATAATTTTTTTATGTATTTCTATATTCATATGAAGATACTTGAGTTCATATCATAGAAGAAGCTTTGTCAATTGGGTATTTCTTCAGAAAATGAAGCATATTATCTATGTATCTTAGTATCATAACATATCAATTAATCATCGCTGGTAGTTGGAAACATTGAATCCCTTCCCACACTCAATGAATTAGATGCTGCATCAACGAATATTCCACATCAAGGATACGGTAGGCCTAGACTAAAAGAAAGCCACTTACTGCCCATGAAGTTGAATGTAATGGAGAATGTAGAAAAAATGCCTTTGAGGTTGGAAACTATTATGCCGACCAATATCCTGATAGACAATGTCCAGCGAGAAATTATTTTACTCGTCTTGAAAATCAATTCCGAAGAGAGCCCAATCATGATCCCGAAGAACACGTTATCATTGACGACGGAACGGGAAATAATGCATAATTAGTATAAAAGATTATGAACGTTGGATGGAACATTGCAATTGTATCTTGCAGAATAATGTGCAGCCAATCACTGCTTCTTTGGAAGGGATTCTATTTTCGGACGAGTCTAGGTTTACAAATATTGGATAATTTAACCGACAAAATATAAGGTCACATGAAAATCCAAATATATTGCAGAAGGGTAATTTTAAAAGTGCGGTTCGGTTTTAATATTTGGCTTGGAATACTCGGTCGTAGAATCATTGGTCCAATAATATTTGAAGGACCCTTTACTGGACCTAGATACTAAGGATTTCTGCAAAATTAAATTGAGGACAGGTTAACTGAATTATTTGTCCATGTACGAAGAAAATATAATTTCGACAAACGGTCCTGGTCACATGATTTGACACCTCTTTGTTTGTGGCCAGTTAAAAAACATTGTTAATGCAACCACCGTTACAACCCACAAAGACGTGGAGTGGCGAGTAGGTTGCGCAATCAAAAGTATAATGGCCCTGCAATTAGCGAACGTTTTCAGGAAACAGCTATGCGAGTTCAGAAGTGCATTGACGATAATGAACAGTATTTCGAGCAATTGTTGTAATGGTTTGTGTTAATTTACTGCATTACAAAGCCTCCTTAGTAACTTCCCAAAAACACTACAAAATAAATGGCTTTCGGCAAATTTTGATATTTCGTTTTGTTCTAGGCCCTTATCAATTTTGAGGAGCTATAAGAAAAAAGTATGACTGAGACAGCCGCTAGAGAGCGTAAAACTTGTATAATTCAAAATTTTTGTACTTTTCATAAAAAATCGTGATTTATGTGATTGCGATACATGTATTAAAATCTATTGTATATCTTCTTCTGCTATTTCAAGGTGTTCTCGTTTACAGCAGCCCCTCAAGCCCCAATTCCTTGAGGAATTTAAGGATTTTGAGGGGGCCTATTCGTGGTATTTCTCCCACAGTCAGCTGGTGTGATCCCAGTATATTCAATCTTTTGTGATGTACAGTATAACACTCCATCAATATTTGGTGTGGTATTTCTGCATGTTCCCCACAGAATCTGCAGGTGCTGTCCTCCTCTTAGCCTAGCTTCCTTAGGTGTTTTTTGATTCTGCAGTGCCCCGTCAGAAATCCCGTGATTGTCTTTAGACCAGTTTTGCTGAGGTTAATCAGTGTCTTCGATCTTGCTCGGTTGAAGTTGCCGAGGAGATCTTTGGCCTACCTTACCCCCGGCCAGTATGCTGCTCTCATTGCTTCTTTAGTTTCATTGAGTTCGCCTTGGAAGTAAGATTTTCCAAGTCCGCAAAATGATTCTCGCCCGATCAGTGGCGTTGATGCCCCTTTTCGTGCCAGGGTATCTGCTTGTTCATTGCCCTCAACTCCGACGTGCCCCGGCACTCAGACAAGGATAAACTTGTTGTTCCTGCCTAGATCATTAAGTTTGTCTAAGCATTCCCAAACCATCTTTGAGTTGATGCTATATTAGCTCTACGCGTTGATGGCTGCTTGACTATCGGAGAGGATTGCGATATCCTTGTTCCGGAATTTCCTGTCGAGGTTGAATTGAATGCACTTTTCTATGGCGTGAATTTCCGCTTGACAAATACTGGGGAATAGGCCCATGAGTTCGGGGTATTTCGTGCGATGCCCAAAGACTCCTGCTCCAGTTCCGTCGGGAGTTACGGACCCGTCCGTGTACCATGTTATGGTATTCCTTCCCAGTGCTCGAATGGATTCTATGCTCCATCCACTCTTGGTTTTTAATGCCGTTCGAAAGAATTTCTCGAAACTAAATTTCCTGTAATTTCGTCATTTGAGAGATCGGCAAGGTGTGCACTTTCGGTGGGTGTTAAGCCCCTTGCGATGTGTGCTGTCCTTTAAGTCCAACTCTAGCCAGTCTGAGGTTTGCTACCCAAGTAGTTCTCCTCACCATGATATGGAGAGGAGTGAAGTCCAGAAAATTACCTCTATTGCTGCTGTTGGAGTGGACCTCATTGCTCCTGTTATACAAAGACATGCTAATCTTTGCACTTTCTCCAGGCATTTCTTTGTTATGGAGAGTTCGGTTCTGCCGTGCCACACTAGTGCTCCGTAGATGATCATAGGCGTCACTATCATGGTGTACGTCCATCGCAGTATTGATGGGTTACAGCCCCACGTTTTTCCTGCAATGTTCCTGCACACCATCAGTGATGATTTTGCCTTGTTAAAGATCTTTTCTACGTGTATGTTCCAGAGTAGTTTTGAGTTTAGGGTTACCCTAGATACTTCACCTCTTGCTTCCATTCTGAGTCTGATCCGTCGAGGGGATAGCCCTTAGGTGCTGAAACTTTGTTCTTCTAGTGAATGGTATCACTGTGGTTTTTGATGAATTAATTCTCAACCCCACAGAAAGTCACCATGTTCTGGTAGTCTCTAGCTCCCTTTCTGTGAGATCGCAGAGGGTTTCTTCGAATTTGCCTTTGGCCATATTGACTATGTTGTCAGCATATCCAAGGCAAGTGACTCCGTTCCCGATTAGTGATCCGAGTAGTTCGCCTACTACGAAACTCCACATCTATGAGATCGCAGAGGGTTTCTTCGAATTTGCCTTTGGCCATATTGACTATGTTGCCAGCATATCCAAGGCAAGTGACTCCGTTCCCAGTTAGTGTTCCGAGTAGTTCGCCTACTACGAAACTCCACATCTATGAGATCGCAGAGGGTTTCTTCGAATTTGCCTTTGGACTATGTTGCCAGCATATCCAAGGCAAGTGACTCCGTTCCCAGTTAGTGTTCCGAGTAGTTTGCCTACTACGAGAGAATGGTGATTGTACCCCTCCCTGTGCTGATCCGAAAGCAGATATCGCCCACTTTCGTTTCAGCAGTTCTTGTAGCCAGCATTTGGCACATCTATCAGGAAGTGGTTCTGTCCACTCCCTTGTTCGTTAGGGCCCTAATACTCAAGCTCGTCAGACAGCTCATTCTTCTTTCGTGTGCCGATAAACGCGTATCGTTTCAGTCACATCGTGGAAACAAGTGTTTGAAAAGAGTATAGTGATGGGAAAACATTCAAAAAGACGTCGTGAATGTGATGATAGTATTGATAGTAGTGAAGAACGTAGACTCACAAGGAAAATTCGTAAGTTGCAGAAGGAGTTAGATGGCTTTGCTCATACTGCTAGGCGGAATGACTCGCCAAGTAGCTCTTCAGTTGAGTCAAATGAGAGTCGACCTAGGTTTCATGACGTGGAATCCGAAAATGAGAGTAGTATCAGTCATTTGGAACCATCTACCTCGCAGATGACGCAAAGGGCTCCTCCAAAGCAAATTACTGTTGAGGCTTTGGTGCACAATGAGGACCCCGATATTATAAATTCTAACGAAGCAGAAGGACCACGTTTGGAAGCAGATATTTTGGAGTTATTGGGAGATAATGTAATCAAACCGAACAAGTCGGGACCAGCTTTACAGAAGGATTTGACGGAAAAATGGAGTTGTATTTTAAAGGATGGCCTTTCTGAGTCGGAAAAACTCGATATTATATCCAATTACCCCACTCTCAGTAAATGTGATTTATAGTCAGCTCCAAAACTTAATCCCTTGGTACAAACGGCGTTAACTGAACAAAACAACAGCAGAGACGCAAGACTGGCATCCATTCAGGTACAACTTTCGACAAGCCGTATGTCGTAGAGGACTGGCGACCTACGATATGGATAATTCTCTGAAAAGTACCCTGAATGACGCTCCGATAACAACTTATTTAGTTGGAGATGAATTTGAAGATATAGTCAAAGCTTCGAAAAGTCTCGAACGGACATCTTTGGAGCTCAAACCAAAGCAACCCAAGTCCAAACCAAAGACACATTCAGGTCTCACCACGAGACATTTAAACTACAGAGGTCCGTCTTGTCAGTTCCAGGGGGTGCGACAAGGCGGACAACGAAACTCTGCACAAACCGGATAAGTACCCCCTCGCCAAAACCAGTATTCACGGAACCACGACAGGAAATCTAGTTGGCAAGTGAAGAGGCGTTAACAGATAGTGCAACCAATAAACAGATAAAAACTAATTATTCAAAAATTCAATTACCTGTATAAAAATGCAAATCACTTGCAGATTCTTTTTTCTAGTTAGGGCCTTTTCACAATATCTATCAGATGTAGTTCAACGTCCAGGGTAGCTTTAGCCGGGGAGTTATTTGTTTTGTGTTAGATATTATAAAATTTTGATTGTTAGTTTTTCCATTTGCAAAAAATCCATTTATTTTTCTATTTTCATTTGAGAATGTTCCCTTTTTCAACAAAAAAAAAACTGTTCAACTCCTATTGCATTCTGCAGCAACAGCAATAATTTCACAAATACCGCAATGTACTTTGCGATATTATGACCTAATAATTTAATGCTTTTTGACTTCTCTATTTGTGAATACTCTACTTGGGTCTGCCCTGTTCGGTATTTCATTGAGATAAATAAATTAATAAATATCTGTGTCGCGTTTTTCCTGTGTCTTATTGTTGTCTGATAGATGGGCGCTCTACCTTAGTAAGCGAAATGCTATCCACAGCTGAACAATGTAATATATATATCCTTCCTAACAATTCCCTGCTTATATTTCTCTCTCTAAAGCGCTGAGAAAACAAATTAGCTACAAAAAATTTGAATTATGTCCTCATTGTATTTTTTATATAAAGAGCCAGCTGGAACAAGGAAACATAACCAGAAATAATCGTATATCTCACTGTAATCCTTGTCATAATGCTGTGTGATAAAAAGACAATAATTCAATTCATCGTGACATGGAGCTTATCTAACAGGCAAATTCACGGAAGTTATAGTAATTTATAAAACAGAACTCGTTGAAATGCCCCAATTTATCTGTCCATAACTTTGTATCTAATGGCCATTCATCATATCATCGTCAAGGATCGTGGACACTAGAAATATTGGATGAGCGATAATCAAAATATGGGCTCTAATTCACTGAATTCACTGGAATAACTGGTTCTTCATGGCACTAGTTGTATAAAATTTCCATTGCACTCATCTGTCATTCTATTACATCGTTTTGTGATCATGCCGAACACAAACATTCAAATCAACGCCATATTTAGTTTTACAAGACAAATAGATGTCAGATATCATTCAATGCTCGTAGGGATGAGTAGTTGTTTTCTGATTAGATATTTACCTCAGACTTTACACTCGGTGGGATAATTTGATGAGAAAAGGCTTCGGCTATGTCGAAATTAATCTATCCACTCTTCCTGGAGTAGTGCTACCGAGAAGTGCTTCTTGCTGTTCGATGAAACTGTCGCTTTCTTATCCCTAAGGTGTTGTTAAACTGACTGCTGGCAGGAAAAGGTGGAAATTGAGTACAATTTCTCTTCAATGTCCCTAAGGTGTTGACCATTGATTTCATAATACTTAAATCACGTATATGTATTTTAACGTGAAAGCTTTGTTTGGCTCTATTACAATACAAACAATTGACAATTTTCTTATGCAACTTGGCATCTTGGGAACGCTATAATTTTGTCACAATATTTCTACACATACAAAATTAATTTTGATAACCTAGTTGTGTTTTACACGAATTTAAGCGCGTGCGTACTAGATAGATGATCTCTAGAATCTGTGTACGAGTTAGTTGAATTTTGAGTTGATGAAAATTGAAATGTTCTATGAAAAATTATGTATTGCGTTTCTAACTCTGCAAAAATGTTCAACAAAATAGGCAGAGAGGAACATTCTCTCTCGTTTCGTATCCACAATGCTACTTACTATTTGCATAAATAATAAAATAATTTTTTCAGATACAAACAAGTCGTCTGCTATGACCTAGGTTATCTTATACCTACCCTGAAACTACTGAAAACACTCACTATTCATTTTGAAATAATCCCACTTGATTGAAATGTATGAATGCCTATCCCGTGCCAAGTTCTCAGTAACAAATATTAATATCTACATTGTCAATCAACCATAAGTTAAACTACTTCAAAAGTTTATGAATTAACAATTGAGGAATGTATCTCCTGAATTGAGTGTCTTTCAGGAATATTCGGAGACAATTAGACCTAGCTTTAATATTTGTTTTTCTCCACATATGTATATTTCACAATGCTTCATCAAGAAGACATTTTCTTGAACAATAAAGAATATATTTTGATCGGTTCCTTATCTATCTGAAATGACTGGCAGGGCATTATTGCCATCAGTGTCTATTTTGCATTGAAGTCGCTTTACAGTTCGCAATTTTCATTTCATGCAACTGATTGCGGGACTTTTCAACCAATGGGACGCTATTTGACAGCTGAGTAGCCTTATCCATTCGTAGAAAACTCGTGCAATTTATTGCATGCAAGACAAATTGCCGACTGTATAGTGGACTTTAGTCATCCCATGACATTCATTTCTATCATTTCTATACCAGATAATTCGACACTGAACATTCATATATAGGTATCAGGATATTAGCAATTTATTGAAAATAGACCACAAAACACAATATGTAAGAAACGTTGTTACGTTGTAAGGATGTCATTAAACTCCAGCCAGGACATGTTTGCTCTCTGGAAAACTATCAATCACGAAGACCTTCACCGATGATGTGATGGAGCGTTCATATATCCGATCCCAGTCAGAAAGTAAGTCCATTATTAAATGTTGGGTTCGAAAATATTCTTTACTCGTCACCATTTTAAATGAAATTCAGTGTCACACGTTTCTGTCCAGCAATCTTTTCGACAAATAGTCATTAGAATGTTGGCAGGATGTGCCTATAAAAAAGAAACAGTTTTTCGTTTCAGTAAGTGAATGCTTTGTGCGACTCATGTGATTTGTGTTTTATCATTGGTTCTAACAAAAATGTTATGAATTGAAATTCAACTCGTTTATTGTCAGTATAATGTAAAGAAAGTTTTTCGTTCTGTTCGTCATCCGGCTGTACCCTTACGAGCAGAGCAACCCTCAGAAATCTTCAGTACACTTGTTCTAGGCGGGAATAACGAGGGTCTCACCTTTCAACGAGAATTCCCCCTGAAAATATCCGTCTGAGATGTTATTCACTCATTTAAAAGATTCAAATGTTGAAATTGATCTCATATATGATTTTTTTGTTTGGTGTACAGTAAATATTATCGGACAGAAATAGTTGGTACATTGTCAAGTTAATAGGTTTCTTGGGAGATTATATTGGGACTGGCTTCATGAAATTCATACAGCGAGTTCTTGAAATAATGAATAAATGAGAGAAATTTTATATAAAGTGTGTTTATTCAACAACGCCAAGACTTTTGTCACTAACGGTGCTTCCTGAATAGTCCGGTAAGTTAGTCTTGGTCTTGTGACCAAGACCAAGAACAAGACCGAGATCGAGATCGAGATCGAGATCGAGATCGAGATCGAGATCGAGATCGAGACCGAGACCGAGACCGAGACCGAGACCGAGACCGAGACCGAGACCGAGACCGAGACCGAGACCGAGACCGAGACCGAGACCGAGACCGAGACCGAGACCGAGACCGAGACCGAGACCGAGACCGAGACCGAGACCGAGACCGAGACCGAGACCGAGACCGAGACCGAGACCGAGACCGAGACCGAGACCGAGACCGAGACCGAGACCGAGACCGAGACCGAGACCGAGACCGAGACCGAGACCGAGACCGAGACCGAGACCGAGACCGAGACCGAGACCGAGACCGAGACCGAGACCGAGACCGAGACCGAGACCGAGACCGAGACCGAGACCGAGACCGAGACCGAGACCGAGACCGAGACCGAGACCGAGACCGAGACCGAGACCGAGACCGAGACCGAGACCGAGACCGAGACCGAGACCGAGACCGAGACCGAGACCGAGACCGAGACCGAGACCGAGACCGAGACCGAGACCGAGACCGAGACCGAGACCGAGACCGAGACCGAGACCGAGACCGAGACCGAGACCGAGACCGAGACCGAGACCGAGACCGAGACCGAGACCGAGACCGAGACCGAGACCGAGACCGAGACCGAGACCGAGACCGAGACCGAGACCGAGACCGAGACCGAGACCGAGACCTAGACCGAGACCGAGACCAAGATCAAGAATCTCCCCCAAAAGTATTGGTCTTGGTCTCGAAAGAAAAATAGTGAACTCGAATCTACTCAATATTAAGAAAATGTTGATGAAAAATGCTATGGCATTTTATTTCAATTATTTATTTTTCATGTGGTAGGTTTTTAAATTTTGTTCATTCAAACCAAGAATACATTTTTCAAAATCTGTATTGCAGTTATACAGTTTACAAAAAATAGGTGTACCTATTTTGTAAGGTCGCAGTGGTTTATAAGTATTGGAATTTCCTCGGGAATCCGATTCCACCCCTCTGCCGCAATCGCATCTTACTGCTTATCACACAATAATCTATTGTAAAATGGTCAATAAAAACCTAATCAACATTCCAACCATTTCGAACATTTTTTTTGGACCGGGCGTCGACCTTTGTGCTGTATTGGTCTAATGAGCAATTTATTCGCTTTCTTTGCCCGTACAAATTGACAATTGTTAAAGACTGGAATACGAAATACCTACTAGGTATATGCATATAAACTGTTGGACAGTTGAATTGAATAATTCAAATTTCTAGACAAATGTTGTTCCAAGACCAAGGCTATCAATACCAAGACCAAGACTGAGCCAGTCTCGTCTTGGTCTTGAAACATCAAGCCTGAGTCTATAGCAAGCGCCCTAGTAAAAAGAGGGATACCTCCCCTTTTATGCCAGTGGATAAACGCCAACTTGAAAAACAGGGTCATAATATAAACAATTGGCGGAATAACACTGACAGCTAGAGCAAATAGGGGATGTCCGCAGGGAGGGGTACTATCGCCCCTACTATGGGCCATCCTAATGGACGAACTGATAGAAAGGCTAACATACAGAGGCATCTATTGCTTGGGATATGCTGAAGATCTTGCAATTATTGCAAAAGGCAAATTTGCAAGGACAGTCTCGGAGCTTACACAAACAGCCATAGACATAACCCACAGGTGGTGTAAGGAAGAAGAACTGAGAGTAAACCCTCATAAAACCACTATAGTCACATTCACACGAAAGAAAACACTCGAAGGACTTAGGTCACCTGTGCTAGAATAGAAATTCCTTTTGCCCAAGAGGCAAAATACTTATGATTCATCTTCGACCATAAGCTAACATGGAAACAACATCTACAAAAAGTGATAGAAAAAAGCTCAGTAGCCTTCAATCTGTGCAGGAGAATGTGCGGAAAAAATTGGGGGCTACAACCAAAAATGACCACATGGCTTTATGCCAGATTCATCAGACCTATGATAACATATGGGTCGGTGATATGGTGGCCAAAGACAAAGCAGGCCGTGGTAGTACGACGGCTGGGAATATGGCAAAGACAAGCATGTCTGAGTGCTACCGGAGCCATGAGAACTACTCCAACAGCCGCACTAGAAGTCTTGCTCAACCTGCCACCACTACACATACACATTCAAGGCGAAGCCAGGTCGGTCACGAGCAGATTACTTAGAGGTCAAACGCCCATAAGCAAGATGCACGGGAGAGACTACAACAAGCTATATGAAGAGTTGGAAAAAGACCCTATCACGAGAATGCCATCAGATGGTATACCCCCGACATATAGCTTTGACAAAACTTTCAAGACGAGCATAACGGACAGAGATGCGTGGAAAGAGGGACCTCCCATCAATGCCGTCTACACTGATGGCTCAAACACGGATGAAGTTTCAGGAGCCGGCATATACGGAGCCAAGCCAATTAATACATATAAAAAAGTCGATTTTGCATGGAATTGGCTGGTTTTATAGCATCTGCATTAAATATTGTGCTCTTATACAACAAATATATCCCCAGTATGACCTACGATCAGGGACATTACTTCCCGAGTCTGCTTCAGCAAATCCTTTCTACTTCAAATTTCAAATTTGGGTCACTGGTAACTTATTGAAATCCAATTGTACATTTTGAACGATACTCTAACTCTTGAACTCAAATTGAAATAAAAATCCATGTTTATTCAATTTCATTGCGAATACTATAATATTGATTGTATGGATTAATATGAAAAAGAAATGAATAATAAGACGATTAGTAATCGATAACAACTTGTCCTCAATATGGACCTGTTTTAATTAAGTTTGTTATTGACTTTACCCAAATTTTTGAGAACTGTAAGTTGTTAGAGAGAATAACAGTTAATGACATTTATTTACCTTAATCCCATTAAAAACAAATTTGAGTTTAAGAAATATATCATTCATTGAGATATACTCCTTAAGAGAATATTTGAGTACAGTAATCTTGAAAAATGAATTTTATCATGACTAGCATAGGATCTCCTGAAATCTTGACGCCGCCTAGCTCAGAACGGATGACATCGCCAACATCTTCTCGGGAAATTGAGAACGATATTCTGGAGCAAACTGAGAGGCCGTCAACCGTTGCTTCGAACTCTGTGCAACCAGAAGATCATAGTTTGTACATCAGCAAGGTTAATTCCCACGAAAAAGTAAAGACGTACCAGTGCAAAAAATGTGAGTTTGTGGCGGCCACCAGATCGGACCTTTGGGCTCACAGCGAACAACATATGGAAGCTGATAAGAAATTGAGTTGCCCTAAATGCATGTTCGTTACAATTTATAAGCACCACCTAATGTACCACCTTCGAAATCACGATAGTATCAAGCCATTCAAGTGCACCCAATGCGAGTACTCCGGCACGAATAGGTCGATGTTGAATTCCCATACGAAAATTCACTCCGATTTCTACCCGTACCGGTGTAAAGACTGTCCTTATAAAGTAAAGTTTATCCACCCTCTCAAGCTGCATTTGCACAAACATAATCACCATCCAGACATAGTCTTGAATGCGGATGGCAGCCCAAATCCTCACCAAATCGTGGGCATTTACGGCAGGCGACGTGGGTCCAAGGTAAAGAGACGAGATCAAGGCATTGGTGAGGACGGCCCGCTGGATCCTAGTTTATTGTGTATGGAATCCCCAGAAGTTCGAAGCGTTCCATTAAAACAATCCCCGAAGTTCGAAGTGGATGAATCGCAGTGTGAAGAGCGTGTTATCCAAGAAGGTGGAGATGATATTACAATTGTATTGTACAACATCGAAGTTGTTCTGGGTACGGACACACCAGAAATCGCTAGGAGCAGCTGTGGATATTGCTCTATGGACCTGAAAGTTCCGATTTTGCTTGCTTCTCACAAGTGTCGTCGTAGTTTCCAGAATCCGTACATGTATGACATATGTGATGAGGAGTACTAGGAACACGATTATCAATAGCGACATTGAATTTTTATATATTTATACAATTGCATATTTTCACCGTTCTTATTTATGTTATGTATCAGATGGGAATATTCCCTGAAGATTCCCCATTCAATAAAATCTTCAAAAGCTCGAAATTCTACGTTCTTTCTCTTCCGAAGTGATGCTTTTGGTTGTTATCGGCCGGGCCATTATCGACGGTATTATAAATTGTGTCATGACGAATTAGACCAGCATGAATATTACCAAAAATATTTTTTTGCATTGTCAAAATCAGCGCCACCTTATGAAGCGTGAATTGGGCTTTCACCTCTGAGCCACTGTAACGGTTCGTGATCTATGAAAACTTTTAAACCCCAAAAATGTAGTGCCTGCATGATTTATGGCTCCATATGATCGCTAGTTATTCTTTTTCGATCGTGGATCCAATGATGCCTTACAATTTGGATGTTTATTATGTGATAAAATGACCCCCACAGCAAAGTTTGACGCATCCGTAGTCAGTTCAAAATCTTTTTGGTGTCAAAGTTTCGAAAAATTCCTCGTTCGTGTGTTCGACCTTCTAGTCCTACTTTAACTACAATTATAGTTTTCGTGATTAATATTTTCATTGATTTCATGTAGTACCCAGGAAATATTCAGTATATTTCTAGGTGGGTGGTATTGAAAATTTCTTTATGGTTTCGATTTTTTTCGGGCGTTTGGTTTCATATCCTCTATGAACACCATACAAATTTTATTTTGTAGGTCCTTGAAGGCTTAAGCCTTTTGAACGTCGACGGTGCATTTTTGAGCCCAAAAGGCATGCTTGAGTTCTTAAAGTGACCGTTTTCTATCTTAATTTGATGGAATCTGCTTAGTGGTGAAACATTGGGCTCTACCAAGCTTGTCCAAAATATCCGTGACGCATCGTCTTCATCGAAATGAACGTGAAATCTATTCTATAATCACAATTGAACTTGGCAAATGCTGGCACCAGTACACGATACCTGATATTCTCGTTCCCCAAACTCGTTTCAATCATAGTATTTGTATGATAATGAGTCACTTTGAGACTGACAGAATATTTTATTGTGGGTGTATATCACATAATAATTTTTGTATGTATTTCTATATTCATATGAAGATACTTGAGTTCATATCATAGAAGAAGCTTTGTTAATTGGGTATTTCTTCAGAAAATGAAGCATATTATCTAAGTATCTTAGTATCATAACATATCAATTAATCATCGCTGGAAGTTGGAAACATTGAATCCCTTCCCACACTCAATGAATTAGATGCTGCATCAACGAATATTCCACATCAAGGATACGGTAGGCCTAGACTATAAGAAAGCCACTTACTGCCCAAGAAGTTGAATGTAATGGAGAATGTACAAAATATGCCTTTGGGGTTGGAAACTATTATGCCGACCAATATCCTGATAGACAATGTCCAGCGAGAAATTATTTTACTCGTCTTGAAAATTAATTCCGAAGAGAGCCCAATCATGATCCCGAAGAACACGTTACCATTGACGACGGAACGGGAAATAATGTATAATTAGTATAAAAGATTATGAACGTTGGATGGAACATTGCAATTGTATCTTGCAGAATATTGTGCAGCCAATCAATGCTTCTTTGGAAGGGACTCTATTTTCGGACGAGTCTAGGTTTACAAATATTGGATAATTTAACCGACAAAATACAAGGTATTGGTCACAAGAAAATCCAAATATATTGCAGGAGGATAATTTTAAAAGTGCGGTTCGGTTTCAATATTTGGCTTGGAATACTCGGTCGTCGAATCATTGGTACAATAATATTTGAAGGACCCTTGACTGGATCTAGATACTAAGGATTTCTGCAAAATTAAATTGAGGACAGGTTAACTGAATTATTTGTCCATGTACGAAGAAAATATAATTTCAACAAACGGTCCTGGTCACATCATTTGACACCTCTTTGTTTGTGGCCAGTTAAAAAAAATTGTTAATGCAACCACCGATACAACCCACAAAGACGTGGAGTGGCGAGTAAGTCGCGCAATCAAAAGTATAACGGTCCAGCAATTAGCAAACGTTCTTCAAGAAACAGCTATGCGAGTTCAGAAGTGCATTGACGATAATGAACAGTATTTCGAGCAATTGTTGTAAGGGTTTGTGTTAATTTACTGTATTTCAAAGCCTCCTTAGTAACTTCCCAAAAACACTATAAAATAAATGGCTTTCGGAAAATTTTGATATTTTGTTTTGTTCTAGGCCGTCATCAATTTTGAGGAGCTATAAGAAAAAAGTATGACTGATACAGCCGCTAGAGGGCGTAAAACTTGAATAATTCAAAATTTTTGTACTTTTCATAAAAAATCGTGATTTATGTGATTGCGATACATGTATTCTGGAAATAACTTGTCAAATCAAGGCTAATGGTAATGGTAAATATGGATGGTGACTGATGCGCTGCGACCTGATAAGATCTATTGTATATCTTCTGCTATTTCAAGGTGTTCTCGTTTACAGCAGCCCTTCAAGCCCCAATTCCTTGAGGAACTTAAGGATTTTGAGGGGGTCTATTCGTGGTATTTCTCCCACAGTCAGCTGGTGTGATCCCAGTATATTCAATATTTTGTGATGTACAGTATAACACTCCATCAATATATGGTGTGGTGTTTCTGGATGTTCCCCACAGAATCTGCAGGTGCTGACCTCCTCTAAGCCTAGCTTCCTTAGGTGTTTTTAGATTCTGCTCTTTGAGTCTGCAGTGCCCCATCAGAAATTCCGTGATTGTCTTTAGACCAGTTTTGCTACGGTTAATCAGTGTCTTCGATCTTGCTCGGTTGAAGTTGCCGAGGAGATCTTTGGCCTACCTTACCCCCGGCCAGTATGCTGCTCTTATTGCTTTAGTTTTATTGAGTTCGTCTTGGAAGTAAGATTTTCCAAATCCGCAAAATGGTTCTGGCCCGATCAGTGGCGTTGATGCCCCTTTTCGTGCCATTGTATCTGCTTGTTCATTGCCCTCAACTCCGACGTGCCCCGGCACTCAGACAAGGATAACCTTGTTGTTCCTGACTAGATCATTAAGTTTGTCTATGCATTCCCAAACCATCTTTGAGTTGATGCTATATTAGCTCTACGCGTTGATGGCTGCTTGATTATCGGAGAGGATTGCGATATCCTTGTTCCGGAATTTCCTGTCGAGGTTGAATTGAATGCACCTTTCTATGGCCAAAGGGTTCGGGGTATTTGGTGCGATGCCCAAAGACTCCGGCTCCAGTTCCGTCGGGAGTTACGGACCCGTTCGTGTACCATGTACCATTCTTTCCCAGTGCTCGAATGGATTCTATGCTCCATCTACTCTTGGTATTTAATTCCGTTCGAAAGAATTTCTCGAAACTAAATTTCCTGTAATTTCGTCATTTGGGAGATTGGCAAGGTGTGCACATTCGGTGGGGGTTGAGCCCCTTACGATGTGTGCTGTCTTTTGAGTCCAACTTTAGCCAGCCTGAGGTTTGCTACCCAAGCAGTTCTCCTCACCATGATATTGAGAGAAGTGAGGTCCAGAATTACCTCTATTGCTGCTGTTGGATTCGACTTCATTGCTCCTGTTATACAAAGACATGCTAATCTTTGCACTTTCTCCAGGCATTTCTTTGTTATGGCGAGTTCGGTTCTGCCGTGCCACACTACTGCTCCGTAGATGATCATAGGCGTCATTATCATGGTGTACATCCATCGTAGTATTGATGGGTTACAGCCCCACGTTTTTCCTGCAATGTTCCTGCACACCATCAGTGATGATTTTGCCTTGTTAAAGATCTTTTCTACGTGTATGTTCCAGAGTAGTTTTGAGTCTAGGGTTACCCTAGATACTTCACCTCTTGCTTCTATTCTGAGTCTGATCCGTCGAGGCGATAGCTCTTAGGTGCTGAAACTTTGTTCTTCTAGTGAATGGTACCACTGTGGTTTTGATGAGTTAATTCTCAACCCCACAGAAAGGCACCATCTTCTGGTAGTCTCTAGCTCCCTTTCTGTGAGATCGCAGAGGATTTCTTCGAATTTGCCTTTGGCCATATTGACTATGTTGTCAGCATATCCAAGGCAAGTGACTCCGTTCCCGATTAGTGTTCCGAGTAGTTCGTCTACTACGAAACTCTACATCTATGAGATCGCAGAGGGTTTCTTCGAATTTGCCTTTGGCCATATTGACTATGTTGCCAGCATATCCAAGGCAAGTGACTCCGTTCCCAGTTAGTGTTCCGAGTAGTTTGCCTACTACGAGACTCCACATCAAAGGTGATTGTACCCCTCCTTGTGGGCATCCCCTGTTTGTGCTGATCCGAAAGTAGATATCGCCCACTTTCGTTTCAGCAGTTCTTGTAGCCAGCATTTGGCACATCCATCAGGAAGTGGTTCTGTCCACTCCCTTGTTCGTTAGGGCCCTAATACTCAAGCTCGTCGGACAGCTCATTCTTCTTTCGTGTGCCGATAAATGCGTATCGTTTCAGTCACATCGTGGAAACAAGTGTTTGAAACGAGTATAGTGATGGGAAAACATTCAAAAAGACGTCGTGAATGTGATGATAGTATTGATAGTAGTGAAGAACGTAGACTCACAAGGAAAATTCGTAAGTTGCAGAAGGAGTTAGATGGCTTTGCTCATACTGCTAGGCGGAATGACTCGCCAAGTAGCTCTTCAGTTGAGTCAAATGAGACTCGACCTAGGTTTCATGATGTGGAATCCGAAAATGAGAGTAGGATCAGTCATTTGGAACCATCTACCTCGCAGATGACGCGAAGGGCTCCTCCAAAGCAAATCACTGTTGAGGCTTTGGTGCACAATGAGGACCCCGATATTATAAATTCTAACAAAGGAGAAGGACCACGTTTGGAAGCAGACATTTTGGAGTTATTGGGAGATAATGTATTCAAACCGAACAAGTCGGGACCAGCTTTACAGAAGGATTTGACGGAAAGATGGAGTTGTATTTTAAAGGATGGCCTTTCTGGGTCGGAAAAACTCGATATTATATCCAATTACCCCACTCCCAGTAAATGTGATTTATTGTCAGCTCCAAAACTCAATCCCTTGGTACAAAAGGCGTGAACTGAACAAAACAACCGCAGAGACGCAAGACTGGCTTCCATTCAGGTACAACTTTCGACAAGTCTTTCTGCAATAGGGCTTGAACTATCCTTCTTGATCAAGGGAGAGGAAGGAGATACACGGACTCAGATTCGACAATTGAGCGATGCATCTCGTCTTCTCCTGGATGTTTATCACACGGAGGCCGTATGCCGTAGAGGACTGGCGACCAACGATAGGATAATTCTCTGAAAGGTACCCTGAATGACGCTCCGATAACAACTTATTTATTTGGAGATGAATTAGAAGATATAGTCAAAGCTTCGAAAAGTCTCGAACGGACATCTTTGGAGCTCAAACCAAAGCAACCCAAGTCCAAACCAAAGACACATTCAGGTCTCACCACGAGACATTTAAACTACAGAGGTCCGTCTCGTCAGTTCCAGGGGCTGCGACAAGGCGGACAACGAAACTCTGCACAAACCGAATAAGTACCTCCTCGCCAAAACCAGTATTCACAAAACCACGACAGGAAATCCAGTTGGCAAGTGAAGAGGCGTTAACAGATAGTGCAACCAATAAACAGATAAAAACTAATAATTCAAAAAATCAATTACCTGTATAAAAATGCAAATCACTTGCAGATTCTTTTTTCTAGTTAGGGCCTTTTCACAATATCTATCAGATGTAGTTCAACGTCCAGGGTAGCTTTAGCCGGGGAGTTATTTGTTTTGTGTTAGATATTATAAAATTTTGATTGTTAGTTTTTCCATTTGCAAAAAATCCATTTAGTTTTCTATTTTCATTTGAGAATGTTCCCTTTTTCAACAAAAAAAAAACTGTTCAACTCCTATTGCATTCTGCAGCAACAGCAATAATTTCACAAATACCGCAATGTACTTTGCGATATTATGACCTAATAATTTAATGCTTTTTGACTTCTCTATTTGTGAATACTCTACTTGGCTCTGCCCTGTTCTGTATTTCATTGAGATAAATAAATTAATAAATATCTGTGTCGCGTTTTTCCTGTGTCTTATTGTTGTCTGATAGATGGGCGCTCTAGTAAGCGAAATGCTATCCACAGCTGAACAATGTAATATATATTTCCTTCCTAACAATTCCCTGCTTATATTTCTCTCTTTAAAGCGCTGAGAAAACAAATTAGCTACAAAAAATTATTATTATTATTATGTCCTCATTGTATTTTTTATATAAAGAGCCAGCTGGAACAAGGAAACATAACCAGAAATAATCGTATATCTCACAGTAATCCTTGTCATAATGCTGTGTGATAAAAAGACAATAACTCAACCAACACACTTAACTAAATCTTGTTTCTCCAACACTTTCAAAACTGTTTGTGTCACCACTTTTGAAAAATGTTGATGTCGTATCACAGCCAATTATAGCGTGTGAAAATAGTATGTCATTTTGGCATTTTGAGTAGGCAGATAAACTTTGGGATGAATATTATCGATTGCTTTTGAGCCTTCATAGCTTTTAAAAGATTAATCATTTGTCTCGGTTATAGTTCGAGTATTAAATGATGCTATAACATCTTCACCAACAAGAATAGTTGTATTCGTCGGGTTGAATTGTTTTACTGTTGTTTCAATTATCGGGACATCAGCGTCATTATTAATTTGTTTTATGAAAATTTTTTCAGATATAGATATTTCTTTCAACATTGAAATGAACGAAGATTTGTTGTGGGTATTCGCAAGAAATCTCTGCTGGCTTGTGGTAAATGTCATAAACTCATCAAAAATTATATTAGAAGTGAAGATGTAGTTCGAAGACTTAAATATTTTCACTATAATCGGTATAGCCATCAAATACTAATAATGAACGTATTGATCTGAAATATTAATAAATGTTTTATTGCGATTAACATCACTGTGTTAAAAATGCCTTCCATCAATGATATACGTGGTATTTATATTGTCAATATCAATGTTTACTGTTTGAAAACGATCGTAAATGCGTGACGCATCTCAATATCATCAAACAGTGGCAACGGATGTGGTACCAATTCTTATTCGGAATATTTTTCAATTTCATCTTCGAAAACAGTATTAATACTCATGCGTTGAAATAATAATACAGGATAGGGTGCTCGATAACGAGGCGGTTAGATGCCGGCCTTCTAATCTTCTTTCATTGGAGTTGATAGGCAATGTTAGTTGTCTAAATGCCAATCCCGACGTCTGGTGCTTTCTTGCATCAACAATTTTGAACGGCCTTATCAGATGTGATGAAACGTTATTTAATTTAAAAGTACCTTTTGTCTGCATATAAATTCATTAGATTTATCGCTGTGCAAGTCGCCGTGAATATTGTATGAAATTTCGATATCTATTTCATTTCAGCATCCTGTATTCAACACAATTCCGTGAAATGAGCATCAAGAAGTGAAAACATAAAACTTTCATTCAATACGCCGTCTTTCCTTCACTATGGCTTCCGCGAGATGGGTATTGAATCTATTGAATCCTATCTTTTACATACCATGGGAAATAAGCGTTCCAAGTATGGGAAAAATCAAGTTGGGCCATTAGAATGCATGAAGAGATTGAAAGGGAGGAATAAATTATTGAGTGGTTGAGACGAAGATATCGCCATAGCTAATGCTGAAATCATCTGTCACCTGAGAATTAATTTAAAAATGCATATCCATTATGGAGATATGAACAGACACATCAGAAATATATTTAACTTGATGGAAAATGCTAATGAAAATATAAAATTTTCAATAGCCATCACAATTGAGTTGACTGACAAATAAATTTTTTATGAGGCTACAATAGTTTCAGTTGATACAGAAAATAACCTGCTCAGATCAGAGAATCTCATTACAGCCGATAATTCCTATACTGTTTAATTAGCAGTAAAAAATGATAATATCGTGTCGATGGGTATGGATAAGCAAGATATTGTGGGCAAGATCAGGAATATGTTGTTGAATTTAATCATCCAGAAACACAAAAAATATTATCAACCGAAATATATTATTATTCTATCTGGACTATTCAAAGTCATCCAGAAAACTATTTAGAAAAAATTGACTGAGTATGTCAGAAACAAAAACATATTTTATTATTTTATACTGTTTTGTAAAACAGACTTGATTTCAATCCGGTAAATAAGTACCTTCTTATAGTATCGAAAATTTTACCCGACTAGTCCTGTAAAAAAGTTTTTACCCGATTTCCGTGAACTATTATCATTGTCTCAACCATATCACGTAACTTCAGTCATGAAATTTCATTGGTGCAGCAATGTGTGAATGAAATAATCATAAAGTATTACTCGAGAAACTCATGATAGTGTCTAGCTAGGTAGAAAAAGTTCATTGCTATGCAATCTTCAAAGTAATAATTTAAATCAAACTGGTTATTAAAATTTACAATGACATTAGGTAAACCCAAACAATTCAACAAATGTCATCTGCAGTAAACCTAATTTTATTATTTGGAAATTGATAATAAAACACAATTAATACATATAAAAAAGTCGATTTTGCATGGAATTGGCTGGTTTTATAGCATCGGCATTAAATATTGTGCTCTTATACAACAAATATATCCCCAGTATGACCTACGATCAGGGACATTACTTCCCGAGTCTGCTTCAGCAAATCCTTTCTACTTCAAATTTCAAATTTGGGTCACTGGTAACTTATTGAAATCCAATTGTACATTTTGAACGATACTCTAACTCTTGAACTCAAATTGAAATAAAAATCCATGTTTATTCAATTTCATTGCGAATACTATAATATTGATTGTATGGATTAATATGAAAAGAAATGAATAATAAGACGATTAGTAATCGATAACAACTTGTCCTCAATATGGACCTGTTTTAATTAAGTTTGTTATTGACTTTACCCAAATTTTTGAGAACTGTAAGTTGTTAGAGAGAATAACAGTTAATGACATTTATTTACCTGAGTCCCAATAAAAACAAATTTGAGTTTAAGAAATATATCATTCATTGAGATATACTCCTTAAGAGAATATTTGAGTACAGTAATCTTGAAAAATTAATTTAATCATGACTAGCATAGGATCTCCTGAAATCTTGACGCCGCCTAGCTCAGAACGGATGACATCGCCAACATCTTCTCGGGAAATTGAGAACGATATTCTGGAGCAAACTGAGACGTCGTCAACCGTTGCTTCGAACTTTGTGCAACCAAAAGATCATAGTTTGTACATCAGCAAGGTTAATTCCCACGGAAAAGTAAAGACGTACCAGTGCAAAAAATGTGAGTTTGTGGCGGCCACCAGATCGGACCTTTGGGCTCACAGCGAACAACATATGGAAGCTGATAAGAAATTGAGTTGCCCTAAATGCATGTTCGTTACAATTTATAAGCACCACCTAATGTACCACCTTAGAAATCACGATGGTATCAAGCCATTCAAGTGCACCCAATGCGAGTACTCCGGCACGAATAGGTCGATGTTGAATTCCCATACGAAAATTCACTCCGATTTCTACCCGTACCGGTGTAAAGACTGTCCTTATAAAGTAAAGTTTATCCACCCTCTCAAGCTGCATTTGCACAAACATAATCACCATCCAGACGTAGTCTTGAATGCGGATGGCAGCCCAAATCCTCACCAAATCGTGGGCATTTACGGCAGGCGACGTGGGTCCAAGGTAAAGAGACGAGATCAAGGCATTGGTGAGGATGGCCCGCTGGATCCTAGTTTATTGTGTATGGAATCCCCAGAAGTTCGAAGCGTTCCATTAAAACAATCCCCGAAGTTCGAAGTGGATGAATCGCAGTGTGAAGAGCGTGTTATCCAAGAAGGTGGAGATGATATTACAATTGTATTGTACAACATCGAAGTTGTTCTGGGTATGGACACACCAGAAATCGCTAGGAGCAGCTGTGGATATTGCTCTATGGACCTGAAAGTTCCGATTTTGCTTGCTTCTCACAAGTGTCGTCGTAGTTTCCAGAATCCGTACATGTATGACATATGTGATGAGGAGTACTAGGAACACGATTATCAATAGCGACATTGAATTTTTATATATTTATACAATTGCATATTTTCACCGTTCTTATTTATGTTATGTATCAGATGGGAATATTCCCTGATGATTCCCCATTCAATAAAATCTTCAAAAGCTCGAAATTCTACGTTCTTTCTCTTCCGAAGTGATGCTTTTGGTTGTTATCGGCCGGGCCATTATCGACGGTATGACGAATTAGACCAGCATGAATATTACCAAATATTTTTTTTGCATTGTCAAAATCAGCGCCACCTGATGAAGCGTGAATTGGGCTTTCACCTCTGAGCCACTGTAACGGTTCGTGATCTGTGAAAACTTTAAAACCCCAAAAATGTTGTGCCTGCAAGATTTATGGCTCCATATGATCGCTAGCTATTCTTTTTCGATCGTGGATCCAATGATGCGTTACAATTTGGATGTTTATTTTGTGATAAAATGACCCCCACAGCAAAGTTTGACGCATCCGTAGTCAGTTCAAAATCTTTTTGGTGTCGAAGTTTCGAAAAATTCCTCGTTCATGTGTTCGACCTTCTAGTCCTACTTTAACTACAATTATAGTTTTTGTGATTAATATTTTCATTGATTTCATGTAGTACCCAGGAAATATTCAGTATATTTCTAGGTGGGTGGTATTGAAAATTTCTTTATGGTTTCGATTTTTTTCGGGCGTTTGGTTTCATATCGTCTATGAACACCATACAAATTTTATTTTGTAGGTCCTTGAAGGCTTAAGCCTTTTGAACGTCGACGGTGCATTTTTGAGCCCAAAAGGCATGCTTGAGTTCTTAAAGTGACCGTTTTCTATCTTAATTTGATGGAATCTGCTTGGAAGATCGAGGGTGGTGAAATATTGGGCTCTACCGAGCTTGTCCAAAATATCCGTGACGCATCGTCTTCATCGAAATGAACGTGAAATCTATTCTATAATCACAATTGAACTTGGCAAATGCTGGCACCAGTACACGATACCTGATATTCTCGTTCCCCAAACTCGTTTCAATCATAGTATTTGTATGATAATGAGTCACTTTGAGACTGACAGAATATTTTATTGTGGGTGTATATCACATAATAATTTTTGTATGTATTTCTATATTCATATGAAGATACTTGCGTTCATATCATAGAAGAAGCTTTGTTAATTGGGTATTTCTTCAGAAAAAGAAGCATATTATCTATGTATCTTAGTATCATAACATATCAATTAATCATCGCTGAAAGTTGGAAACATTGAATCCCTTCCCACACTCAATGAATTAGATGCTGCATAAACGAATATTCCACATCAAGGATACGGTAGGCCTAGACTATAAGAAAGCCACTTACTGCCCATGAAGTTGAATGTAATGGAGAATGTAGAAAAAATGCCTTTGAGGTTGGAAACTATTATGCCGACCAATATCCTGATAGACAATGTCCAGCGAGAAATTATTTTACTCGTCTTCAAAATTAATTCCGAAGAGAGCCCAATCATGATCCCGAAGAACACGTTATCATTGACGACGGAACGGGAAATAATGTATAATTAGTATAAAAGATTATGAACGTTGGATGGAACATTGCAATTGTATCTTGCAGAATAATGTGCAGCCAATCAATGCTTCTTTGGAAGGGACTCTATTTTCGGACGAGTCTAGGTTCACAAATATTGGATAATTTAACCGACAAAATACAAGGTATTGGTCACAAGAAAATCCAAATATATTGCAGCTGGGTAATTTTAAAAGTGCGGTTCGGTTTTAATATTTGGCTTGGAATACTCGGTCGTAGAATCATTGGTCCAATAATATTTGAAGGACCCTTTACTGGACCTAGATACTAAGGATTTCTGCAAAATTAAATTGAGGACAGGTTAACTGAATTATTTGTCCATGTACGAAGAAAATATAATTTCGACAAACGGTCCCGGTCACATGATTTGACACCTCTTTGTTTGTGGCCAGTTAAAAAACATTGTTAATGCAACCACCGATACAACCCACAAAGACGTGGAGTGGCGAGTAAGTCGCGCAATCAAAAGTATAACGGTCCAGCAATTAGCAAACGTTCTTCAAGAAACAGCTATGCGAGTTCAGAAGTACATTGACGATAATGAACAGTATTTCGAGCAATTGTTGTAAGGGTTTGTGTTAATTTACTGTATTTCAAAGCCTCCTTAGTAACTTCCCAAAAACACTATAAAATAAATGGCTTTCGGAAAATTTTGATATTTTGTTTTGTTCTGGGCCGTCATCAATTTTGAGGAGCTATAAGAAAAAAGTATGACTGAGACAGCCGCTAGAGAGCGTATAACTTGAATAATTCAAAATTTTTGTACTTTTCATAAAAAATCGTGATTTATGTGATTGCGATACATGTATTCTGGAAATAACTTGTCAAATCAAGGCTAATGGTAATGGTAAATATGGATGGTGACTGATGCGCTGCGACCTGATAAGATCTATTGTATATCTTCTGCTATTACAAGGTGTTCTCGTTTACAGCAGCCCTTCAAGCCCCAATTCCTTTAGGAACTTAAGGATTTTGAGGGGGTCTATTCGTGGTATTTCTCCCACAGTCAGCTGGTGTGATCCCAGTATATTCAATATTTTGTGATGTACAGTATAACACTCCATCAATATATGGTGTGGTGTTTCTGGATGTTCCCCACAGAATCTGCAGGTGCTGACCTCCTCTAAGCCTAGCTTCCTTAGGTGTTTTTAGATTCTGCTCTTTGAGTCTGCAGTGCCCCATCAGAAATTCCGTGATTGTCTTTAGACCAGTTTTGCTACGGTTAATCAGTGTCTTCGATCTTGCTCGGTTGAAGTTGCCGAGGAGATCTTTGGCCTACCTTACCCCCGGCCAGTATGCTGCTCTCATTGCTTCTTAGTTTTATTGAGTTCGTCTTGGAAGTAAGATTTTCCAAGTCCGCAAAATGGTTCTGGCCCGATCAGTGGCGTTGATGCCCCTTTTCGTGCCATTGCATCTGCTTGTTCATTGCCCTCAAATCCGACGTGCCCCGGCACTCAGACAAGGATAACCTTGTTGTTCCTGACTAGATCATTAAGTTTGTCTAAGCATTCCCAAACCATCTTTGAGTTGATGCTATATCAGCTCTACGCGTTGATGGCTGCTTGACTATCGGAGAGGATTGCGATATCCTTGTTCCGGAATTTCCTGTCGAGGTTGAATTGAATGCACCTTTCTATGGCGTGAATTTCCGCTTGACAAATACTGGGGAATAGGCCAATGGGTTCGGGGTATTTAGTGCGATGCCCAAAGACTCCTGCTCCAGTTCCGTCGGGAGTTACGGACCCGTTCGTGTACCATGTACCATTCTTTCCCAGTGCTCGAATTGATTCTATGCTCCATCTACTCTTGGTATTTAATTCCGTTCGAAAGAATTTCTCGAAACTAAATTTCCTGTAATTTCGTCATTTGGGAGATTGGCAAGGTGTGCACTTTCGGTGGGGGTTGAGCCCCTTACGATGTGTGCTGTCCTTTGAGTCCAACTTTAGCCAGCCTGAGGTTTGCTACCCAGGCAGTTCTCCTCACCATGATATGGAGAGAAGTGAGGTCCAGAATTACCTCTATTGCTGCTGTTGGAGTCGACCTCATTGCTCCTGTTATACAAAGACATGCTAATCTTTGCACTTTCTCCAGGCATTTCTTTGTTATGGCGAGTTCGGTTCTGCCGTGCCACACTACTGCTCCGTAGATGATCATAGGCGTCATTATCATGGTGTACATCCATCGTAGTATTGATGGGTTACAGCCCCACGTTTTTCCTGCAATATTCCTGCACACCATCAGTGATGATTTTGTCTTGTTAAAGATCTTTTCTACGTGTGTGTTCCAGAGTAGTTTTGAGTCTAGGGTTACCCTAGATACTTCACCTCTTGCTTCCATTCTGAGTCTGATCTGTCGAGGCGAAACTCCACATCTATGAGATCGCAGAGGGTTTCTTCGAATTTGCCTTTGGCCATATTGACTATGTTGCCAGCATATCCAAGGCAAGTGACTCCGTTCCCAGTTAGTGTTCCGAGTAGTTTGCCTACTACGAGACTCCACATCAAAGATGATTGTACCCCTCCTTGTGGGCATCCCCTGTTTGTGCTGATCCGAAAGTAGATATCGCCCACTTTCGTTTCAGCAGTTCTTGTAGCCAGCATTTGGCACATCCATCAGGAAGTGGTTCTGTCCACTCCCTTGTTCGTTAGGGCCCTAATACTCAAGCTCGTCGGACAGCTCATTCTTCTTTCGTGTGCCGATAAACGCGTATCGTTTCAGTCACATCGTGGAAACAAGTGTTTGAAACGAGTATAGTGATGGGAAAACATTCAAAAAGACGTCGTGGATGTGATGATAGTATTGATAGTAGTGAAGAACGTAGACTCACAAGGAAAATTCGTAAGTTGCAGAAGGAGTTAGATGGCTTTGCTCATACTGCTAGGCGGAATGACTCGCCAAGTAGCTCTTCAGTTGAGTCAAATGAGACTCGACCTAGGTTTCATGATGTGGAATCCAAAAATGAGAGTAGGATCAGTCATTTGGAACCATCTACCTCGCAGATGACGCGAAGGGCTCCTCCAAAGCAAATCACTGTTGAGGCTTTGGTGCACAATGAGGACCCCGATATTATAAATTCTAACGAAGGAGAAGGACCACGTTTGGAAGCAGATATTTTGGAGTTATTGGGAGATAATGTAATCAAACCGAACAAGTCGGGACCAGCTTTACAGAAGGATTTGACGGAAAGATGGAGTTGTATTTTAAAGGATGGCCTATCTGAGTCGGAAAAACTCGATATTATATCCAATTACCCCACTCCCAGTAAATGTGATTTATTGTCAGCTCCAAAACTTAATCCCTTGGTACAAAAGGCGTTAACTGAACAAAACAACCGCAGAGACGCAAGACTGGCTTCCATTCAGTATAGGGCTTGTACTATCCTCCTTGATAAAGGGTGAGGAAGGAGATACACGGACTCAGATTCGACAATTGAGCGATGCATCTCGTCTTCTCCTGGATGTTTATCACACACACGGAGGCCGTATGCCGTAGAGGACTGGCGACCTACGATATGGATAATTCTCTGAAAGGTACCCTGAATGACGCTCCGATAACAACTTATTTATTTGGAGATGAATTAGGAGATATAGTCAAAGCTTCGAAAAGTCTCGAACGGACATCTTTGGAGCTCAAACCAAAGCCACCCAAGTCCAAATCAAAGACACATTCAGGTCTCACCACGAGACATTTAAACTACAGAGGTCCGTCTCGTCAGTTCCAGGGGGTGCGACAAGGCGGACAACGAAACTCTGTACAAACCGGATAAGTACCTCCTCGCCAAAACCAGTATTCACGGAACCACGACAGGAAATCCAGTTGGCAAGTGAATAGTCTAGTCAACAAGTGCCATTTAGACCAACTTTTTTCAGCAGTCTCCGAAAATTATGATTGAGGTGTCATTCGATTCGGAATGACATCCAGATGATTTTTGAAAAAAATGAAGTTCCGCATGAAAAAATTGTAAAAGTTATTAACAATTAACTAAAAAAAAAAAGATGGCTTTAGTATTTTGTAAATATCTCAAAAACTAATTAAAATTTTTTAAATCTAAAAAAAGATTCAAAAAGAGGAGGAAATTTCCTAAAAAAAAGCTCAATTCCCGGAATTGTAGCATCAATATTTATAATTTTCCCAGAGGGATGAAAATACGGCCGAAAACGGGTACTCTGGCTCGGGCAAGCCACACCCACTTTGGACACTTTAACAATAAAAATTATTTTAAAATACTAAATATGAAAATAAAAAATTGGAAAAATTCAGGCACTAACTGAATAGATTAATGAACAATAATCCGCTTGAAAAAAATTTTTATCACAATTTTTCAATTAGTTAATCAATAGTTAATTAATAATTTTTTTCTGCTTGAACATGAACATTGCAAGTGTGATAATTGTTAAACTATAAATTTAAGATTGTTTTCCTCTTTTGGAGCAATTCTTGAAAGGCTTCAGAATAGAACCCCGTTGGAAAAATTAAAAAGTTTTTATTTTTCAGTTTTTTATTAACAATTTTCGTTGTTGCAAAATTAAATACTTAAATTAATCATTGAAAAAAAAATTTTTTTTTTAAATATTATCAATAATCCGTTTTTATGTTATCAGGAACTACATAGAAATAATTTTTTTAAATTTTTATCTCTAATTGTTTAAAAAATTGTTATAAACAAATGCGTTGTTTATAAGATAATTGAAATTTTTTTTATGGAATTTCAATCTTTGATACAAATAATGATTTTTAAAAGAAAAATTGTTCCTTAAAAAAATTTTTTTATTGCTTGAAAACGCATTTGTTAATTAACAATTATTTTCTCCCGCTTCTAATTAATATTAAGGAACCATTTTTTTTTTAAATCATTATTTGTCTTTCTTTCTGATATAAAAAAAAAAAATTCCATTTTATTTAATTTTTCATTGTTTATGCAATAAACAATTTGTTATAAACAAATAAATTTTTACCTTATATTTTTTTTTTCTATTCTAATTTCTGTCACAAAAACAGACATGATTTTTTTTCTTTTTTAAAATTTTTTTTATTATTTTTCATTTAATTTTTAAATATAAGTTCTCTCTAACTTCGTCATTCTTACCTGGTCTTCATCCTTAAAATTATTATAATTTACAAACTAATGGAGATACGATGAAAATACTTAAGACTTATTTATTCTCCATTACATAAAAAACAAATTTAGCAGAAAATTTTAGTTGTTACTTATTTATTTATTGAATTTATAGCAATTGTTGTTGAAAAATACTTAGGGAAAAAATTTTTTTTTTGTTTTAATGGTTAAAAATCTTATCAACTATTAAAAATATGACTACTTCATTCAAGTATCTTATCAATTATTGTTCATTATTCAACATTTTTACCTTTTATATATTAATATCACTTTATTATACTTCAAATTCTGAATATTACCATGTAAACAAAAAATATTTGCAGAGTTCATTAGCCCAAGTGTATTTGAAAGGAAGAATGATCTTTAAATTGATTTTCATTTAACAAAATTTATTAATAAGTAGTTATTAACATTTACATTTAAATTCAAATGATAATATATATGAACGTGCATAGAATATTCTGTTCGTTGATAAATAATTAAATTTATTAGACTCTATTGTCTCAATAATATTTCAAAAGAAAAAAATAAAGATTGTCATTCATAAACTTTTACAAACATTAAAGAAACCGAACCTGAAAATAAAAATCTAGATATTAATATTAATATATAAAAGGTAAAAATGTTGAGTAATGAACAATAATTGATGAGATACTTGCTATAAATTCAATAAATAAATAAGTAACAACTAAACTTTTCTGCTAAATTTGTTTTTTATGTAATGGAGAATAAATAAGTCTTAAGTATTTTCATCGTATCTCCATTAGTTTGTAAATTATAATAATTTTAAGGATGAAGACCAGGTAAGAATGACGAAGTTAGAGAGAACTTATATTTAAAAATTAAATAAAAAATAATAAAAAAAATTTTAAAAAAGAAAAAAAATCATGTCTGTTTTTGTGACAGAAATTAGAATAGAAAAAAAAATATAAGGTAAAAATTTATTTGTTTATAACAAATTGTTTATTGCATAAACAATGAAAAATTAAATAAAATGGAATTTTTTTTTTTATATCAGAAAGAAAGACAAATAATGATTTAAAAAAAAAATGGTTCCTTAATATTAATTAGAAGCGGGAGAAAATAATTGTTAATTAACAAATGCGTTTTCAAGCAATAAAAAAATTTTTTTAAGGAACAATTTTTCTTTTAAAAATCATTATTTGTATCAAAGATTGAAATTCCATAAAAAAAATTTCAATTATCTTATAAACAACGCATTTGTTTATAACAATTTTTTAATCAATTAGAGATAAAAATTTAAAAAAATTATTTCTATGTAGTTCCTGATAACATAAAAACGGATTATTGATAATACTTAAAAAAAAAATTTTTTTTCAATGATTAATTTAAGTATTTAATTTTGCAACAACGAAAATTGTTAATAAAAAACTGAAAAATAAAAACTTTTTAATTTTTCCAACGGGGTTCTATTCTGAAGCCTTTCAAGAATTGCTCCAAAAGAGGAAAAAAATCTTAAATTTATAGTTTAACAATTATCACACTTGCAATGTTCATGTTCAAGCAGAAAAAAATTATTAATTAACTATTGATTAACTAATTGAAAAATTGTGATAAAATTTTTTTTCAAGCGGATTATTGTTCATTAATCTATTCAGTTAGTGCCTGAATTTTTCCAATTTTTTATTTTCATATTTAGTATTTTAAAATAATTTTTATTGTTAAAGTGTCCAAAGTGGGTGTGGCTTGCCCGAGCCAGAGTACCCGTTTTCGGCCGTATTTTCATCCCTCTGGGAAAATTATAAATATTGATGCTACAATTCCGGGAATTGAGCTTTTTTTTAGGAAATTTCCTCCTCTTTTTGAATCTTTTTTTAGATTTAAAAAATTTTAATTAGTTTTTGAGATATTTACAAAATACTAAAGCCATCTTTTTTTTTTTAGTTAATTGTTAATAACTTTTACAATTTTTTCATGCGGAACTTCATTTTTTTCAAAAATCATCTGGATGTCATTCCGAATCGAATGACACCTCAATCATAATTTTCGGAGACTGCTGAAAAAAGTTGGTCTAAATGGCACTTGTTGACTAGACTAGAAGAGGCGTTAACAGATAGTGCAACCAATAAACAGGTAGCTGGCAGATTGCAATACTTTTATTATGCCTGGTCTGAACTCACGCCTGACAAGAGTCTTTTATTCTGGTTGAAAGGGATAAAAATACCCTTTAGGTGTTCTCCATGCCAAACAAGAATACTAAGGGAACGAACATGGTCAGTCAGTGAGTTCAGGCTGGTTGGAAAATATTTATGTCAGTAATTACATTCAAACGTTATAAGCAAAGTAGAGTCATCATCAAGTCAGTATATTTCTTCAATTTTTTTGGTACCAAAACCAGATGGTACCCAAAGAATGATTCTCAATCTCAGATCTCTCAATTATTTTATAAAGTCTGTTCACTTTAAATTAGAGGATCACAGGTATCTGCGGTGCCCCATTTATATTTACAAAATTAATGAAACCAGTAGTGAAAAGTCTAAGGCAAAGTGGCTACATGTCTGTAATTTATCTAGATGATTTTTTACTGATTCGTAATTCATACAACGAATTTAAACAAAATATAAAACACACACACACACATTAATCCGATTGGGTTTCGTAATCAATTGTGAGAAAAGTCTGCTCTCACCCTCTCAAAAATGTCAATTACTAGGTTTCAATTATGATTCTAAAGATATGTCTGTGTCTCTGCCAAAGAAAAAACGAATAAAAATTGTGGAAGCCATTCACAAATTGCAATCAAGAAAAACCTGTCGAATCAGGGAATTTGCTAGATTCATCGGTACATTATTTTCAGCTTGTACAGCCGTGCGTTACGGTAGGTTGTACACAAAAATGTTCGAGAGGAAAAAATATTTAGCTCTCAAAAGAACAGGCGGCGATTATTTTAAGTTGATGAATATTTCTTCTTGCTCAGCCGAGGGTTTTCGGTGGTGGATAAATAACATTTTTACTGCAATTTTTTTAATTTGTGTCGATCAATTCGACATTGAAATATACTCGGATGCTTCTAATAGTGGTTGGGGAATTTATAGTGAAGGTTTGAGGACCCATGGGTTTTGGTCACAACATGATCAAAATCATCACATAAATTACCTTGAACTATTGTCTGTGTTGTTACGTAATAAATCTAATTTCATTTATAAGAGCTGTTTTACAATAGCGCAAATTTTTTTCTGGTTATACGTTCACAAGGTAGAAAAGGGTTGTGCTCACGACTAGCTTTGAAACAGGGAAATGGGGTGAGTTACTAAAATCGGAAAGATGTTCGGAGGGCGCCAACAGATTCAAATAAACAAACCCTTCGTAAAAGTTCCACTGGTAAATCGAACCTATAAAATCAAATCACAATGGGTAACCAAATAATATCCAACAATACTGTATTAATAAACTTTATTTTCACTAGCTCGACCATTACGTAACCGCAACACAAGTGATGACTTATTACCACCAATCACATCATACATATAATTTACCGTGCAGGGTTGGAGAACTCTCACGAGAGGGGAGAAGAGTGGACATATATCTGAAGGGATGATTTTATCCAATCTCCTATACAGGTTAGATACTAAACCTATGACCGTAACTAACGAAGTACTTAGAATTAGGTATTATGAATGTTTACAATACGGGATTTCGGAAATATAGATATTGGAGTTAGTAGATATTGGTTCATTCTTAACGATGAAAGTCTGTATTGGCAAAGATGGTGGAGTTCATAAACAAAAGCCGCTATGCGGTATTTAGCCTCTTCGAGGGTCCTCTGCAAGGTACTAGGCGGTGTAAGGCAACACCCGGGTATCAGAAGAAGGGTGCAAAGCTTCTTTTCAAATCGTGTTATACAACGGTCTAGAAATATTGTTGCAGGCCACCACAAAACGCCTAGAAAATTAATTCTATGAATAATGGAAAAGAGTTTAGGGACTTGAATAGATGAACCAGTAAAATAACTCACCTCCGATTACCGATTATCCCCTAATAATCGTGAGACGTTAGATTTCTGGTTCCACACAAATAGTTGATACACTATCCTCTAACGAGAAAAAAATCGACAGTAGAAATTATGTAACTCAAAAGTCATACTATCGACAAAATGCTTGTGAATTGAAACCGCCTATAGCGTAAAATTAATCACCAATTCATTGCTAAGTATATCAGTGCCATTGTAAAAATTAATTCCGCTATTCTCGATTCTTTTCTAGCTTCCAACAAAAAAAAGAGGTTTCGCATTTTAACGAAGTGGCAGCATCTCTTGAGTGTCGGTACAACGAATATTGACTTGGAGTGTATACTGGTTGTCCCTTTCATATGGAAGTTGTAAGATTTTACGCATAACGTAACAGTGTTTTTTGGACATCAATATTTTGCAAGGGATCTTAGTCACTGTAACATTTTATGCAGAGTCGACAATACGACAGCCATGGCTTACATCAACCGGATGGGAATTCAAAGATCTTGATGATCTTTCTAGAACTATTTGGCAATGGTGTGAATATAGGAATATATTCCTGAAAGCTTCTTATATATCCTCAAAATAAAACACGGAGGCAGACGTAGAGTCTCGTAGGAAAAACGTAGATTCAGAATGGGAATTAAATGATAACAATTTTCAACAAATTGTTGAAAACTTTTTTTTACCAAACATTGACCATTTTGCAACTAGGCTATATAAAAAATGCGAGAAATATATTTCGTGGTTGAGAGATCCAAATTGTTTCGCGGTAAAGAAGATGATAAGATAGTTTGAAATCAAAACAATGAATTACATTCTATAAGTAAGAATATGACAGGTCCATCAAATGGATGGAAGAGCGAAAGGTAACAGATAAAATTGAACGAGTTGTGCTTGGTCACCTTCAGGAAATGTCAGAGCACTACAAGGCGAAAAGACTATGTGGGATGTTGGATATCCTTTCGAAATCACTATATTTGTTGAGGATGAACAAAGGAGTTCATATCAAATCATTTGTGAAAGTGCATGCATTCGTGAAAGCAATAAGTAAGAATGACGTAGCCAAGAAGGCGATGAAGAAGTTTTTCAGAGATGCACCAAACATTACGTATTCATTTGTGGTAGTACTCTCTGAATGCCGTAGGATATAACAGAGTGAAATAAAAAAAGTATGTGATTTTGAGTACATTCATGTTAGTAACAGGTTTGAGTCGCCTTAAAATAAATAGGACACTAGATAACCTGCTGAGCACATATTCTATATGGCTGGACATATTCAATCAATCATGAATTTTAATACCCAATAGTGAAATATTCTGTCCTTTTTGACAAATAGGATTCAAGGAGACAATGAAATTTAGTGTTTTGTTTTCATTTAGTTTGAGTTTATATTCAGTAAACCAGCATTTTGCCACGTTCTTTTCATGATCAGCAACTTTAAGCTAGAGCATCATGTGCTTACCCGAGCATATTAGGGTGGTGTTGTCAGCTAATAACACGCTTTTAAATGGTTCAATAGCCTGACACAAGTCATTTATGTACACCAAAAACAGAAATAGTCCGAACACGGAGCCTTGAGGTACACCATGTTCAATTTTTTTGAGATCCGACTTCCTGTTATTCAAATCCACACACTGATATCTATTTTTGAGGTACGAAGTAATGAGGTCTAAAATGGTTCGTCTCAGTCCGCAATGACTCAGTTTATCAATAAGTATAGCATGTGATACACAGTCAAAAGCCTTGGTAAGGTCACATAGTGGTAATGACGTATGTCTACCCTGATCAAAGCCCTCGACTATCTCAGTCACTATACGGAAAGCTGCCTGAGTGGTAAATTTTTTCTTTAGAAAACTATACTGTGATTCGTTGAAGGAAAACCTATTTTTAAAATAAGAATAAAGACGATCATTTAGAATCATTTTCACATTTTTTCTCCCAACAATAGAAATTATACTAATCGGGCGATAGTTAACTAAGAATGATTTGTCGGCCTTTTTGAAGATGGGTATAACTCTACTAATTTTAAAAATATTCGGGAAGAGTCCTTTGCTGAAAATCTGATTAATTGAATTAGTTATTGGCATGACGATTTGTCCTGCTATTTCTTTTATTAAGTTTTTGGTTCGTTTATTCCTGCGAAATATTTTCATCAATATCTATAATGAATTTTTCTGCTTGTGGCCCAGAAGAACCAAACAATCAATGCCAATACGCAGGAAAATTAAGTTATTTCCTAAATCTTCATGAAGACAAAAAGACATGGTATAGCATCCAAGAGAGGCAGAAAACGATAATGAAATTGAGGGAGATGAAGAATCTTAAATTCTGTGCGATATGATTCTGATTTCTTTACAATAAGGCCCAGCGTACCCATATATTTGATCATTAACGATTCTGCACGGCTGTATCCGATGTGCTACAACACTATTTAATTGAAAGGTACCTTTTGTTATACTTGTCTGATAAATTCATTCAATTCCGTGAAATGAGCATCAAAAAGTGAAAACATAAAACTTTCATTCAATACGCATTTCGTTCACTATGGCTTCCGTGAGATGGGTATTGAATCTTATAAATCCTATCTTTTACGTATCATTGAAAATAAGCGTTCCAAGTTGGGCCATTAGAATGCATGAAGAGATTGAATGGGAGGAATAAATTATTGAGTGGTTGAATCGAAGATATCGCCATAGCTGTTGCTGAAATCATCCGCTATGATAATTTATTTAGAAATGCATAACCATTCTGGAGATCTGAACAGACACATCAGAAATATATAGCTTATTGGAAAACGCCAATGAAAATATGAAATTCTCAATAACCATCACGATTAAGTTGGCTGACAAATAAAATTTTTATGACGCTAATAGTCTAGGGTAGAAGCCTTTAAAAATGGTGAAAAGTAAAAGAAAATTATAGTAGAATGTGTGACGAACGTCAACTTTGTATAATTTTTAATTGAAAGTAATTGAAATGAAAACCACTTATTGATCCAGACTCCGCGTCTCTCGAGAATCCGGCCCGATAATTGAATAGCAAACCGTGAAATAATTGAAGATAAACCCGATCAGAATGAATCATCAACGACGAAAATCAATAATTCTCAAGTTTCTATTGAACAATACCTCATTAAAAATACCCAATCTTCTATTGAATGATCCTTCATTAAAAAGGTCTTTAATTGAATCGCGACAGCTTATCGAATGCACGTGCCTGTCGGCAAGTGACATCAAAAGGATTCAGTAAGTTTTGCGAAACATATAAAGGCCGAAATCCGAATTTTCCAACGAGTTCAACTTTGCCCTCCGTGCTTCGATGAAGTAATGGTTCGCGACTTGGTCCACTAGTGGACGTGTCGATATCTAGAAAATAGCTAAAGTGTAATTATTTGTGAAATACATAAGTTATGGTAAAGCATGGTTTTCGATAACAAGTGCAGCTTATTATGCCGACAGTGACGAAAAAACCAACGAACAAAGAACCTGCCGCTCTGCGACAGATGTCCTTCCGCGAGAAAATATTTACTTTGTGACAACTATCATTTGAGAAATACGAAGGTTTCTTCTAATTTCGAACGCTGCGGTTCCCGGTCGTTTAAATAAATGCAGATAAGACGGAGAATGCATTTCGCATTTTTTAAGTGGGTTATATTTATGTCACTCCGAACATTCACCCTCGTTTAGCGGCATTATCTATGACTGGAGAATAATTTATGATATGAGAAATATGCGCTGTTCTGGTATCGGTCATGGGAAATAGAGTGGCGATTGTTTCAGATAATCGATATTTTATATTTTTCTGTTTTATGGACACTGTAGCATTACAAGGTGGTCAAGGTTATTAATATATGTGTGGTATTTACTGTTTATCTGTTGAAATGTTCGTAGGTTACATGCAGTTGACGGCTAGGTACCATTCAACTTCGTTGAATTCAACCTGATTTGTGTAGACTTTAACGATCTGATGTATGGTTCTGTCAAGAGTATATATTTGCTGTATTGTTTTATATAATGGAGTATATTTTAGGGTGATTTATTTGTGCATGCTTAGGTAAGGTATATCACGGTGTGTCATCGACCTCACAGTGCGTGACCCAAATGTCCAGAAACGTCTAACCCCCTTTGAAATAGAGATACTTCGATTTGTTTTTGGACGGGCTTATAAGTTGTTGATATGTTTTTGACCCTCTATAGTATAATGACTTAATCGAATCCTACTAGATAATAAGTTTAATTTATCTATGGACGTCTTTACCGAAATGTGTATTTGTTTTTTAACGTTTGTATGATTCGAGGATAAGTGTCTTGTATGCAAAGATGCAAACATTACCACAGGGTTCATGTTTGAGCCCCTTTCATATGCTAGGTTATAAATTGAGCTGGTTAACATACCATATATGTGTAGCATTTTGTTAAGACTTGTATTCTAATGTAACGTATGTTTTTTTATACTATCCTACGAGTGTTTCCTTCCACACTAAACCCTGACTAAACTTGGTCGAGCCCTATCAAACGGACCCATACTAGGGACTGAGGCAGCCGCTCGACGAAGAAAAAAAATTTCCAGCAGCTTCATTTCAAACTGTTACATCCAGTTTCACAGATGCAGCAAATAGTTTTGGGCAATATTTTCGGAATTAATTTCTTTTTTGTAAATAATACCACGTTAATCCTGCTTCCCGCCTCAATCTGTTGCCGTTATCTCTAGAAAAAATCAATTTATTTGAATTTTTTGCTTGCAGTATTCTGAAAATATCCTTTGGCAACTATTCTCCCCAAAAAAACCTCAAGGACTCTTTTCCGTTACATGATGATTTCAATTCATTCTCTTGCGATTTTTCGAATTTAGAAATATTGATGCTATTTGGTTTGGAAACACTTGCAGGATGAAAATTATCACATTTTATCTTGTTGACGCTTCATGTAATATCATCCCATGTCTGAATCATACAAGGCGATTCACAAATGCTGTGGTATACCGAAATCAATTTCGCTTGAGTTATCTCTTCCTCCTTGTATGTTAGAGTTGATAAATTGTATTCATTCCAGTTTTTGAGGATATGTCATTGAGGAAACTAGAGCATACAGGGTCTCAGTATTTCTAAAACCAATGTAAACCACACGAAAATATCAGAAAACCATATTATTTTTCAAAAATTATTATTATATTATATTATTCAGATTTATATCAATCCGAACAGCAATTATCACAAATTCAATGAAACATCTTCACTGGATACCTTCGGTCTGCAGGCTGATTTGTGTTGTTCCTATAATGATCGTTTAATAAATATGCTACGTCCAATCATTTTCTACTGTTTCAATAAAATAGTTTTCGAAAATCACCTTATATTATTATCAGAGGATTGCCATGAGGAAACAATATTTTAACTTTATTTGCATTTGACATCAATCAGATGAGGGACGTGGGTTCGATTCCCAGCATGATCACTGGTCTCGTGCTAGGAATCGCACGTTAAAAGGTAAGACCTCGTTAATCCTTAGCTCGCACAAGTTTCGACTTCTGAGGGCTGTCTTTCGTAAGGGGGATAACAGCTGGTTAACGGAAAAATCAATTTTTTTTTTAATCTAGTATGTGATAGTAATAAAGTGCATACAGTATTTTGAAAAAGTACAGTTAGACGGCTCAAATGTCAAATGTTTCATAGCCTCGGCATTGGATCTTGTGCTCTTATACCTAGTACAATAAATATATCCCGAGTATGACTTACGATCAGGGACATAACTTCCCGAGTCTGTATCAGCAAATCCTTCCAATTTCAAATTTCATATTTGGGTGAACATTGCCATTATTTTCAATATTTTGTAAAAAATACAGGTACTTTAGGTATATTGGCTATTTGTAGGCCACTGGTAACTTATTGAAATACAATTGTACATTTTGATCGATACTCTAACTCTTGAACTCGAATTGAAATGAAAATCCATGATTATCCAATTTCATGTCGAATACTATAATATTGATGTTTATTAAAAAAGGTTGTATAGATTAATATCAAAAAGAAGTGAAAAATAAGACTATAAGTAATCGATAACAACTAGTCCTCAATATGTATCTGATTTATTTAAGTTTGTTATTGATTTTACCTAAATTTTTGAGAACTGTGAGTTGTTAGAGAGAATAACAGTTAATGACTTTTCTTTACCTGAGTCCCCATAAAAACAAATTTGAGTTTCAGAAATTTATCAGTCATTGAGATATACTTCCACAGAGAATATCTAAGTACTGTAATTTTGAAAAATGAATTTAATCATGAGTAGCATAGGATCTCCTGAATTTTTGACGCCACCTAGCTCAGAACGGATGACGTCGCCAACATCTTCTTTTCGAGATATGGAGAACGATATTCTGGAGCAAACTGAGACGCCGTCACCAGATGCTTCTAACTTTGTGCAATCAGAAAATCATAATACTTTGAACATCTCCCACGGAAAAGTGAAGACGTACCAGTGCAGAAAGTGTGAGTTTGTGGCGGCCACCAGATCGGACCTTTGGGCTCACAGCGAACAACATATGAACGCTGATAAGAAACTTAGTTGCCCTAAGTGCTTGTTCGTTACAAGTTATAAGCACCACCTAATGTATCACCTTCGGAATCACGATGGTGTCAAGCCATTCAAATGCACCCAGTGCGAGTACTCCGGCACGAACAGGTCGATGTTGAATTCCCATTCAAAGATGCACTCCAATTTCTACCCGTACCGTTGTAAAGACTGTCCCTTTAAAGTTAAGTTTATCCACCCTCTCAAGCTGCATTTGCGCAAATATAATCACTGTCCAGACGTGGTCTTGAATGCAGATGGCAGCCCAAATACTCACCAAGTCATAGATATTTATGGCAAACGACGTGGGTCCAAGGTGAAGAGACAATATCAAGGCTTTGGTGTAGACGCCCTACTGAATCCTACTCTTTTGTGTATGGAATCCCAAGAGGTTCCACCAGCGGACATTCTGTTAGATCAGTCCTCGAAGTTCTCAGTAGATGAAACTGACGCCCCGGATTTGAGAAGTCAAAATGAAGCTCAGTGTGAAGAACATGTAATCCAAGAAGATGAAGATGATGTTACCATTGTGTTGTACAACATCGAAGTTGTTCTGGGTATGGACACGCCAGAAGTTGCTAGGAGCAGCTGTGGATATTGTTCTATGGACCTGGCAGATCCCATTTTGCTTGCTTCCCACAAGTGTCGTCGTAATTTCCAGAATCCGTACATGTATGACATATGTGATGAGTGCTAGGAACTCGGAGAGCGCCTGAATATTTCTTAAATCTAAATATCAGTTTTCAGGTCACCGTTGTTATTTATGTTATGTATTGGTCATTAGTCCCTGATTCCCCATTCAATAAGCTTAAAATTCTACGTCTATTCTCTACCTCAGTTAAACATAGGTGATCATATTTACAAAAACGCCTGGTTGTTATCTGCCGAACTATTATCGGCGGTATTGTTAATTGTGTCATGACTACGAATTACAGAAATATACCATATATATGAATATTACTAAAAAAATTCTCTTTTAATTTTTGTCTTGTTAATATTAGCGCCACCTGACAAGACGTTGCTTGACTCATCCGTAGCCAGTTCAAAATCTTTCTTGAAGTCGGGATAGGGAATGACTGGTTTCGAAAAATTCCCTGAACTCTTTCGAGCGTTTGACCTTGTGGTCCTACTTTAACCACAATATCATTGTTTTCCTGATTTTGGCGAATGTTTTCATCAATTCAGGAAATATTCGATACATTTCTAGGGAAGTGGTATTGATTTTGAGGCGTTTGATTTCCTACTTCCTGGCGTTACAAAACTCCACTTCCTCTCACAGGAATTCACATTAGTCCACTTGACTTTTAATCCTAGCATTGCGCAATTTGGCAAACATGTTTAATATGTTCCTGGAGTTCCGTGCTGAAAGTGTCCTTGAAGACTTCCATGACCCTTTCGAACGTTGACGGTGCATTTTTGAGCCCAAAATGCATGCTTGAGTTCTCAAAGTGACCGTTTTCCGCGCAGAAGGCAGTTTTTTCAAGTGAGTATCATCTTAATTTGATGTAATCTGCATCGCTGGTAGTTGGAAACATTAAATCCCTTCGCACACTAAATGAAATAGATGCTGCGTCAACGAATCTTCCACAAAAGATATTCCACATCAAGTATGTGGTATGCCTAGACAAAAAACAGCCACTAACTGCTCATGAAGATGAATGTAATGGGGAATGTAGAAAAAATGCCTTTGGGGCTTGAAACCATTATGCCGACCATGATTCCGAATAACACGTTATCATTGACAAAGGAACGGAAAATAATATATAATTAGTATAAATGATTATGAACGTAGGATGGAATATTGCAATTGAATCTTGCAGAATAATGTGCAGCCAAACAATGCTTTTTTGGAAATGAGTCTACAAACATGGGATTTCTTAACCGACAAAATACAAGGCATTGGTCACAAGGAAATCCAAATATATTGCGGGAGGGAAATTTTAAAAGTGCGGTTCGGTTTCAATGTTTCGCTTGGAATACTCGGTCGTAGAATCATTGGTCCAATTATATTTGAAAGACCCTTGACTGATTTCTGCAAAATGAAATTGGTCACAGGTTAACTGAATTATTTGTCCATTTACGATAAGTAATGTATTTCTAACAAGATGGAGCTTCTCTCCATAATTCAAGAATAGTAATTGATTACCTCCAAAACTCATTCGAAGAATACATAATTTCGACGAACGGTCCAGTGCGATGACCTCTAAGGTCACCTGATTTGATACCTCTTGGTTTCTTCATTTGGGGCCAGTTTAAATACATTGTTTATGCAACCACATGGAGTTGCGAGTAAGTCGCGCAATCGAAAGTATAACGACCCAGCACTTAGCGAACGTTCTTCAAGAAACAGCTATGCGAGCTCAAAGATGCATTGACGTTGATGAACAGTATTTCGAGCAATTGTTGATATGGTTTGTGTTGATTTTTTTGTATTTCAAAGCCACCTTAGTAACTTCTTAAACACTATAAAGTTGATTACTTTGGTCAAATTTTGATATTTCAACAAAACATAACTTCCTCTCAATGGAATTTACAGCTGTACACTCTAATTTTTAGCCTGACGTTGTGCAATTTGGCAAACATTCTTAATATGTTCCTGGAGAGAATTTTATTTTGTAGGTCCTTGAAGTCTTCCATGACCATTTAGAACGTTGATGGCTAATTTTTGAGCCCAAACCACATGCTCGACTTCTCAAAGTGACCGTTTTCCGCACTGAAAGTAGTTTTTTCAAATGAGAACTATATCAATTTGATAGAATTTGCTTGCAACATCGAGAGTGGTGAAATACTGGGCTCCACCGAGCTTGTCCAAAATATCCATGACATATCAACTCCATCGATATAAAAGTAAAATCTATTCTATAATCGCAATTGAATTCGGCAAATGCTGGCAACAGTACACGATACCTGATATTTTTGTTCCCCAAACTCGTTTCAATCCTAGTATTTCGTATGACAATGAGTCATTTTGATACTGACAGAACATTTTATTGTGAGAGTATGTTACATTATAATGTTTGTATGTATTTCTTTATTCATATGAAGATAATGAGTCACTTTGAGACTGACAGAATATTTTATTGTGGGTGTATATCACATAATAATTTTTGTATGTATTTCTATATTCATATGAAGATACTTGAGTTCATGTCATAGAAGAAGCTTTGTCAATTAGGTGTTCCTTCAGAAAATGAAGCATATTATCTATCTATCTCAGTATCATAACATATCAATTAATCATCGCTGGTAGTTGGAAACATTTAATCCCTTCGCACAATCAATGAATTAGATGATGCGTCAACGAATATTTCACAAAATATATTCCATATCAAGGATACGTTAGGCCCAGACCAAAAAAGAGCCACCTACTGCTCATAAAGTTGAACGTAATGGGATTAAAAACACTGATCCCATCCTATTGCCGGTAAGATATCAAGCAAAAAGCTCTCATTCCGCTATCGGTGAGCTTTGTTCGGGGTAATGTCAGGAATTAGTATTCGTCACAAACTAGTAGATGACATTTTCTACTGTGAGATGAATGCACGGTCCCCAGACGGTAAAATATAATATTCTCGATTAAGCAACAGGCAATGTGGGGATTATCATAAAGGAATCCAGCAACATTCATTCATTACTTGTACGCTTTTCTCTTGATATTATTTCATAGTGGTTATTTCCTGGATCTACAGAGATGATCACATATACAGTGACTTAGTGGCAAAATAGGGATGATAGCAATAAAAAATTAGTATGTGAAGCTATAGCGCGCGACAGATTTCAATATATTATGAGTAATATTCATGGCAACGACAATACACGACTAGATATGGAAAATAAATAGGTACTCCAAACTGAGACCTTAATTTGATATCCTCAACAAGAAATTTTGCTCCACCCGAGGAAAATCACAGCATAGATGAGTCTACGATTGCATATTACGGTCGTCACAGCTGTAAACAGTTCATCAGAAACAAACCAATTTGTTGGGGGTACAAATTTTGGATTGGTACTTTGCGGCTAGGATATGTCGTTTATTTTGAACCCTACCAAGGATCTTTATCCACACTGCCTGATATATACAAACATTTGGAACTTGGAGCATCTGTAGTTCTAAACTAAGCAGATATTCTGAAAAAAATGCCTTATCAGCCATTCCATTCATATTGTGACAACTTCTTCAGCTCACTATCTCTCTTCAACTAATTGAAACTCCGAAAAATTAAAGCTACAGGTTCAATCAGGGAAAATCGAGTTCCAAAGTCTCCTTTCACTTCAGGAAAATTAGTTGAAAATTGAACTCGCACCCTTCCCTATGCCACTCTTTAGTGAGGAGGGAATGCGCAAGGGAACGAAGTCTGCAATGTACCCACTCTTCACTCCCATAGACGAAGTCAACTTTGGCAACAGGAAATGTAACGTGATTGATGGAGGATATCTGCTACATAAAGTGGTTTGGAACAAAACTCCCACAACCACATTCGAGATGCTATTCTCTACGTACATCTACATGCAGAGACACTTTGGGAGCAATGTGATTGTTGTATTTGATGGATACCCCACTAACGCAGGCACCAAAGCCGCAGAACGAGCTCGCCGTTCTGCATTAAAGTCGTGTTCTCCTCATCTACATGGTGACCATAGCACAGAAAAAGTTATTGGCAAACGATCATAATAAGAGCGCATTCATTTTGATGTTGATGACACAAATGACGGATGCTAGCATCAAAGTGAAGCAGGCATATGAGGACGCCGACGTGATGATCGTCAACACAGCCATATCCAAGGCCAGCGAATTCGACAGCGTCATAATTACTGCTGAAGATGTGGGCATACTTATTCTGTTGGCAGCATTAGTTACGTCCACAAAAAACATCTACCTTCAAAAAAGTGGAAGAGGCAGTGGTCCCAGTGTCCTCTACTCGCCAAGTTGCTGTTTCTTTCCTCCCAAGGACACACTTTTCCTTCACGCAGTGAGTGGTTGTGATACCACTTCAGCAAGAATACCTCCCTCTCTGCAGTAGTGGCCCCGTTTCTCGCACCAAACGCTACTCCTCAGCAGATCAGCGACGCTGGAGAAAAGTTCCTGGTAGCAGTTTATCGAGGCAACATTGACAGAGACAATCTCGACGACCTAAGGTACCAATTATTCACATGATCAGTGACGAAGGCTATATTACAACTAGCCCGCCTACCACCAACGCTGCCAAGTACCACTCCCTCCGCACTTACCAGCAAGTACAGGCATGGTTGGGCAATGATCTTCTTCCATCAGTATGGGGCTGGAGCCTAACCACACAAGGGGTACTACCAATCCCCACAACCAAAAATGCTGCGCCGGATGACATCCTCCATATTGTTTCCTGCAAGTGCAGCAAAGGCTGTAGCAGCGGAGCTTGCGGCTGCAAGAAAGCAGGTCTCCGATGCTCAGCAATGTGCAAGCACTACACAGGCCACTTCTGCGAAAACGCCCCCGCAACTGATTTTATCGAGGAAGACTCACCAGAAATATTGGACGAAAACGACGATAGCGACATCATTGACAGCCTTATCGCTCAGGAGGACGACGAGCTGTTACGAGCAGAACCAGCAGCTGAGAAATCTCGGCAGGAAATGTAATGAGTACAAATGAGTACCTACCCACTATGATTAGCTATAATATCTTTATTCCTCAATATAATATATGCCTTGAGAATAACTTAATATTGTTAATTACATTAATTTTTTTCAAGAAAGGACTTCGTCTTTTTTTTTTCTGTCCTGGGATAATTATGTGGGGAATGGGGGGATATCGATCCAAAAAGTAACTGATATAAATACCAAAATGATGTGAATAGGTATGGTTGGCTTTCATAAGAAAGTTAGCTTTTGAGAATTGGAGTTGGGTGGGGAAAGAAGGAGTGGGGTGTCCAAGGTTGGTGACTTCAACTAAGAACCATAATTCGGGTATAACAGATGAAATAAGCGATAATTTTGCATTTTTGGTCATTTCTTAGCAAATTTTGAAACATGACCCTTTTGACGTGCCATATCTCGGTAGCAAATTCACATGCAAACATGTTTTTTCAATCAAAATGGTATAAAATTTTACGCTCTACAAAAAAGTATTGAAATGTTTTTTCCGTAGGACGTAAGAGAAAAACGTAATCGAGGAAAAACCGGAGAGAGGTCAAAAATTTTGCAGTTTCACCACCCCTATTTTTTTCGCACAGGGTCCTAGAGGTCCAAAACTTAAGAAAATGTTGATTAACCATCCCTGAAGAACCTCCTGAAGTTTCATTAACTTCAGACCTTTTTCCACCTAACCCCACTTTTTTCAACCTGTCGACTAAACTATTAATAGTCTAGATGAATTATTTATCAGAGAAGGCTTGTTATTTATTGAATAAACCCATTATCTCTTGGGAAAGCACTGGATGTGATTCATTCAGCTTTCACCTTTCGTTTATTGATGAGTGAAAGGATCGGCACTTAGGAAGGTTACAAACATCTGAGTTCAAGATAATAGAACTGATCCGCACTATTTCACTGAAAACAACATCCAAATAGCCCTCGATATATTCGCTCTGGTTCACATCAAATCTGACGATTTATCAACAGCCACGTTCTATTCCAGATGTTGAATATGAATGATATCGCTATTTCGATCCAAAGCGACTATTCGGAAATTGAAATCGAGGTATTCCAGATGATAACTGTCAGATATATGGATATAGAAAATCACAAAAATATACCGTTGTAGCCTAAATGATCCTTTCAGTTTCAGAGCAGTCGATGACTGAACTCCGCCTTGAATAAAGACACTTTATTATTATCGATAGAACACGTTTACCAACTATATCACATTTTAATAAAATTAGAATGATCCAACGAATGCTTTTCTTAATGTTAAGTTTTTAATAGTTTTTTCTACTCTTCAGGAAATGGGCGACAATATATATTAATTCTGAAAATCGAAACTGAATATATGAGTTCATTTATTGGGTTGCCAGAAATTGTTATGAATTACTCAGACGAGTATCGTGCATAGCATCACACTTGAAAAGGTCGCACAAGTCTTACGAAGACTTCTGAGGGTTGTGCTCGTAAGGGTGCAACCGGTTGACGGAAATAACAATAACAACTACAGTATTTCAAAAGGGCATGATTGACATTTCCATGGCAGTTTATTGTTCCTAAATCAACCGCGAGCGCCATGCCCAACTGAGAATTAATAACCTAAAAAAGACGTGATTTTCTGGAACAGAGACAGCTGATTCATGTCCTCTTCTACTAGTTTATCGAAAATATCAAAATAATTTGCCCTTTCGGGTTTTCTATTTATATTATCAGGTTGTCTCTTAATCTCAGCCATTTCCAATAAAAGTCTTTTGTTCAAATTTTCTTCAACATGTAAAATTTTGGTATCGTCATAGTTCATGATATGGTCATTATCCAATACATATGCGCAAGAATTTTCTTTTAAAGTTCTGAAATTACTTTTGTGTAAAGCTATTCGTTATTTCAAATTATTTTTTGTTTGACCCAAATGTTTTTTATTACATCTTGGAAAAACTTTAATATACAAATATTTTAAGGCTTTATGAAATCTATTACAATAAAGTTGCTTTTTCAAGAAATACTTTATAATTTTCCATATCTCAATTCTGATTGAAATTCTGAACATAATTGATATATATCCTAAATCCAACCTTATTTGAAATATCGAATTTTGAAAATAACTGAAAGCCCGAAATGATGTATGTTTGTTATGAAAATTACACAAGGTGGAGTATATGGATATGAATACCTTTTAACAATTTTTTCATAGAAAATCTAGAAGCATCATTGTACAGGGTTGATAAAAATGCATGAAACAAAAACAATGTTTTCGTGGATATTTTGAATTTTATGAAAACAATAATAAGAAATAATAATTATAATAATCAACCTTCATCTATTAAGTTGCTGCTACTAATATGTTTGATGTTCCGATTAACTTTACTCCTTTGGGGTAATAAAAAGAGGCTCAGAAAAAGCTGCGACAACTCGACGTAAAAACTCGCAAAATGATGCATCTTCATAGGAGCCTTGCATCCTGAATCGTATGTTCCACGTTTATACTTCCCCATACCTGTAAAGTCATGCGATCATGAAAAAGCAGGGAATGGAGCATTTCTCTTCAAAGCAGCATCCCGAGCAGCCGATGAACTCGGTTTCGTATTCGACTCTGAACGGACGAACCTAAACTCTGTCACCGAGTTGGAACCAGCGAAATACCCACGTCAAAGCTGCGAAGAGTAAGAGGCTCCTACAGCTACATAAGGATAAGCCAATGCAAGGGGTCTTCTTCAAGAACATTGAAGACCTTGGCACATCCAGAAACCTGACATTTGCTTTTCTCAGGTCAAGTGGGCTGAAGTCAGAAACCGAGTGATTTATAATGGTCCTCCAAGATGGTGTCTTCACTCTCGTTTACTGCAGTCGCCTGATGGGTATAGAGGTCCCTGATATTAACTAGATGCAGAGCATGTCGTCGGGCTGCTAAGACCATAATGCATTTGCTGCCAGCTTGTCCAGCTTATGCGGTCTCAGCCTTCATCCACAGGCATAACGCGCTACGAGTGTTGTACTACCACCTACGACATTCGTACGGTATTGACAAGATACCGGTGTTGCCTTATGCTCCGGGGAATACTGAGTCCGTTGTGGAGAATGAGAAGTGCCGAATCTATTGGAACTACTCATTCCCCACCCTCAGGCAAATACAAGCTTATGAGCCTGATATAGTTCTCCTCGACCATCAAAGTAGGAAGATTTTCGTCATAGAGTTTTCGGTTCCTTGCAAAACGAACACTGTCCGAAAAAGGGGGCAAAACGGACTAAATATCGAGATCTTCTCTTTGAACTCCGCAGGCTCTACCCAAACCATTATGTTAAAATGGTGGTTCTGATAATTGGTGGAATGATGGACACACTGCTATCAAGCTCAAAAATCATACCGGTTTGCCATAATATGGCATAAATCTAAGCCGGACGAATGCAGAAGGCCGTAATTCTTGGTTCACTCTGGCACATGATTCTTGGACCCAATAATTTATTTATTTATAGAAAACATACAGGACTAGCCGAATCACATGTTTCCTAACTAAATACTAAGTGTTATCATTGAAGGAATTGTAAACATAGATTCAATAAAGAGAATAAAAGATAACGAAAACAGGAGAATAATAATAGAATAGATATATCAAAACTATGGTGGACAGCAAGAAGAATGATCAAATTGACATTTATTTTGTGACCTGACTAAGACTACGAATATACTAGAGAGCGTAGGGATTTGGCGAGAGTAGAGAAGGATTGATTACAATTTATGTTTAATCAATGATTGCTATACCAGATACTTCATTTTTGAATTTATGAAGGGAAGTATTAAAAAAACCTAGTTTAATGGTTCCAGCATATTTGTTACACAAAGCTGGTATGTTTCCAATCAGAGAAGTTTCTTTGGTAATACGGAAAAGAGTTGATTTACGGCAAAGTCCAAGAGCAGGGATATATAATTTTATTTGGAACAAGAGATATTCACATTCAATATAGTTGTTGAGGAGCTTATAAACAAAGGTTATTTATTCTATAGAACTTCCTCCATCCCTTGTGGACCAATACCCACAGTTGTGTCCGTTCATGTGCCCCTTCAAACAAAATGTAGATTCGTCAGAAAAAATGTACACTGCACTTCATCAATTTCAATTGTCGTAGTCTTATCAACTCTCTTTGGAGTCGCACAAGTATCTCGAGAACTTCTGAGAGTTGGCAAAAAAAGTCAGAGCGAACAAATGTTCTTTCTCTTACCGTTCAGTTGCTCATAAAATAATAATAATAACAATAAGAATAAACGGCTTCATTATTTTCAATATTGTACCAAAAAAAATATTTCATATAAAAATAACAGTCTTCACGTCTCTAGCATTTCTAATGAAAAAATAATGACTGAATGTGAAACGTGAATTCAACAAAATTTCCCATTCAACATATTGACAGACCTATGAATAATTCAAATCACAATGGTAGCAAAGGCGAGAGAGCCTTTTAATACGGCAATCAATGTATCGCAGAAGTCCTCTACAGTTACATCAACAGCGTGTTTTGTCAATTAAACGAAATGTTCACACAACACATTTTCAATTAAGAAGTCTGAGCAAACTTCGGAACTTGTGTGTCTCGATTTGAATTTAATTCCAGAATATTCCTAGAGCAATAATGGTTACATTGTTGGAGGAATGTTTGTCCCAGTTCTGATTTTTGCTTTCGATGAATATCGATATCTTCCTCAGGTTGAATTCCATCTATCCAAGTTAATCATATCATGAAATACTCAGCGTTCCACGATCGATGGTTGACTCGTTTATGATTTTTGTAAATCCGACAAAAACGAAGATGATACTGTTCACCAAACGCAGGAAAAAGGATGGGTTCAGACCACCCACCATGTTTAGCCAAGAGCTGCAACTGGCTGAGCAAGTCAAATACCTGGGGGTAGTTTTGGACTCCAAACTTTCATGGAGGTCGCACGTCGATGGCGTTATTCAAAAGTCGGTAGTAATCCTATGGCAACTGAGGAGAGTTGTGGGGAAAAATTGGGGAACCAATCCAGAGATTATGCGCTGGCTTTACGCGGCGGTCGTAAGACCAAAGATCCAATATGGTTCAGCTGTATGGTGGCCAGGCTTACAGAGTAGCAAAATAGGTCGAAAGCTCAGTAAGGTCCAGAGGTTGGCCTGTTTATTAATAACGGGTGCAATAAGAATGACCCCAACCGCGGTATTGGAGGTGCTGTTGAGGTTACCACCCCTTGAAGTGTGGATCAAGAAGGACATGCGAAAATCGCAAAGGGGGCGGAGCAGGAGATTCCTATTTCCGCCCTCAGAGTGAAAAGCGCACAAGACAGACTGCGATGGAATAGGAAGTTTGCTCTTACTATTCCAAGCAGAAAGCAATGGGAAGAAAATACAGTGGAGTTCCGACCACGAAGCCTATTATGTTACACGGACGGTTCGCGTCTGACCGACAAACAGGCTTGCTTCGGGCGCAGGCATCTTCATGGAAGAAAGAGGTATAGGAGAAAACTATGCTCTGGAAAGATACACAACAGTTTTCCAAGCTGAAGTGTTCGCCATTCTAACCATAGCTATGAGGTAAGAGGTGATGGAAGGATCTGAGCAGAGAATTTATATCTGTTCGAATAGCCAGGCAGCGCTCAGAGCTATCTGCCATCCTAAGCCAAGTTCAGTCTTGGTACAGGAATGCGGAGACGCTCTGGAGAAATTAACTGAAACAAAGGAAGTCAAGTTGGTATGGGTTCCTGGTCACAGAGGGGTGCCGGGAAACGAGGTGGCTGACGAACTTGCTAGAACCAGTTCCGCGGCGCCGTTCTGTGGGCCGGAGCCAGTACTAGGCATCGCAAGGAGTCAAATCTCTTCTTCCCTGGACGACCGGGCGGAAAGAGAACTAAATGAACTCTGGAGGAACGCTGCCGGATGCAGACAGTCAAAAGACTTTTTAGCCGGCTCTAGCAAGTCAAGGATGGTGTGGCTCTTAGGCAGAGCTCGCCAAACACTATTAAATTAATACTAACAGGCCATAACAAACTAGGCAGACACCTGTCACTTATGGGTATAAAAGACCGCCCCACCTGCCATATGTGTGAAGAAGACAAAGAAACATCATCTCACTTCCTTGGCGAGTGTGAGGCGTACAGGATGCTAAGATTGGGAATCTCCGGAGTTGACAAACTCCAACAAGAAGAACTCATCGAATTAAAGTGGACCGACATACTGACCTTCATCAGAAGGTCACAAAGATTCGAAAAGGAAGACTAGGGAGACAAGGTAGTTCTGTGGAGAGCGGAGAAAGCAAATAAGTGCTTATAGGGGCCTACTTGCCTGGCTGCGGCAGCGGCCTCCCCATGATTACTACTACTACTACTGCTTATAATTACCGGGGTTGGTGATAGTTTGCAGCAGAAACAATCAAATAATTTTAAACAGAAAGGGAAGAGCATCTTCCACTTGCTCTAGTTGACGAGTATGAGAAAATAATCAAACAAAATAAACGTAAAAAACATATTACAAAAAGTTGACAACTGTTAAAAAAAACTTTAAATTTTTGCCTATGTATTGATGTGGTAGGGGACTACTTATTTGGATACAGTTTAGTTGAACAATCAATTTCACCGTTATCGTCTAATCTAGATTGGACAATAGATAGTTCGGCAGTCATTATAATAATAGACTTCGTACTCACCATAACCCTGTTAATTGAATATGAAACAGAATCACAGTCTTGCTATACCTTGTGTTTTGAGGAGGGAGATACTGGACAGATCACTAATAGTTGATCAACAGAACACCCTAATAAATCCTGTGAAATTTCACTCGACTTTACAATATACGTGACAAAGATTAAAACATGTACTCAATAAGTATTCTATCTCCAAGTGGACGGGCTGGTTTCACAAAAAATCTTACATACGTGAAATTCCCAATACTGGAGCCACCAGTATTCTTAATAATTTTTAATTCATATTATGAAGAAAACTCAAGTGGTTTGGTCGTTAACTATTTCAATTACGTTGGAAAAATTAAATGAATAAAAAAAATCTGTTTGTCATAAATGACCAGGTGATCAAATATTTAGACCATAAAACAATATGACATATCGCTATACATTGTTCTGCAAAAAGGTTCAATTTGGACCTAATCATTACCATTCATGAACACTCTATTTTCCTAGAATAGATAGACATAGCTTAATCAGAGTGCCAATCCCTGACTTATTGAACCCCTTCAGACCACATAGCAAACCAAAAATATCAATTGGCTGTGATTTAACTTTGATACATAGGAAAGACTTGGCTGGAGCTATGAAGCTCCGTTCGACTTTTATTTAACTAGTAGCGAACTCTCTCTCATTCAGCCGCGAGTCTTCAACTGACTTTTCAGATACTGTGAGTGAAACTCTCCTTAGATTTCCCCACTATTAGCTTGGTTATCTGGGAATACTCGACCCCTATTGGCTGATCGTAGCGACTTTCTGGGATTCTGCTGAGTATGAAAATCACCCCTACCGTAACAGTGGCTCGATTTGGTTTCGGAGCTGGTGTTATGTGTCTGAATAGATATGAAAAAACGAACAATAATAAATAAATAAACTCAAATATTGGTTTTTCCCTTATGATCGTGTCTGTGTATTCGACCGATTACAAAACAGGCGGCCACAAATTTTTTTTGGTTCTTTCAGATCTTTTTGCGGAAAATGACTTGGTATCTTATTATCGAACGAATTCCCTGACTATTGCGAACAAATATTTTGTTTGTGATAAAAATTTATACTTCACGACTCATTGTGATAACATGTTCTCAATATTCGGGAGTATCGGCCCTTCATCAAGAGTTGGATGGCATGGATTGAAGATGCAATCGAACTATGGAAAAACATCTCTCTAAAGTTGTGGAAAACATCAAATGGATCGGAACAAACTCGTTCTGATGACACACAGAGCAGCAGTCTATGATTCATCAAAGCTCACCCGGCTAGCATTATCTTTGGAACAAAACTTCGGCTTATTTCTTAACTTGCTCGGATCACCAGAGGCCTCATGATGAGACTGATGAACAGGTCTACAGATGAACTCAGGAACACAGGCTGAAAATCCAAAAAACAGCTCGAGAAACGCTAACATTGGCAAGCAATGAAATAAAAAACTTTCATGATTTGAAAGCGAATTCAGAGGGATTCAAAAAACGTGACCAAGTCGAAAACAATCATGAATATATATATATATATATATATATATATATATATATATATATATATATATATATATATATATTTTTTGTTCTTTCTGTCATGTAGCTGCACTCTCATTTGCAAATCTCAAAATTTTTTAGGAGTGTAAGCTAGGAATAAAGACAGTCTCAACCTTCAACGTGCAATCCCAAGCACGATCAAGTTTTCATACCAAAAATGTCCGTCCAAGACAACAGTTTGCTGATATCAGCTAATGGTAACCCTCTTGATGTGTAACGTACTTATGCACGCGTTGGAATGATGATGGTCTAGAGTCAGCAACACAGAGTCCATAGTGTATTTTAAATTCAACCTGAATCACTGTAATTAACAAGAGTCATAGAAAATCAAAAATATATTGCTACAAGACTTATATAAGTCAATCAAGAATGGCAAGATCGAACTAAAAAGCAAGATGAAAGATTTAAAAAGCGAAATTTTTAAGGAGTTGGATGACCTGAAAGAAAAAATAATGAACTCGAAAATTAAAACAATACTGAAGAAAGTTTTTATTAACCATAGCTAGAAATCCAATAACCCTAGCAAGAAACTTTATAATAGCATAGGGGAGAAGCGAGCTATCACCTATGGTTTAAAAGTCGACTTTGCTGATTATAACTCACTTGAGATAAATAGAAATTTTCGAATAACTTAGTTTCTCGAACTTTGCTACCCCTATGGAGTGCATTAACCTATGGCTAGTAGACAATGTTTTTGTAGTAGCTGGTAAAATTTGCTACCGCCAGCGAGTGCACTTACTTATGACTAAAAGGTATTGCTGTAGTTGTAGGAATCTGATTTTGCTACCGCTGGTGTATGCAATTACCCATAGGGCATTATTCATGTTGTAGGTATGCTATGGTAACACATACATATATTTCTGTAACTGTATAGTTTTAAAATGAAAAATTATTGCAAAAAGTCTGTCGGAATGTGTTCTAACAGTGACAAACAAGAAATAAGTTCCGAAATGAAATATGTAAGACTATGGGTTAGGTGAATAAATTTCAGCAGAAGCTCTTACTATTGATTCATATTCCGCATACTTCATTAACACAAATATGTATGTCTCGAAAATACTTGATTATATTCATTCACTTCTCCCATTATCACATAATTCCTATGTTGCTTATTTGCAAGGAGCACTATTCGGCAATATGGCTGGACTAGAACAGCCGGTAACACTTAAACAACAGTTCTTCGTTTTCTCATTTCTAAACGTAACAGCCTTCAAATGCTCGTTGCGTTCGTGGAGGAGGTAATTTCCGTCAGAATTTCAGCAAAACTTCGAACAACCACAGCATGGAACAAAGTAGTCGTAAGTAGGTTCTTCTAGTAATATTTTAGTGGCAGGTTGACAAATGTATTACCGTAAGTGGATGAACTTCTATGCGATAATCCACTTATCGTAAGCGAAAACCTTAAGGCCATAGGCATGTAATTTATTAGTGATTATTCACCTGTAAAATTATGATTTTCTGATTGAAAAACTTACTGTCCTAGACTGACTGCCTAATAGCGACAGCATTATACCTACCTGTGGCAGAAAAACCAACTTCAGCAAAATCGTTTTTGCTGCCATGGAATTTGAATATCCCAGCAAAAACTTTAATTAATAATTCCTAAAAAAATTATTTGATATTTTGGTTCTCTTTATGAAACACCTGTTATAAAATATGTGTGCACTATTTTGGGAATACTTTTCAAATTTGCTTTCCTTCATTAATTTGTGAGTCACCCCTAAATATGAATATTTCCAGTCATATATATTTACCTTTGAATTATTAAAACGAGTATAGTAAACGTGTGTATGTAACAGAATTTCAATAATAAGATAACAAATAAAAAATCCGAAAATCTGGGCAATTTTCAGTGTCAACACCCCATATCTAGAAAACTAGTCATAGGATTGATGTGGGTCTATTGACACTTTATGTACTAGGTCGAGTTCAACAACATCATTTCAGAAAATTTAACCAGTTGGAAATTACTCAAAAACGGTTGCCCCTAGCGTTTTTGAGCAAGTTGTCCATTTTTGCTTAGAAGGTGAGGGAATAGGATTTAAATATAAAAAAACCCTGAAAGGTAACTGTCAAGAAAGTTATGGCAAATTAAAATACAAGTTTTACATGGAAATCATTAACACATTTTGATTTCTCACCTAAAAACCCATCACCAAGTTTTGTCGGAAAATTTCATTTTTTGCAAAAGTTATCAAATTTAATTGCGGAAATAAAATTTCAACTTCAACACTCTGTATCTCCGAAACAGACACATGATGATATGAACTTTTCATCATCAAATTAGTCATAGATTTGCCCTTACTCAATAAACACCCTGTATAATCAAAAGAATTTCTCACCCGAGCGATGCGAGTTATGAGTTGGTGGAGTTATTGGATATCAAACAGATTTCATGAAGTATCCTGATCCTAAATCAGAAAAGCACTGAGAAAGAGTATGTTGCCCATAGATACAACATCAAACAAAGTGGTATTCACCTCTCTATTCCATTTGTCTCAAAAACTATCTCTCTCTCCTATTCGCCTATTTATATTATTAGTATTATACTTCGCAAACATTTAGTTCGCTACATATCCCACGTCAACGCAAGGATTCAGCTGATAGTAGTCATTTTGTGGATATATGAATGTTCACATGCGTAAGCTAAATGCAACAGCGGTTTGTAACTTAACTATGGTCGGTGAGTGTGAATCTATGTATGGCCCAAGTATGGTCCTAGTGCAGTCTTTCTACTAGGTCATTCTCTACCCGCCCAGGATGCTCTACGAGAGTATTATTATTATTATTTTTCTGTTATTATACATGCAACGTTCTTTGTCTATTTAATTGATTTCTATCCAAATTACTGAATATCATTACGGAAATCCAATCTCTCCAGTTTTCCCATGGTGATGTACTTCAGAAAAATAATCGAAAGTGGAGTCTGATATCAATTCAGATGCCCTAAAAGGGCTCTGCCGGTATATCTACAACCACATTTGTATAGGCTTTGAATATATGATTCAATTTCGTCTCCGCTGGGAATGGACGTTTTATAAGCCAAAGTCGAGTCGTTCGTTCATTTCTCCAGACTAGGATAATCCCCTCTTATATCGCTTCTCAAATCTCTACAATATTTTCCTCCGACGCGGACGTGAAATACATGCTGAAATAACTGGGTAAAGAAGGATCGCAATTGATTGATGTTCATCTCTTGACGTTTCTTGATTTCATTTTCGTCCCCTGTCTATTCAGCCTCATCCTTTGAGTTGTGAAGTTTTATTGTTAATGTTAACATGGATGTTCATCGAGTATTTACTACATTGATTCACAATTTATGTATAGATGATACTAATTTTCAATATATTTCAAATATTCGTTTAATCAAATATTAATTCCATACTCAATAACATCGATTCCTCAACAAAAAACATTTAGTTAACCAATAAAAAAATTATTATTATCATAACAATTCTATTAATAATCAAAACTATAAAAATAATCAATAGATTCACTAGATTTTGGTCAAAATTCAGAATAATGAGAACAAAATATGATTCAAAATACTGATATATAGGGACAATTCTCGATATCAATGAATTGATTCGCCAATTTGAAAACGTTGACAAAAAACGTCGTCCATCATGTATTAGATGATTTGTACTACTGAAGATAATCTCGAATCACTGTCAGACCTGACAGGAATTTATCATGTTTTATCAGCGGCATATATTGAAGATAAGCTACAAAGGGAAGAATTCAATATATTGGAATTTGAGGAATTGAATGAAGAACCCAATTTTTTACGATTCAGAATAAATCCAAGATTTGGGAATAAAACTAAATATTTATTGTGGGTAGTGTTTGACGATGAAGGAGAAATTGAAGAACTTCCAGTAAGTGGGTGTTGCTGTACTTGAGCCCATGTAGCAAATGTTTTGTGGTTTCTTGGATATTCAAAAAAAAAAATTGTTTCAAAATTGTTTTTTCCGTTAACCAGCTGTCACCCCCCTACGAACGACAGCCCTCAGAAGTCGAAACTTGTGCGAGCTAAGGATTAACGAGGTCTTACCTTTTAACGTGCGATTCCTAGAATATGTAAGGCATGAACGAAATATTCGATATCCATCGACGGCATTATTAGATTGTCATATTGATGCTGAGAATCGATTATTGCCAAAAAAAATTGTCCATATTCCTAAGATAGTCGACCACTGATTGGTCAAGAATGAAGAAATTGTTCGGTCCCTTCTCAGAAGATAGACCTTTGCCCTACTGCTTACCATCAATACCAGTACCACCTCAATACATTTCAAATTGTGAAACATGTACCATATACAATTTTTCTCGATATTTTTATTGGTTTGCTTAATTTTTTACAATAATTTTGTTTGGTCGAGTTTCTTCTCGAATGTTTTCATGTCACAATCCGTGTACGTAGTAACTTTGGCGACTAATGATTCGAAAAGTAGCCACAGAAGGTGAATAAAATGGATGATGTCGATTGAAATATCATCCCTCCATAATTTGATGAAAAATAAAACAATTTAACCGATGAAATTTTGAAATATAGGGTAATTTCAATAAAAAACCATAATTTGGAATTTTACTTTTCTCATTTCTTTCGAATCACTTCGTTGATTCCTTCAAATTGATATAAATTCAGAATTACTCCTCCATAGAAATCGTAATCATTTCGAAATGTACAGTATGATTTAAAAATACAGAGCCATTTATGGTCAAAATGTTTGAATCACCCTGTATGAGATTACAGTCATGAATTATTTTTGAAAAAGGTCAGTTCATCATATTCTCATAAATGATTCACTAAAAACTATTACCTATCGATGGATTAAAAAATATTGGTAATTGATTAGGCTTATTTTACTTTGAAGACTACCCTGTAGATGATTGAAAAATAGGTATCATTCAAGCATCAGAATATTGTTTGGAATTGAATGAATGGTGACTGCCAGAAAAAAACTCATTGAATCTTCTAATGAAATAAAAATGGCCAATTTGAACTTCGATACCCCATATTTCATAGAATCATGTTGAGTCAATGGACACTTTTGAGGAGGAGATCAAATCCTACAACTTACTGAAATTTCAAGGAATTTAACCGATGGCCATTTTCCATATGAAAAGTGCGGTATCCTTTTTGTGATTTTTTTATTTTCCACCCTATGACTACACAAACATATATCCTGTACTTCTATTTCCTTATTTTCTAAAGAAAACGAAAACATTGTACAGGGTAATAGGTGGATTGTATGACAATTCCATAGTATACAACGTATTTCGGTAACTTTTATAATAACTGATAAAATTTAAATATATCAAAGTCCTGTGTGTTTGACATTATAATAGTACACTCAAACTAAGAGTAATGACAAAAAATATCAGAAAATGAAGACTTTTTGAATACCTATACAATGAATAATAAAAAATCACTTTCTCGGGATTTTTCATCACGTAGCGTTTGTTTGGTAAAAAGCAATATTACTTTAGAAAAATGTCTACTTTCCTGCTTCAACACCCTGTATCCCGATAATGAATCATAGAATAGATCCGCTGGTTCAGGATGTCAAACTCTTCAATTGATAAAAAATTCAGCAGAATTAACCAGTGACATTTTTTTCTCACGGCCTGCCTGGTCCTTTTTACGATTTCATATTACCAAATGATAGTCATTAATTAGGTAAAATTTAGTGAAATCCTTGATCAGTTCTGGCCCTTTTTATGATTTCCAATCAAATGAGTGAATAGTTATTTGCTCGCCATCTTAAACAGGCAATAATGTCGACTTTATTTTACCCAATTACCTATATACATATACCCAGCTAATTCATTTATTTCGTCCGTATTGATTATTTTTTGAAGGTGAATAATAATCGAGATAATTTAACGCATAAGCAAAGCGAGCGCATTAACTTTCGACGTAATTACTCGCATTTCAATATACGAGTTGATTACAATATTTTTTCGTCGACCCAATCTTATTGATAAGAAGATATTCAACGCAATGAACAGTGGATCATTAAAGATTATCTCTGTATCATTTGAATACATTAATATTAAGCTTTGTAGTAGTAGAATTGGATAAACTGAAAGAAGGTGCGGAAAAAGTCCACCTGTATTCTCGCATTTTACTGCATTATTGGGTATCATTGATGGTCGATAACAAAAAACCATCAATCAATGATAAATCGGCCATTAATAGGGGTCAATATTGGTCGATTTTGTCCGCATTGAAGAATATTAAACAGACAATGACGTCGAAAAAAATCCTTTTTAGTCTCTACTGAAGAAGAAGATAATTTCGTTTGAGAAGAAAAAAATCACAAATTTCAAACAATTAAAATTAGGTATATTCATAGTACTATTCTTCAGGGTGACTATTTTCACCACATTATTTTTCAGATAATGTTCCTACTTGGATTCAGCTCATTAGAATTCAGAAAGGAATGGTAATATTACTCATTATATATTTTTAGTTGATCTATTATGTTCTTCAACATACTGAATCTATTAAAAAAAGAAAGAAGTGTTTTGACCAATAAATAAAAGTCTCTTTTTGATTTCATAACAGAGCTTATATGTTATAAAGCGGGTATCGACCTTAGTCTCTACACCGTTTAGAATATCCACGAGTTTCTAACGCAAGGTCTCATTCACTATCAGCGCTTGGTCTGATAATGGACGAAGCGTATCGAAACGTCGAGAAACCTCACAACAATAAAGAATATAACGTGAGTGGCTACGCTATACCCCTGACGGTCCTAGAAAGTACGTGACGTCCTGTTATAAGTAAAATTCGAGTATAGAAAGAAAACAAGATGGATTAATTTGATGAGTATATTAAATAAACATAGATTAGTTCCGAATTGAATACAAGTATTTCCATTTTAGATCTACTTGCTATCCCGCAAGCCAGACCTCTCTAATATATATCAAACACATTAAATAAACAATGGTAGCAAGCACATAAATGTTTCTGGATAACAGTTCACATACATAAAAACAAACTTTCAAAGATCCTCATAGTCATTACCAAATACCTTTGTTTGCGCAATAAATCAATATATACCAATAACACACCTAGCAATCAAATATCACAACACAAAATATATCAAGCAAAACGTGTACTAACCGTACATGTTTCAATACATTATACAGGTAACATGCCATAAAATCAGACACACAAGACATGAACAAAACGGGTAATTAGTTCAAACCTTATTCAACGCAAATCAAGCAAATACACAAAACACTATTACATGATACCTATAATAATACACCAAAATTCGAAGTAACAGTAATTTCGCTGTACTAGTAGACATAAACATTTAGTACAATATAAACGACAGCCTGTACCCATTCATGGTTCCTAAATAAAGGACAGCTCTTACAACCGAACATATTATCCACTCGACAGGTGAAAATAATAATTTCACTTTCAGTAACCAGTGTATGAGCCATAGGTTTTGTATCAGGGTTAAAATATAAGGTTCCGTTCCGTATATGCTCATAAATTTAAACAAACAGGGTTACAGATGTCTTTTAAGGCGGCTTATTTCCACAAGAAGGCACATAATTTTCCGCACTCATTATATCCGTTCAGACATTATATTCGTGATAGTTTCTGGATAACCTTTAATAGTACGATAGTTTCATCTTACGGTTTTTACTGACGAAGTGATATCAAACTCCCTTGACTATACTCCGAAGCACTCCGGTGTTCGCGATAGATTAGACTACATACTGCACTATTCCAAACGCACTTGTAACTAGAAGATATTCGCGGCAGTGAATAAACTATACTCCGAGGCATACATTTTGCACTGGTATAACTTATACTTAGAAGATAATCGTAGCACTGGTCAAATGCAAACTGGTAACGCACTTGTATAGCTTATACTTGAAAGATAATCGTAGCAATGGTCAAGATCGAACTGATTTTCGTTCTCAAATCTCCGGTCTTCAATGCCATCCATGACCACTCGCGTTGAACACGTAAAGCAATAAAATACGACATTTGCATATATCAATCATGTTTTAATAGCGTTCAGTTGACAGTTTTATCGTTATTTTAGCAATTAGCGAGACGAATTTACGACCATAATTTATTGATATTATCTTATACAAATGCCGCGCTATAAAGCAATTTTCGCGCAGTCCGCTCTCAAACAGAAGAGAGATGCATTCAACATTGCATATTATTTTGATATCTTTGACTGATATTCGAGAATAATAAATTGCATGACGTCGTTTGATGACGGATCATTTCTAATAATCAGTATGGGACAGGGTGGATCATGACATATAGATTAACATAAAACTTCGAGCAACTAATCGAAAATAAATTCTTTCTTTTCAACGAAAATTTCAATCTTTTTCCAAGTTTTCAAGGTCGTCAAATGTAACTGCATTGAATAAAATTTATTTGAAAATAAAATATCCTGGGAACTCAGCAAATTGGCTTACAACTCCTGGAAAATAAATAAGCATTGATCCCAGTTCCCAGTACTCATAATTTCTCAGATCTCTCCTGTTCTAGCAGGATTATGTGGTTTTCCAAAGGAACTAGACTGGATAACAGGTTTCCGCACATCAAAGCCTTTTCTGCAGCCTACTTTCCAAAAATTTTGTAGAGCTGATCATTTGTATAAGCTCTCCTTATAATCCCATTTATTATTCGTATTTCTGCTTGATATAACCAAATGTTGTGTGAAGGAGATTAGGCCCACTTGGAGCTTTGGAAAGTATATCATTGCTAGTCTTTGACCCGTATATGGATATTTCATTTTGGATGTCACTATCATCTTCATCTAATGGTTGGCTAGTTGATTTGTATTAGAGGCATGCTTCTGTCAAGGGACACACAAACAAAATGGGCCATTTTAGAGGCAACTCAAAGTGAAAAATATTAGGAAGTTTGCCAGAAACCGTATACCTATACTATAACGTGTTTACCCTGCAGAAAAGAGCAATTCGAGCAATCGTTGGTCTTCAAAGGAATGACTCATGTAAACCATGGTTTATAAAACTTAATATAATGACATTGCCATCTGCAAACATATTCTGCCATCTCCTTAACATAAAAGAAGATGATTCCAAACATCCAACCAATGGAGAAAATCATTCTTATAATACTCGCCATAGGAACGATATACAGATACCCAAACAATGACTTGAATCAACAAGAAGATATAATTTGGGTATTATTCTCTACAATTCATTGCCCACTCAACTCAAAAATATGAATATGAAAACATTCAGATTGACCTTGAAAAATCATCTCATAGCCAATGCCTACTACGACATATCAGAATTTAAGTTTGACATTTAGTAAACTGTATTACTATATAATATAACACATTCTATGTTTTTAAACTGATACTGTACTGCTTTGTAACGTATACATTTTGACCTGTCAAAACACTACGGTGTATCTTAGACCAATAAAAATTCTATTCTATTCTATTCTATAAAAAGTGTGAACGCGAAACTGTCGATTGCATACTGACTCTGGGATGGAATAATATACAGGTTTGCAAGAAAATAAGTAGGTACGGAGAAGTTCAAAAGAAGTCAGAAAATACAAAAAAAATCCAAAAATATAATTATAATAAATATGAAATGAAATACAGCACACACTTTTACGGACATATAAATAAATGAAAGACATATAAAAATACTAGCCACAAATCCAGGGTGGAGGTAGGTTCGGGTTTTAACCGCTTTCAGGGTGAAAGACTTAAGTCCTGCCCTCCTTTTACCTTTTACAAATAAAACTATCATGACCCTTTAGCCATGCAGTAAGCGGAATGGAACACTACACCTTTTTCGAATGTAATTCAGAAAGTGTAACTTGAAATTCAGATTAGTAAAATGTAATTCAGAAAATATGATATGTAATTCAGAATTGTTAAATGGATTTCAAAAACCGTTACATATAATTCAGATTAGTAAATTGTATTTCAGAAAGTGTAACTTCGATTTCAGATCCATCACTTGTAATTCAGAAATCGTCAGACTTAGTCAAGGAGTATGGTTCCCGTTCTTTGAGCCGTGGTCGGTTCACCTCCGTGGAGGTGGTTCCTATAGACGTTTCGCTCACAACTGCAGTGAGCATCAGCGTGAATTTTGTCTTCTCGAAGAGCGACATAATACTCATCAGTATACGACAAAATCTACGATGAAGATGCTTACCGCAATTGTGAGCGAAACGTCCATAGAAACCGCCTCCATGGAGGTGAACCAAAGCTCGGAAACCATATTCCTTGATTATACTTTCGGCCGTGAAAGCCTTCATTCTATGCTCGTCAAGGACTTGAAAAGTGGGAATAGGAAATGGGAGAAAAATAAACTACAGCTGGTACTCTCTAAATAAAAACTAACGCATTCTGAATAACAAGGTACGCTTTCTGATTATCATTTCACTAATCTGAAATACAAATTACACATACTGAAATTCAATTCACTAATCTGAATTACAAGTTACAGTTTCTGAATTTCATTTTACCAATCTGATTTTCATTTAATATTTTCTGAATTACAATTTATTATTCTGAATTACAAATTATACTTTCTGAAATACATATTATACTTTCTGAAATACAAATTATACTTTCTGAATTACAACTTAAAAAGGTGTAGTAGAGGAAGATGTGTAATTAAAGTCAATTGTAGGGTAGTATGCAAACCAAACTAGCAAGAGGTACGCTTAGAACTATCACTTAGCTGTAGCGAGCGAGCAAGCTAGAATGTTCAGTATGTTCTAGGGCTCCGGACTCCTCCTGAAGAGTTCCGTTGGAGAGAGGATAGGCCGCTTGTGGTGGTGATCCAGTAGCAATCGGCCAGGTACCCCGAATGTAAGCTGCGCCTGCAGGTGGTGGGTGGATCAATGAGCTAGCTACAGATGGGCTGCTTCCAGTCAATGGTTAGGTCTGTCAAGACACAGGAAGTAGAAACAAGAGTAAGAATGTAAGAGAGGGAAGGACTAAGAGCGAAGAGCAAAGAGGCCTGAAATGGGGAAGCCAAGAATAAGTTCCTCCGAGTATCATGAACTCAGGAAAATAAAAGCAGCAATATGCAAGCATGAGCAACAAAGGATCGTATAGCTATAATATGCTATGAAATTGTAACATACCTGAGATGATGTGTGGCCTCAAAGTGGTATATCGGTTATCGATGCTGTGATGAAATTCAGTAATAATCAAATCCACAAAGGTGATTGAGAAGATTCTTCCTTGAAGAAAAATTACCAAACTCACTGAATTGTCACCAAATTCCCCAAGAAAATCCGCGAAAGCGCGTGGATAAAATCTCTTATCTTTTCAGAAAATGTGCAGCTGATAAGACACTATCTTTTTGTGACAAAAGTACAAATGTCATGAACAGCACAGCTGACTGACATTGACATCTGTCTGGCAAAATGCATATATTATTACTGTAAACAATGCTGGTTGGATATAATCGCCTTGCTTCTAAAATATGAACGGGACTGAAAAGAGTAAAAGAGCTGTTCTCATTAAACAGGGTGAACTAATAAGTCTTAAGAGTAGCTTATTGGTTTTGCTCTGGCATAGATGCTACTAACGAGAAGGGTTCGGAGGAAGCGAAAAGCACCTAATTTGCTGATTGTTTGCTTATTTCTGCTCCCATGAATCTCTGACCCCAAGGTAGGTTGTGTTACCATGAGAAATTATAGGTTTTTGCCCCATTTAAAAATGACCTGTAACAGAACTTACGATACCGGGGAGTATTTCAGACTTGTTATCGACTCTAATATTTCACCTGGAACCAACTCAATGAAATAGTCAGGAATTACCCTACCAACAGTGAGACAATTCTATGGCAAGTCTTGGTTACTCAGTACTTCATGGTACATTAGTTTTTTCAGGAGTCGCAACGTAAGGTGGAACCTACATTGGTTGAATATTATTTTGAATTTTAATTGTTGGAAAGTTATCAGACTGACAGCTACTAAGTGAAAATCATTTGTTCTTTTTCATAATGTACTATGAGCTAGTCAGAGGACGCCAAATCAGAAGTTGGAAATAACAGTTTTCAACATATCCTCATTATTTATGAAATACCTTATATGTGATATCAAACGTGTATCATGCGATGCTTTCAAACCTATGAATAATGAAATCGGGTGAGCACTGAAAGAGATTTCAGAGATATAAATATAATTGAGTGGAGAATCGAATTAGTTTAACATGTCAAAATCCAAGACGAGTATACGTTTTTACGAAAACGTTTCGTTGAATTGAAAATTACAAGGATTTTCAAGGAATGTAGTAATAGAAATTGTCTTCACAAATGAAACATCAAAACAACCTCGATATATTGCAAATCTTGGATAAGAACTACTCCCTTTTCTCCTAAAAAATAACAACAGTATCTAGAGGTAAAACCAACAAATAGTCCCCTGGCCCAATATCAGGGATAACCGGTATTACCTAAACGTTTATAGATACATCTGTTTATTTAGGTCGAGTCGAACAATATGTTATTGGCGAAATTCCCCGATACCAGGGCGTTTCAATATCAGAAGATTGCTTGTCAAAGTTTGAAAAATTCGCAAACGATGCTGGGAGCGAGCTCGAAATTAGAGAGATACTAGCAAATTAATTTTGAAACACCTTGAAACGATTACCTGGTGAAGAGACCTACCTATTATAGTGTAGTGAAAATGCACTTATTTTGATAATTTATTTACACCACTCTGAACAATGATTTATTTGAAAACATTGACTTCAAATAACTATTCTAATTCATCTCCACTACCGCTGTCTGTCTGCGAACTCTTAAGCGTCTTATATACCAACAAGTAAATTTGTTTTACAGTTTTCGAACTGTCTAGACTGTACGGTGGTCCGTTCAGATGGCTTTCGTACGTTCTCGAATGTGATGATTCATGGTTGTACCGTTAGTGAGCGGAGATGAGATCACCTGATCAGGTTGAGCATGAATATCGCGGTCAGCTCCGGCCTTGGAATCATTACATTGCCCCCTTCTTAAAGACGTTTCGTCCCGATATGTCGTTCATGAAATATGGCGATATCTGCAAGATTCTCCATATCTGCAACTTGGCTTTCTATTGAAGTAACACTCCACAGTCTTCACGTCGGGTCGAGGAAGATGGTTACAGCACACCAAAATCTTGACTCCTCTGGATCCGAATATCGTCTCCAACATCAATCCCACAGGTCAATTTTGGGATTGCCAAGTCCACAAAATTCTGGTCCAGCATTGGATCTCTTGATCTGGTTTGGCTCTTCCAGAAATTTTCATAGGATTGTTTATCTCTGGGTTCTGGTGCCGTAGCTTTTGTAGTCGACCAAACCTTTTGGAAGATACCACGGTAATGCCTCTTGACATTTTAAGAGCTTCTGCCACACAGTGAGCTAACTCGTATTCGGCAGGCACCTTGACAAGTTCTCATGGCTCCTCTCGGGTAACTCTATGCTGAACTTTCTGTCTGTTTGAGTACAGGGTGCAAACTTGATCGTGGTTTCCAGCGTAAGGAAACAACCTATTGAAATGAATGACCCTGGGTTACCCTCGGGGTAGCTGATAGATTCGGTAGACGAGGTCGTTTATGCTCTTCATGATCATGTTATACGGACCTTTCCACGAGTTTCGCAGCTTTGGTGATAGTCGGCGTTTAGGTTTGTACAGTCAAACAAGGTCACCTTTCTGATCGTCGTAGGTCTCCTTCATTCTGTCGCTAGCACTCTGGACGTTCAAACGGGCTCGTTCAGGGATGCCGTCCATTCCCTGTCATATTTTGCTGACGTAGTCCTCTCCTGCAGTGTGTTGTCCTGGTGGCATCGCAAACTTCACGTCACAGGGAAGTCGCAGTTCCCGACCCATTATAATACCAGCAGGAGTTTTGACTGATTGACTCGTGTAATGCGGAACCCCAGCGAGTACAAAAACATCCTAAAGATATTAAAAGTATAAGTTTTTGAGACATAAAACCTCTACTGAGATGTTCTGTTCATACATAAATAGAACATGTATATATCGCCAAATGTCCGCCGCACGCGCTATTTTTAGGGTGTTTCTGGGACAACACAAAAGGCATTGTTTTCTCGTTCTTCTCAAAGACTTTTCAAGAACTCGCCATAACATTTTTTACAGCTTTTGCCTACATTGCATCATTGTGTATAAAACATTTTCAAAGATCTTCCTGAGACATCACAAAATACCATTTCTTCTTTCTTTTTTTTTTTTTTTTCGATACGCTGATTCACAATGGTCTACAAATTAACAATAGTCAAAATATGCAGAGGACTCTGGGTCATATTTGAAAAAATACACCCTAGGTAAAAACACAAAAACTAAACTTAAAATATATTCTCTGTATACAAAATAATTTCATGAAAAGATCATATGATATTCCAAATTTTCAAATTTCAATTCATATTAATTTTTGGAAATATATCTAACTAACCCTCATCATATCAAGAATCACCCTGTATCACAAAGGAAAAACTTTTTAAAAACATAAAAATTAAATTTAAAATTATATTCTGCCTAAAAAGTTGAATATATTTCTTCTGTTCTTCATTTCCGTTAGTTCCTTTCCTTGCTTCCAATAGAGGAACCGTTCTCTTGTGTGAAACTTAAATTATTTTCTTCTTATGCCTGATTTTCTACTCACAGCCAAAGAGTAAAGTTACAGCATCTACAAGAAACCAACTATTATGACGAATCTATTTAAAAAAAAGACATATTGACATTCTACTTCATTTACAAAAATATCAGTCACGTGTTTTCTATAAAAAGAACAATCTTCAGAACTTACTTAATTTACTAAAAACTTTCAGAAAAAAACAAATTTTAATCTTTGTGAAAATTTATTTTGCTTTGTTTCCAGAAATAATTTTTATTCGGAATTTGGATTCAAACCAACAAACTAGGTAGTTGTATTGTGCAAGGTAAATTTTCAATTTGATTCCTAAAAATTTAAGATATGACAGGTGTGAAAGTATGAAGTGCTGTCGTTCAACTGAATTTGAATAGAATTTGTTACTGATACACCCTCAGTAATAGAGTGCTTTTTCTATATGATAATGATTTTACAATTCAAGATTATCGGTATATGTTTTTGAGGTTATATACCCATTTCGGAATGACGACCATTCAATACTTACTTTGAGGTCCGTGATCTACTTGATGGTTATTGAATTTAATAAATTGTCTTGACCAAACTCTTCAACTTTACTCTAAAACACTACTTATTACTTTATAGAGAAACAAAATGGGGTAAATTGAAATTATGAGTAATAATACTCCCTCATGATCACTCATAGAGTATACTCAAAGGCATAGCCTGTGCGGGTAGAGGACGCCATTATTATTATTTTCCGTGGCGCTCCGGGGCGACTTATTGAATTCTGGTGGCGTATTCACTTATCAGCTGTAGGAAAAGCCGAAAAATCTACAGCATCACTCCGGGTGGTCGGCGCGCACTTCAAGCAAGCACCAGACCTCGGGATTGGCATCTAGACAATTCACATTGCCTATCGACTCCTATGAAATTGAGGAAATTTTCCCGTTTTCCAGGATTCGAACCTGGTCAAATGCAAGCGGAAGTTTCAAAGGTCGGCATCTAACCGCCTCACTACCGAGCACCCTTCCCGATAATCATCTTACTTTGGATTCAATGGCTCTTTTCAAATTAGGTTTCAACTAGTGACTTTAGATGTCACAAGTTACTTTTCTATGTCTATGAACACTATTATATCCGTGGTTGGTGGGGAGAGCACACCGTATCTTCAGTAAATGGTCGTACTTCAATCAGTATTTTTATCGACTGATTTTATACATTCAAGTGAATATAAGTTTGAAAAATATGGTATCTGATCTGTATTTAGGCTGATGAGTGTTATACCTGGTGGATGAATGTGGCCATAAATTCAATGTCTCCTAGCATCAACCTCAAGCTTCAATTTTATAGAATATTCAAATTCTACGTGTTTTGTCTGGTCCGATTAATCTTTAGTCTCGATTGAATACATATGTATGTGTTCATGACGAACAAACTGAACAAATGAAGTACAGGAGTTGTATTGCAGGTTTTCAATGATTTCCCACAGCAGATATGGCGAATGTTATTATTGAAAACGCTTTCATTTTATTCCTGTTAATTCAAATTCAACACCGACCATATAGAAATGTATAAAAGATAATAGGGTTTTTAGGGACAGTGACCATTCGTGACGATAAAAGCAAAAAGTATCGAAAATAATTGGATATTCTAACATCTCGATCAATAAATTCCAAGAGATGACACTTTTTATATTTCGAGAGGAGCTATAAATTGAACTGTCCATTCCAATATGTTCTATGAAATAAAAAGGTTTTATACTGCAATATATCATAGCCCTTCAATTTTACCAGTCGGATTAACTTGTTGAAGTATTTCTATCTAGGCGTGTGTTGATAAATCGCAGGGATACTTTTAGTCCAGGAGAACTCAACAAAATCAACCAGGAAATTAATAGTCAGGGAGAAGTTTCTTTCCTGTTAGATATTTGTCAGAAGATGAGACTCAAAGCTCTAAATATTTTGTCAGTTGAAAGTCTAAACTGGACTAAACTGAAAATTCATCTTCATCAAAGTTTTTTGACGACTTTTTGAATGAACTTGATTGACTTCTTCTGTTCTTTTTTTATGAATAATACATTCAAGCTTCTGAATTATTTATTTATTTATTAACGGCATTGCCCATTTGTTACAAAGTTTCAACAAAGTCACACTTATATGTACTTAGAAATATAACTATCAACTAGAGTAACAAGAAAACAACAATTACAACTTTTTCACAATCTTTTTAAATAATTCTAATGATGAATCAAAAAGCTCTAAGTTTACATGATATTTATTTGCAAGTCTTAGCATTTTACCTATAGACTCGTTCTGGCCGTAGTTGGTACGATAAAATAGAACTTTGAAGATTTCTGTATTTCTTGTTTTCTTTGAATTCACGTTTAGAGCTATAAGTTCAACAATTTCTGGGGAATTGATACTGCCATTGATTAATTTATGGATTAGTGTAAAAACAAAGAATTGAAAATAGCCAGATGCAAAGATGATGAAATGAATATAGAACATTGCGCTATATCTTTTTCTGTTAGAGACGAAAATTATTGTTTGATTAACGTATATAGACCGCCCATATGATTAATAGATACTTTCATAAACAGATTGTCACAAACTTTTAGCTAGTGCACCAAGCGAAATAAAAATATTATTATCTGTGGCGATATGAATATAGACAATTTAAATACAAAAAAAAAAAAAAAAAAACTAATTTATCGATTTACTGGAGAGCTATCATTATTTATCTTAAAAATTGTTGACTTTCACAAAACTAATGAGGAGAAAAAAATCATAACGGAGCGTGATACAAGCCTAGATAATTTATTGAATTTGAAACAATTCTTAAGAGCTGAAAAATATCTGTCCGTTTATGAAAGTAGCTCAGATGTTAACGAAGCCTACAAGAGCTTTTTTAGTTCATTAACTTACGCTTTAGACATAACTTGCCCCTTTATAAAACTTAAGACCGATGTACAAATTACAAGAAATGAATGGATAACCAAAGAGCTCAAGGCTGAGGGTAAACAATGGAAGGACTTTCATTGATTAATTAAAAATAGTGATGATCTTAACTCGCTACATATATATCATACCATGAAAAACAGCATAGAAAAAATATCAAAGTGTGAAAGCGTTCATATTATCAAAACAAAATTACCAAATCAGAAAATATACAGAGTAAGCAAAAACAAGTATGGAGAACAGCCAATAAACTAACGGGTAAAAAAACTAATGATAATTATCCACAGGAAATGTATATTGGAAATAATTTAATTGATAGTAAATCAATTATAGCAAATACTTTTGCTAACCATTATGCAACCTTAGTTCCAAACAATTTAAAACAACATTTCCTTAATAAGTCGTCTCCAGGTACCACGGATTTGATTTCAACCGTGAACAGCTTCTTTTTTCAAAAATAAAAATTCTACTGGAATAGATTGTCTCTCCACGAAAATTATCAAATCTGTATCCGAGTATATCGTTGAACCTTTAGCATTCATTATAAACAGATTAGAAACAACCAAATTTTTAGGATTACACGTAGATTCTGGACTAAGTTGGAAATTTCATATAAACTATATATGTAAACGATTAAACTGCAGTTTTTATGCATTGCTAAAACTGAAAAAGGTTTTAGATGAAAACTGTTTGAAGGATGTCTATTTTACGATGGTCCATTCAGTTCTCTCTTATAATATAATTGCATGGGGAGATGGAACAAACATAGTAAGAGCTTTTGTAGCTCAAAAACGTATTATTCGCGTATTATATGGTCTTCGTTATACAGAATCCTGCAAACCCATTTTCAAAGCAAAAAATATTTTCATTACCCTTTATTTATATTTATAGTTGTCTACTTTATGTGAAAAAAAAGAATATAGGATGGAAACTAACGCAAAGTGTCACATATATCCAACCAGAAACGGAAATGTATTAAAATTAAAGCAACACCGTACTGCGTTGTTTCGAAAGTCACCTTCTGTAGCAGGTACAAGGCTCTTCAATTGTTTACCATCAGCCGTAAGAAATATTTCAGAAATTCCCTAATTCAAACAGGAAGTTAAAAAATATTTGTGGGAGAGAAGTTTCTATTCTATTGATGAATATCTGGAAAACTCTTGAAATAGTAATGTGTACGTCTCGTGATAGGTTTGTTTTAATTTTTTTTATTTTTATATTTTACACTGACGATTCCTATATGTTTGATTCTTGTTCCGTATTGACCATATTTTTATCATCAGATGTATTCAAGGAAGAAATATTTTAATATTATTTATATTATATATCTCAGGGCCTCATTACCTTCCATTTTAATGTGTATAAGTATATTTAAATGTGTTTATGTATATATGTATGTTTATATATAACTTATATTCATTTTGACATGTCTAATATCATGTAATATGATCTGATTGGATATAATATATTATTATTATCTGATTTCAATCTTCTATGAGATGAAGTATTCAATTCAGGATGTCCAATATAGTATTGTAGGTATATTCGCCAATATGGTATCTGAGTTTATATACAGAGTACCTCAAAAACTACACTCTCAAGCAAATCAATATCCACCTTATATAAAGGGCTCCATATTGTGGAGTTATATTCGAGTATTGATCTAACAATTGAACAATAAATTATTTTGAAAGAAGAGAGAGATAATTCATTTGCAGATCTGCAAGTGAAACCTAGCATTTTTAGTGCTCTATAAGTTACTTTTTCAATATGGAGTTTGAATGACATTTTTGAGTCGGGAATGATTCCTAAATCTTTTATTGTACTTGCTGTTTCCAATCCTGATTGCTTGATTTTATATGGATAATTTATTGGATTAAGTTTTCCAGACAAGATAAATTCATGACATTTGTCAATATTCAGTTGCAGTAAGTTTATATCTCACCAGTGTACAAAGTTAGATGAATCATACTGTAATAGTTCACTGTCTGATGAGTCATGAATAACTTCAAACAACTTCAGATCATCGGCAAACAGAAGAAGTTCACTTTAGAGAATAAGATCACTTAAGTCATTAACAAATAGGTTGAAAAGTAGTGGTCCCAAATGAGATCCCTGCGGCACACCAGATGGAACTGTGATTGAAGAAGATACTGAGTTACCATATTTCACATATTGGACCCTATTGTCAAGATAACTTCCAATCCATTTTAGAATATTTTCCTGAATACCCAAAGCATGCATCAACATATGATGATTTACTCGATCAAATGCTTTGGAAAAATCAGTATAAATTGATTCAACCTGGTTTCTGTTTTCAAAGGCATTTATTATAAAATGTTGGTGAATGAGCAGATTCGTACTAGTAGATCTACCACAACTGAATCCATGTTGTTGATTTATGATTATATGTCTACTATTCCATGACATCTTTTTTTGTTATTAGACTATCCAATAATTTTGGTAATTCAGACTGATTGCAAACTGCTCGATAATTTTTCACATCATTATGTGATCCACATTTATGTATTGGTTTTAAAAAACTATTTTTCCACTAATCTGGAAAGATGGAACTTTTCAAAGAATTATTGAATATCACAGGAATAGGTTTGGCTAGAGTGAAAATGCATTTTTCAACAAGGTATAACGGGATTCAATTCGGGCCTATAGACAACTTCCAGGGTAAAGACATGATTTCTTTAATGTCTACGTTATAAGTACTGTGTTATTGAATTTGTATTCTGGGACTAGGTTAACAATTTCCTCACTGTAGAGAGATGAAAAATAAGCTGCAAAAAGATTTACATTATCATTGCTATTTTCAGTAACATATTCTTCGTAGAACATTTGGGATGGTAACGAATATGATTTTTTCCTATTATTAATGTAACTTCGGGGATGGGTTTTGATGTTATTTTCTATTTTATTTACATATTTCAATTTAATATAAGGTACATAATTCTGTACACAAGAGTATTTGAACAATACACGGGACTCTTTAAACCAGCTACTGGTTACACCATTCAACAAGATAGCTACCGATGTGTAACATACACCTAGTGTTCAGGCGAGTGGCTGCCCCCATAACCTTTTTGTTTTCCTACAATTTTATAGAGTACTGTGGTAAAAATACACCAAACTATAATTCTAGTAATTTATTTAAAACACAATAAGTAACACTAACTCCCAATTTTATCAACCTGATTTCAAGAACTTCCTATTTAAGTAATTCCTAGGCTAGGAAATACTTAAATCAGATACTTACCTAAATCGAATTTCATCAACCTAAGAAATCCTTACTGAAGAAATACCTAGATGAAACTTTGATTTGGAAAGTTTCCTACACATAATTAGTACCACTGTTTGAAAATAACCTGTAACCGAATGCTTCATCGATCTGATAAGTAGGTAAAGTGAAAAGAACAGAAATAACCCCAAATTTCATAGTGCATGTCAAATGTATTGGTTGTGTTGCCTTCATTCTTGTAGTTTTTGTGGTTTTTTAATTTGTTCATATTGTTCGAAATGAAAAAAAAAGAAATAGAAATGATAATTTTACGGAAGAAGAAAAACTGAAATTACTCAATTTATTGACACAGTGAAATTTCATAAAAAAATATTTTATTTTTATTTTTTTGTAACCGAAAACGAAGAACGAAATCAGTTCCGTTCAATGTCTCAAAATATTTGGTACGCTGACGAATTACACGTTCTCGAGGCCCTTCATTTTCAGATTCTGCTATCGATTTTTTCGAGACGTTCTACTGCTTGCATATTATTGAAATAATAACTTACAATAATAATTCTGCAAATTCGACGTGCTATCAGTCAAAACGACAACCAAACGACTCGAGGTTGAGTATTTCCTAAATACTCTAGGCAGACCCAGCGAGCCATCTCCAATGTTAAGTATTTCCTATCACCCTTAAGCATTACCTAACGGGTGGTGAAACGCAAATTGCACTCAGGGATTCCTAAATCTGGTTCAAGTTTTTTCTAACATTAGGAATTTGTTGGTAAAATTGGCTGTAAATCATTTGGAAGTTTTATTTCACTATAACTGTTTTAATTTATTTTCACTGTCGCTTTCTATTTGCGGACTCTCGAACTAAGTATAATTGCAACTCTGCCATCTGTTGTTGAGTGTCTTTAAACTGGCAAGTGAGATTCTTTCACCAGTCTCGAACAGTCGCGACTCTACGGTGACTCGCAGAGCTGAAATCACCGAGCAGGTTGAGCGTGAATATTGCGACCAGGTCCGACCCCAGGGTTGTTACAGTACGGTATCAAATTAATCGTAGTAAAATGCTAATTTTTTCCAACTATTTTGACCAAAAACCGTAAAGTTATAAATATTTTAGGACTGAAATTAGTTGTTCGAACGTATCCATAGCCCACTAAACCTAAAAATAACATCAGAAAAATATAAAACATAGTTACAGATGATTCTCACATGGTTGTATTCTAAAGTCAAATTGGGATGAAAAAACTGAAAATATACCAGGTGCCCCATTAAAAAATCGATAGTTCATGTAATTTCTGGTGAATCCGGAATTTCCATGAAGTTGAGAGACTTGTCAAAAAATGCAGTTTAATGCCTTAGCACGATTCTTCGAATATCATTCCATTATCTCCGAAAACAAAGAAGTTTCCTCTGTTAATCCAGAGATGTGGTTACCTGAAGAAATTTTCACTACCACTACTAAAATATATATTCATAATATATTCTCACCTTTTTTTTAATTGATTTCTTCTTGTATGTATATTCTCTTATCACTGCACATAACAAGTGTGTACTCACTTAGAGAAGTAATTGTAAGGGAAGTGAATCTGATAATTAAAAAAAAAATAAGAAAAGGAAAAGAAAAACAGCAACTACCTCAGTGATAATATCATCAATTTAAATGAAACCTGTGGTACTGTTTACAGAGAGAACTTGGTATATTTTACAAAATAACCAAAATGGCGACTGAATGGATAAAAATCGGTGGTAAATTGTCTCCACTATCACATGCACCCGATGACATCGACTACATATGCCGTTGAATTTATAATTTTACGATTTACTATTTTGGCGTAATTTTCTGATCATCCATAACTTTTCCGCGACTTCATTTTTATTTCCATGGTCAATTTTACCTAAAATACAGATATCTGAACGAGTGCTACTCAAAAGGAGAAACCGTCGAATTCGAAAATATCATCTATAACGTCTACCAGCATCCACAGATATTAAAGCCGTAACAGAAACTCCTTCATTAACAAGGACCACATGCTCTGTCCTGGTAACAAAATCTAATATCAATTCAGGTTATGTTTCACCCAATGAACCATCTCAATCAATCTCTTACTATTTATTCGAACTGGTCTTTATCCAATCGCTAGAATCATTATTATGAAAAACTTCAATGTATAAAAGTTGCCTGGTACAGGTCATCAATGTCTAGTTGTATTAGCCAAATGAGTAGTTATTTTGTTAATCACTTTTTCCATTCTCTATCAGAAAAAATATTGAAAAGAGATAGAAAACTTAGCCAGCGCCTGGATTATTTGAAGATACTAATTCTCTCCAACAAAACAAACAAAACTTTCAGTGAATACCGAACATTCCTCCGATTCAATCAACGGAAAATACAGTATCCGCTTTCGCCAAATGAGTAGCGCTGAAAACCATCGAAATAGATTAAATTTTTCATTCAAACCACATTATAAAGGTTGAATGCTGATGACTTCCATTCAAATAATTAGAATTTGCGTGGGAGACAAATTTGAAGTTGAAAACTTTCATATCAGTGGAAGACCAGAATAATTTTTCTCGGCGTGGGGAATTTGATTAAATATTTTCAAAGACACCATCGATGAGAGTAAGTTCGATCCAATTATTCAAACATAAGGAAGTTATTGGAAAATGCTTTACTGGGGTAGATTCTTTCAATAGGGTAAATTACTTCCTGAATATCGCGGGTGAATACTGTTCTTTTAGCTTCTGGTTATCAATGTTTTTTGTTTCATTAATTTCGTTGGTTCTCTTCGGTTTTGTCATTCGGAAAGCCAATGATGAGTAAGGGTATCGATATCTCGTTAATTTTCATGCTGCTTTTCGATTCATCAAAAAGTTTCTCCCTCTCGTTGAATGTTAATTTTCTTTCGGGCTAAATATCTCCTCCTGTAATACCGGTGTCTTGTCTATACCGTACGAGTGTCGTAAATGGTAGTACATCACTAGTTGGGCCGCGTTATATCTGTGAATATAGGCTGAGACCACATAAGCATGACAAACTGACAGCAAATGCATTATAGTCTCAGAAGCCCCACTACACGCTCTACATCTAGTGAGTGGGATCTCTATACCCATCACACGACTACAGTAGACCAAGGTGATGAAGACACACTCCTGGCATGCCATTATGGATCGCTTGGTCCTCCTCTTCAGCCATCTGACCTGAAAAAAGCAAAGGTAAAATTTTTGGGTAAGCCAAGATCTTCAATGTTCTTGAAGAAGACGTCATGCATTGGCTTATCCTTGTGTAGGAGTACCTCAGTCTCTGCAACTTAAATGTGGGCTGTTTTGTGAACGGGTTCCAACTTGGTGACATTGTTTTGGTTACTTCGGATCCCTGCTTGCTCATGGTTGCTGAGACTAAGTATAAAAGGAGATTTGAACTCTTGGTGGCTCCATCCAGTACCATTATGATATATAGACACTTAAAACTGAAAATTTCAAGGTCTTCCCATTGTCTGGGAAAGTATAACCAAAGAACAGACGATTTACAATACAAACTCTTATGAAGATGCATCATATTGCGAATTTTTTCGTCTAGTTGTCGCAGCTCCTCTTGAGTCTATCTCCACGTCCAGAACTGGACTCAAAGTTCTGATGAACAGATTAGTCGGAGTTTATGATGATACTTGCCACGGAGAAAGTTTTTACCAGTTGTTATCTCTTGAGGGCGGCGTTGTTTCACCCCTAGGATATTATACGTCACTTCGACATTGAGATAATGCTTCCTTAGACAAGCTAGATGCCCTCTTCGTATTCTCACATCTTCCTCTTTTGAAATGCCAGTTACCGTATTAATCTGGTTACTGTCAATTTAACTATATTCATATTTAGATGTTACCATCATTCACCTGGTCTTCTGCACATTTAGCTTTAGCTAATTTATAATGAAAAATTCTGAGATATTATCTAATGAGTGAATAATCTTTCAACTCCAAACTCTTCAATAAAATTGAAATATCTATTTTGAAATTATTATTTGTAAGGCTGTTTCATACCAATGGTTTGTTTCAAATCCTGATTGATATCACACTAGTAAGTGATCATTCTTTATGTAGATGATTATTTTTGAGTACAATGCCATTTATATGACAACGTATTGACTGTGCTGTAATTTGCAGCCTCGGTATTATAAATAATTTCTGGAATTGGTATAAATGTATCCATAAAATATATTTATGTTAGGTAAAAATAAAATCAAAAATACAATGGAAAATAAATGAATATCAATTAAATATAGGTAAATAATAAATAAAAACTAAAATCTATGAGCTAAGCTCATAGAAAATGAGATAAGACTCTTTGCACGAAAGATAATGTGAAAAATTACTGATGCAAAATGACATGACGTGAACTCAGAATATACTTTTCAACGCTGTATCATCATTTATATCAGAATTACATTAATTTTTTAGATCACTTACCGAATTTTTTGAAGTTGGTAAGGGTTACTTGTCCTTTACCATATGACCATATTGTTGTTCTAATAAAAAAAGAGTTTATTTCTGTAATACTATCAAGAAAACTATGTTGAAGTTTTAAGCTTTCTCTGCATCATTTTTTATTGAAATATAGTTTCCCCTATTTCAAATAGTACCATTACAATTTTTGTCTAGAAGGATTATTTGGATGAATTAGTGTTTTCCTCAATTTTTGGGATGTGTATGTTTGTGTCTATTTCATTTTTATTGTTTATTTTTTCTTTGAAGTGTATTGACAACTGTATTTCTAGAATGCTCATAGTTCTCCGAATGTATTCACTGATTGTTCTTTTATATCAGACATATTTCGAAACAAGCAATATGCTTCATTTCTGATATAACTTAGATTCATTATCTCGTAGTCAACGCAGGAAAACCTGTTGGATTTCAGAAATTATTGTTTTGTGGTAGAACTATATTCATTACATAATGTAACGATTTCGAGACCGGCCTCGAGACCGGCCCTGATCATCCAATTGACTCGAAATATAAACAAGTACTCCGCTGACAAACACATAAATAACGTGGAAGAATCGTGAACTTTCTAACGAATGTTCTAGGGACATCTAAGAAGTCGCCCGAAAGGCTCGAATGGTCGAGAATTGTAAATATGAGTATATAAGCCACGGGATATTTGATGGCGGGATAGTCGTAGTCACTGATAGCCACAGAGAGTTACGAATATAATAGTTCCACAGTTCACAGATAGAGACTGACAGTAAAGATAAATAAAAATAGTAACTGTGATATAAATTAGTGTTTGAGACGTGTGTAAATGAATTATAAAAATTAGTTTAGTGCAGTTTTACTACAATACTATAAGATTACTGCTTATCATCTAAATCAATTTGTGAATTATTTCTGAAGGATATTTCATTTTAATTTCGTAAATGATTTTGACACTTCACATATATTGTTATTACAGATTGATCTCTAATTTCTGAAGTTTCATTTACTCTGCAGATTATACTGATTTTATTAGAGAGAGAACATAATCGATTGTGGATCTGCTCGTATCGTAATTCTTGTTGGCTCCTTAGTTGATGAACAACAATAAAATTAATAAATTTCCTGAATTGTTTGACATACAATTTGTTCATTTCAAAATATTGCATATTGAAATCGTCTACTACTGGACATTTATTTCAAAGATATTCTCACTTCAGTTTTGAAAGTCGTGTGAAAATCACACGCTATTAGAATTTGGAAAGCGGCATAAACTACTTATTAACCGATTATCACCATGCATATTCACCTTGAGAAATATTGACTGTCGATAACAAACTTTTAACAAGTTATGAGGCTAACGTCTTTTCTATCGTATACAATAACTCCTCCTGTATGTCTACTAATGGAGTCGCATCTCACAATTATGTAATTGTTGATTTAAAACTCCCAACTCACTACAGCAGTTGTTGTTTTTGCTATACTTCGTAAAATAATAGCTGAATTGTAGCGTACTATTTTATCCTTGCCACCTTGATAACTCTTTGATGATTACGTCACCAGTTACCATTATAGAAAAGTTATTCACATATGTTTACGTTAACCGTTCAAAATATGAAGAGAAAAGGGAATTTGGGCTGGCACTGTTTAAACGAAAAATGTGAGAGAGAGAGACAAATACGTTGGCAATTTTTCCTCATATCCAAACAACGAATAATTTTACCAATTGCTTCCCAAAATACTTCTGCTTTGCCGTCACGAATGCAAGCACTCGTCTTCTGCAAACGCTGCAATACATTCGATTTCTCCTTCTGATTGCATTTCATCGCCTCTCCTTCCATATCTACCACCGCTGCTGACAATGAACTCCACAAACTCGTAAAAAATTCATTCACTACCGAAGCTTTTGGTGTTCAAATATCAAACAAATCGAATACGAAAGACAATAAGGCACTTGACATAATGCATAAAACTGCAAAACGAATCGGAGACCAATTTGAAATCGGATTGCTTTGGAAACAAGATAATATTCAGTTGCCGGAGAGTAAATCTGTAGCAGTTAGAAGATTGGAGTGCGTTGAAGGACAGATGGCAAAAGATGAGAATTTCTAAATGAGATACTGCGATATAATCTAAAATTTCGTGAAGCAAGGATATGCTAGGAAGCTTTCAATTGAAGAGGTTGCTAATGAAGGATCTTGTTGTTGGTATCTTCTGCATTTTGGGATTATAAACCCAAATAAACCGGCCAAACTACTAATCATATTTGATGCTGCTTCGAAGTCACGCGGAATGAGCTTAAATGAAAATTTACTTGCTGGACCAGACCTTCTACAACCATTGGTGGAAGTTTTACTCAAATTCCGACAAAAGAAGATTGCCTTCTGCAGTGATGTCCGGGAGATGTTCCATCAAGTCAAAATAATTCCCTCAGACCAATCCTCCCAGAGATTCCTTTAGAGAGATGGAAATTCCAAAAAACCAATGGAAGTATAGGTACCAGATGCAATTTGGGGCTACTTGTTCCCCGACTTGTGCACAATTTATAAAGAATTTAAATGCCCATCAACTCACTCAAAGACGAGATATATTAGATGCCATTGTGAAAAAGCACTATGTCGGTGATTATTTAGACTGTACTGACACTGTGGAAGAAGCTTTAGACATCATATTGAAATTTATTTTCGTTTCGGTTGCTTTTGGCCAAGTCTCCATGTAAAATCCATCAGAGATTGGTCTTGGTAGCAATCGGTGAATTTTCTGGGCCCTGGATGATTCTTCTTGCCACAGTAAGTCGAATATTGTCTTGGCCTAAAAGAATCATTGGACGTCCTTAGATTTCATGGTATGGAATTTTATGTAAATGGGAATATTCCATCCAGTCTGCTTCTTTGATAATCTGAATAGGTAAAGATAGACTTTCTACAGATCTTACATTCTTCAGGTTGAATTTCTTGGCATCTCGATGAACTCCTGATATATCAAGCTCTAGACGACGAGAATTTTCGTAGCATGAAGTCACATTATTAGTCCATTGTATACAGAGTGATTTGGCCTCCCCTTCTCCTGAGTCAAGCTGGTCAGCGATGGATTTGTCTAAGAGAGTTACAGTCGAAGCTTCATCACAAAGTGCAATGGTCTCCAGAGCAGTATTTTTTCCGTACAATCTCACCTTAATCATTCTTAGGAGGATATTTGCAGCTCCCTGTCCAACAGCGAGAACATTTTCATTTCTGGGATCGTCGGTCTGAGTTGACTGGCTATGCTCTATGATTTGTTGCGGTTGATCCTTATGAAGGAGCTGATGATGAGATCGTTTGCAGTTATTGATACTACACTGACGCTTCAACCTGCATTTCATAGTCTGATGTTTATTTTTAAGACAAGAAAAGCATAGTTTTCTTTTTTGTAACCGTCTCCCACATAGTATCTACGTCGTCTTGATTGATTTTTGAACATCCTTGAATGCAATGTCCTTTTTCTCGGCAATACGTACAGAATCCTTCGTTGTTTTTACTATCTGCTGTCATCAAAGTAGTCTCGTATCGTTTTTTCAGTGAACACATGGATGATTTTGATTTGATATCATTTCTATTAATTTTTGATGAACTAGGAGTACTCACATAATATGCCGCTGTTGCAATGTCTGAAATCCAGTCTGAAAGGTCACTCTGGTCAACAGTTCCATGTTTTTTTACGACTTCTTCACCCCAACGAAGTTTTATCATGTCCGGAAGTTTTTGAACGATGTCTCGAAGCAATATTGGATTTTGAAGATGCTCATTGTATCCTAAAGATTTGATCGTTGCCACTAGACAAGATACATGGCTGGAAAACTTAATCAAACCGTCTATATTATTTTCTCTGATTGGCAACACATCTTTAACTTTCGATATGAGCCCATCGATTATCAGATCTGGGAGACCAAATCGCATTTCCAATGTCTTTAGAACTGATTCGAAGTTTTCCGGAGATATCATCATGCCCGATACTGCTAGTCTTGCCTCACCTTTCAAACATTTTTGTAATTTTATCATTATTTCTTCCGATGAATATTCACATAATGACGCAATTTTTCTAAACTGTTTAATAAACATTGGCCACTCTTCGGGGTTACCATCAAAGTAAGGAATGTCTTTTTCAACAACTTGGCGAGCAATAAATCGTTCTTGTCTTGGTACACTTGATACTGTTTTAATAGCATTACTTATTGTGTGGCATAACTGTTGAATTTCAGATGGTTGATTTTCAGGAATACACTTGCGTTTCTCTTCATCATCACGTTTTGCTCTTGAAATTTTCCTCATTGAAGGAATTTCTCTAGGGGAATTATTTGGTACAATATGTTTTTCATTATTGAAACTATTCACTGATTTCATGAAATGTTTTTCTACATCATCTGAAATTTGTGTCTCAAATACGTCTTGTTCTAATTCTAACAACTGTAATTCATTCTCTAGTTTCTTCATTTCTATGACTTGTTTTACTCTTGCTATCTTTAAAGCGTACTTTCGTCTCTGTATTTCAATACTACTTGCGCTGGAATGTCTTGAACTCACTGATAGAATAGAAGCAGTTTCTTGTTTGTCGCCTACAGATAAAGGAACCTTGTCACGAGCTGAATGACTTTCATCAGGTCTATTGTTCTCTTCATCTACTTCAATAGCTGCTCCTGATTCTCCCAGTATACTTATTTTTGAATGACTTTCTTCTGGAATATTTGACTTTTTCCTTCCATAGTCTTGAGGCCATAAATACGAGTCGTCAAGTCTAGTGTTGATACCTGCGTTAGATCTCTTTGTTTTGTTGTCTACTGAAAAATCGTCTGAATTACTATTCTTCATCATATTTGGACTTGTTTCTCTCCAAGAACTTATTCAATCGGCTAGAAGGACCAATATTTTGTCGTCTATTAATAAAAAACCAAAATGTTCCTTTATGTCCTTTTATTTGACGTTTTACACTGACTGCATCAAAAATTGTTTTTTCCGTTGACCTCTATTCATAATTTCTCCGCAAATCTAATAAATACAGTGTGAGTAAACTAGTGAGTAATTAAATGTAATCAAACTATAAACAACAGCCTTCAAACAATCCGACGCTCCACCTTCAAAATTCCATGTTACCTTGACTGGGAGACTCTTACCACAGCGGGAATCATCTCCATTCCGCTTTGCCGTACGACCATTCTTGTCATTGATTTGAACTTCAAAGAAACAACATGGTCGCATTCCAAATTGAAACCAACGTTTGATACATCCATGGAAGACCTAGGAAATGAAAATTAAGCAGAAATGCTACTCATTCGGCATGGCTTTGATTATTGCCAGGAAGTTTACTGCATATATTTATTGAGGGGAGCTCAGAGTATTGTTGTATTATAAATTATTGTTTACCAATTTCAGGATATTTAATTGTTTTGATGTTTTGAGCTGAATACAGATATACTTCGACAATTTCAGCTCAACTTGTAATAATTAAACAAAGTTAACCAGATTACTGAGTATTCGTTCTCTACTGTGATTTACTCAATTACTAAGGAAATAACTTATAATGATAATAATATTATTCTTTACCTTCTGGTAGTATTCACGATTCAGTCTTATCTCCAAAAATGATTTCCCTATTTGTACGTGTTTCATTTTCATTTTCTACTGCTTGCTCAGCAATTAATCCTTGGGAAATATCACCTGGAGAGGTTGATTTTTGCCAGTAGTGAATTTTCCAGTTGAATTTCATTGCATTTTTCCATTACTGATATTACATTCCTTCAAAATATTGTTGTTACATATACAGGGTGTTCCGAATTGAGTCGGCCAACTCCGTTATTATTAATGCTAGTAGCAGTTTTAGTGGCCTTATCGATGCCGAAAACAAACAAAAAATTGACAGTTGCGTTTTCAGAATATTTCATAAAATGATACTTCTTACAATGGAACACCCTATATTATTTCATGCATTTATATTCGTAATAACATTCTCAACAATAAAGCTCATATCACCTTTCTTCCTAAAGTGGAAAATGAGCGAATGAGGAAATATTTATTTCTTTCACTAGTACAAAAAATTTCTTTGTTTTGGCGAATAAAACCTTATGATTGTCCAAACACCCAATTTTGCTACTTATACGAATGACAATATTTTGTTACTAATAACAAAATGAGACAGTAAAGAGAAAAATTTGCGCTGGGATGTGAACTCGTGAAACCCGTGATAATCATGTCGCACCACTCAATAGACACCACTGAGCTATTTGGTATCAATGTTCAAAACGATAATTTCCATCTTAAATCCATTCCGCTAGCCGCATTTATTTTGTGAATCAAATTATGTCTGCTGTAATGATAACTTTGAAGCCGTTTTTGTACAGAACAGAAATTACTGGAGGGTGGTCATATGAATGTGGTTGGAAAAAATAAAACATTATTATTATGAGCAATCAAGTTGCCTTGAAACTTTGTTGAAATACTGTTTGTCAAATATTCTCAAATATATCATGACAATGTCATAAATTATTGTAACTGTCAACTACTGTTCGAATATTTTTCGAAATTCGGTTTTCCCATCAAGAAAAATGTGATATGTTAGAATCCTACTTGGTTTTCCAGTAAAATAGCGTAAGAGTACTCCAACACTACAGCAATTCGTTCCCCGCTCGTGAGTTACCTAATTGGAGGCTACTTTTTCAAATTGTGGGATGTATAATAGAAACATTTTCATTATTGGAGTAGACATAATTCATTTCTAGTCCATCCTCTAAATCCGCAAAGACGATTTAGTATTAATGTTTGGTGTGGTCTTTTTCGAGGAAGAATTATCGGTCCATTTTTCTACCATGGTTCTTTGAACGGACCCCGTTACATTAATTTATTAACAAGAGCGTTAGAAGAGTTTGTCGATGATCTTGATCTGGAGGCTCGTCAGATGATCTATTTTCAGCAAGATGGAGCAGCACATAATATCAGTGGCGTAAAAAGCATGCTGCGAGGCTGTTTTGGAAACGGATGGATTGCTACAAATGGTCCTGTTAAGTGGCCCCCTCGTTCACCAGACATGACACCTCTAGATTTTTTTTTTGGGATTTCTGAAAAATTAGGTATACAAAATGAAACATAATAATATAGATGAACTATTATATTGAAATTATAATTAATAAAATTGATGGTCGAACTGTGTTGAATGCCATACGTAGTGTCAATAGAAGGGCCCAAATATGTGTTCAACAAGAAGGCGGTGTTTTTGAACATAACTCGATATTTTATAGCGCTTTATCAAATCCGTTTGTTATAAATGTTTCCTATTGATAAAACTTGTCTTAATTTCACCTTTACGAAAAAAAGTCAAATGAGATTTTTTGTTGAGAATGTTATTACGAATCGAAATGCATGAAAAAATATAGGGTGTTTCATTGAAAGAAATATCAATTTTTTGTTTGTTTTCGGCATCGAGGCCATTAAAAATGCAACGAGTTTGCCCAATTAACTGAATTCGTAGAATCAATGATAACGGAGTTAGCAATGGTGCCGACTTAATTTGGAGAACCCTGTATACTGGAGTTTTATCCCGACACCAAACTCTTTATTGATACCTTGACACTTGTTTCAGTAACCCAGTGACCTTGTTCTTCGTCTTCTCCAGTTTGAGGTTTGAATCTGTCCCTATGGAATATCAATTTCTTATAGAAATAATGAGAGGACCCAACAAATCAAGCATACACCTATCATTGATAGACACCGAGGGCAAGTTTAGATCTGAAATTTTTAGAGAATCAAATCCTCAAGAAGAGAAATTACTCAAACTGGACTGGACGGAAATACTGACTTTCTTTCGTAGGTCACGAAAATTCTAGAAGAAAGACTAGGAGGAGTATTGTAGATATGAAGAGAACAGGGGATGACAAAAAGGGTCCACGACGGACTACTGGCCTTGCTGCACCCTTCCTCCCCACTCTACCCTACTACTACTGCTAGGGTAGTATTGGATGTATCAGGGCACACAAGGGTCGTGCCGTCAGCAAATGAGGGATATTTTGTAGGTGTCGTGTATTGACACAAGTCATTGATGTGAACAATGAACAGAAATGGTTCAAGTACTGAACCCTGTGGTAACTCATTTTAAATGTTTTTAAATCTTTCTGAGAGATAAGAGAGAAATAGATCTAGATTGATGCGATATACAATCAAAGGTCTTCGTTAAGTCGCACAGAGTTAGGCGATTATATTCATTTTCATCAAGACCCTCAACTGTCAGTCACAGTAATTGTGACTGACAGGGTTCAAAATAATGTTGAAGACAACATGAGTGGTGAATTCCTTTTCACAGACATAGTGACACGCTGAAATAGAATTTCTTCTCGAAATAGAAGAACAATATTTCAGAATATATTTTAATGATTTTACCAGTGATACCATTGAATTTCACTAGCTCGCACAAGTCACTCTTAAGGGTTATACTCGTAAGGATGCAGCTGGTTGACGGACATTTGAAAATTCGACATGGCCTTGACGCCAAATATCCTGAACACGTTTTATATCAAAAGTATAATGTATTTTACCGATGGAATTATTAACAATTTTTCTCATATTTTTTCATAATGAAAAGAATAACTGATAATGATTTGTCAAACTTCAGTCTTATCAACATGGTAGATTCAGAAAAAATTGTCAGTTCTTCAAATGAATGAAAGTAGTTCAGGTATTGAAATCCTGAAAAAGTGTTTCAGTACGATTTATAATGGGGGAATGAAGAGACATTTGAATGAATATCAGTTATGATTCAATGTTCATTAAGGGAAAGTTGTTGTTGTCTGAGAGATATTTGCCTCAATTTCCGCCTTGTTGGATTAAAAACGATTTTAGATACCGAGTAATCGAAACGTCGTGACTTAAAACCACAGACATATGGTTTCTTTTTTATGGAATAGAAGTCCAAACAATTTTATTCATACTGAAACGATGGCTTCAAATCCAAAACAAGAACATCCGATATGGACCCGGCTTAAGAGACACTTTTGGAGGATTAACAACTATAAATTCTCGATCTTCTAAGATTTTTTTTACCACATCGAAGAATGAAGAGGCATTTGAAACAAATGAATTCCAAACAATTTCATTGTTGAACATATTGAATAGTTACTTTGACCTTTGACGGAAATTTCAAATGCAAACCAAGCTATTCATTCTAGACCAATATACACGATCAATATATGCTACAGCCAAAATGTTGGAAAAATATGTATATGTATAGTGGAAAACAGTAAGGAACTATGTAAAAATATCAATCGGAATTTAGTAGCAAACATAGTTGTGAAACTACAAACATTACGATGCGTTATAACAGATTGAGAGAAAATCACAGAAAATGATCAGTGTACTATTGCAGTATTTCTAGATCTTTAAAGAATATTCGACAATATTACCGAGAAGGACTACCTATTTGGTACTACTTTTAGCACAATTCCAGTAAGAAATCAAATATGTCAACACAAAAGACAATAATGCTGATATTTTTTCGAGATTTCCTTTAAATGTTCAATTTGAAGAAGATTCGGATATATCTTATTTACTGATAATGAAATTTTACCTGTAATCTGGCGAGAAATTTCGGAAGAAACACAACGATGAGTTTTTGAAACTGATTGGTCAGTATGTCGAGTGTGGGTGGCCTCAAAAAGTTAATAAAATTTTTAAACCATTTGAAATTCTAAAAATTCAATTATCAGTAGAACAGGGATGTCTTATGTTAGATAATGAATTAGTCATTCCTGAAACACTACGTAAAAAAGTGCTAAGGCAGTTGCATTCAGCACATCTTGGAATTGTTAAGACCATAAGCCTTGCTTGTTCTTTTGTATGGTGGCCACAAATCAACAATGATATAGAGAATATGATTAAATCTTGTAGTAATTGTATCAGTTCCAGAAGCGCACCTCCACAACATAATTTGATGACTTGGGACTACCCGATGCATCCTTGGCATCGACTTCATATTGACTATAATGGGTCCTTTCTTAGGAAAGTATTTCCTTGTTATTGTTGATATCACAATAAAAATTTTAAGAAATTTAATTATTTGCTCAGTTTGGGTTACCTAAAGTAGTAGTTTCTGATAATGCAAGTTATTTCAAGTCATATGGATTTCAGAATTTCCTCAAAATGAATGGTATACATTTCATAAATTCGCCAGAGTTTCAACTAGCATCAAATGGAGCTGCTGAAAATGCGGTTAGTTAAAAGGGCATTGTGGAAAAAGGGATTATAAAAACCGAAAAGTCTCAACATAATTTTGAACAAAATGTTGTCTTGAGGTACTGCCTCTGGCACTGTTCCTCTCTTATTGGTGCACACATGAGAGAAATGTCCTTTGATCTTGCTAAAATTGCATACGTGATTTTTAAAACGGGAATTATTTGTAGGATGATTGTTCCTACTACGTCACACGGATTTTACGCTAGAACTCACCCATGTAATCTGTAAATAATGCTCAAGTGTTGAAAACGTAGGCTTCTGACTTTGGTTTCTTCAAGTGACGTGATAAAGTTCAGGTTACACCTTGACCACGAGCTGCCTTGAAGTATTTTGTTCAGTCGCCACCATCTCTGATACCGCTGTTTTAAAAGCTTCGGAAAATGTACACTGATATTCTCTTTGAAAACCTTCAGCTGCACAGGCCCCTGTTCGAAACCGACTGTGAACTGATCTCGCAACATCATATCAATGACGGTATTGTCAAATCCACAATTTGGAGCTGAATGTCTTACTGAAGTTGCCCATTCGTTCGCTTTTACATGTGGATTTTTGAAAGCAAGAAAAAACCTTGAACGAACCACAAACGTAGATACCGACTTTTTTGAATATTTATTGAACAGATCTGTGAGTTCTTTGTAATTTTCTTCTTCTGGTACCTTCGGTAGACAAAAATTATAATTAAGTTTACCTACATGCATTTTCATCGAGGGAATTGAGCAGAATTGCACTTTGATTTTTGTCTTGATAATATTATTGTCGAAGTTTGAATATAACCCATTTATTAGTTTTGGTACTGAATTCTCTTATTTGTCCATAATATGATCGATACGAAGCAACGGTAGAAGGCATTTTTGCAATGTTTTTACTTTTTACACATGCCTAAAACGAAACTTCAATACCTCGATAGTTCTAATACTTATTTATTACTTAATCTGAAGCAATGTTCCTTTTTGCCGCTTTGTGGAATATTTTGATAAAATACTGCAGTTCCACTCAATATGTTTATTTCCAATTAGGGAAATGAATACTGACAAAATAGTGATCACCATTCGATCTATAAAGTCAAATGCGTACGGAGTGGACATCATCTCCACCAAAATGCTTTTATATTACATGCCGAATCTAAGCACATTTCTCACTCACATAATCAACAAATCTTTGGAAAAGGGTATTTTTCCTAAAATTTGAAAGGAGGCTTCTGTGAAATCACTCAACAAGGTACCATCTTCTACATGTTTGAATGGAATTACGCCAAGTAGTCTTTTGCCAGTCATGTCCAAAATAATTACTAAATAACTGATGACATAATGGTATCCACTGACAAAAGTAAGGTTACGGCACTCGTCATGCTGAACTACTCCAAAGCATATGATAGGATCAGTCACAAACTGATATTGGCAAAATATAATTATTATGACCTGTCTACACTATCGCTCGAGTCTTCATACTTCGCAAGCCATAAAGAAAGGTTAATAATGAAAGGAAATTTTTTCCAAATCACGTACTCTTAACTCTGGTGTGCCGCAGGGGTCTATTTTTGGGCCCCATCTATTCATTTTGTACTCTGCAGATTTGAAGAAGGTGCTAACATACTGTCAATCACACTTTTATGCGGACGATACGCAATTGTATCTGAGTTTTGATGCTAACGAATCACAAAATCATATCTTTAATTCAAATGCTGATATTGAAAATCTCGTCCCATTCTCGAAAAAAAATTGTTTAAATATTAATGCCACCAATTCATGTGCTATCATTTTCAGGAGTGATCATAATAGACGAAATGTTGAGGAAGATTCAGCAATCATGGTTCAGGGACAAAGGTTAGAATTTCAAAACAAAGTAAAAAGCTTAGGTTTTAATTTGAACCAAAAACTCAATTTTAGCTCACATGTGAATAAGTTTTTGAAAAAAACTTATTGCGCACTGAAAAGACTATTCCTGAATCGTAATATATTGAGCAGGAACCTCAGAGTTTCATCCCACTTCAATTACGGTGATGTGTGTATGGACCTTGTTTGAACCAGATATAGGTAAACTAAAAAAATCCAGAAGGTGCAAAATTGCTGCATCAGGTTCATTTTCAACCTGCCGAGAAGAGATCATGTTTCCAAAAAAATTAAGTCGTTGAACTGGTTGAAAATGGAAATGGGAAGAAAACATCACTTTGCTTGTGAAATCCATAAAATCATAATTACTTCTGTGCCTAGCTACCTAACAAAATGCCTGAGACAACGATATTCTGTTCATAATGGAAACCTGAGACACATACACCTTCTTGACATACCCCAGCACTCGTTGGCCTTATTCAAGAAATCATTTTCCTATGCAGCCCCCTCACTCTATACCTAATTCAATTCCCAATTATATAAAAAAAAATCGCCAGCAGTTTTCAAAACTTTATACAAGAGGTACCTGCTTGTTATACAGTAACTACCCATTATTTTGTTATTCGTTTTGTATGAACTCTCTTTTTCTTGGTCTCTTTAGTTAGCCAAACTCAATTGTAATCTCTTAATTTCGATATTGAAAAATGAAATGTATCCTTATTAAGTCTCTTCAGTCTTATTTTTTTTTCTTTAATTTTTCCTGTTGTTACAGTATAAGTATGGAAGACTGTATCTTATTAGTTAGTAGACAGACAGATCATTGAGATATTTGAAGGCAGTAAATGAATACAACAGAATTCATAATGTGATTCTTCTTTGGTCCAAAGTATTGTGATTCAAATTACTGCTAATAAATGGTTACACCGCCACGTTGACGAACTCTTTTAAAAAAGTGAACAGCCATTTGGCAGTGATTGATATTATTAGTCATCAAATCGTGCTCATTGATTCACTGCTCAGAAAAACGAATAATAACCAGGGTATTCAGAGTGCGAGGACGGCAATTACAAAGTTCAAAAATTTGTGCTGGAGAGTATCAACATAGTGAAACGAATAAACTCGAAAAAGTCGACGTACCGTTCTCTCCACATGTTTTCACCAAGTGAATAAATGATGCAAACATCTGTTAGAAAATAACGTATTTCCTGGCTAATGCCACGACGGACATTGAACAGATATTTGTGCAACGTTCATTCAAAAAGACCCAATTGCTAGTGCTCATCTTGCAGCCATACGTGTTCTCCAATCTGAACAAGACTATACTCACAATCATCTCGTAATAGGGGAAATAACAATTCACCCATAGAACATGAGGACCTGATCTATCAAGACATTATTCAGGGTAGTTACTCCCAGTTTTCTCTTGTGCGCTTTATCCAGGATCAACACACTATAATAATTGTTGTATAGAACTCCACGCATAAGCATTGCAGGAGGCGTTTCCTTCGGCACGATGCTTCCCACCTTGGGTGAGGCGTATTTCTAATACTTTTGGTCTTTGCTGGCCGGTGAGATATGCCGATACATAACGCTGGAAAAGTATGATTAGCTGTCACATTGTTAAATATTAATTTCATCATATGACGAAAATGTTTGTGATTTGCAGACTCAAGTTTTAGTGGACCTAATGTGATGGAGATTATATTCCAATGAGTACCTATATCACTTCTTCGAGATATCGAAATAGATACGATATCATCCCCAGTGCACAGTTATCCCAATCAACTGGAAATGCCCTAGTTGATATATTTCCATCATACAAAATATCCCATTTTTACTGCCAACGTATTTCATAAATTATGTTCTGAAATTGCATGTATATCTGTCTCTGGCAGTTTATCCAAAGCTTCATTATAGCGTTTCTAGGAAACACGTGCGAGTGATTTCATAATACTTGCCTGTTAGTGATAAAATTTCCAATTTAGTCGATACATTAATAAAATAACTCGGAAATTACGTAATGCATAATTTTGTCGACATCGGAATCCCCTAATCTGGATAAACGCCAGTTTTATTTCTCCAGATTTGAATTTTCAGTTGCTGGGTAGCGCTTATTGGCAAAATTTTGTTATTTGGTGCTTATCTTCTCAAACTTCTTTTTTTGAGATTTTCCTCTTTTGTTTATTGTCTCCACCTCTTGTACTAGTTGATCTTCTCTTTTTGTGGGCAATTTCGGAATTATATAGTTTCCAAACTCTGTCTCGAAAGTCTGCCAGTCTTGTCAGTTCACCAATCGAAATGATAGAATCCCTACGAAAATATCACATTGAAACTAGTTATAAACCTTCAAAAATCTGAAAGATTATGTGAGACGAGCAAAGGATAAACTAGACGTTCTAAACTCTTTTGAATTATATCAAATCCCTGTTTCTATTACACCCTTCATTACGGAACCACGAAGAGTACAGTTTGAGAAGAGGCAAGAGGCTACTTTTTGGTTAGTACACACTCAAAAATCTACTTTTGCAGAAGATACTCTCAACAATGATAATCAGTCGTATATACTATATCATTTCGTTATTTCAAACGGTAAAACGTTATCTCATCTTGATGGTACCGAACTTAACAAACTAACCGTCTCCACGGAGGTGAACCGACCACGGCCCCAAAACCCAGAAACCATACGTCTTGATTAACAGAATAACGTTGACGTTATGTTATAGACCTGAATGTTAGTTACCTTACCGTCCTTACCAATAGGCGAGGATACGAAAAAATATTTTTGCTCCAAATGTGTTTTAAAATACATAATACATATATGAATGTACCCAGAAAATAGTTTTTGAGTCAAATTTCAATTAGAGCTGGTCTAATTTCTTTCCGAAAAATAGCAAATTTTGAAGGTTCTAATATTGGCGCTTTTAGTGACATACGTGCCCGAGCAGCCAATAGGCGTAATCGAGTTGATTTTGACGTTTAACGGCAACGTGGCGACGCTTCTTAAACTATAAACCAGAGAACATAATACCGTAGAGAAGTGACAGAAGACACTATTCCCAATGTCAAACGACGATGGCGAATTCGAAAGGTGTGGTAACCACCGTGAAAACATTGGATTTGTGATAAAACAGTATGTTTGAATATAAACAAAGAATTGGATAGTTTTAATTTTGTGAATTATTGTGGTCCATAAAAATGATGTTCGAGAGAGGAAGCTAGTCATTTATTTTTGTTTTGTCTCAAAGGTATTTCAGAGTTTGAATACCTTGTTTCCGTTCATAGGTACTTGTTGAGTGAATAACTATAAATCATAAATCTGGTCATTTACGAAAGCGTTTCCTGGTAAAAAGTCACCATTATGTCATTAGAATCACAGAACGACAATCATCGGCACGTTCGGTTAACCAACTTTGGTAACAGTGAATACTTTACTGCTAAATCGTGTCACATCTAGAAGACATTAATTATGTGATATGTCACTCCTCTTCTTCTTCTGACAACTTTCTACCCAAAGTAAAAGAGGGATCATATATATTCATTTGTTTTTGTTTGTGTTTTTGGTTTTGTTATTTTTGGTGCGATATATTGTGACTGCGAGATTATTTGTAAATCGAAAGTGTTATCCTGGAAACCACTTTGCCCGAGTTTTCGGATCACTACGAATGGAAATAAATACTTTCCACTATTGTTCAAACAATTGGATCCGAAACAAACTTCAAGAGGCATTCTGAAAAATCTAATACAAAAAAAAGCAATTTCTTAATACAAGATAAACAACCACAGAATAAATATAAATAACAACAACAAAAAACAGAAAAAGGACCACCCCTTTGGTACGATACCAATTTGAGCAGGCGCATTGCTGCATTACTTGTCCATGACCACAGATCAGAAAATTTCTTCGTCTCAACATTTGTGTTTTGTGGACATAAGTATGGCAACGTTGCTAAATTAATTGACGCTGTCAACTGTGGGACTGGTTGCTCGGGGTAGTACGTCACAATGGCGCTAAAAAGAAGCCATTTGAATTTATGAACTTAAAATATTTTTTTTCAAGTTTCAGACAACTCGCAAAAAAACAAGAACATTGTCAACAGAATATTCATACGCCGAAGAATCCATTAAACATATTTTGAAAATTTCGTGTCCTCGCCTATTGTAAATAACAATGGCCACAAAAACCTTTCTCAACTCATCGTGGTCATCCTGACAATTAGTTCAAAAATTCCGAAATACAATTTCTTTTTCATAAAACCTTACAAACGGGTAATTCCTGAAAGATCCAACATTCAGTTCAACAGTAGGATGAGGATCCAATTCTACCTACGCCTAAAATTGAAATTCGTCGCCAGTTGTGGCATCCGCCAAAAATAGAATGAGTGATATAGTACCTTCGCCAAAATATAAAATTTGTTGCCAGTGACCGCATCCGCCAATTATAAAAATAATGCGATGATTCCTTCGCCAAAAATTACATTTTACAAAAAGAACCCCGCACAGACATTATGGGAATCTGACCCCCTGTCGAATTAGCTGTAACTTTGGGAAAATGAAGTTCTCGGCATCCGGAACAAGTCACCACGGGCATAAAAAGATCCTATGAGTAGTTTCGGATATAGGGTACCAGACTTTTTTAATGATGTTGCGCCTGTAAGTAGACTAAGCTGGGAGTAAAACTGAACGTGAACTTAAGCTAAGGCTGTTGAAAAAATTGTATTTTTGAACCCTACCGTTTGAAAGTATGTGATGGATATGTCGGAAAATACGGGAAAACCTGAAAAATCGTGGAAAACTCGCATGAAATCTACATTTTTCGCTGTCGAGATTTTTCAAAAAAAGAATTATTTTTCAGAACTTGAAAGCTCTCGCTTAATAATAATGTGTGGAAGATTCGGAAAATCAAAGAAAATCTAATTCTATCTGGTTCTATCTTAGTTTTTAAATATTTCAAACTCATACATCAGTTGTAGTATTTTCTACATCGATTTTGTCTTGTGATGAAGTAAATTCTAGAAAACCAGTCAAATTTTATATTCACAATACCAATTCATATGGACGACATTAATCGTAAATTATAGCTCATCATAAACTCCGATCAAGTAACACAACCTAGATGAGTAATACTCGAATAGAACTGAAGGTAACATCTTTTCATAATGTTATCCCTCAAATCATGACATTATTGCCATGTCGCAATATTTTAAAGATACAATAAGCACGTCAGCTAGATTTTGATATCTATCGATTACATTCATGGCAACGAAAACCCAAAAATACTGTCTTGGATGAAATATACAGGGTGGGGCAATAGTGCATCAGAGTCCGATTGCTTGAGTTCTAAGATAGTTAGGACGATAATTCAAAAACCAAATATAACTAGAGAACTGTGTCTATATCTAGATATTATTATCGGATATACGGGGTGAACCAAGGAAAATCTACAGGGTCAATTGCATTTTTTTCAAATGAAATGCTATGTTCTTCAATCCATTTTTTCAAGCATTTTAGTGGTCTCCATCCACACCTCCAATTTCCTTTACTATCTCCCAACCACTTGGGAATTATAATTTTTTTTGTCAAAATAATGCTATCTGCAGATGCATACCGAAAAAACCACCGTTCTCAAGATTATGGAATGCAGGTCATGATTATAATCCTATTCGTCAGACATATGATTGATATTTCGGAATCATTATCATTCCCAAAAATTATACAGGATGACTGAAAATGATTTTTCATTTCGGAAGTTTTTGATTTAAATTTTCTCGAGTTCTTCAAATGGATCACTCCGTATATTTTTCGACCATGTGATATAGGATTGAGAGGCAAATATTTTTTGTATGTACATCCCTGGGGATATTTCTAGCCGTTTTCGAGTTATCCACTCGGACAATTTTTAGTAGCTCATTTTTACTGACACATCTTATAAGGATGATGGAAACAAATCGTTTCAATTATTTTAAGGAATCCCAACTTCTTTTATCCTTCAACTTTATTTCGTGTGTTTGATTCCTGATTTGGAATTATTTTCGTTTGCTATTGTGTGCTATTAATTGAACAACATTTATCGTGGGTACATACATTCTGAAAGATGAGGGAAATAATCACTTATAAGTGCTTGAATTATTGCCGGAAATTTTTCGAGTACATTATTTTTTTTTAAATAAACTTTCGGCAATTAATTCAAGCACGCGGGGGGTTCGGTAAGAAAATGTCACACTAAGAAATGGACATCATTAATTAATTGCCGAAAGTTATTTTTTTTTAAATTCATGTACTCGAAAAATTTCCGGCAATAAATCAAGCACTTGGGAGTGTTCCATTTGAAGAACTCGAGAAAATCTAATTCAAAAACTTCCGAATAGAAAAATCATTTTCAGTCATCCTGTATAGTTTTTGGGAATGATAATGATTCAGAAATATCACTCGTATGTCTGACGAATAGGATTATAATCATGACCTACTGCATTCCATAATCTTGAGAACGGTGTTTTTTTCGGTATGCATCTGCAGATAGCATTATTTTGACAAAAAAAAATTATAACTCCCAAGTGGTTGGGAGATAGTAAAGGATATTGGAGGTGTGTATGGAGACCACTAAAATGCTTGATTGAAGTATATAGCATTTCATTTGACTAAAATGCAATTGACCCTGTAGATTTTCCTTGGTCCACCCTGTATATCCGACAATAATTTCTAGATATAGACACAGTTCTCTAGTTATATTTGGTTTTTGATTTATCGTCCTAACTATCTTTGTACTCGAGCAATCGGACTCTGACGCACTATTGCCCCACCCTGTATATCAATAAGAAGGCAATTGAAACGTTCATTGCAGCTTGTTGGAAGCATGTAAAAACGGATATTTCCATAGCCGAACAGAGATTTATCGTTGTCGATATAGTATGGTCAGTACGGCAACGCTGCATTTGAAATATCAACTGTCAAATATGACAGAACAACAACAAAACATCTCTGTTTTCGTCTTTGGCTTATAGGAGTGTTTTTTCGCGAATAAAGGGCAAATTCTGAGTTGATTTGTGTTAATTTATCGTTAGTATTTATTATTAAGCAATGGTGAAGCATTGTAAAATGTTTGATAGACCATTTGAAGCTGGACATCAAAATATGTTATTTCATAGGTAAGCTACCAGTGTCGTAACTATCGAGAAAGGGAAACCAAATTGGAAGAGAGAAAAATGAATGAATTATGGTAATATAATCCTTTCCGTATTTTTTTTTCTATAAGATTTTCAATAATCTAATTACGAATCGTGAATAATGAGTTGGAAGTAATTCACGGTCTTTTCATAAATTGTTGTGTGAATAACCGTTAATAAGACATTTCGCTTTGAATGAAATACTAATGGAGGCCGGAAACAAAAACAAATGAGTAGTAAATATTGTATCCTTCAGGTTTTGCACGCCTGAGGTGAAAAATTATAACCTCGTTTATAAAGAGGTTCACCGACATTCATTAATGCATATTTAAACGGATTCCTAACATATTCAATGAAATCAGTCGAGAGGGCGTAGTCTCTGAAGAAGTATTTGCGGACCTATATTCATAGGATCTATAGATACTTCATCCAGCATCCAGGGCAACCTGTAGGTACAAGTACAAGCCCTGAATATTTTACAGAAAGACCCAGAAGAAGAATGGCATTATAGTAAAGTCGACTCTGTTTTTCCAGGACCTGCAGCTGACAATTTCAGCTCATAGAAACCTGATCGCCAATATCTTCACCGAATAATAACCTCTTCATTACAATAGGGAGGAGAAAATTATCAGTAGTAATAACCCAAGGACATTGAAAATTGTTCGAAAAAATTTAATAACAGATATCGAAAGCTTGTTGCTTGGAAACAGTTGCTTTTGACATAATTTTTTTAAATTATCTGACAGGACGAATGTTGCTATTGTTGTTTTTGTTTTCTACTAAAAATTTGTTTTCATTACACGTTCTTGAACCACCTTGACATGTCTTACTGAATACAGGGTTATATTCAACTCGATTTGTTACAGAACCGTCGTTGTTTGATTCAATACGAAAAAAGTCAGTCAAGCAAGCAGCAGCTTTCCCACCTCGCCTAGCTGATTCTGTCGTGGGAAGTTGATAGAATTTCCTTTTACAGGGATCCGATTGCAATTTTCGTCGTATACTTAGAGTCGCGGGCAGCACGAGATTGTTGAAGTACAACACTTTTGAATAGGTCAATAATAACATTAATTTCTCTATAAAATTTTTCTTGTAACAGCTTACTTGTTAGGTTCCACATGGTTTTGACCGCAGCTTCTTCAAACTCTGTACCATCTTTTCTTCCTATGTTCACAGCCCAATTCTTTAAAATCGACGCCAATTCTTCCGCCGTCCGATTCCCATCAAATTGATACTTTCTATCATTACAAAAGTCCATAAATGCTTTCCACACACATTTTTTGGTGTAAACAGTATTTTTTGGTATTTTTGATTCTATAATTTGATTAATATTCGTCGTCAGTATTTCAACCAAATCGTGACATTTTGAAATATTATATATTTATGAAACGTCAAAATCAAAATAAATCAAAATGTATCCAGAGCAACGTGGTAGAGTGAAAACAGCCCATGGGATCTGTTTTTAGTATAATGTTGTTTTGATTGGTTGTGTTCAATCAAATAACCTCAAATTAATTGATTTTATTGGATTTCTACTTGAGCAAAAAATTTTCAACCAAACAGTACATTGACAACAACACAATTATTGTTGATTGTAAATATAGTGATTGAATCCAATAACATTAAAATGCAGACTACATTAACATTAATAATAACAGTAAAAATTGTTTATTAACAGAAACGGAATACAGCAAAAGCGTACTTACGCAGATTCGAAATTGACCATATTTGGATTTTATCAGACTGGATTCCGTAGACCCGGAATCCATCAAAATGTATATACAATGCAATGCACCGTCAGACAAAACGGAGTGCGTGGCGCTGTTGCCAGGCTGCATAGTAATGATTTTTTAATTCTGTTACGTCAATGAAGTGAATTTTACAGTGAATGTTGAGTAGGAATATAGGCACAATTTGAAATAGTTTTCATCAATACATTTTGTGGTTTGAGTTATTTATGAGTCTAGTCCTGTGATGAATTGATATCGACAATTGAATTCAGTTATTTCATTCAGAAGAAGGCTCTCAATGGGAATTTTCAATAAATAATCAATCCAGTTGACTGCAGTTATTATGCGATAAAAATAATCGTTTTTTATCTTGGTGCAACCAGTTTACAAGAGGAAAAGTTTATCTGTAAAATGATGTTTGTTGAATACCATAGTATTCATATGAATTCCTAATCAACAGTTTAATTAATAAAAATTGACAATTTCCCAATTTGTTTTCTAATTGCAATCAATCAATCGATCAAAATATACTTCATTATCAGAAATAAATGAAAAAACAATTGAGAAAGTCAGTCAAATTAAGATGTGTGCGAAAATCACACTGTCAAATTTACAATAAAACACAAATCGAAACCCTGTTTTTTTTATACATTCAGGGATATCAAAAAAATATTGTGTGCTAAAAATAAACATAAGCAATATATGTGAGCATAAAAACCCGAAATGAATCTATAGTCAGACGTTGACAGAAAAAATTATTAAGACAATAAATAAATGAATAAAGAGTCAAAATAAATGAATGGAACCTAAGTCGCAAGGACTATTCACAAAGAACAAAACGATGGTAGAAGCCGAATATAATATCATATTATTGTTGTTTTCTGTCAGATATTTGACTTAATTTCCACTTTGTGGAATTGTGTGAAGGGACAGGTATTTTTCGGTTTACGAAATATTTGTTTCATTAATATCATATTAGAATGCCATCCAAATCTTTATCAAAATACTCTTGAACACTATAAAATGCCTCTTCAATGAGAACTTGCTTTACCGACTTCCTGAATTGATCTAGTGATTGAATATCTTTGAATCTTATTATGGTTATATATTTTAGCTGCATCATACATCAATGAATTTTTGATCGACTTTGAAGATGGAATTGGCAGTCATAAATTGTCAATTCGGCAAGTGAATCCACAACAAAATCATACGATGATTTATTTTTATGTACCAAGCACACGGTTTCCATGACGAATAAGGAAGAACGTGTTAGTAATTTTTGCTCCATGAATAAGGGTTTACAAGACACACTAGTGTGGTGAGCTCACACTCACCCTGTATTGCAGGAACCGGTATCGTGGTACAAGTTGTTAAAAAGAAAAGAATTCATATTGCGAGTCTCGTTGAATAATTATCATCAACTGCTCCTCCCTGTATAAACCGTAACCTAGTTCGCTTTTATGCGTAAAAACATCTGGCCCCAATGTCGTCGACCTGTTGACGCGAGTCATTCGAAACGCGCGTGTTCAGTAAGAATTCATGACCCCGCGTACAAAGCAGCCAAAGTCGTAAATTATATCTCAAAGGAATACCGCCACGCGCCGTGGATCATAAATCTGTCAGGCCGAATTAATTAAGAGCAGCGAATGACCAAAATAAGGCAATTCCCCGTCTCGGGCAACCTATAACTCACGGTTACAAAGGCCGCCGCTTAAAGAAACCGACATCGTAAATCTGTCATGCGCGACTGATTAATGACCATCAAATGACCCCGTGGGAAGCTATCCCCGTTTGGTCGTTCATATAAAAGCCGCGGTTCGCGACCGATGAGGAGGCATTACATCATTATCAGTGGTAAAAGAGATTTCGATATGAGTCCGATTTAGATTCGGATCATAGAGTTATTTCGCCAGTTCAGTTCGATTCAAGTACAGCCCAGTCCGGTCAGTGTTCAGTTGGTAGTAATATGGAGTAATAATCCAGTTTAGTCAATTATAATATGTTGTGCCTCGGAGAGTAAGTCTTAGGTTACCGATCATAAGAAGTCGCGAATTATCTAGAATTATGAGTTTCAAATCGGTAGACAAACCCGTGAGGAAATTCGTGGCTACTCCAGGGTGGAAAGATTCCGCAATTACAGTTTTAATTCGTAAGTGAAAAGATACATTATCGAGCTGAAAATATACCGATTAATTTTGCTATGGTTTACTTGTGGAGATTTGAACTCAGAGTTGAAGTATCGGCATGAAAAGAATGTTTCTTGATATTATTGTGCATGTAATACTAAATTATAGAATGATAAGTTTGAGGTACTGAATTACTATGTTATACAAAGTTAATTATGTGTCATTCCGATATATTTTGATGTCCAGATTGATATTGTACAATGTGTACCCAGTGTTCATGATTTATTCCCGATATGTTAATGATTTTGGCATGAAAGGTGTCCTGTTGTATCTTGTGTTTGCTTGTACTACAATGAATGTGCTTTTATTTTGAATAGTCTGTCATCAGTACGTAATCCTACATTGTAAGTTATGTTTGGAGTAATGTAAGGTAATTTCTCCTCACAAATCGTGGAAAATCCGCTGACAAGCATGATGGTAATGAGTTAGTGATTTGTATTTCTTTTACAAATGTTTTCTCAGTGTAATGAATATGATTTCTGTCGACAGCAGGCAGATCCGAAGTGTGTGTAAGTGACCATTTGCTTTATGTTTAAAATAGATAATTGAAAATGACTTGTGCCTTTTTGTTCATTGTTTAACTGATAGCTGTCCTTATAACAACTGCGATAGTAATAGAATAGTGCAAAAACCCATAATAGGTCTCATCCGGCAACCGCTCGACGGAGAGACCTAATTATATGTCACGTCCCGACGTTTCGAACCACTTATCCATCCTTGGTGCTCAGGTCCCTGCTCTCGAACCTCCGAGCGAGTGAGGAGGAATCGAGGAACGTGTTAATGGCGACTGAGATTAGTCTAGAACGCTAGGATTTCTTCCTGGGTTTGAAGGCGAACTCTTGGTTGAAAACCGAGCTGAGTGGAAACGTGTGTACTGCGTGTTCACGAAGCCCGGCCATTCACACTAGGCCCAACTTCGCAAATATATCGAATGGCGCGCTTTTGGAGAACAAAAACTAAATTGAAGTGTTGTCGGTTGCAAGTGCCCCAGAATGCTAAGCCATACCTCAGATGCGATTCAACTACAGCGTGGTAAACAATTTTTGCGGTCACAATACCCAGTTCATTCGACACCGTTCGTAAAGCATAGCATTCCGAAGCAAATTTATTGCTCAGTAATTTGGCAAGGTCATGGAAATTGAGGTTATTGTCCAAGTTGATTCCAAGCACCGGGAACACTGTACCAGTATCAGTCTGACGGAATACGTTTCTGCTGTCTTCATTATCTGATACCGATATTAACGAATATCATTCGGCTTAATTATCGACCGACAAATTAATGTCTGATCGGTGATTATACCGATATACATATTTGTGGGCATTTTGATATGTTGGTATTGTAAAACCTCAGTCGGACAATGTATGATCTATGTCGAAATGAAAATTCAGAACTGTACAGTCGATATTTTTTGCACTAGTCTAATGAAAAACGATTTAATAGGAGGACTTATACTTTTTGCAGTGGAGAGAAGTATCTATTTGTTCACTGAATTGTATGATCAAGAAGCTGTTTGTTTGGGGTAAATAAATTCTATCAATTTGTTCATTCGATTTAGTTCAGTCTGACAATGTGTATCCCTGTATGGATGCACCTATTCCTTCTCCAAAACATAGAATATTTGCAATAAAATTGCTTTTTCATTCAGTTCAGTGAGTTTTGATCAAGAAAACGAAAATGGAAAAAGTTGTTAACTTCAACGGTACTGTTATTTATTTTTCCTACATTCATGCAAAATGCAAAACTTTATTGAACTATATTTAGTGGAAAAAAAATTTTTTTGCACTCATCTGTCAATCTAATTCAACGTGCTGTCATCATGACAAACAGAAACGTTTAAACCCACTACATATTTAGCAGACATTCTGTGAGAATAGCAATAAGTTTTAAACAATTACGTATTTTATATTATTTTGTATTGATGTTAGCAACTAGAGTTAAACAAACAATGCCTTCCCGAGAATAACTCCATAATCAGAACTGATCCCTATAATGAAAACTGCACAAATTTATAATTCACTTTCAACAATGAAGATGAAAATGAAGTTTGAGTTGAATTGTTCATAACGTATTAGTTCCTGTTTCAATGCAAATCGATAGTAATAATTAACTATTCAAATTGCGCATTTCATTTTCCTCCACCCGGTGCCGCACCTTGATAAATCATTCTTCGCTTTTCTGCATGAACTTAGGAAGAATGTTGTATGCAACTTGATTGATTCCCTACATGGCATACAGAGTGAAATGACAACCCTCCCATTTTTTAATTGACTGATGAATCATTTAGAATTCTTCATCCGAAATATACAGTGTCCGCCAAAACTTGGAACCATATGGGAAACTTTTCAACTAATGGTTTCTCAAAAAATTTCATTCAACATAAAAGTTGGTGCATTCAATTATACTAAATATGCGTATAGCCGTTTTTATCAGTGGCGTGCGGTTAAGCGGGAATAGGCCGATATTCTGATTTCACTATGGAGTAAAGCATTATTATAAAAAATATCGAAAGATGTTATTGAAAAAAGTAGTTTGCAATTGAAAGATACTTTCAGTTATTTAGTTTATTCTGCCAATTACCAATTTCAATAACGTCTCAATGAGTTGGCCTCTATTTTTAATGGGAAATATATCGACAATAATTTTGACGTGGTAGGGTTTTCATCTACGAACAATCTTTTAAAAGACAGTACAGTTTATTTGCGTCTTTATTTGAGTGTGAAAAAGAGCCTCCATTTTTATCTATTGCTCATTAAGTAATTATTGAAATCATTAATTGTCAGACTAAACTGAAAAACTGAAAATATCTTTCAATTGCAAAAAACTTTTTTTAACAATATTTTTCGATATTTTGTATAGTAATGCCACTTTACTCTTAAGTGAAATTAGAATATCGGTCGATTCCCGCTTAACCGCACGCCACTGATAAAAACAGTTATGCGCATATTTAGTCTAATTGAATGCACCAACTTTTATGAGAAATGAAATTTTTTGAGATACCATTAGTTAAAAAGTTTCCCATATGGTTCCAAGTTTTTGGCGGACACTGTTTATATACAGTTGCTATACACCCCTCGTGGGGTTAAGCCGTAAAAGCCATCTAGATCTATTTTTTTAGGTAAATCACGCCTAATCTATTAATTTATGTTTTTGGCTATGTTTCTCCATCTAATCCTGTCTTTGGTTTTTTCTTGCCAGTTTATCACTCCTGCCCTGCGTAAGTCCTCTTCTACTTCCTGCATCCATTTTGATCTTGGTCTTCCTATTCTCTTTCCTCCGCCGGGGTTCCATTGTAACATTGAGTAAGTTACTGCCCCTTTTCCCGCCCTCCATACATGCCCCAATCATCTAATTCTGTGTTGTTTCATTTTTCAAATTGAGTCTTCTTTTAATTCCTGTCTAATTTCTAGGTTACTTCTCATTCTGTATTCTTCATTCGAGGTCTTTATTGCCCCTGATATGGCTCTCACAATTTTTCTTTAAAATTTCCTCACGTCTTCCTCTTTTATTTGTCATTGTCTCCGCTCCGTGTAACATAATTGGTCTAATTATGGTATTATAAATATTTATTTTACTATTCTTTGTTAATATTTTACCTTTCAATAATGATTTATTGGCGAAGTAAGTATGCTCTGTTTGCGTTCAATATTTTTTTTTGTATTTCTGGTCTTCTCTCTCCCGTTTCACTTAGCGGCACTCCTAGGTATTTGAACTCTTTTACTTCTTCAAACTCTCTTGCTCCGTTCCTAATCTCAATATTTCCGTTTTTCCTTGGTTAATCCTGAGCCCTATTATTTCCCCTTCTTCCATAATTTCTTCCAGCATTTCTTTCATTACTCTTCTGGTCTTGGCAATTATGGCTACATCAGCAGCGTACGCAATAATTTGTCCTCCTCCTGTACTAAGATTCCTTTTGTTAATTCTCCTCACCACATATTCCAAAGTTAGGTTGAATAGCATCGCTGAAAGTGAGTCCCCCTGTTTCACCCCTTTGTTGATTGTGAATTTCTCTATTTCTTCTTTTTGTGTTCTTATTGTGATCTTAGTTGTTTTCATCGTCATTAGCATCAGCTTTCTCAGTTATTGTGGGATTTTTAACTCTTTCATTGCTATCATGAGTTGGTTTCTTTTTATCGAGTCAAATACTTGCTGGAAATCTACAAAGAGCAGTTCGAGGTTTATCTTGTGTTCATGGCCTTTTTCTATCACTTGCTTCATTCGAAATAGGCTTTGCAAAAGTAACAGCCATCTGATAAGATACTTCTATCCATTCATTTCCAGCCTGCTCTCGAATATAGTGCTACTTGATATCGATGTGTGATTTGATTATCGATAAACCAGATGAACCAACACCCAGCTCCTGAAGAAATGTCCTCAGTCAAAAAATTCCTTGTGATGCATAAGGAGCTGTTGTTGATCTTGACGCGTAGTTCTGAAGACTTGAAAACCGCGTTGAGGGCCCATTGTTCATTTGGTTGACATATCCAGTGGTTAACTGACGAATATCTCAGTTGCCAGCGAAATTATTTACTGAATATACCACCAAATGTGTTTCTTTTCCACTGTAGCAGATATCGAACGTATCGAGTTTCTGTCTTGTACCTTTATATCGGTTTTGTACCCACCAAGAAAGTAAGCAACAGTGCCATCTATAGGATGGATGAAGCCAAAGAATATTTCATGACGACAAATTATTGAATATTTTACATATGGAATTGGGCTAGTTGGCAAGAGGTCATACTTTCATCCAATGGAAATTTATTATGAACAGAAAGCCTTTAAATTTAAGTTTTTGTAAAAAAAATTTGCTTTGTTCGACATTTGCCGGCAAAACTTCTATAGTATTCGATATTTGCGAAAAGCTCAATTATTTATAGTTTATTTAAATTCAAGGATAACTTGATCCATTCGTCCTAGTTGAATATCGAGAACTACTGAAGACTTTTTGAAAAAATCCACAAATCTATTTTCGGAACAAACTGCAAGCAAAACTCCACATCACAAGAGCCATATTGTTGTCTGACGACATAAACTCGTGCTGGTGATTTTCGAAGGAAACTGACATAAATCCAAAACGAATTACTAGCATTGAAAGGAGAGAAGTTCCATTTGTCCCTTGCGTGAGCTCGTATTTCTCGTAGAAGTGATATGCGATACGCGACGACAGAAAATTACTTATTGCTCCATTCTCTCTGCAGAAGATGTTTCTATGTTCGTTCTGAAATAAATTATATTAAGGGAATGAAGTTGATGAGGGAACAAAATTTGATGGGTACCTACGGACAAGTGTTGAAAAATGTTATGAAGTCTCGAAGGAGTTCTGAATAGGGTTAATGAAATTTGGGCGAAAATGCGAAATACGTCCTTCAGCATTTTCGCGAAAAGATGGGGACAAAAAGTTTTCATTGCATCAAGTTTGATATTGTGATAAAAATGAACTAATCTGACTATGATCCACCAATGTATTTCAGCAAGTATTTGATTCATATTAACACTATGGCTATCTGCGCCACGCCAAATAATAATAATAGCCGTCCTCTACCCGCACAGGCTATGCCTTTGGGTACACTCAACGAGTGTTTACGAGGGAGTATTATTATTATTATTATTATTATTATTATTTTTTTTTTTTTTTTCGTTAGGAATTACCCAGTCAGGCCCTGTCTCCGGAGCTCCGACACTTCCGGAGGGCGCGCTGGCGTGTCATTAACCCCAGTAAACACTCCCCACGTCCATGGGGTAAGTGATTACTGGGTCCGAGAATCATGTGCCCTGAGTAGGCGGAGTGAACCAAGAATTATGGCCTTCTGCATTCGCCCGGCTAGGATTTCTGCCATGTCACGGCAAGCCGGTATGATTTTTAAGTTTGAGAGCAGTGTGTCCATCATTCCACCAAGGACCCCTATTATCAGAACCACCATCTTGACAGAATGGTTTGGGTAAAGCCTGCGGAGTTCAAAGAGAAGATCTCGATATTTAGTCCGTTTTTCCTCCTCTTTTCGGACGATGTTCGTTTCGCCAGGTGCTGAAAACTCAATGACGAAAATCGTCCTACTTTGATGGTCGAGGAATACTACATCAGGCTTATTTGCTTGTATTTGCCTGAGGGTGGGGAATGAATAGTTCCAATAGATTCGGCACTTCTCATTCACCACCACGGACTCAATATCCCTTGGAGCATAAGGCAACACTGGTGTCTCGTCTACACCGTACGAGTGTCGTAGATGGTAGTACAACACTCGTAGGGTCGCGTTATGTCTGTGGATATAGGCTGAGACCGCATAAGCTGGACAAACTGACAGCAAATGCATTATGGTCTCAGCTGCCCCACGACACGCTCTGCATCTAGTGTCAGGGACCTCTATACCCATCACGCGACTGCGGTAGACGAGAGTGTTGAAGACACCATCCTGGCAGGCCATTATGAATCCCTCGGTCTCCGACTTCAGCCCACTTGACCTGAGAAACGAGAAGGTCAGGTCTCTGGATAAGCCTAGGTCTTCAATGTTCTTGAAGAAGACCCCATGCATCGGCTTATCCTTATGTAGCTGCAGGAGCCTCTCACACTCCGCAGCTTTTACGTGGGCTTTTTGCTGAACGGGTTCCAACTCGGTGATAGAGTTTGGGTTTGTCCGTTCAGTGTCGAATACGAGATCGAGTTCATCGGCTGCACGGGTTGCTGCCTTGAAAAGAAATGCTCCAATCCCTGCCTTTTCATGATCACATACCAAGCAGAGAAGGGGATCTGAACTCCTGATGACTTTACAGGCTCCATCCAGTACCATTCTGTTATGTAGACACTCCAAACTCAAAAGTCCACGGCCTCCCCGTTGTCTGGGGGAGCTTCTATGAAGATGCATCATTTTGCGAGTTTTTACGTCAAGTTGTCGCAGCTCTTCCTGAGTCCATTTCATTACTCCAAAGGAGTAAAGTAGAATCGGAACTGCAAGCATATTAGTTGCAGCAACTTTGTTCTTCCCCGACAGTTCTGAAGACCAGATCTTTCGGAGTTTGTGCTGATACTTGCCGCGGAGAGAGCTTTTGACAGTAGCTACCTCTTGGGTGTGGCGTTGTTCCACCCCTAGGTAGGTATACGTCTCTCCGGCATCCAGATGATGTAGGATGCTTCCGTCTACGAGCTGAACGTCCTCTCCGTATTCCTCGCATCGTCCTCTTCTGAGATGAACCGTGGCACATTTGTCTATCCCAAACTCCATTCCGACAGCATGCGTGTACTCTTGCACCACCCTTAAGGACTGGTGAAGGTCCTTTTCTCCGGAGGCATAAAGTTTAAGGTCATCCACGTAAAACAGATGGGTGACCTTATGCCTCCGGTTGCTGGGGGTGCCGCAGTTGTATCCGCGGGTTTTCCGTAGTGCAACGGACAATGGCAGTAGTGAGATGCAGAAGAGAAGAGGGATGAGGGAGTCTCCCTGAAACACGCCTCTTCTAAAGATAACCTGCTCTGTTTGGACTCTGACTTGACCAGATGTTATGGTAAATCGAGTCCTCCAGAGCGGCATCAGCTGTTCAATGCATCTCACTATTTGATCGGGTACCGCAAGGCATCTGAGCAAATGCATGATGAGTTCATGCGATGTTGTATCAAATGCCTTGCGATAATCGATCCAGGCCATTGAAAGGTTACGCTTATACTGCACGGAGTCCTGCGTGATGCATCTGTCGATTATTTTTATTATTATTTTTATTATTATTATTATTATTATTATTATTATTATTATCTATATGCAACAGGGCCTCCGATCAAATAACACAACCATGTTTTTCTTCTATGTTCTGCTTGTCATCTTCGTGAACTGGGGTGATAACAGCTGGCTCTAACATTTCTGGGAATTTATTGTTTTTAATGGCCACATTGAAATTATGAGCTAAGGGTTTGCAGAATTTATCGGAGCAGCCCTTGTAGATATATGATGGAATATTGTTTGTTCCAGTAGCCTTTTTTGGCTTTATGTTTTTTAATCACATCGTTATTGTGACAAAGGAGAAATTGAAATTGTCCAAACCACTCTGCTGTCAGTTTCAGTTGAAGTCTCATATAGATTACTGTGCAAAAACATTGACTATATGCTTTTTCCTTCATACTCCATTTCATTGGGTAATCTATTTGATAAATGACCAAAGACTGTTTGGTTTTGTTGTGATTGTTTTTCAATTTCTTGTTGATATTCTGAAAATAAGATTTCATTAGTAATTTTATTTCAGTTCTTAAGATTTTATATTGATTTATTCGGTCTTGATTTGCCTAGAACGATTTTGCGTAATTATTTTATTTTGGAATTGAAGTTTCTATGGATTCATATACATTTTGTTAAAATGCATCAAGGCATCGATGGGAATCATAGATGTTCTCGATCAGTGCCCAGTTAGTAACATTATGATAAGAGAAAATTACCCCTACCATATCATAAATATATGATGATGATGTCATATTACAGTCAATCACATTTCCATTTTCGACATTAACTTGCATAATTAGTGATGGATCATACACATCTTCAGTCACTAAAGGGCTTACTGATTATTATTTTGATTATGTATATTTGAAAATATTAAGTCAAGTATTCTACCCATATGAATTGTTGAAGTATTCAGGTCTAGATCTAGATTATAGATATCCAGGTATTGATTACCTGAGCTAGTTTGTCACAATTAGTATTAAAGTCATTGTAGTGGGGAAGGTTAGAATCTACCACTATTGCATTGGTCATTTCAAATGTGGGATAATATTCAATAGCTTTCTTACAATTAGTACTTGCGAAAGTATTCTTCTTGAGAAACTATACACAAATGGATGACATACATAATTCAATGTCAAAGTTGTTTTCTGTAAGATATTTGCTTCATTTTCCCACTTTGTGAGAGAATGGTAATTTCGACCACTGTCGAAATTATTTGTTTTCATAAAATATAATTCGTTGAAAAATCGATAATACAAAAGTTTTCCATGGTGCGTACTTTTTGGCAGACAATGTATGTGATAAAAGTCGTTTTAAAGAGAAAGTGTAATTCGAGATCCGCATTGTCTGGAGAAGATAACAAATTAACCACCGCAAACTGCACTATATCGAAATTACTGCGGATGAAATCGATTCGTTCAAAGCGGCACTTGGAATTGTCGTGAATGTTAGAATCAGCAACGGCCATGGATTTAGGTCATTTTTATCACCTTTGTGCTTCCTCAATCAAAATCTTTATCCATTGTTGCAGCTTTAGTAATATTCCACGTATTTGTGAGGAATAAAAAAAAATGTACTAGAAAATAAGAAAAGCGGGGGTACCTTGATTTATATGATGGAAAGAATAGGACTCGTGTGGTAACCCACATCTAATGATCCTTTCCTCACTAAATCAATTATTGTGATTTTTACTATTTGATTTCTATTTGTTGTATAACTCTGGTAGACAGTGAATACTGTTCCTCTGAAACCCATGTCTTTTAAAGTTACCAGTAACTGTGCGTGGTCAACCGTATCACAGGCCTTGACAAGGTCAACGAAAACACAAAATGATAGTTTATTTAAGTCTAAGCCATCGTATATTTTCGTAGTAAAAGCGGATATGGCCATGTCTGAAATCCGAATTGGATTTTTGACAGCAAATATTTGTTAATAAAGGATTCGATATATTCCATTTGAATTTTTTTCAATGCTTCTGCCAAACTCTTTGACCCTAAAAATAAATACTTTGACAACAGACTCAGGTTTTTTAGTTGAATGGTTTACTGAAAAGAGGCCCTCCTGCACATTGGCCACTGATCAAAATATCACATGTTCTGCTGTAGTTGAGTTTCAGGATAAGCCAAATGTATATCTATCCTCTGCATGCCTCACCACTACAAACTCCACTTCATTTACTTCGATTTCACATGCGCTATCTCAATTTGATATTTCTCTTCTTGTTGGCATCGCTATTTTATGATCAGCAAACACTATGCCAACCCTATAATGACATTTTTCCTTTAAATCGAAGCTTGCTGTAATACTGTTAAACTGTTACACTTTTGTTGGTCCCGATTCCTTTCCTCACTCTCAAGCCTCTCTTGTACAACCCACAATTACTGACGTGAAACCTTTACCGACGCGACGCATGAAGTTTTGTCATTTTATCTCTAACAATGGTTACAACTTGATTTCTTGAATATTTTGAGGTACCAGAATATCAAGTCAACCTGAGTTTCATATACTTTGATGCTTTCAACTGGTCGAATTCGGACAAAGTTGTTGATTTCAAAATAATTCCTTTTACGAAATTGACTGGAGTGTACATTTATCTTAAAAAAAAAAGAATATTCGATGCATTTTACTGACACCATGCATAAGGGGATATCACAAGAAGTGAACATACATCAAAGATGAAGTTTTCAGATAAAAGAGCAGAATATCGTTTCGTGGATTAAAATCCAATCTCGTGCTCTTCCTTCTGACTGAAATAAGAGATTAAACTGACAAGAAGATCGTTAAACAGCGCGGTGTATATTAATATCAAAAGCGACCTTACTTAATTGCTGTGAAATTTCCATCAATCCGAGTAAAGACCTAATATATTCGACCTTCATAGGTAAAATAATGTAATAACATCCACCCACCCTAAGGCTAGCTGTATTAATGACGTCGTTTCCTAAATCGATCGAGCGCTTGAAGTAGATCTTTCACTACGATATGAAATTTGATGGGAATTAAAATGCAAATTTATTTGTATGATTTTTTCCCGTTGAACGATAAAACCGTAGCTTTGTTAGATATACATTCTATATAAAACATATATCGATTTTTTTTTTTATTGAAATTAACGTGTCTCGGCATCGAATGGCCACTGACACGGGATCTGTGATACATTTCATAACAAATTATATACAGTGTGGTCCAACGAAAACTTAACACCTCGATTTTCCGGCTTTAAAATGAAAATGTGGAAAATCGCTCGGACCCGTCAATTTCTAATACGGGGGGGAACAACTTTTCCGCTGTTTTCATCCCCGTAACTTCAACCCCCTAACGGGGGTGAGCACAACCCCTTGATTTTGAATAGGGATGCGGGGTGTTGCGATACCTCATTTTGAAGATCTCATCGTGTACTATCTGACCGTAAAATTTCACTTCAAAATATCCATCGATAATGAAATATCAGCGAAAATAGTGAAAGAGGCAATATGGAATTTATCTCGAGAATAGTATTCGTATCCGACGCATTTCAAAGGTATTGAGTCGTTAATTTTTTGCCCAAAAAAGTAGACGGACCTTGTTTTTGTACCTTAGTCTATCGTGAATGTTTAAGAACGGTACAAGTGTGTCAAAGCGATTGTAAATTGGTAGTGGAATTAAAATGGTGTATTCCGTAGAAGAAAGGGTGGAAATGATAAAATTATTTTTCCGAAATAACGACTCTGCGCGCACAACAGCGGCTTTATTTAACGAACGACATCCTGGAAAAAATGTATCCGCTGCTTACGTTGTGCAACTGGTTGCCAAATTTGACGCTACTGGTTCAGTTGGAAACAAAAAGATAGTGCATGGAAGAGACGAAGCGAGGGACGTGGCTGTCTTAGGTCATATAGCAATAGATCCGACCGTTAGTACTAGGAAATTGTCCGATGTATCTGGTGTTTCACGCACAACAATCATGAGAATCCTGAAACAACATAAATTCCATCCTTATAAGATACGATTGGTTCAGGAACTGAATGAGGATGATCCCGATCGCCTACTCCAGTTCTGTGAAGTGATCAGTGAAATAATTAACGGCAATCAAAACTACATGTTCGATATCTGTTTTTCGGACGAGTGTTCATTTTACCTTAACGGCATTGTAAACCGGCATAACTGTCGGTATTGGTCAGATGAAAATCCAAGATTATTTCGTGAGGTGTATACACAGCGCCCCAAAAAATTAAATGTTTGGGCGGGTATACCGGGTGGCTACGGAAGTATTGCCTACGGAATATCTCAGTTATTGTATGAAGTAGGTTTGTGAAATTTGGAGCGTCGATATAATGACATAAGAGCTAGAATTTGAGCATATTGACATGTCGAAGTTAACTTCCGGTCTGACCGGAAGTAACATCAACTTTCTTATTTTAAATGGAAACCCTATTTTTTTTTCTGTTCGCTTTATTCAGCATTCAATTCCCTTTCTAATGACATATCACGAGTTGGTATCTAACCAGAAACTAGATCAGAAAAAATTATTATTGAAATTCACCGAGTAGGCCGTGGAAGCAAAATGAAAGCCAAAAATTGAAAAGTTGGCAATGGAAACCATACGTCACTTGATAACAGTTGCTACTACTGTGATATTTTATTTTCATTCGTCGGCGTTATAAAAAGCCGCCAAAAAAAATATTGGAAAAATTGGGAAAAAAACAATACTCTGTAGGTCCATAACTTAAATAGGAACATACAACTTTTTCTTGCCAGTACTATTCAGCATAACCATTCCTTTCTAATGATATAATAGAAAGTAATTTTTTGAAATGAAATACCAAAAAATCCAATTATTATTATTCAAATAACAAAAAAACAGATTTATCGAAAAAAAAAATTCAAATTGATAGGATTAAAGATAAAATGAATTCAAAACAAATGTTCGAAATGCATTCCCTCAGCGTCAATACATTTATTGACTCTGGTGATATTTTCATGTAAAACGTTTCTCAACATTTGGGGCGTGATATCTTGGAAAGCTCTACGAATTTTTACTTCTAGCTCATGTAGAGTTGTAGGCTGTGTGGAACGCACCCTATTATTAAGATGCTCCCATAGAAAAAAGTCGCACGGAGTAAGATCAGGTGACCTTGATGGCCACCTGACTGGACCATGGGTTGTTATAAGTCTCTCTTGAAAGCGATTTTGAAGATACTTTCTCGCTATTCTTGAATTATGCGGAGGGGCGCCATCTTGCTGGAAGTACATTCTCTCAGTTATTTCCGCTGGTAGGTTGTTAATGAATTCCGAAATTTCATTCGTTAAAAAATTAAAGTATCTCTCTCCGGTTAGTTGGCCTTGAAAAAGAATGGGGCCAACAATATGAGTTCCAACTATTCTTGCCCAAACATTCACACCAAATCTCTCCTGGAAGCCACCTGGTCGAAACCGGTGCTCGTTTTCTATCGCCCAGTACCTGAAACAAAAGACCGTTCACACTTTTAGCACTTTACACTTCAACTATCGACAATAATCCAAATAAAGTACAGTACCTACCTTGTATTATTCCTGTTAAATAATCCATTGTTGTTAAATCTTGACTCGTCGGTAAACAAGATATAATAGTTAAATAGGTGATTCTCAGCATTTTGTCGAAGAAACCAATTACAATATTCCAGGCGCCTTTCACCGTCATTTTCATACAAATGTTGATGCAACTGATACTTGAAGGATTTAAATCGATGTCTTTTCAAAATTTTCCTAGCAGAGTCCTTACTTATAGCTAATTCGGCGCCAATCTGCCTTAAGGAAATTGTGTTATCATATTGTACTAAAGCTAATACATTAATTTCCGTTTCCTCATTTATAACAAATGCTTCGTGGTCTTTGTGAACATCAGGCTCAGTTCTTAATTTTTCTTCAAGCCACTGGAAATACCTTCTTGACGGTTGCTGCCTCCCTGGATATCGCTCTAAATACAATCGTTCAGCGGCATAAGAATTTTTTAAACATTCACCATAAATGAGAAGCATGTCAATTTGTTCGGTTCGTGAATAACGGGGCATTTTTTGAATATTCCACTGATTTCGATTTCCAAACACTTTTAAAATGGCAGAATCAAAAACACTACTTCGAACGTCAAAATAATATGGATAGCAGCGTTCGTGAGAGCTCTCGTTTCTTTTTTGTTTCATTCCAAAATACATCTTAATCAGCCTACTTGTTAATATTTTGGTTCGAATGATTATTGCAATGGAATGATTATTCTGAATAGCACAAACATCGTCCAAAGGTAGATATTGGAATATCTATGGACGATGGCACAGACCAAGTACGTTTATGTTCCTATTTAACCTAGAACCTACAGGATATAATTTATCATTCCACATTATTTTTAATGTTATTTTTGCGTATGGCGATAATCTGTTTTGTTATTTGAATAATAATAATTGGATTTTTTGGTATTTCATTTCAAAAAATTACTTTCTATTATATCATTAGAAAGGAATGGTTATGCTGAATAGTACAGGCAAGAAAAAGTTGTATGTTCCTATTTAAGTTATGGACCTACACAGTATTGTTTTTTTCCCAATTTTTCCAGTATTTTTTTTGGCGGCTTTTTATAACGCCGACGAATGAAAATAAAATATCACAGTTGTAGCAACTGTTATCAAGTGACGTATGGTTTCCATAGCCAACTTTTCAATTTTTGGCTTTCATTTTGCTTCCACGGCCTACTCGGTGAATTTCAATAATAATTTTTTTCTGATCTAGTTTCTGGTTAGATACCAACTTGTGATATGTCATTAGAAAGGGAATTGAATGCTGAATAAAGCGAACAGAAAAAAAAGTAGGGTATCCATTTAAAATAAGAAAGTTGATGTTACTTCCGGTCAGATCGGAAGTTAACTTCGACATGTCGATATGCTCAAATTCTAGCTCTTATGTCATTATATCGACGCTCCAAATTTCACAAACCTACTTCATACAATAACTGAGATATTCCGTAGGCAATACTTCCGTAGCCACCCGGTATATGGAAATCACATAACCGGACCTTTTTTTATACCCGGTAATCTCACAGGCCAAATTTATCTCGATCTATTGGAGAACGCTATTTATCCAGCCCTCGTGCAAGTATTGGAGAATGCAGAAGACCATCAAACGATCATTTTCCAACAAGATGGCGCACCACCTCACTTTCTTCGAACGGTGCGTCAGTTCTTAGATGACAATTTTCCTCACGCCTGGATTGGAAGAAGGGGACATATTGAGTGGCCACCCAGATCACCTGATCTGGCTCCACTGGACTGAAATCCAAGATTTACGCTACCCAGCCTGAGTCACTGGATGATTTGCGAACTCGGATCATTAATGAATGCCGTCAAATTACACCAGAAATCTTGAGTAATGTACGTGAACGTTTTCAGCAAAACTCATATTACTGCATGGAAGTGGATGGTGCCCATTTCGAGCATTTAATAAAGTAATCACAAAAGTACGTATTCTTCCACTACTTTACCTGTCCTTTCGATATCGATGGATATTTTGGAGCGAAATTTTACGGTCAGATAGTACACGATGAGATCTTCAAAATGAGGTATCGCAACACCCCGCATCTCTATTCAAAATCAAGGGGTTGTGCTCACCCCCGTTAGGTGGTTGAAGTTACGGGGATGACAACAGCGGAAAAGTTGTTCCCCCTCGTATGAGAAATTGACGGGTCCGAGCGATTTTCCACATTTTCATTTTAAAGCCGGAAAATCGAGGTGTTAAGTTTTCGTTGGACCACACTGTATCTGGGATAACATAGTAAAAATCAAATTAACTTGAACAGTCGACAGTCTTTGAGGAACTCTATTACAGTTTTAAACTTGTTTTGGTAGACCGAGAATGTTTTTGAGAGTTCCACTGAGTTTATGTTTGCAGCTAGTCGGGCTGTAGTGTGTGCAATTTAATCGTATGTGCTCGATTGTAAGTCTCACGCCGTCACAGAATTCACAGGTAGGGGGATTGTGTGAAGACATAAGGTAACCGTGGGTGAGCCGGGACTGACCTATTCTGAGTCTTCTTATATAACACTTTTGTCTTTTCTTGTCATTGAAGGCATCTTCTGTAGGGACACTGTGGGTTGAATTGTACGAAGTTTACTGTTGCTTGTATTCCAATGTGTTTGCCAAGTTTGTATCATCATTTGTCGAGTTGCTGATTTTAAATCTTGGTGGAGTTGAATTTGCTCTGCTGGCAAATCGGAGGAACAAATTTGTTTCGCTGCCTGGTCTGCACGTTCGTTGCCTGTATTCCTATATGAGAAGGGATCCATATGATAGTCACGCGGATGCCTCTGGTGCTGTAATGGTGGCTAGTGTCTAGGTTATCTTGAACCAAGGGATGTTGTGAGAAGTTGTTCTTGATGGAGTGTATTGATGAAAGGGAGTCATTACATATGGCGACTTTACTGTTATCCTGTATTGGAGTCCTCAAGGCTTGTAGTATTCCATAAAGTTCGGCTGTATGTATGCTACATAGGTCGGGAAGTTTGTGGGTTGTTATTGTTGTATCTGGTGTGGTAACAGCACATCCGGTACCATTATTTGCTTTGGAGGCGTCAGTGTAAAGGATTTTGTCAAACTGCTTGCTAATCAGTTCTCTGAATTTTTGTAAGACTATGTTAGGCGTATCGCGCTTGTTGTAGTTACTTATGTTCAGTATCGGCGGTGTTTTGGTCCATGGAGGAGTTTTTGAAAGTTGTATCGGAGTTGTGACTGTGAGATTAATGCTTCTTGAAATGGGGTGTAATAACTGTGGAGATGAAAGCGGCGTTCTGGGTCTGTTATCGGGAGCTGGTTGTATAGAATCAATTAATTTGAATACTGGGTTTTGTGGGTGGGCAGATATCCTGGAAAAATAGGATAGCAGTAGGTATTCCCGTTGTAAGAAAGGAGGTGCTTCAGAAGATTCAATATAAATGCTTTCCGCCGGGCTGGATCTAAAAGCACCTAGGCATATACGTAATGCTGTGGTTTGAATAGTGTCAAGACATTTGAGGTGCGTTTTGCAGGCACTCATGTAAAGGATACTTCCATAGTCCAGTCCAGAATTTCATTTTTGCAATAGGTTGAACATTTCTCGGTTCTAAAGTCCTCCAAAGGATGTACAGCTGAAATTGGCCTCTCTCTTTCATATGAGCATTTCGAGGGAAATTATTATAATTTTATTTTTTCAATTCTGTGAATTGTGAGTAGTGAATTCTGTGAATAATTGATATCACAAGAATGAAATTGACAAATCAGTGCTCCCCTTGAAGAATTGATGAGATGGACGGACGGACGGACGAATGGATGGAGAGTTTTTCAACATCATCAGTCATTTACGCATTTTTCACATCCCGTATTTCATGATATGAAGCGATTTTACGAATTGGAAAGCAGTTATTCTCTTGTTCTATTACGGTGTTGATAAAATTATGCCATTCTGTTGTTGGTTGAAGAAAATGTTTCTTTCGATAACCAGCAGTCGTCCCCCTACGAATGACAGCTCTCAGAATTCGAAATTTTTGGTAGCCAAGGATTAACGAAGGGTTACTTCTTAACGTGTGATTCTATATTTGAATTCTGTTCTTTGTGAATATCATTTTATTTTTAGCTCCCAAACATTTTAGAAAATCATTGTTATTGTTTTCTGTGAAAAGCCTACGGCATACATAACATTGAGAGCTTTCGACCACATTTTTTATATCAGAAAATTTCATATGTTGAGTATAGTGATTGGATAGCTGAAAATTCACCACACTCCAAACTAGAGCTGATAATGAAATTTCCCAAACAAGTTGAGTATGCAATGTTAGTTACTCTCACATAGTTGTAACAATAAAGTAAACTGATGAACAATTTTATCTCTACACGTTATACTTGCAAGAATATATCTATATGTTTACATACACCTTACCTCGCCTAGTGAATTTATCTCCTTGGAACTAGAATCAATTGGAATTTAAATTTGATAGTTTCTGTCGTTATATCAATGTGAATAATAGGGTCTTGTCAGTTACGAGTTGTACCTATCTGGAATTTGGTAGTCATTATTGGTGATTACAAGAGATACATACAGGGTATTTATTCATTTCTGGACTTCCCACCCTAATTTTCTCAAATCTGAGTATTTTTTTGGAAAATCCCGAGACACGTCAACAAATGGATCGGAGGTGACACGTTTTTATCGTTATGTTCTGCAACTGGAGTTTCCTTAGACTCTGTCCACAAAATTTCAAAATTTAAAAACTTCATCCCATTGAAACGTATTAATTTTCGAAAAGAAATACCGACGTGTAGAGATTACAATGGCGTTCAAAATGAGGTATTACTCGATACCCCTTCGCAATTAATATTTTGAAGTTAGTAGCTTCCTCTTGCAAGGGTTGAAAGGGGGTCTGTTCATTTTCTGATGAGCACTTGTCCCCTTTGATACATTTGTTGACGTGTCACGGGATTTGGAAAAAAAATAAACACATTTCGGTAAAATTAGGGTGGGAAGTCCTGAAATTTACACCCTTGTATATGAATATTTGGAATAGACCTATTTACCTGGAAAAGCAGTGAAACATGCCGTGATATTTAAAATCAAGCTCGTGAAGATGTAGTTGCTTGTGTATTAAATCACTGAATCTCTAATTGATTTTGTTGATTCATACCAAAATACGCCAATGACGTTAATCCATTTTGTGGTGGTAAATCAATTACGTTTTTGAATTGGCCTGATCAACCGGATAACTTTCATAACTTCTAGAACAATCTCCTAACTCTTATTCATCAAATCCCTGTCCGAAACTTTCCCATAATGGTAACATCTGCGGATGGAAACCCAATGATTTGGAATGTTTCCTGCGATTCGGACGTGTAATTGGCGACTTCAGAAGTTTCAGTTTCAATAGGAAACGGTCATTCACTAATGTTCCAGTGGGGTATGTGATTATATTTTTCGAACGTAGGTTATTATAATATAACTGATCTGAAATTCCATTTTATTGCAAAATAGTTACAGTAAGTTATTAGTAGAGATAATAGAGAAAATTCAACTCATGTATAGAATAGCATATGCCACATTGCAATTGTCACTCTGAGAGCGGCAAAAGTTAGCTGCAACTAAGATGCCTAAAAACCCTGGTGTGTCGACTGATTAGATTTTGTTTAGATTTATTTGAAGACAAAACAAATGAATTCGTGGTCTATTTCTGTAAACGGATCCAGAGATGGCGCCTCGTCCTCATGTCAATATTCCAGGGAAATAGTGATTGTGATTGTTGTTGATTGAATTTGACGGAATGTCAATAAAATTTATAAATATCATTCTAAAGCAATATAGTTTCCATACTCGAAGTGGAAGACCAAATTTTTTGAAAAATAACACCACATAAAATGTGATATTTTTTTAAAATAATATAAATACCGTTTGAAAGTCAAAATAGTTGTGGCAGAATCAAAAATTTCGTAGTGCAATATTATTGACTATCAATGATGTTCGTTTTTTTATTTTTCTGTATTTTATATTATTTTCCTAAATAAGTTGACCTTAATCCGTTTTTGTGTGGACAAATCTTTTCTTTCAGTGTGGTTAGATCATCCAAAAATAAATTTTCTGTCGAGAAAGAATTGCACAAAAAAGAAACATCTTCACCATTACATGACATACAGTTTTTAAAATAGCGAAAGACCATTGTAACACACAACTCATCTCTCATATTACTTCTGAAAAGCAATTAAACTCAAAATAAGCTACAAAATTATAACTTAATATATATACTTTATTAAAGAGAACTTTAAAAGGAAAACTCGGATACAATGGCGGAGATACTTGCACATGCGCATGTTGGGCAGATGTCAGATAGGCACAAGCACAAGATTGACAGGTTCTAATGATGAATTTCCATGCAGCTGAATTTCAATACTTTTATGTGAAATGTGTGATTATTATTTATTCCAGTAAATTGCATATCAGCAAAATAAAAATTATATAATAAGTCGAAAGTTTATCTAATAAAACTGCTTGCGGACAGTGATTCTGTAAATTTGAATGATAATGTTGTTTTATTCATTTCATGCTCGTGCGTAATACTTGAAACTTCTGTTGATGAAAATTCGTCCTAACAAGAAAACCGACGGTGGCGGTTTACGAAGTATCGCGGGATTTTTGGAAAATAGACCGCGATTTCATTTGTTTTCTCATTATCAAGCAAGCGAATGTCCAGCGTTTTAGTCTACAGTTTTACAGGTATGAGTCGGCACACCAGGGATTTTAGGCATCTTAGCTGCAACTTTTGCAGCGACAAATGTACTAGTGGTTTTTTCACTTATTTATTTGTTCATCAACTATCCTGTGTGCCTATTAATGCAGTTGCGATGCATTCATCAATTTGGAGAAAATTTTCTACGTTTTGCGATGCAAAAAGATATTTTGACCCTGATACTTCCATCGAGAAACTGAATGTATTATTACAAGATTGGGTATTCAATATGCGAAAAAATAATGAAGAAGACTACAAAGATGCGCTAGTGAAAACAATTTGGAAAACCACCGCTAAAATGCTACAAAGTGGATATTGTAACGGATTCAATATTATATTCAACCCTTTCACCGACGTTCAGTTTAATTCATCACAATCTGCACGTAATTCTGAACGTAAAATTCTACAAGCACAACCCGAAAAGAGAAAATCTAGTGCATCAGCTCTTAATAAATGTGAAGTATTTTTTGCAATGGCCAGATTATGACGAAAATGAACCAAAAGGACTTATAAATAAATTAGATCACATTTGGGCGTTTAGATTACCTTGGCGCCGAGGAGAAGCAGCTTCCTGACAAACCACTTATTTCGTATCTGAAATTGAAAATAATGGAAAAGAAACTGGATGTATCGAGTATTTCGAAAAAAAAATAATTTGACAGCAAATGGATTACGCCTAATATTTTCTAGGGAGATATTTGCTCAATACTTTAACCTAAATATTTACTGGAAAAACGATAAACTTTTATAAAATTGGACAAAGTATTTCTTACACCAAGTTCCTTTTGGAAGAAGAAACATTCTAATGGTTGGTATAAGAATGTGCCGATTGGAATTTATTGAATATTCAAATGGACTAAAAGCTCAGAACAACGCATAAATGTCAAACGTATCAAAATTACAAATCACTCAAATCGAGCGGCAGCAGTTAGCCAATTAAGTAAAGGCGGAGTTGAGGAACAAGCTCTAATAAAAATAACAGGACGCAGCAGTTCATCATCAATAAAACCATAGTCACAAGTTGACACGAGCATTACTCAATCAATTCGTTTGGAAAAAAAATATCAATATCCACTACAGAAACGATTAACTATTGCACCCGCATTGACATCACTGTTTCTAGTAGGAATTTCAATAACTGCTTTTATAATAATTATACATTCGAAGAAAAATGTGTATCTTTTCAATGTTTCATAAATAAAGTTTGCATTGATATATTTTTAAATGCCGAATTACACTCGACGCGACGTTTGTATCGATATCAGGTAAATTTGTGTTTTTTCAAATTCTAAATTGTTTCCTTCAGCCATTGGACTCAAAAAACTTTCAATCTGGAAACGCTCCACCTTCCGTGTGGCGTTTTCAATAGTTGACAGTTTCTCTCATTCAATTGCTAGGCAATAGTTTCCCATCAAACAACCCAAGTTCACCTTCCGTGCAATTATAGGTGATTATTTTTTTCGTATGATTTTCAACCAATCAGAATGTCCAAGTTAGTTAAGTTATCTCGTATAATTTCGATAATAACTGATTATACATAGAGTAGCACCAATCGAAAATTTTAAAATAATTTCATTTTCATAGTAACCACATTGACATCAATATACAACAAACAGAACTGTCAAATTGTGACGTTTATCAAAAATTGTTCAAAAATGAGTCGACTCGGAGATTTATTATCAAATGCAATAGACGAAAGAATACAAAATACTGAGTCTCATAATACAGTGAAAACAAAAAAGTACGTATGGAAACAATTTCTTACGTTTTGCAGTGAAAGAAACTATGTGCTATATGAATCAATTTCCACTGAAATGATATCGACCATTTTGAAAGATTGGGCTTTCAATATGCGAAAATGTAATGGAGAAAATTATAAAGAAAATGTGGTTAAAACGATGTGGAACATTACGGCAAAACAAGTACAAGAAAAATATATGAAGGAGTTTAATAGAGTAATTGATCCATTCACTAGTCCCATATTTTTAGCCGCACGAAACGCAAGAAATTCAAAAAGAAGGAAACTTCAAATGTTACCGGACGAGAGAAAGGTTAGTGCATCAGTATTTGAAGATAACGAGTACATAGCAATGATAGAAGCGTGGGATAAAAATACACCGGAAGGATTACAAATAAAATTTTTCTTAATTGCTTCTGTAGAACTTGCGTGGAGACGAAATGAAGGAGCGTCATGCTTGACTCATTATTTTCAAAAAGAAACTTGAGACTTCTAGATAAGCTAATGATGAAAAGAAGCGAAAACATCAATATTAAAACAGATAGGATATTTCTGACAGTAAATCCCAACTGGAGAAAAGAAAAAACCCTTAGCTGATACAAAAATATGCCAATTGGAGTGCATGAAATTAGTAAATGGACCAAAAAGTCTGCAGAATTGGCAAATTTGAATATGACAAACAAAAAATTTTCAAATCTTTCTCACCGAGCCACTGCTGTTTCACAATTGGCAAAAGCAGGTGTATCGGAACAAGAACTTATTAAAATAACAGGACATGGTAATAGCAATTCTATTAAACCCTACCTACAGATAGATGAACAACATCACCAAAACATAATAAATAAGATGAAATCCAATTTTAAAAATGCTGCAGGTTCAAATAATAACATCTCCAGTATTTCCAGCACTTCAATGAGCAGTGGCCACGTTTCCTGCGCCAAAAATAACTCATTTAAAAAAAACGTAGTATATAATAATTGTAACTTTCATTGCATCAGTTTGTATTTGAATTAATAAATTGTTTATATATTTACTTAATTTACTCAAAAAATAATCGTATCAAATACAATACGTACTTCAAAATAAATACGGTTATACATCTCAAACTTCCTGCATAATTACAAATCGTGTCAGTTTGACAGAATAATCCTCCCGCTTCGCGGTCGGATTATTTAAACTGTCAAACTGACACTCTTTATAATTATGCAACAAGTTATCGATGTATAACCTGATTATTTTGAAGTACTTATAGTATTACTACTGATTATTTCTCTCATCTATAAGATATCAGTCATCCACCAATCATGTTTTTTTTCCTATTTGACAGGACCAATCAACACGCTCTATTATTAGGGACTATTTGCCATACATGTATTAACTACAATATTAACCATACGCCATGTAAAATATATATTCAGAACAGCTTAAATAACTGTGAAATTGTACTTTTTCAATGAGAATTGATAATTTCAACTATGACAGATATTATATTTTTTCTGACAACATTCACTCAACTATGAATAAATAACAATTCGTTTCTATGAAATTAAATCCGTATACTGTGTCTTGATTCTTTCTTCTACATTCTCCAGCCCGTGAAGAGCTAACTCTTCACTATCCATTGGTAGAAGTCGGAACTATAAACAATTTGGAAACGGGTCGGGTGAAGAAACCCCTTTTGGTTCGTATTTTTGCAACCCGTATTATTCCATCTCTTCCCGGTTAGGTCTCCTCAACTCTTCCCATCAGCCATTCATTTCGGGGTGCCTTGTCATCTACCATTATTGTGATATCTCCAACTCTGATAGGTGTAGTTTTGTCATGCCATTTTTGTCTCTGAACAAGAGTTGGTCGATATTCTTTTATCCAGCGTTTCCAGAATGAATCAGCTAGGGCTTGTGCATAACGCCATTGTTTTCTGCTACTCAGTTCAAATTCTCCATCTGATTTAACACTCCCAGGACAAAGTAATATGAAATGATTAGGAGTTATCATTTCTGGTTCATGCGGATCAACAGGTATATGGGTCAAGGGTCTCGAGTTTACAATGTATTCTGCTTCATACAGGAGGGTTAGCAGTACTTCTTCTCGTGGGAGCCTTTCTTTGAGCGATACCTTCAGAGCCTTTTTTATTGATCGGACCATTCGTTCCCGTACGCCACTCATATTAGGAGCACTTGGACAATTAAACCTCCATTTGATTCCTTTTGACGAAAGTTCATCAGATATTTTCACCTGGTCTAAAGAACTGATACATTCTCTCAACTCTCGTTCGTCACCAACAAAATTAGTTCCATTATCTGAAAAAAATTCTTTGGGTTGTCCTCGGCGACAAATAAATCGTCTTATAGCCAAAATTGTAGAACTGGTATCAAAAGATGCTGCTAACTCGATATGCACAGCTCTTATAGTGAGGCAAGTAAAGAGTTCCCCATATCTTTTCTCTCTTCTTCTCCCCAAAGAAATTGTCATTGGCCCAAAAAAATCTACGCCTACATATGTGAAAGGAAATACATTACATTCCAGTCTTTCTGGTGGAAGAAGGCCCATTTCCGGAGCTACTGTCCTGCATTTTTGGATTTTACAGGTAAGACAATCGTTAAAACATTTCTTGACTGCTTGACGCATATGAAGAATCCAATATTTCAGCCTCAGATTGTTTATGACAGTCTCAATGCCATTGTGTCCAGCTTCTTGATGGTATCGATCGATCAGTAATTGTGTATACCTGTTCTTTGGATCAAGAATAACTGGTTATCGAACATCCAATCCAATAGCTAGTGAATCACCTTCAGGAAATCTTCCACCCTAACGAATTATTCCAGTTTCATCAAGAAATGCTGACAACTTGTAAAGTCTACTAGATTTTGGGACCTTCTTTCCTTTTTTTAACATGGCTGTTTCTTGAAAAGATTCGTGTTGACTCTTCTGCAGCCATAAATGTGAAGCCTCTTCAAGCATATCAACATCAAGTTTCAGTTCACTTGGTCTATAATAGTTTGGAATCATGGAAAATTTCCTAAAATATAATAGCCAAGCAGTCGATCGGATTAGACGAATCCATTTAGAAAACCTGCTAATATCAGGAAGCTCAAAATATATTTCCTTTTTAATAACTGTGAAAACATTTTGAGCATTGATGTCATGACAGTTCTCTGGTTCTCTTGGCCAAAACTCTTCGGACATTTTCAAAAACTTGGGCCCATTCAACCATGAGCTGTGCAATCCAATGTCAATTTGACTCAACTCTTTCGTGGCTTGATCTGCAACATTCAAGTCGGATGGAATCCAATACCATTGAGAAATATCTGTTTCATCCCGTATTTCCCCTATCCGACAAGCTACAAAGGTTGGAAATCGTCGTGATTCTGATTTTATTTGATTTAGAACAACCATGGAATCTGTCCAATAAAAAACTTTTCTGATTTTGTATTCGAGTTCATTGCATATGGTCTTTGCAAGTCGGCAAGATAACACTGCTCCCTGCAACTCTAATTTGATTCAGTGGCGCGACTTTGAATTTGCAAGTAATAAATGATGTGAGAACTGTTTGTTCGACTTCATATCTCAAGAAAGCTGCTGTGGCATAAGCTTTATCGCTTGCATCGCTGAACATGTGAAGATCTACTTCTTTCACACCGGTCAAATTTGGAAAATAGTGCCTTGGTATTGTTACAGGAGAAATTGTTTTGAGTTCCAAAAGCCATTTTTTCCATATCAGAAATAGGGTTTCCGAAATTCCAGTGTCCCAATCGATTTTATTTCTCCAAATCTCCTGCATCAAGATTTTTCCTTTTATTATTAGTGGTGCAAGGAAGCCCAGAGGATCGAATATTTACATAATCAATCGAAGAACTTCTCTTTTTGTTGGTGCTTTCTATCCATTGCTAATTTCTGGAGGTATTTTCTGCAAATTGAGGCAAAATATGAAGATATCAGTTTCTGGGAACCATGGAAGTCCAAGAATTCGTTCGATTTTTTCTGAGTCAATGTTCACACCATTACATTCTGAAGAACGAAGCCTCTTGGGAATAGTTGCAAGAACATTCTTGGAATTACAAATCCATTTTGCCATCTCAAATCCTCCCTTTGCATGAACACGAATAACATCAGCAATCTTCTTGATGGCCTCTTCTTCCGTGTTACAGGAATCGAGGTAATCGTCCACATAATGTTGCTTATCCATACATCTGACTATACCGGGAAACAAATGCTCGAATTCGATAGCGTTTCTGTTCTTCACAAATTGTGCTTTCGAAGGTGAGGACACGGATCCAAAAATCATAACATTCATTTGAAGAACATCAGGTTCACGATTTCGATCCTTCCCACGCCATAGAAAACGTTGCGCACATCGATCTTTCTCTCTGATGAGTACCTGGTGGAACATTTCACAAACATCTCCACAGAAAGCTATTTTCCCTTGCCTAAAGCGCCACAAAATGGAGATTAGCGAAGGAACCAAGTCTGGACCCTGTAATAAAAAGTCGTTCAGGCATGATCCATAGGATTTTGCAGCCGCATCGAAAACAAGCCTCAGTTTTCCGGGTTTGTTTATATTCCACACGGCAAAATGGGGCAGGTACCGGGTTCTAGGTGTTTCAACTTTTTCTGAATCTGATAATATTTTTGCATAGCTTTTCATTAGGTATTCATCGATTTTTCTGCAGTACTCATCAGAAAACTTCGCATCTTTGTCCATCTTCCGCTCCATACAAAGCAAACGTTTCATTGCATTTGGTCGGCTGTCTGGTATCATGATATTTTCATTTTTCCACAGATGTCCGATTTCATAGTGTTCACCCACCCTTTTGAGTGTTTTTTCCATTATCTCGATGGCTCTTTTATCTTCTGCCGATTTAACGAAGATATTTTGTAACTTTACACCATATGAATCCAGTCGAAAACTATCTTTTACTAATAGATGGAGTTCTTCATCACTAACCACACTACAACAGAGGCTCACATGTGGCAGTTTGTATGCTTCACAGTTGGTTATGGTTCCACTTATTGTCCAACCAAGTTTCGACTTTGACATGATTGGTTCATTAAGTTTTGGCTGTATAACGAGGAATAATAAGACCACAGTTATCCTGTCCAATCAACAGTTGAGGAGATGCAGATTTGATCGATTCTAGTAGTTCAATATTCAAATAGGGAAATTTGCTTCTGATATCAGATGTATTTATTTGTTGACGGGGAAGACTAAGATTTTTCACTGTTCTAACATGATTCATTCTATAAAAAACTGAATTTTTATTTGCACCTGATATGTCAAGTGAGATCTGTCTGGAGTTGTCTTCGTAATGAGTGATGTTATTCGTCCACTGAAAACAAAGTGGAACTACTGGACCGGATACTTCTAGTTTGTTAGCCAGCTCCTCTTCCATCATCGAACAAGTGGAACCTTCATCGAACAGTGCAAATGTTTCGATTTCACCTGCAGGTCCACGTACTTTAACTGGAGCAATTCTCAAAAGCACGGTCCTATCTTCATCAGTAGATAGATTTGTGCAAAAATCACGGGGAGTATCTGTTGTTTCTTGAGTTTTGAAATCCTCAGGGTTTCTGTTGATGTGAATAAGCTTATGATGCCGACCCTTACATCCATTTTCTCCACATCTAGTTTTCAGAAAGCATTTTTTAACCATATGGCCAGTTTTACGACATAAAAAGCACAGCTTGAGATTCAGTACAGCCTCTCGTCTATCTATAATCGTCTTTTTCAGAAATTCACTGCATTCTTGAACGACGTGATTTCTGTTCTTGCAAAAATGACACAAATTTGAATGACTGTTCTTATCGGAGATTTTCTTTCAAACCATGACTTGCTCCCTTTTGGTTATGGATTTGAAAACACCTTTTTGAAAAGGATTACTAATTCCAGATAGAGAATTTGTTTCTTCCTCGAACCACTTAGCAAAATCTTCTAAGGATGTCTGTTTGGATTGATTTTCATTCTGGAGTTTGAATTTTCCCCAACAATATTTTTGTATCGGAGTGAGTTTTTCTACTAAGTTACACAATAGTTCGAAATTATACAGGTACATTTCAGCATTCACATTTTTCATGGTAGTGACCATATTGCTGAGAGCATTCGAAAAGACAATATAGGAGTCCAGTCTATCTTCACGTACAGAACCAAGTCTTTTAACTTTCTCTGTAAGCTCCAAAATTATCCATTCTGCTCTGCCAAAGTTCATTTCCAACATTCTGATAATTCTGGACACATTCACAGGGGAAATTAAGAGTGCTTTCACTGTTTCTCGAGCCTTTCCTTTCAGAGCCCTGTCCAATCGTATGAGATTTTCTTCATCTGTTAGGCCGTACTGCGACGTGGATCTATTGAACTCGCTGATGAAGATAGGCCACTCTGAAAGTTCACCTGAGAAGTAAGTGAGATCTCTCACTTTTTGCCGTAGCAAAAGTTTGTTGGTATTAGCAGTATTTTCGATACACTGTCTAGCAACATCAAAAATGGTATCATTCGTTCATCCACCTCCCACAGAAAAGGTAGTGTTATTACCGATTCCATAAGTACGAGAACAGACACTTTCAACATCGTTCTGTTCGGTTTTCTGATGAAGAGGTTGACATTGGGTAGTTTCAGGGTCAATACACTTTTTAGCATCTTCAACCCAATTTCTTACGTATTGTTCATCACTAAATGAACTTCTAGAGCAGTTTGAACTATTTTCGCAAGTACCAACTGTATCTAATATTTTTTTTTCAATTCCAATTCTTTCGCCAAGTTTAAGCGTTTTCTTTCAAATGCTTTAACTTTTTCTTGTTATTCTTCTTCGCCGATCTTCTGCTGTTGTTGTAACATCAACAATTCTAAATTCAACTTGGTAATATTGGATCTTTTGGACGTAGTTGACCCCTCGCTTGACTTCCCATCTCTGACTGAAGGCTTCATACAAACAAATTCAGGATTGGAAGGTTTTTCAGGGAGAAGAAAATTGGAACTTGCAGCAATGGTCAAACGTTCGCCAGAACTAGTGTTTTCCATATTACTCATGCAACTTCTTTGTCGACTAGTTTTTGCACATAAACTAGAAGAAGGCACATTAGGTCTGAGTTCAACAACATCCATTTCTGACTTCGAATATCGTCTTGCTGGAATTCCTTTATTGCATCTACTGCTTCTACGGATACCAATATTTTGTTCCATACTTTCTTGTACATTTTTCTGTTCCATAGCGTGTTCAATTAAATCTCGAAGGACCAATGTAAAATATATATTCAGAACAGCTTAAATAACTGTGAAATTGTACTTTTTCAATGAGAATTGATAATTTCAACTATGACAGATATTATATTTTTTCTGACAACATTTACTCAACTATGAATAAATAACAATTCGTTTCTATGAAATTAAATCCGTATACTGTGTCTTGATTCTTTCTTCTACACGCCATAAGAGCCAATGTTAGCAAATTGACGCCGGATTTTATATGTCTTTCCTCGTCGAATTGGCAGAGGTGACCAAGAGCACATGCGCAAAACTTGAGCGCGAAATTAAAATTTTAAAATGTCAATCTCTCGACTTTTGAAATTACAGGTTATGTTTATAAAATTTCATAGGGATTTTCTAAGTAAGTAATATTGTCATTTGGAAATTATCCGAGTATTTGAAAATGTATATATTTGATAGCAGAAACGTTTGAAGGAATGGAGAATGAAGATTTTTAATAATGGGAGGACTATTAATCATCCTGAACTATCCAATATTGTGTTAGACTGAACTACTGAATTATGTGCCATTTTTACAGTGTCCTGATTTCTGGAAACATGGAGAATAACTCCAAAAATGGTATTTTGTTTAGATATGAATTCACTATTAAACTTTGTAATCATCCAGGTACGAGTTTATGTATTTTGGGAGAATCATATAGAAGGTTATTGTTCAGCTATTCTGAAGATTAACTCACCCAATTTGATGATACGAGTATGTTGGTAATTATTTCACTCCTCTTGGTTCATCTATAAGACTCAATTTGGGTCCTCTCATTCCATTACAAAAGTCAGGAGTACTTACTTTTGTTCACTTAATCTCAACATTTCATTAAAAATATGATTTGAATATATATGTTCATATTGTAACAAAGGACATCTATAACAAATTGTGGGAATTTCTATCAGTGGACTAGTTAAGGCTAAGAAAAGCATAAGGAAGTGTGTTACCAACCTCAGCTCAGTATACTTCCTTTTCCTTTGGCCCCATGAAAATTTTCCCTCTATATTATCTTGTAGGTTACCTTAATATTTCGGACAATATGAATTTCAGGTGTTGAATTAGCGGAAATTCGGTCGAAATGTTGAAGAAAACCAATTATCAAATTGTCGACGTTTCGAAACTGTATTGTTTCATCTTCAGGACACTGAAGTATAAACAAGAACATACATATTAAAATGGTATTATAAAAGGTGATTTTGATTAAAACAAAATAAATTATGTAAAATAACAATCGTTGAATAATAAAACGCTTCGGACACTTTACAGAAAACAACAACAACAAGGGTACTTACATTTAGGGTGGCTTTCCGAGTTCAAAAAGGGTGAAATAAATAGATTCGACATAAAGTATAAATAAATACACAGGTTCATGAAAGACTTTGACACATCATACACAATCGTGTATTATAATAATATGAATGTTCACCATTTTGAAACTTATTTCAATTTACCTAAAAAGCTCTTGTTCACTTCTATTAATAAAACAAACGAAGCAAGAAGATAACTTCTGTTCTGTCGGTGTACCAACATTTTTCAAATAAACTAATGATAATTGCAGTTTGCTTTATTTTCATTCAATACATGTATGTTTCACAGATTGTAAATGGAAAATTTAGAAAGATATGGAATGAATTAAGTTATATTTAAGATTAATTATATGATGAGCAAATGATTCATTTATATATGAATAAAATAAAACAGTATCACAATCTGTTGATATTGAAACTTTCTCAACGGAGTAGACATTCTGTACGAGATGATTGTATAGGGCTGATTTAGGAAGCTTTAATCCCTATAAAACCCTCTCGTTAAATAATTTCCACAATACAAATGACTCAACTATTAATATGTTCAATTCTTAAATTTCATATTTTTATATTTGAGTATATAAAACAAAAAAAAACAATATAAATTTCAAACTGTTTGGGTGAGTTAGTATGCCTGTTCTTGAATAGTCTTGTAGAATTTTCAATGATGAAAAAAGTTTGTTCTATTCACTTGCTCTAAATGTACATATTTATTTTTCGAACACAATACCCTTTTCTCAGGAACATACACATAAAACAAAATAAAAAATATCGAAATTCTCTTTATAATTTCCTTCATTGTTCAATGACGAAATTCTTTCGATGACTTGGCACTTCTTTTACCACACAAATTCCCTTATATCTCTATTAGATCAGTCGACATGTAGTTTCAGATAGAAAAAGGTCGGAAGTTAATGATACTTCAAGATGTTGTTCAGGGATGGTTGATTAACATTTTCTCAATTTTTGGACCTCGAGGACACTGTGCTACACACACAATGCAAATGTTTCGACCTTGGTGTGGTTCTTCCTCAATAAATTTTTTATTGTTATTCCTCCCAAGGACAAGAGAGTGTCGGGCCGAGGGGAGTGTGTGATCAGCTACAGCAGTAAACAGCTGGAAAACAATAGATGTTAGAACACTGCTCCTGTGGAAATGCGGAATGCAAACGATGAGCCAATATTCAACATAGAAGGCTGAAATTTTGTCTATTCTACTTGCGCTACCTAGACCTATTTGTTTTCGATTTTTGGGGTCATATTATATCACTTTTCACTTTATTTTTTCAACATGACTCTATTATTCGTTAATTCCAAGAAGAAATAAAAAAATAGTAATTATGTAATTACTTACTTACTTAAATAAGTACCACAGGTAGAATAGTCAAATTAGGTAATAAGAAAATTAAAATTAGGGATTGGTAAAAATGGAACAGAGAGTGTTTAACCACTCAGAGTTAAGTTAGATAAGTAACATTAGAAACCTTCAGCTCTTGTAGTGAATAACTTTGTTAACGAAAGGAGCATCGAGTGTTAGTGACAGTTTTGGTTTTTGGATAATTTTCTGAGATGGCGTCTACATCTCGTGGATCAGACTTGGGTTTAATTAGTAAAGAAGGAGTTGAAGCAGGTGAACTAACTGTAGTGAAAGCCATAGGAGTTGCCGGACTGTTGGAGTCCAGTGTAAAAAGGAAACTTGCCGAAAGATGAACAGTTTCTGCGTGAGTTGAGTGAAGTAAGAAAGCACAGTGCTTGCCGAACAAGTGACACATCCAAAGCTCCTTCTCCTGCACCTACCCGACGGTCACAAGTTGCGAAATTCGACTTCACCAATGCGTGTTTTCTTTGTGAGGAAGCTATCACTGATGATTTCAGAGCTAAATAGGCAAAGTTGCCCTTGGAAAGGCGCAATGCTACAGTCAAAGTGACTCTACCCGAAATTTCTAATAGAATCATCGAAAAGGCGAGGATACGTGGAGACGACTGGGGGAAGAAAATAGAAGAGCGCATTAGCCAGTTGCAGAATTTGGACACTGATTTAGTCGCCGTCAATGCTGAGTATCATCAAAAGTGCCTCGCAAGCTTTTACCATCCACCTTTGGACACTGATTTAGTCGCCGTCAATGCTGAGTATCATCAAAAGTGCCTCGCAAGCTTTTACCATCCACCTAAGTCATCGCATAAAAGGGGATTCCGCCCATCGTCGAGTGTTGACGAAACCATGCAGGTCATATTTTCATACATTGACGAGAATAGTGATGCCTGTTTTCCATTCAGCAGCTGATTGAGCTGATTGACACTTTTTTCCTCATATTCTGCATGATATCTAAAAAAATATAAATAACAAAGTATCAAAATACAAGATTCCACAAAAGGGTGATATAGAAAATGTCTCAGATTGTTTTCACCACTTAAGTTTTTGGATCTGACTTCATATTTTCTCAGTACAAGTCATAAAACGTCTTCCAAAAATATCATAATCTAATCAAGAAACTGAGATTGAGCTATATATTCCTTCTCGCAATGAAATATTCTTCAAGTAAATCATAATAGGGGGAAAAATATAATTTTAACTTAAATTAGGAGTCAGCGGAATAATGATTACTCAATAAATATTAACAAGAAATGGAAAGATTTTCAATATAAAAATATGGTTTGTTCATTAGTTTGCTTTTTGGTGGTGATCCATGGGAATAAATAATACACGAGTAATGTCTACAAACCTTTCAAGATACTACAATCATATTGTTCCATTGTAAGATTTTCATTATCTTCTTTGGGAACTTCTTCGTTTGCTGCGAAAACAACAAATGTTGGAAAAAATATCAGTTTATTTTCTATTTACTCACCATTGAAATCATTGTGGATTTCTCCACTTGAACAGTTTATTTCTTGTTATTCATTGTGAAGTGAACTTCCTTGAACAGCATCATGAGAGTAGATAAAAAACAATCAATGTTGGGTGAAGGTAGTGCACTAGTTTTAAAAAACAAAAATTATTATGTTATGAACTTACAAATTATAAACACAATATAATATGGAACCAATAACGAGAAACGGGGAAAATTATTGAACATCGCCAAAATACCAGTTATCTACAAGAAAATTATATGAAAATGAATCTTGATTGACGACAAATATCGAAATATCGCAAAAAGTGATTCCCAACATACGATCATTTCTAATTTTGGTAGCAACGAAGGATGTAAGACAGAAACAACACTACGAGAGTCGCTCTTAAGTGTCATCGTAATTTGGCGCATGTGCAGTAATTCATCGTTGCCAGACGCTCATTTGTTTCAGCATCAGACAGCTATCCTTACTATTAATATTCGTAGTTAATACATATAAATTTGGATGGTACGTACACAATAAACACCGACTATTCAGCATGATACCTATCTATCAAGGGCCCTGTGCATCTGACAGTACTCTAAATGGATACATCTCAAATCAAATAGAATCAATGGTTTTGAAGCTGTATAAGGGTGAGTACATGCCAAAGATGATTTATATGAGAGTATACATACCAAAGATTAGCACACTCTCGCACCATAGATGCTTAAAGCGATATTTAACATCGATATTTAAAGCGATACAAAATATTTGTGTTTCATCGATGGTGATGGCAAAGCATCTTGAAATCTTGATAGCTATTGGTCGCCTACTCCAATTGTTTTGTGTAACTAAACGGTACACAATTGCCATACAGAGAATATTGGGGTTAGCAAATTCAGTCGCTTGTATGCTTCAAAAACCTATTGTTGTTTTGAGTTCGATTGAAAAGGAACAATCAATAAACTTGGTGTTCAAAAGCAGTATGGTCTTTCTTCAGCAAGTATTGGATTCGTGTGATAGTTATTATAGTTACACCTATGAATTTCTGATTTTACCATCTCGAAAATATACTGAAATGTATCAATGTACATTAGTATATGAGCAAAAATCAGTCTAGGCTTTTCTTCTAATCTAGAAAAAAGTTGTGGTATTAACCCGGTATTTGCTTTTTTGGTTTAATTTGTGACTACTGCTTTGTCGGTTTTAGCTGTTTGCTATCAGCCAATACTTCATTGCCACTGTATCGTTATCACTGTCATTTTCACTAGAAATCATTTTGTGAAGATTCAATTATTGAAACACAGTTCTCTGATTTTTCCGTCAATACACTGAAAAAAATACTGTCTGAATAAAACTACATCAACTTCGACTTCCACTTTCTATCACTCATCAAGGAAGCTATCTTCGGTAAGCGATCTGTTACATCGCTTATCTCTCATCGGGCATGTACTTACCCTAAGTATTTGAAAATGAATCGGTTTGGAGAAACCAAAAACAAATAGATAGAAAGGGTGATCGAGGCTACAAGCTCTCGGGTTTTCATCGGATTAGTAATGCCAACATAATGTCATAAAATCAATATATGATACAGACGAACTTTAGATGCAATAAAAATAGTCGACTATTTATCAAGGTCTTGTTATATTACCCTTGATAATTTTTCAGTTCATTTTATTGTATTCTCTATACCATTGGATATAACATTTCTGACAGTCCATCAAATGCATGTCAATGTATAACGAACATATCTTTCTTGAAGGAATAGAAACTCTTTAACACCAAAAGGACCTGGTGTCAATTCAAGTATGTATTACAAACGTATCAAACAAAAATTAAATCAAAACGTTAACCCAATATCAATATAACCTAATTCCTAGAATTCACAAATATGACAAATTAAACCTTGTCTATAGTTAGTACTTTGAGTATGATTACTGATGGAGAAATTTTGAGTTGAAAGAAATTTATCCAAAAAAGAAAAACTGAGTGTTTTTTGGCGAAAATGACTTATATTTTATCAGCAATACTCGAAAATCACAGCTGGCAAGAGTGAAATTGAAGTGACGGTTGCTTACTAGATTTTCGGATAGGACATTTTCATCGTGGTTAAAAAGGACGCACTTTTTCATAGCAGTCAAAACGACACAGACATCTTTAAATGGTTTCATTTCCACATAAGATGATTTATCACAGTGAAAATCATCGGTATTTCATTCCACGTAACGTAGCAACGTTCAGTAGTTCTTCAGATCGAAGATGCTGGACACGTAGGTTCTTGAGAGAATTACACGCTAAACTTCCTTGATAAAATCATTCGAACTTGTAGAAAATACTGTACAACTAAGTATCGTTACTTTTATCGGATCCTAGCGAGCCAGATAAGTGGAATTTGAAAGATTGAAGTGAAATTGTCAAATTAAATTATATTTCTCTCGCCCCGGATCGATTACCTGCTGTTTGAATATTATCAATACAGTGTCTTTCAAAAGTATCGGAACGGTCTCATATTTCAGAATATTTACGAAATTTTCGACAAGGTGGTTTTTGATGATGCCCGATTCAACAGTGATATCGGCAATGTTACCAAATCAACAGTTTTTCAGATATTCAGGGTCACTCAATTTTTTCAAATGGAACACCCTATTTATTTTCATTGCAATCAATTCAGCGCCCCGTCATCACTTATGTCTTCAAATATCAGATTTTAAATCAATGTAGTTTTTTGAAATATGAGAGCATGGTTCGTTGAAATGTCTGCGAACGGTCCAATATTTTTAAAATGGGCTTATGAAAATATCATAAAATTTCATACAAAATGTTTTTTGTTAGAAAAACATTTTAATAATTGAATTCTTTTCCAATAGAGTTTTGAATCACATAAAAGAAACTGAAAACTATTTGCCCAACTGCTCAAAATGTTTGCCACCATTTGCTAAACAATAGCCCAAGCGGTCATAAAATTCCCCCAAGGTATTATATATTAGCATTTGAGGCGTGATTAAAAGAGCTGCTCGACATATTTTATTTCTTAAGATTTCTAAATCTGCTGGTTGCTCAAACTACATCAATTTCGAATCTGATATTTGGAGACATGAGTAATGAGGCATCGATGAATTGATTGCAATGAAAATAAATAGGTTATTCCTTTTGGAAAAATTGAGTTTACCTCAATATCTGAAAAACTGTTGATTTGGCAACATTGTCGATATCACCATTGAATCGGGCATCATCAAAAATCAGCATGTATAACATTTCACGAGTTTTTGTTGAATCGTATTGAATATTTTGGTACGTTCCCAGACTTTTGAACGAAAAAGCCATGTTATCATATTTCGAATACTGCGTTTATTCAAAATCTGTTATTTGGAGACATGACAAATGAGACGTCGCTAAATTGATAGCAATAAAAACAAATGGGGTGATCCATTTGAAAAAATTCAGTAACCCTCAATATCTGAAAAATTGTTGATTTGGAAACATTGCCGATATCACCATTGAATCGGGCATCATAAAACAATCGTGTCAAAATTTTCATAAATTTTTCTCTGTGCCGTTTCTGAAATATGAGACCGTTCCGATACTTTTGAAAGATACTGTATAATAATGTTACTCCCTCATAACCACTCGTAAAGTGTTTCCAATAGTCGTTTCAGAAAAGTTAATCATCGTCAAAGCTCATCAGACCATTGAACGGCCAAACTGAGTGATTCCCCCTTCTCTTCTTTCGTCTCTTTTCTCATAGCTTCTAGTAGGATCATGACCACTTCAGTTCGAAAACTGTTGTTTCTCGTACACATCTTCCTTCCAGGTAGATGCCTGCTCTCGAAGCCAGTTTGCTGGTCATAAGCGACCGTCTTTATCACATATTAGGCTTCCTGGGCGAAACTCTACTGTTTTTCCCATTGTTCTCTGGTCAGAAAGTGGAAGCATACTTTCTATCTCAGACTGCCTGTCTTGTGCGCTTTTCACTCTGAAGGTTAAGATAGGAATCTCCTGCTTCGCCAACTTCGCGATAACCCATCATAGCTCCGTTCTTCACTCAGACTTCCTCTCTCTTTCCCAAATGTGCTATAGTTCATCCATTATCAATTGCAACAAACCGTATAGATTCAAAGGAAGCACCGCGGTAATTAACGTGCCTTAAAATGCAAAATCGTTGGCTGGCGGATAATAAATCATCACTTAAATGAGGTGTCGGCAGATCAAACGAAATTGTCGGTATACGGGTTTTGAACGGTTTTTTTATGTTCTGCAATTGATATTGGAAAGACTATACCATTTCCCCCTTCCTGATCCAGACTGGAAGCGGTGGTAGCCTCAGCAGTACCTCCAACACCGCGGTTAGAGTCTTTCTCATTACGCCCGTTATCACCAAACAGGCCAATCTCTAAACTTCATTAAACTTTAGGCCGGTTGTGCTGCTCTATTCCTAGGTACCATACAAGGGACCGATATTGAATCTTTGGTCCTGCGACTATCGTGTACAGCCAGCGCATAATCTCTGGATAAGTCGCTGGGTACTAAAGTGCTCCAACTCTCCTCAGTTACTATCTACATGCGGTATCCACGAAAGTTAGGAGTCCAGGACCAGCCCAAGCTATTTGACCTATTGGACTAACTCCTGCTCTTGGCCAAACATGGTGGGTGATCTGAACCCATCTACCTTTCTTCGTAAGGTGAATAGGCTTTTGGGTTTTCAGTCGTGTATCCATTTTTCTTGGGTTCTGACGTTCCGCCTACACGTGCGGTAGGCTTCTTCAGAAAATTACGAGTGTAAGTATTCTACTATCACTGAAGTGGTACTCTTGGTCTCAGATTATATACATATATACACCTGATTTCTCATTAACAGTATATAATCTGAGTGGTAGTAGAATACTTACACTGTTAATTTTCTGAAGAAGCCTACCACACCTGTAGGCGAAACGTCAAAACCCAAGAAAAATGGATACACGACCGAAAACCCAAAAGCCATACAGAACATTGAGCGAGGGTCGTGAGAGCCTTCATCATTATAGACTTTATATATCTCATGTTTATTTCCATATGAAGCGTGCGTAAAGCGTGAGCATTATCAACTAATCGATGATCAGTATGGATCAGTATGTGGTGATTAAAACAACTTCGCATCAGTGGATGATTCATAATGAAATCGAAAATTAACTGGTCAAACATGAGAAAGTATATGAATTACAGCAACCTTTCATTTTTATGCAACTCGGTGATTTCTAATTGACCATATATTTATAATTGGTTGTGAATCCACAGTCGAACTTACATGTGTATCAGCTAATATGTCCTTCTGTTTGTGTTGATTGTTTAAGGTTGGTGTTTCATCAGGCTTAACAAACTAATCTGACAGAGGAGCCACCAGTTAATATTCATTTAAGTATCCAACCGTAAAAATGGAGAATTGTTATCGAAATTAATTTCTACCAGGTCATACGTCAAATGGTCAATACCTTAAGGTCGATTCAGATATATGCGTGCCCATGCAGAGTTTTTGAAGCACGGGCAGTTTAATAGCCTTCTACTTACGTTTCTATGAGAAGAACATATCATATTTGGATCTGTAATAATTTTGTCAATGCTGGAGTAATGCTATTTGAGTTTTTAAATAATTCAGATGTATTTTTCAATGATATTTTTTAACTAATGTAGGTTGGGCACGCATGTATCTGAATCGGCCTTGAAGGCAGTGAAAAATACATCGGCATTATTTAAAAAACTCAAATAGCATCACTCTAGCATTGATAAAATGATTCCAGAACCAAATCCAATATGTTCTTGTCACAGAAACGTAAGTAAAAGTCGTTTAAACAGTACGTGCTAGAAAAACTCTGCATGGGCACGCATTTATCTGAAACGGCCTCCATATGAAATTCGATGTTGTCAGGGAAAACATCTATTCTCGTTTTACTTCATATACCCATTCAATCGATTTTCATATCATTAAGCTTCGTTGTGTATGCTGAAGAGCAGCAAGAAATAGTCATTGAAGAAGTAGATGAAATTTGATAGAAAAAAGTAATATGGAAGAAGCGATCCTGAATTGTATGATATCAGTGAATTATGACAATTGAAAAAAATAATCTAGAATGTTCGAAAAAAATCCAAAGTATTTTATAATGATCTAGATAATATAGAAAGTTCGATCATTTTCTAAAATACTTTAAACGTTTGAGAATACATTGAAATGTTTCAAAATAATAATAATAATAACATCATTTATTGACAAAGATGAAGAATGTGAATAATATTGAAAAAAATTTATAAATGATACATACTCGATAAGTGAGCAAACACTTGTTTCGAGATACGATAACCTAACTTAATTAACTACATTAGAAATATTCAACACAATGTCGGAAAAATTAAAATACAAATTAAGCAGCATACATAGAAACGATTAATAAAAATACTAGACTATTGTTGTTGTTTTTAAAATTGTTTTTTCCGTTAACCAGCTGTCACCCCCCTACGAACGACAGCCCTCAGAAGTTGAAACTTGTGCGAGCTAAGGATTAACGAGGTCTTACCTTTTAACGTGCGATTCCTAGCATGAGACCAGTGACCATGCTGGGAATCGAACCCACGTCCCTCTGATTGATAAACTAGCGCTCTACCATCATGACCACTGTGAAAAACAACACAACAATAAAAACATTTTAAAAGTACCAAAACTTTGAAAATTTATCAAAACAAGTTTTTTTTTAAATTAAAACACAGAACACATTGTATAAATAAAAATAGTAATAACAATAAAACTAGTGCATGATAGATAGAAGGTTAGTATAAATAATGTGAAATAATTCAGATGAAGAAATCTGGTTGAACGATTTCATTACATATGGCTCTTGGTGTTTCGTGAATGAATCTTTTCACCTTATTTTCAAACATATTAAAGTTTATTATTCCTTTTATATGGTCAGGAATAAAATTGAACGCCTTGGGTGCTATACCGGGTGGCTACGGAAGTATTGCCTACGGAATATCTCAGTTATTGTATGAAGTAAGTTTGTGAAATTTGGAGCATCGATATAATGACATAAGATCTAGAATTTGAGCATATTGACATGTCGAAGTTAACTTCCGGTCTGACCGGAAGTAACATCAACTTTCTTATTTTAAATGGAAACCCTATTTTTTTTTTCTTTTCGCTTTATTCAGCATTCAATTCCCTTTCTAATGACATATCACAAGTTGGTATCTAACCAGAAACTAGATCAGAAAAAAATTATTATTGAAATTCACCGAGTAGGCCGTGGAAGCAAAATGAAAGCCAAAAATTGAAAAGTTGGCTATGGAAACCATACGTCACTTGATAACAGTTGCTACTACTGTGATATTTTATTTTCATTCGTCGGCGTTATAAAAAGCCGCCAAATAAAATATTGGAAAAATTGGGAAAAAAACAATACTCTGTAGGTACATAACTTATATAGGAACATACAACTTTTTCTTGCCTGTACTATTCTGCATAACCATTCCTTTCTATTGATATAATAGAAAGTAATTTTTTTAAATGAAATACCAAAAAATCCATTTATTATTCTTCAAATAACAAAACAGATTATCGCCATACGCAAAAATAACATTAAAAATAATGTGGAATGATAAATTATATCCTGTAGGTTCTAAGTTAAATAGATAAACGTACTTGGTCTGTGCCATCGTCCATAGATATTCTAATATCTACCTATGGACGATGTTTGTGCTATTCAGAATAATCATTCCATTGCAATAATCATTCGAACCAAAATATTAACAAGTAGGCTGATTAAGATGTATTTTGGAATGAAACAAAAAAGAAACGAGAGCTCTCACGAACGCTGCTATCCATATTATTTTGACTTTCGAAGTAGTGTTTTTGATTCTGCCATTTTAAAAGGGTTTGGAAATCGAAATCAGTTAGTGGAATATTCAAAAAATGCCCCGTTATTCACGAACCGAACAAATTGACATGCTTCTCATTTATGGTGAATGTTTAAAAAATTCTTATGCCGCTGAACGATTGTATTTAGAGCGATATCCAGGGAGGCAGCAACCGTCAAGAAGGTATTTCCAGTGGCTTGAAGAAAAATTAAGAACTGAGCCTGATGTTCACGAAGACCAAGAAGCATTTGTTATTAATGAGGAAACTGAAATTAATGTATTAGCTTTAGTACAATATGATAGCACAATTTCCTCAAGGCAGATTGGCGCCGAATTAGCTATAAGTAAGGACTCTGCTAGGAAAATTTTGTATCAGTTGCATCAACATTTGTATGAAAATGACGGTGAAAGGCGCCTGGAATATTGTAATTGGTTTCTTCGACAAAATGCTGAGAATCACCTATTTAACTATTATATCTTGTTTACGGACGAGTCAAGATTTACCAACGATGGATTATTTAACAGGAATAATACAAGGTAGGTACTGTACTTTATTTGGATTATTGTCGATAGTCGAAGTGTAAAGTGCTAAAAGTGTGAACGGTCTTTTGTTTCAGGTACTGGGCGATAGAAAACGAGCACCGGTTTCGACAAGGTGGCTTCCAGGAGAGATTTGGTGTGAATGTTTGGGCAGGAATAGTTGGAACTCATATTGTTGGCCCCATTCTTTTTCAAGGCCAACTAACCGGAGAGAGATACTTTAATTTTTTAACGAATGAAATTTCGGAATTCATTAACAACCTACCAGCGGAAATAACTGAGAGAATGTACTTCCAGCAAGATGGCACCCCTCCGCATAATTCAAGAATAGCGAGAAATTATCTTCAAAATCGCATTCAAGAGAGACTTATAACAACCCATGGTCCAGTCAGGTGGCCACGAAGGTCACCTGATCTTACTCCGTGCGACTTTTTTCTATGGGGGCATCTTAAAAATAGGGTGTATTCCACACAGCCTACAACTCTACATGAGCTAGAAGTAAAAATTCGTAGAGCTTTCCAAGATATCACGCCCCAAATGTTGAGAAACGTTTTACATGAAAATATCACCAGAGTCAATAAATGTATTGACGTTGAGGGAATGCATTTCTAACATTTGTTTTGAGTTTATTTTATCTTTAATCCTATCAATTTGAATTTTTTTTTTTTTTCGATAAATCTGTTTTTTTGTTATTTGAATAATAATAATTGGATTTTTTGGTATTTCATTTCAAAAAATTACTTTCTATTATATCATTAGAAAGGAATGGTTATGCTGAATAGTACAGGCAAGAAAAAGTTGTATGTTCCTATTTAAGTTATGGACCTACAGAGTATTGTTTTTTTCCCAATTTTTCCAATATTTTTTTTGGCGGCTTTTTATAACGCCGACGAATGAAAATAAAATATCACAGTAGTAGCAACTGTTATCAAGTGACGTATGGTTTCCATAGCCAACTTTTCAATTTTTGGCTTTCATTTTGCTTCCACGGCCTACTCGGTGAATTTCAATAATAATTTTTTTCTGATCTAGTTTCTGGTTAGATACCAACTTGTGATATGCCATTAGAAAGGGAATTGAATGCTGAATAAAGCGAAAAGAAAAAAAATAGGGTTTCCATTTAAAATAAGAAAGTTGATGTTACTTCCGGTCAGACCGGAAGTTAACTTCGACATGTCAATATGCTCAAATTCTAGCTCTTATGTCATTATATCGACGCTCCAAATTTCACAAACCTACTTCATACAATAACTGAGATATTCCGTAGGCAATACTTCCGTAGCCACCCGGTATAGGAAAATGATCGCTGACAAACAGATTTGCTCATCTGTGGAATAACATAATGGTGTCTTTCTCGAGTACCATAATTATGCGTAGGTAAACGGGCATGAATTTTTACTTTTTTATATTTCAAGATAACATTCAAATAATATAGTTGTCTCAAATCCAGTATCCCGCTTTCCTTATATAAAAGATCTGTAGAATATCGGTTTTTCCAAGATCAACTTCAGGAATCTCTTTTGGATTATCTCCAGTGGTTTGATGCGTATTTTTAGAGCTTCACCCCAAGCTACTATACCGTAACTTAAGTGACTTTCTACCAAAGCAAAATAGATTATTTTCATATACTTGAATGTTAAAATTTTCTTGAGGTACCTGAATTTATAAAGGATGCTTTGTAGTTTCTTGATGACGTACATAATGTGAACATTCCATTTCAGATTACTATCAATCATTATAACTAAGTACTTGATTTTGTCTACAGGTGATATGGAGAAACTTCGATTTTGTGAAGTAACCATTTCAAGATGATCAAAATCCGGTCTGCTCACATTATTGCAGCTGATAGGTAGATAATTAGTTTTGTCAATGTTAACTGTCAATAGTTTATGTTCGAGACAGTTCTTTACTTGTGAGAAGTCAGCCTGAGCTTAATGTCCCAGTTTTCAGCATCGTACACTATTGCTGTGTCATCGGCAAATCCAATTATTTCACCACTGCTTTGTATCGAGAACAATCCATCTATATAAATGTTGAATAAAAGTGGTCACAGAACACTACCTTGAGGTACACCATATTCAATAGATTTTTCCTCACTGAGAACATCGTCTATCTTTACGATCTGCCGTCTATTGGTGATGTAGCTTTCAAATAACTTCAGGTTCTCATTCCTTATACCAATATCCTCTAATGTTTGCAGATGATTCAGAATGATTTGTAATATTGATAAAACAGAAAAGTTTTGAAAACCGTAGAATGAAGTCTATAATTTTCTCGAGGCTTATGGAAAGTGCTGGAAAATGCGAGAAAACCGTGAAATGAACCAGACCAGATACTCCGGAAGGTTCTAGAAAGTACTGACAAGATACTCAAGTGAAATGCTGAAAAGTTTGGTCACCAGTCATTTGGCATTGCATGACAAATCCCAATAAATCGAAAGAACGAGAAATTAACCAAATTAAATTGAATTCAGGAAAAACTATTGGAGAGCCTTCAGAAATAGCTGAAGCGTTCACTCCTGCACAGTGATGTTAGCCGGGAATATCGTAACATATTCGGATAACTAACTCATTATAACCATTGCAATGAGTTGACCAACTTGTAATAAAAAGATATTCAACTCATTTTATTGAGATAGACAAACAATTGATCATGTTCCTTCAGAGCCTTCGTAATGTTCATTTTGTAATTCCCATTTCTTTGCTTTGCATCACTCTCTTCGACATATAAGTATTATTCAACGGTCGGAAAATAGTCGAAACTTCACTTCGATAGGAAGGAATGCTTTAAGAGTGGACAAGGAGCGACATTCACTTTGTACTGCAGTACACGCAAAGAAATATACTGTAAAAAGTACTAGTATCAAAGTTAGTTTCACTTGTATGTACAGTGGATATATGGACATACTTTCTTTCCAGTGAATTTCACTGCTCAGTCCAAGTAAAATGATTCAATGTTCTGGTCACCTAATGTCCTAGTCAACTTTATCACACACAGGGTGTAATAACTGTCGTTCGAACTTTTTCTTGTGTACTATGAGGAATAGTAAATTGAACTTGGCTAGAACAGCACTTTTTCCTTGTATTTGATACTGTACTTGATTAGTGAGCATGGGTAGTTTTTGCTATTTTCTGCAGTAAAAGGAACTTTATACAGTGTACTATAATATACCATGAGAAAAAGTGACATTGAGAATCCACATCTTTATTACCGCGAGTTGAATACTTTCAACTAATCTTGTGTTAATATTGTGTACTATACTTATTGGTATAAATTATTCGCATGGGGATTATAACCAACTTTGTTTATTTCAGTAATTTCTGCGGAGCAACATATCGGAAACTAGTTTTTTACATGAAATGTTACAACTTATCCAAGTATACTTGGACAAGTTGTATAATAATTGTTCTGTATAACAATGAGTTCTGAATACATATATTCATCTGTATTTTGGAACCTCTTTTACCATAATTCGTTGAAATTATAATTCAAATTCATCATAAAATTCTACTTGTAGATTTCAGAGGAACACAGAGGTCGTATTGATAAATTTCTTCAAATGGTATTCCACAATATTTTCAAATATGGTGTCATCTATTAAATTTTTCAAGATATCTGATTCTTAACAGTTCATAATTTTTTAATTCACATAATCATATACCTATACAAATGGCAATGGAAAAAATAATAAAATACTGTACTATTCTGAAAACATACTATTTATTTACGAAACAAAAATAAATATTCTTAACATACGAACATAGTGAAATGAACAAATAACATATAATTTAAAACAAATCTATTACAATATAAATGAAACACGTATTTGGTTTTACTAGAGAGAATAAACTTTTCATTATTCATTCAATTCCTGTTGGAGACGCTTGACAGACGTAAAGTCACCATCATGAATGGTACGAAACTTTGAAAAAGTTTGTTGGATAAATGTCCATACCATTTCACTTTCTGCGGGGTACTCGGCATTGAGTACATGATAGCTTTTGAAACAAGTCGATCGCCCTCAAATGCAACTCCATTTTCCATATTATGGTATTGACAGTGACGAATGACCTCTATAGTGAAAATGTTTTGGCTGCATTGTCATCATGAGTTGAGTATACTCGTTTTTTTTGTATAATTAACTCATTTGGATATCCGCAATACTCTGAAAATGAAAACATTATAATTAGTCCTAAACCATATTTATAGATAGTTTCGAGTTGGAGAGAAGATGTTGAATCCTGATTTTTGACTATCACTCTTTTCCTCAAAACTGCCAATGAAACAATTATTATCAATAATATTATTGAACAAAAAAACACATTTGGAGTAGAAAACCAGTGAGTACATAATAATAATAAGCTTCTTAGACATGGATCATATATAGTGTGTCCCATTATTTGGTTAGTGATAGTCTTTACGAATCCAGTGATACCAGGTTTGATGGGATCAGGTCAAACGGCTGCGATATGCACAAAAATATACTGTGTGTCCCATTTAAAAATACCGCCAAAGTCATTTTTACTCAAATGCGAATAACCCTATGTATTTTGGGTGGGGTTCAAAAATTGGCCCGCATCGGAAAAGAAAATCTACGTATCCGAGGATTTTTCCGAAGTATCTTTGTATTCAGAAATAATGAATTTATACCATAATTTAGCGTCGCACTGTATATTCAAATCAGTATATAGTAGAGCACAACTCCAATGGATTAATATCTAATGAAATACACATATACCTAGACACCTTCGAAAACATTAAACTTCATTAATCTTCATAATATATAAAGCCTAGACCAACAAAAGACACGATATAAAAAAAAAGAAAAAAAATCAAAAACACGATTTAATTTATAAACTACTGCATATTAAAAATGAAAAAAACTTTTCAAAATTTAAATATTTCCTTAAATGCTTGAGTATAGTGACATTTCAGGCATCAAGATTTCATGACAATATAAAAATGTTCAGAAGTTCTTTGTTACACTGATATTATTTTGAATTTTTTAATTGTTTATGAATAAAAGATTGTTTATGAAAATATTTTTTAGGATTCTATTATTTTGTACTTTTCAGCATTAGAATTTGTTTGATTACTACCCAGAGGTTGGTTGGTACAGGTCCCAGCAGATTTTTTTTCGATGTAATTTTTGACTTATGAAACCGTCACATAATTTTGCCAATTCCCACGCGTTCTCTATCTAGCCTTCAGCGGGGGCAGGTGTGTAAATTTTTACAGTGCGCGTCGAAAGTCTTCTGAACGGATTGAAATTTTTCTTTAAAATTTGTTTTGGTAAAAAAATCGTTCATAAGCTTCTTTCTGACACCAAAAACAAATTATCTATCTTTCAAAATTGCATCAGGCCGCCATTTTGAAAAAATCTTTCAAATGGCATGATGGGTTGAGAGATACCTCATTCAAAACGTCTTTCAATTTTCTATTATGAGACTGAAATTTAAAACGAAAACACTCATCCAAAATAAAATGGCGGTGCATAATATTAGAACTTTTATTGAGTAACCCCACCATTTCACCAAAATAAATTTCAATCCGTTCAAAAGATACGAGGGGAGGAGGGGACTTTTGACTAACACTCTATTCCAATTATTTTTGTATTGTCATTGGTTTTTTATGTAATTGCAAAATTTCTGCTCAACCAGAAAGACAAACGGGCAGAACGACAGACATACGAACAGAGATACATGAAAGCTTGTAATTAAGATGGCTGCACGAATGCACTCAGAAGAATAGTGAATTTTACTCCGCAGTAGCAGTTTTATGCATTGGTACGCACTTGTACTGTATACCGAAGAATAGTAAATTGTACCTTCCGATTACAAATTTCACAATAATTATAGTTGCTTTATAATATAGGAGTGCCTAAACCACTGAGAGAATGAATCTGAATACCTATGTGAAATTATACTCATTTATGGATTCGAAACGATATTAATTCCAATTACTGTATATGATATAAGCTTACCTGCAAAGACTGGAAACAGGTGATCTATTCCATTGAGTTCTAGTGATCTTCCGAAATTAATTTTCTCGTTTTCAGATATGATTCCTTTTTAGTAGGTATAGGTTATCTGCTTAACTTTGAAAAAAACACTGTCTATGGCGTCTATATGTGTGAACCGAACTCACAAGAATCACAGGATTGAAGTTACAGTTGAAGGGTTGGTGGGGTGAGACGTTAGGCGTGTCGGCAACGGGCGACAGGAATTTACAGGTTAACATACTGATCATCATGCATTTCCAATTATTATTGTTGGGAAAATAGATGCATATAGTATCAAATAATTGAGTTACTGAACAACGAAAACATCTCATCTTCACCTTCACCTGGCACTGACAACAATTTACGATATTATTGTGCCATTGTATGAATCTGTTTAGGAATGAACACTGCTACTGGTGTGATACTCAACGAACAGAACCAACGGATAAACTGAAGTCAAACCATTGTTCATGGAAAAAATAATATTTGAATGTTTTTCATTTGATGTGGTATTTGTCAATGAACTGAATAATACCAATAATTACTTACCGAATAGTTCCTAAATTTGCTTTGAAAGAGTGAAATGGTAATTTGTGTTCCGAGTTAAAATTACTTTACAAATCCTATATTCAAAATTTGTAGAAAATGTGAACTGTTGATATAGTTATTAGGTTTCATGTGGAATAGTCCATTCCATCATTTTCTGAAATTAATTTCACCAAGGTGATAGTAAATATTTCTGAATACAGTGCAAGAACTGTTGACAGGAATTTCCATTATTTTGCTGATTGTATTATAACAGATGCGATAAGTTGCAATCACCATAAAGTATAGTGAAGAGAACAGCTGCGAGTTCTTGTTAGTAAAGTAATAAAGATTACCCCTAGACATAGTACTATCTACTATGAATTGAATGTCATTTTCTGATTGGTATAAATTACTAATGGAATATTGGAGATAATTGTTTTTTTAGTCGAGATGACTAGAATTGCTATTACAAATTATCAGAAATATTTAACTACACGGAACTGTAATTCATCTGATGGATATTATTTAGCGTGTACCTTCGCTTTCATTTTCGTTCGAGGAAACTAAATATGCTAGCAGTTTTCTGTATAGGGTAGCTTTTAGACATAGATTGAAAGAATGCTCATTAGTATTCCTAAAAACAGTAATCTGAAATGAAATGTAGGCCAAGTATATCTATTTTGGTAATTTTTGGGGAGTTTTCAAGTTTTCTTCAACCACAGATTGATAAAATATCGAGATGAAACTTCTCAACCGTTTGATACTTCAACTTTACTGATCAGGAAAATCACTCAAATTCAGACCGGTTCACGACACCCTCTGGTAAGGCACCTATTTTGTTATTCCCGCTTCATTTCACACAATTATTTATTTTGTCACTGCCTATCGCTCATTCCATTCAATCTCCTCGACAGTTTCGGGCGCCTCATCCACTCATAAGATCATATTATCACGCTCATTATAGTTATACTTTCTCTTGGGAAACCTAAAACAAACACAATCAAAGACGTCGATTTCCAGGATCGACGAATCCTTTCGGGATTACATTGAATTCACGACTGCTTTCAACAAAAACTTCAATTTATTTCTCTCATTGAAATTTTAATTAAAATTTGATGAACTACGTAGCTGTATCATCTGAAAATCACGTTTTTAATTTCGCTGATTGAAAATCTCCCACATTATATGACAGCTCATTAAAAAAAAGATATACGTTTTGGATACACGTGACACCAGAGTGATTTATAATATAGATCTCGTTTTATGAACGTATAGGGTCGATGCATGTACGATCCCGGAAAATATTCCTCAAATGAAAACAATGAGAAAACTAATGGACAAAAGTTGAATAATTTTCCATCTAGAATTTTCATCAAGTATCAAGCGAGTCAATCAATAACCAGTCAGATAGTCAGAAATTTTCAATTACTAATGACAAACAAGACATATTTCCACTAGAAGCAGCTAACAAATTGAAAACTGACAATAATTATTCAATTGAAATTTGAGCAAAGATACATTGACTATGTTGTAAATTGGATAAACAATTTACATCAAAATCTCACCAATATAAGATACAAGAGAGCCATGGATTATTATGCAACAACCTATGAGTAATAAATTCGTATGGCTTTTATTCTCTCACTTATAACAGTGATATTAATTTTTGGTTGAATAAGTCGTAAGTTAAGCCAACCAGAAAAATCGAAATAATTTTGATTGCAGGATATAATACAAAAGCTATAAAGACGCCGCAGTGATTTTCAACGAGAAGCATCCAAATAAAATTATTTCACATGTACATGTAGAAAAAATTGTTTCCGAATTCAAAAATACTGGTTCCATGGAAACAAGAAAACAAGCATTGGGTTACTGTTGGGGAAACAGTTCGAACTTATACGGAGTATACAACGTGATTTACGTAGGCCGTGCATTAGAAGTTTTTCAACTTGCAGTTGGACTAGAAACTTGAAATTTGGTATGCTATCATAAATGATCATGTGCGTTCTACCTCAAATGTTTTTAGTCCTACAATTATACAGGGTATGCCAAAAGTCGGTACCAACTTTCTTATTTTAAATGGAAACCTAATGTTTTTTTTGTCATGGTTCGATTGGCCTTCTGGTTATGACTTTAGACAACCCAAGCTATGTTTACTTATCTATCACAGTTTTTGAGATATGTCCATTTTTCTGAAAAAAATTACGGCTGTAGTAGTTTACGAAAACACGTGTAGCCCGCAAACCGTTCAAAATTAGGAAACCAAATTTATGGAGCAGTTAGCTGGTAGTCCAGGCTAACACCTGATGTCCCATCGACGGTCCCATTTTGTACCATATGGGCGCAGCCGATTTTTGAATGTCGCAATAAAAAATTGTCAAAAACTCAATTTTTTTAAATGGCACCTACCATTTTTTTAACCATTCGAAAGGAAATTGAATTTTAGGATGAGTTATTTCAGCATTCCCTATACCCAAGTTCCACCTCTATCGAGTTATTCAATGAAAATCAAGAAATGCCTTATCCTGCCGAATGCTTTTGTGATTATTCAAGTATGCCATGAAAACAAAAAACAACTGTAAACAAGAAGGTGCTATTCTGTCAAAGTAAAAACGAGTCGTGCTAATTCTTAAATAAAATTGATTGGAATATGGAAAATTATACAAACAAAATTGTGTTTGACTTGTTTGTTATCCACGGCATGTGTCAAAAAATTGTGCAGCGAACTATCCGAGAGTTTAATTTGAAATATCCAAACTTACCGAGGATGACACGGAGCAAGTTCTCACGATTGAAAACTAATTTTATACATTTTGGGAAGGTGGCTAGACCCGTTACGAGAGTCAAACCACTAATTGGCAATGACGATAATCAAATTACCATTCTAGGATATTTTCAAGTATATCCTGAATCCTCAATACGAACGGCGTCTTTGGAATTGGGATTTTCATACTCTGCAATACAAACCATTTTACACCGCCATAAGCTACATCCTTTCAAATTTATACGATTGCAAAAATTACACCCAGGTGACTTTCCTCGTAGAGTAAACTTTTGCGAGGACTTATTACTCCGCCGGATTCTTAGACAACATAATTTGGACTGATGAGGCAAAGTTTTGTCAACAGGGAGTTTACAATAGGCGCAATCGAAATTTTTGGGCTTCTGAAAATCCACATATGGTGTTCGAAGTTGAAAATCAAGTACAATTTCGAATAAATGTGTTTTGTTTGGTAAAGAACCAAGAGGTACGCTACTTTATGTACGATGAAAATCTGAATATGTAGAAATTTTTCAAAACGTAATAGAAACATTTCTTGACAATTTGCCACTGGCTAGAGCTGCACGTTCATGGGGCACCACCGCACAATACACGAATTGTGTATACCAAATTGACTTCCATGTTCGAGCACCGTAGGTGGGGAAATCGAGGACCCTTTCTCTTGCCTGCATGATTTCCAGATTTTACCCCTATAGATTTTTATATTTGGGGAAAGGTAAAAGATTTGGTCTATTCTTCACCAGTTCACAATATAGATGAGTTGAGACTTGAGAATAATACAGACTTTTGACAGTCTCGATCCCAACGAAATCAGACGTGCTACGAAATCTATTGAAAGTAAAGTAATAGAATGTTTGAACAACAATGGTGGTCATATTGAACATTCACGCTAGAGTTCAGTCAAAATTGTTCAATATTTTTGATTAAATTATTACAATTTTCTTTTGTTTCCATGGCATACACACATAATCATTCTGTAAGATAAGGCATTTCTTGATTTTTATTGAATAACTCGATAGAGGTTGAACTTGGGTATAGGGAAAGCTGAAATAACTCATCCTAAAATTCAATTTTCTTTTGAATGGTTAAAAAAGAAATGGTAGTTGCCATTTGAAAAAATTGAGTTTTGACAATTTTATATTGCGACATTCAAAAATCGGCTGCGCCCATATGGTACAAAATGGGACCGTCGATGGAACATCAGGTGTTACCCTGGACTACCAGCTAACTGCTCCATAAATTTGGTTTCCTAATTTTGAACGGTTTGCGGGCTACACGTGTTTTCGTAAACTACTACAGCCGTAATTTTTTTAACTTGGGTTGTCTAAAGTCATAATCAGAAGGCCAATCGAACCATGACAAAAAAACATTACATTTAAAATAAGAAAGTTGGTACCGACTTTTGGCATACCCTATATAGTTGTAGGACTAAAAACATTTGAGGTAGAACGCACATGATCAATTATGACAGCATACCAAATTTCAAGTTTCTAGTCCAAATGCAAGTTAAAAAACTTCTAATGCACGGCCTACGTAAATCACGCTGTATAGTTGGAACACCAAGAATATCATTTCAAAATTTGGCTGAGGATTTGGGTTTATACTAATAGTAATAATATTCTTCATTATTTTCAAATTACTGTTTTACAAAAAAAATTATTCTGATATAAATAAACAATAATATGAAAATAAAAGGTGAAGCAATTTTTATATTCACCAGTCACTATTAATTGCTCTTCCGCTTGACTACGAGATCGCTGTGGAGATCAAAGTTAGTAAATAAATACAGCCGATTTCACTAAATAATTCCTAAAGTTATGATATACTTGAATCGGATCTAGGAATTTCTGAGAGCAATTCGCATTTAGCCACCCCTTAGGTAATGCTTAAGGGTGTTAGTAGGGCTTCGCGAGAAAAATAAATGTAGTCTTTGTATTGGTATAGGTCTTGATGTTCCAAGACCAAGACCAGACTGGCTCAGTCTTGGTCTTGGATCAAAATTTGTCTAGAAATTTGAATTATTCAATTCAATCGTCCAACAGTTAATAGGCATATAAAAGGTGTTTCGTATTTCTCAGTCATCAACAATTGCCAATTTGTACGGGTGAAGTATGCGAAATAAAGGGCCACGCACTTTTTATAGGTAAAATGGTTTTCGGTGAAATTGTCTGAATTTTTAGTATATTGTAGTATTCGATGTACTGATTGAACGTGCAGAATCGCAAAGTTCGTTGAAGGATAGATTTTACATACAGGGCGATCAAGTTAAAAATCAGTAATTTTTATTTAATAATTTTTTCCGGATTTGAAAGTGCCAACTGCATTTTTTTTCGCTCTTACCATCAAACATACTAAACATCATTCAGATGGTGTAGATCATATCATTAGGAACAGAATGTAAAATAAAAACATTTCAGTAATGTCTGAAAATTCGATGTAATAATAAAATATTGATAAAATTATTAGGGCATGCAATATACTATTCTTATTCCATCATCAATCACAATTCATACATTTTGTACAAGGTGATTTGAAAAATTGGTGGTGCTGGTTCTTTCAGGCACATCCTGTATATTCAAGTGAATTATCATCTTCCGAAGATAGCTGATACCGAATAAACATGATTTCGTTGGGATATATAGGGTGATCATGAAAATATCAACGTTTCAGAAATCACCCTATAATTCACGATTAACTCGGTGAAATTCATTTATTATTATTTAATATATTCATCGTTCTCTCCTTAACACTGTCCCACTAATTCGGTTTCCTACTATGACTAGCTTCATAGTTAATTATTGAGAAAATTATTACCATTTGCATGACTAGTTGAAGGAACTTGTTCACGCGTACATTCTACTAGTGGACACGATTTTTCACAAATAGTGAAACGTGAGAATGTGGAGACCAAACTAAATGTAAAAGGATAAAAATCACATCAGATATATGAATTTATTAATATAAGGTACAGATAGTTAGGTGAATTTTATTGGTTTGAGCTTTGTCAGAATAAAAAACGAACTATCTCGGAAAAGTGAAAATGATTGATAGAACCCCCTTTTATATTCATTTTGATCTCCACATTCTTACGTTTCGTACGAATGTACGAATGTACGCGTGAACAAGTTCCTTCAACTCGTCATGAAAATGGTAATAAGTTTCTCAATTATTAAGTATGATGAAACTAGTCATAGTAGGAAACCAAATTTTCAGGACAGTGTTAAGGAGAGAATGATGAATTTATTGAATAATAATAAAGGAATTTCACCAAGTTAATAGTGAATTACAGGGTGATTTCTGAAATGTTGATATTTTGTCACTTTTATCATCGAAAATTTTCAAAATCACCCTATATATCCCAACGAAATCATGTTTATGCGGTATCAGCTATCTTCGGAGGATGATAATTCACTTGGTTGTACAGGATGTGTTCGAAAGAACCGGTCATATATATCACCAATTTTTCAAATCACCCTGTACAAAGTGTATTAATTGTGATTAATGATAAAATAGGAATAGTGCAAGCCAAAATAATTTTATCAATATTTCATTATCACATCGAATTTTCAGACATTACTAACATGTTTTTATTTTTCACTCTGTACATAATGATATAATCTGTACCGTCTGAATGATATTTAGTAATATGAAGGTACGTTGATGATAAGAGCGACAAAAATTGCAGTTGGCACTTTCAAATTCCAAAAAAATAACTAAATAAAAATTACCGATTTTTAAGCATTTCAAAATCTATCTATCAACGATCTTTGCGATTCTGCGCGTTCAATCAGTAAATATACTAAAAATTTAGACAATTTCACCAAGAACCATTTTATCTATAAAAAGTGCGGAGTCCTTTTAACAGCCGATTTCACTGACTAATTCCTATTCCTAAAGTTATGAAATACTTAAATCGGATTTAGGAATTTCTAAGTGCAATTCGCGTTTCACCACCCGTTACGTTATGCTTAAGGGTGGTACGGTGGTAGGAAATAGTCTACCTAACATTAGGATAGCTCGCTGGGTCTGCTTAGAGTATTTAGGAAATACTTAACCTCGAATTGTGTGGTTGTCGTTTTGACTGATAACACGTCGAATTTGCAGAATTTTTGTTATTATTTCAATAATATGTGAGCTGTAAGTTTTGTAGAACATTTCGAAAGGTTTGATAGTTCATCAGAGTCTAAAAATGAAAGTCCCGAGAACGTACCAAAGATTTAGTCAGAAAGCAGTTGACATGGTGAGTAAGACTTAATTAGTTCTCCATATTTTTAGGTGATTTATGATTATGTTACGTTCGTTAAAATAGTAATAATTATTTTAGTATTAACCAAATAATTCATTATATCCTCGATCTAATTTGAGATCTTTCAAATTATCTTGTGATTGCTAAGACAGATTGGATTTGTTCTTTGTTTTTCATTACTTAATTTTATATTGTGTCTGATTGATCCATTCATTTTGCCTATGATCATATGAATAGATAAACTTTAATGTAGTTGTATCAGAAAGTATAGCAATTCATGGAGTCAAGAGTGAACGTCAAAAATTTCATAGTTTACTTTCCTTAACTCCCCTATTCGATCTGAAGGGTACTATCAAATACCAAAAATGCTGATGATTTCAAGGATTCGTTGGACCGTGAGATCCATTTCTAGCCATTCTTAGGAAAATATCTTAGAATCCCATGTTAGGTTATCGAGATTTGTAGAGAAATATCGGCGACAACTTCATTCCGGTTGATGACAATGCGAAAAGGTTTTGAGGGATCACAGAATTAGGTGAATGAACTGGCCGCTTTTCTCTTCGGATTTGAATCCGATGGGGCGAAATTTTGCCCAGTTTCAGTTAACATACTGTAGCGATTTAATGTGAAGAACCTTGTCTTTTGAAAAAGTATGAGCTTCTAGCTGAAGGACTTAGCTAGCGAACAGTGTAAACAAAACTCAAATTGTTCAAAGCAGAGAAGTTATTCAGATTTTAACAGTGGTAAAATTGTGGGTTGCGACAAAATTTGTGTTGAGTAGTTTATTTGAATGTAGGATAGAGAAAATAATTATAACTTACGTCCTATTTCCGAATAAAACGAAACGAAAGTGGAAATTAGAAGGTATTTCACAAAATAAAATTTCTACAATTTTATGCAACAGACACACATAGTCAAAATCTCACTTTTTTCAATAGTTACTTCGACTAACTCCTATTTATTTTCCCATCATAGATAGTTTTTCCTTTTTTTTTAGTACTTTTTCCATACACTAGATATATCAATCGACGTGTGGTCGGCCGCTATATGACCTTCTTCTAATGCATGCAATAAATCATTAATCGATCAGAGCATCCCATGAAAGCAAGCATCATGAGCACTCCATAATAGCACTACCCTTTTTTTCTATGCAAGTTTCCGCTGACTGTGTCAGTCCTCACCACAACCCACGTTTCGGATGATCGATGAAACGCAATCTGTTTTCCTTTGAAGTTCAAATCGACCACTAGTAGGGTCGAAACAGCTATAAGGCTAATTTGCACGGTCGATTCGACTTGTCAAGGGTTTCTCTTGGATCTTCTGACGCGGCTGAAAGGCGGTATGAGGAATGGTGTTCGGGAAGATGAGAATTTGCCAAAGAGTGGCACTGAATGTACCTTTTAGAGGAATTGAGATACACAATTTATTGAGAAATTGAGCTGTCAAATTATTCTACGAGATTATTACCATCAATTCAGAAATTTGTGGTTACTAAAAATATTATAATAATCAAAATACGATCTCCACCTTCTTTGACAAATTCAACATTCTATCACCTGGCCATTGAGATTTTCGGTAGGCTAGATCTACAAATGATGCAGTTAAAGCTTCAACAAGAAAAATGTACCACTCTCTGGAGGAAATAAACCATCATTACGCACATTTGATACTGTGGATCATCACATGTTACTAAAAACAATTAAAAGAATAGGACTGAGAGGAAACATCCTTGAACTGACGAAAAGTTACATTTAAATGAGGAAAAAATGTGTCAGTATAGATGGACATCTGAGCAATTTTGAAAATATCGAATTTTAATCCCACAGGGTACAGTTCCTGGCCCATACTATTCAGTATGTATCTTAATGTCTTATTTGAAGTGAACACAGAAGATCGTATTATCAGATTTGCAAATGAAAAGTTACAGATTTTCTAAATATCAGAAAATGGTTCGACTCCAGTCACCATCAACTTACAATCAAAATACATAATTCTTGACTTCGCGATCAGCAGAGGCAAAATTCCAGTTCCAAAGAGTCAGTAATGTACACGGACACAAATATGAAGTGTACTATAAGATACTTAAAAATTATATACATTGCTCAAGCAGAATCTCAACTGAGTGTTATTGCTTGGGGTGGTGATGATAATAATAGCCTGAACACACTTGGTATAAGACCAAGACCAAGACCAAGACCAAGACCAAGACCAAGACCAAGACCAAGACCAAGACCAAGACCAAGACCAAGACCAAGACCAAGACCAAGACCAAGACCAAGACCAAGACCAAGACCAAGACCAAGACCAAGACCAAGACCAAGACCAAGACCAAGACCAAGACCAAGACCAAGACCAAGACCAAGACCAAGACCAAGACCAAGACCAAGACCAAGACCAAGACCAAGACCAAGACCAAGACCAAGACCAAGAGTTGACTTTCGAGACCAAGACCAAGAGTGAACTTACATCAACTCAATATTAAGAAAATTTTTTTGGAAAATGTTATGGCATTTAATTCCAGCTATTTATTTTTCATATGGTAGAGGTTTAAAAAAATAGAACTTTATTTAACTACATTATATACGTACATATATTGGTAGCAAGTCAGGATGGGCTAGTAACTTCCCAGGACAACTAGGTGGTGCTGTTGGTTTTCCGGATTTTCCTACAGCTGAAAAGTGAATACACCACCGAAAACATCAGTAAGTCGCCCAGGAGCGCCACGGCAAATAATATTAATAGCCGTCCTCTATCCGCACAGGCTATGCCTTTGGGTACACTCTACGAGTGTTTATGAGGGAGTATTATTATTATTCACATATGTTTATAGAAACAATTTTAAAATTTAGCTGATATAAAGTGTGTAAATGAAACTAATGCAGAGTATATGGCTATCTTAACTTAATATATACCAAACTAGAGAATATCATCGATTTTAGACAAATATTCTTCGATTGAATGAAAACATTTTTGAATCAGGTATCGTTTCATAAAAGATTTGAACTTTCAATTTCCTATAGATTCTACTGTGACCGTAAGTACGTTGTATAGCCGAACATTCATAGAATTTTTCTGTGATTTGACTAGTCTATAGCGTGGTGTTTGAATGTGATTCACCTGTCTCGTGTGATAATTATGAACATCTGATTGAAATATGAAGCTATCAACATTCTTGTGTATCTCAATGGGCGTGTGATAAATGTAAAGTAAAGGAAGGTACATTATTCATAATTTAATGATAATTGGTTTACAATGTTCACGATATTCAGCATTTGCATTCGCTGCTGGTACTAGGAGTCGTTTTTGTCGAAAAGAATAACTTTTGTGATTTATTTCTGTTCATTTTCAGGTTGTTTACTGAGAACCATTTTTCTGCCATATTGATTAATTCTTCTGTTTGTCACATTTTTTTCTGTATATTCTGAGGTTATGAATGATCGTCAGCAAATAAGATGCATTTGCTGTGAACTAAGTATTTATAGATATCGTTCACATAGATGACAAATAATATGGGGTTAAGCACTGAGCCTTGAGGAACCTCATACTCAACCATTTTGTAATCAAATAGGACTCCATGAGACATAAAGCAATTTCACGAATTCCACAGAGTCCCAACTTTTCCAGAAGGATATCATGGGAGACACAACCGAAGGCCTTGGTAAGATCACATAAAGTAAGTGCAGTTTTTTTTCCTTGCTCCAGGCCCTCGATAATGCCACCAATAAAGCCGTACTGTGTCACTTAAGAAATTGTTGTCTTTAAAATATTTAGTGAGTCTTTTTTCAAAGATTATTTCAATTATTTTGCCAAATATACAAATTACAGAGATAGGTCGATAGTTGTGTGAGCTAGAGTATTTACATTTCTTGAATGTAGGGATCACTTTCAATATAGGAATATCTAGATTCCTTGAATATAATAAAAATCATGAAGATGATCTTTGCATATTCTTAGGAGACATAAACATTGATTTGCTTGAACCAGATGATAGAAATGCTGTAGAATACTTGAATAATCTGAATGAGTTCGGCTACCAATCTGATCATATTTTCATCAAATCTGATGAATTTTTTAAAGAAAATACACATAATTGACCACTCCTCAACGATCTTGCAAGTCATGCTGGGAAAGGATGTTCAAAACAGAACAAATCATAACAAATACCTAAATTATATTAATAATAACAAAATAAATAAGGTATTTGAACAAATTTCGTGGCTACCACCATCAGTGTACAATTCAGATAATCCCGACACTACAACCAATATGTTCATTGATATTATCGAAAAATGACATGAACTGTACAGAAAAGCGTCTATTCCGTAGAAAGCATGACAAAATTGCATCTTGGATGACCAATGGCTTGCGAAAATCATTTAACAGAAAAAATAAAATGTTCCTAAACATCCAAAAAGAACCTGATAACCTAGACCATCAAAAATGTAACTGGCGAATTACTAACTAAAAAATATGATATAGCGAATGAATTTAATAGGACGTACACTAGCATGGGAAAAAACTTGGCCAAAAAATCATAACAGACCCACTTTTCCAGCACAGTGGAGCAACTATGCCCAACTCATTCGTATTCAGTCCTGTTGAGATGAAAGAAATCGAAAATGCAATAATGGACCTCAAAAATAAAAAGGCAGTTGGTAGTGATAACTTGAAAGCTGAAACCATCAAATTAATAACTCCCTATATTCTTGAACCTCTAACTTATATTATGAATGTATGAGTTGATAAGGCGGTGTACCCCTCAGCATTCAAATATTATATAATTACCCCATTGTCTAAAAGAGGCGATATAACGGAAACACTCAACTAGGTACCGGCCTATATCACTACTAACCCACCTATCAAAAATATTTCAGAAAATTATAAAAAATCGATTACAGTCATATTTGAATAAATATAGTATCCTATCAAACCAACAGTACGATTTTAGAGAAGGAAAATCAACCGAGGATCCTGAACCTAACTTCCAAGATCACAGAATCATTGAATATCAGCAAACCATGTTTAACTATATTTATTGATTTGTCGAAAGCCTTTGATACCGTCAGTCACCTTTTACTCTTGCAGGCTCTGGAGGATATTGGCATTCGAAGAAATTGTTCAAAACTTTTTGAAAGTTGTACCTGACAAATAGACTCCAGGCTGTGAGGATCGATGTTGTCTGCGGTAGTATAGAAGCGATTGAATATGGAGTTCCGCAAGGATCCGTACTAGGCCCTACCCTGTTCAACATACATATTAATGATCTGTTCTCACTAAAAACTCAAGGCAGCATAAACGGTTTTGCCGATGATACAGCTATCTTCTATAGTGCTGAATGCTGGATGGATTTAAAATCTAAAGCAGAAGATTTTTCAAATATTAAAAAATATCTAGATAAGAAGATATTGACAGTAAATTTAGATAAAACAAATTACGTCCCTTTTAGCAGTACCTCAACTGGCACTCCTCTCTTTAATCAACTCGCAATCAAGGTTGACGCAGACACCACATACATTTCACCAAAAAAAAAGTTAAATATTTAGGAGTTATATTTGATCATTACCTGAAATGGAATCTCCACATAACCCATGTAACAAATAAATGAAGAAGCATTTTATTTAAATTTGGAAAATTGAAAGACATATTATACTTGTAACATCTGACGACCGTATATTTCTCCCTCGTTGAAAGTCATCTGAGGTATGCAATAGTTGTCTGGGGGGCAAGCTTAAAATCCCACCTTCACTCTTTAGAAGTTACACAAAGGAGATTTCTAAAGCTAATATATAACAAGAAGTCAAGATACCCAACAGACGACCTCTATAAGGAATCACAAATACTAGATTTGAGATAACTTTATTTCCTCTGATCCAGCAAAAAATACCACATCAACAAAAATAATTCACAACTTCCACGTCACGATTATGCTACTCGTCAGAAACATTATTACGTCCCACTATTGATGTTAAAAATGGTTTCACAAAGATCATACTCCTTTCTCGCACCAAAACTTCATAATATAATACCAGATAATATAAAAGGTATAATGAATAAAACAAGATTCAATAATACACTGGAAGAGTTTATACTCTCCCGTCCACGAGGCATGATTTCGAGTTACTTTGAAAATCACTCATGATTTATTGACATTTATACAAACGTTCTCATTATTCTTGTGTCATATACTGTACTTTATTTTTAATATATTTTATTCTATTTACAGTCGATCTTTGCTAGATTTTATTTTTACTCCACTGCATTCACTGCGCAATCAACATGTATTCACGAATGGATTTTAATAAATGTATATTATCATTACTTTTATCCTAATTGTATTTTATTCTACTGGTATTCTGTCTAAATTAATTTTATATATATATTCTACATGATATTCATGATGAACAATCACAAAATAATTCGAAGTTAATTTTGTACGAAACAAGTGCAACAGCACTTATCGTTCACCAACTTTATTCATTTTTTCAATTTACCTATTTGTTAGATGTTGTATATTTTTCTTTTTGAATAAAGTTCTTATTATTATTATTATTATTACTTTGGAATATTTGAATACATCAGGAAAGATACCCGTTGAAAATACCAAGTTCATCAGAGTAGTGAATGGTTTTTCCAGTGAATCAGAGGTTTCCTTTATTATACGACTGCCAAGGCCAAAACAATCAACTGCGTTAAAGTTTTTCAATTACGCTATAGCTTCTCTCACATCATAGATTGTCACAGGCTCCAAAAAAATGAGCCACAGGGGGTTGGAAAATAATCTGTTTTGAGGAGAACTTGATTACCTATTTATATTAGGTAATGTTTTAATGACCGTTTCAGCTATGGTCACGAAATAATCATTGAATTCATCTACTGTTATGTTGTTTGTAGGTGATGTTTTTTTTACTTTTGTTGGTTGCCAGCTGGATTTTGATTTATTTGTAGATGAGGAAAAGTAATTTTCATAGGTTGTTTGTTTGATTTTCTTGTTGTAATTTTTTTTTGTCTTGCAGGAAGTTTGGCAGAGGGATCTTTACTTACGTTACTTATATGTTTGATTATGGAAAGAGTTTCTCGAGCTGATTTCAAGTTTTCATCATACCATATTATCGGAGGTTTCTTGTGGATATCTCGGACCCTTCTTAGTGGTGTGTGTGTGTTTATCAGATGATATGCTAGATACTCTACACAATTGTTTTCATCTTAAATAGACCAATTTACATCATGTAAATCTTTTTAGAATTTTTTTATGCCACTATTTGTATATGGCCTGTAGTCTTGAGTTTCTGTACTCGTTAGATCATTGCTTCCATAAATAATATAATGGCCTAGATGATCAGCGATACATGTGTCTAAGACACCTGACATAATGGAGTCTGTATTTATATCAGTTAGTATATTATCAATACAACTTGATGACTGAATTCTTCTAAATTCAAGATTTCATACTTTAATGTGTTTTTTGAAAACATTGCAACACTGCCATGTATGTTGCTACTTCTACAAAATTTACTAGTCAATGCTGCCAGTGCTCGGAAAAACATAAAATGTTAAAATTAAATTTGTCTAGACATAATTCCTAGAACATACTCACTAGTGAATTTGAGATTTTTTGAATCAAGCAATTTGTATTGTCATAGTTGTCTACAGATAATGAATTTTTTTGAATCAGCTCGTTTGGGCACCTTGGAGGCTGTCCTGTCAAAAATTTTCACTTCTGAATGTGAAACGCTGGATAGCAGCATTTTCAGGCCAAATAGAGGGATCATAGACCGTTTGAACGTGTTTGATGGGGAAAAAAAATTTGAAAGATGCAGTATTTTCCCTTTTTCTCTATAGTTTACATTCGAAGTTTATGTTGGGAGCTGATTCATTTAAAAACTGTTTCAGATCGTCTTCATTCGTTCCAGGATGAATACGGAAATCTTGTAGATAGCCTAGTTTAGGTAGTGACTTTATTTTTGAATTGATTCCATTTGTTCCGTAAACGCGCTTTGAATTGAACCTCCAACTCATAGTGACCATTGCATTATCGATGGCTGTTTTCACCTGATCTTGGGAAATATTTCCTTTGTCAATATTTGTGTTTTTTGCGGCTGTGTCTCGTACTTCACGAACCTGTGTGTATGTTGATAGCTTTTATCTGCCTGAGGAATTGGTATATTGTTTGCCTTGTCCTTTGAACTCCGCAGGCTTTATCCAAACCATTCTGTCAAGATGGTGGTTCTGATAATAGGGGTCCTTGGTGGTATGATGAACACGCTGCTCTCGAATCTAAAAATCATACCGGCATGCCGTGATGAGGCAGAAAACATAGCCCAAAGAATGCAGAAGGCCGTTATTCTTGGTTCACTCCGTTTACTCAAGGCACATGATTCTCGGATCCAGTAACCACTCACCCCACGGACGTGGGGAGTGTTTGCTGGGGTTAATGATACACCAGCACGCCCTCCGGTAGTATCGGAGATCAGGGGACAGGGCCTGACGGTACATTCCTTATAAAAAATAACTCCCTCATAAACACTCGATGAGTGTACTCAAAGGCGTAGCCTGCGCGGGTAGAGGACGGATATTATTATTATTTGCCGTGGCGCTGACTGCTTTTTGTAATTGTAGTGGGCCTTTGCTCGATATCGCTGAAAGTTGGTTTTATACTTTTCAGTTTATAATCTTCAACGGCCTTATTTAGTAATTCAATCAACATTTCTTGTTCTGTTGCACGTTTTTCTAGTTGATAAATCAGTTTGCTGGTGACTGTATTTTCATTTTTCCCCTCATTAGCATGTAGGTGTTCATTGTTGGTTTTGTCAGAAGCATGTTCAACTTTTTCTGCTTCCTCACAACACTTTCCGTTTAGATAACTCAAAATAGTACACTCACTCAAGTTATCGGGAAGTTTTCTATTAACTATGATCTCAATAAGTTCGTTTTTATTCAATTTATTTAGCTTAGTTCTAATCGCTAGCTGTTCAGCCGACGATATCTTGATATAGACCACGTGTATGGAACTGAACAAGGAAATGCTCTCCTCGTAGTTCCAATAGAATCAATTAAACAACAATCGCTTCAAGCCTGAAGTCTTCAATACAGTGCCACCTGACATCAAAGAAATTCACTCACCAAAGGACCCCGCACCGCATCAATGGGAAATTGGCTTTCGGTGAATTTGCTTGTTTTTTTTATATGTTATAGACCTCATGATGCTGTTCAAATGTCTCCATTGCACCAACGTCCTAAATTCAATAGGTTCGCTTATACAGAGTGCTAAAGTTCACTTTTTAAAAATTTCAAATGACCATTGTGACGACTATTTCGAATATATCAACCAAATCAACTACACATCGTTTGTTCAATAGTCCTACATGGACTCACGATATACTGGGAGAGTCAAAAGTTAGCCAGTTTTGTAGTGATTTCTGAAAAATTGAGCGGTGGAATTTTATTCATTTTTAGATATTTCGTTAGATACCAATATCAATTCCAATACATGATGTCAGTATCTCCTGAATCCGACTTACATATTGTATACAAGACGTTCTATTTCTCATGAAACTCTGCACCCGTTTCTATTATTGCTTGAAATTCTGGACAACTCGATGAATAACTTGGTTGTTCACTATGAGTATCTAGATTGCAGATACGTTGAATTATAGGGTGATTTCAACAATAGTGTCTTTTGTTGATATTTTTCAGCGTAGTTTTTTTAAAGTTCATTATACCTATAGATAAGTTTCCATAACCATATTCTTTTCGTCACAAACCTTTTGAAATATTTTGAACAATGTAGGATATTCGTATCTGCAATCTATAGATAATCATAGTGAGCAACCCAGTTATTCATCGAGTTGTCCAGAATTTCAAGCAATAATAGAAACGGGAGGAGTACAAACGATGCGTAGTTGATTTGGTTGATATACTTACTCGAAATAATATCGTCACAATGGTCATTTGAAATTTTAAAAAAGTGAACTTTAGCACCCTGTATAATCGAACATATTGAATTTAGAACGTTAGTGCAATGGAGACATTGATCAGCATCACGAGGAGAAAATCAAGCAATTTCACCAAAAGCCAATTTCCTATTGATGCGGTGCGGGGTCCTTTATTTAAAGAAAAAAATAAAATGTAGATCTCGAGCAAACAAAGAATCACACCAAACAATCAACTTACAATAAATGATGTAATCTGGATATATGTATGTTCGTAGATATGTATTGAATTCTCAACACGATTCTTCGTAATAACTTCCCCTTTGTTTCTCTTACGATAAGCAAATGCTCATGTGATTTATTCATCACCATTTCATATTATTTTATAACCAATTTTGAAATACTCATATACGAATAAATAATTAATATTTTCATAACATTGTTATCAGTATACCTTAGGTGATTCTCTATCGGGAGATTTCCAATAATTATAATACTACTCAAAACTATTAACCGAATTTGTCTGTACAAGAATATTGTGATTTATTGAAATGGAAGAAGTTTAATTTTCTGAGCATCGAGGCACAACCCAGATAGATACATAGATTGTTTTTTGGGATATTCTGAAATGTCGTTGTCCAGGTGGTATTCATCAAAATTAATCAAAGTGGAATGATCTAAATAAGATATCTGCTACACAATTTTTTGAACATTTTATAATTTATAAGTCCTTTAACTTACACACATTGTATGTTGCTATTCAATTGATTTTCAATGAATAATAGTTACTTGTGAAAACAAAACAACATTTGTAAAAAAAATGAGAAAAGAAAAATAAATGAAGACACGTCAATCTAAGTTATTTCCATTCGGTAAAATCGTCTTTCGAACACGGAGAAAGGGAATCACTTTCAGGTAAACTCTTCAACAATATCCTCAACAAATCGACATTTTTTCCATGTTTCACAGTGTTATCCCAATAATATTCCTATATATCCTGAGTTTGCCAAGAGTGATTTCCTATTTCTGGAGAGACAGTTTTTGAATAAGAATGATAATTGTAAATTGTCAATCAAACGAAAGTCAACAGAAAATGTTTCACCTCAGACTCATCTCATATTGAGTAAAATTGAAAACGGAAGTCCTTAAACCCCAAAAGTAATATGCAAATTGAATTAGAAAATCCCTCCCACCGTCCCCATGTAAAACGCGTCAAGTTTTTATTTTTGCCGTAAAAATCTAACTTCAATCTCTCTTGGCCAAGGGGTTTTTCCTGTCCTCTTGCTGGACATTGCACGAGTGACTTAGAGCAGTGACAGTCTTTGCAAACTAGCCAGCTTTCCTCTGGTTGTCGCTTGTTCTGCCTTTGGCCACCACACCAGGGCTCCATACGTTATCGGGGGCCTCATTTTCGCTGTGTATAGCCAACGCGATTGTTTGGGTTCTTGTCCTTGTCAGCAATTTTCTCAGATGTTTGTTCCAGGTGAGCTTCGAGTCCCAAGTAGTTCGACTCCCCTGACATCTGTAGGCTTTTATCAAAGATACGAAGAGCTCTGTTTGTCTCTTAGTTTCTTTTTCCGGTGAGAGGCAAAATCATAGTTTTTTGGGAGTTGAGATTGAGGTTCTATAGCGCATGCACCTCGTTTGTACGTCTGTGAGTACTGATTGCATCAGATCAACACAGACCCCCCATATACTTCCCGTTCACCATTATCACGATATCGTCTGCGTAGCCCTGGGCATAAACTATTCCCCAATTGAGGTTTATAATGAGGCTATCTACCACGAGGTCCTACACGAGTTGGGATAGTACTCCTCCCTGAAGGCAGTCCCTCCTGGCTTTCACCTCCATCGTTTCCCCGAATAGGGAGCTTGTAATAATCTACAGCAGAGCAAGGCAGATGAACACTAATTTAGAACTGGAGCAACGTTTCTTTCCCTGAAGTCTGTGGTGATGAATGCATATGATGTTATGTCAGACCTCTTATAGATCAAGAAACGCTTTATTCGAAAGTGATATTTCAATCCTGCAGACTAGACTATGGACCGCAGTCTGACAGAATTTTCCGGGTTGACAGGCGTGTTGATTTCTTGGAAAAAATTGGATACCCTTTATCATCATCTCAGATATTTCTATCAACTAGTTCTTCCAACGTTTTAAGCATGAACGATGAGAGGCAAATTGGTCTGAATGCCTTGGCCTGGACATAAGATGGTTTCTCTAGCTTCGGTATGAAAACACCTCACCTTGGACCTCCGCCAACTGTTGGGTACGTACTTACCTGTGAGCATGATCGCTCTGAACAACCTGAATAGGTATAAAATCAGTGGGTATGATCCTTGCTGTAATAGTACAGGTTATATTTCCTCTGGCTCTGTTGATTTGAATTGACAGAAGGTTTCTATTGCCCATTTTACCTTCCTGCATATGATAACTTTCATCGCCCTATCTCAGATCTCCCTTGTGGGCCCAACCTCGTCTGTTTGTACTCTACTGTAACAAGACTGGGTCGTTTTTTTTCTCAGAGCCAGGAAAGTGAGTATCAAAGAGTATCTCTAGAGATTCTTTCTCTGAATAATCCATCGGCTCCTGTTTAGTCGTGAGCATTCAGCCGTGCTCTCGACTTATTCGCAGACATTTTTCCACGACTTCCTTTCCTCTCTTTGTATGGCTCTTTCGTACAGCCTTTGTGCTATCTACGTATTGATTCATCTGTCACCTTACTTAGAAATAGTTGTACTGTACAAAATAATTGTATTCTTTTTTTTGTGTATTGGCATCGACTGCTATGGTCATTAGCCAAATAATTGAACTTAATAGTGAAATAGAAGTGGTATCCATATACCTAATTTGTTGAAATACCCATTCTCTCCACACGTTTTCACCGAGTGAAAAAATGAGACAAACATCTGTCAGAAAACAACTACTTCCCTGGCTAATACCACGACGGACATTAAACTACATTTGATAGATATTTCTGCAACGTTCTTCTAAGAGGACCCAATTGCAAGTGCGTTTCTTGTAATTAAGCAGTAGAATATACTTCATTTGGCTGGGAATGTCCACCTGCAGACATGCATGTTTTGGTATAGCCTCTCATCAGTGCCAAGGTAGGTCGGACAGCATTATAATTGTCCTGAATGAAGTAGAAAAAAAGTGAACTGTGGAGACTTCGAATTAACTCCTGGTACTTGTGTTATGTTTTAGATTATACAACCATGTAAACCCATTTCCACTTGAGTGAGCCATTGTATGGCGGAACAGTTCTCAAAAAAAATCATCAGTTCTGAAACAATAACCTTGATGTAGTAATGTTGACTTCCTCAATAGTGGCCTCTTTACCGAGTTATTCAAATTTGAGGGTCAAAATTGTTATTTCGAAACTATAAGAGATGATTAAATTTGCGCATCTATGTGACGAACAATATGCTGTTAAGAAACATTCTCAGTTTATCTGTAGATATCCAAAAAAAATAAACCCAAATTTTAAAATCCCATTTTTTAGCGATAGTTTACGATGGATATCAAAATATTCAGCATGATTTAAACAATGTATAATATGTGAAATTTCTTCGCATGAAAGTTTCAGTTGGCTTCAATTCCATCAGATAACACTTGTCAAACTAATCGACTTGTTGTTACCCCATTATCTGTCACGTATGCTGTAATTTTTGTTTTAAGATTGTTTTTTCTTTTTACCAGCTGTCATCCCCCTATGAACGGCAGCCCTCAGAAGTCGAAACTTGTGCGAGCTAAGGATTAACGAGGTCTCACCTTTCAACTAGATTACTATCAGAGTAATAATCATGTAGAATGTTTTTTTTTAAACAAGAAATAATATATAATCTGATTAAACTAGATTTTAATGAACTTTATCGAAAGTATCTGTCTCTAACTAGAGATGAACTAACGAAATAACACAACACTGACGACAAAAAATCTGAAACATCAAAGCAATTGCTCCTTGCCTTGCCTTCTTGCTGAATACATAAACGTGCTCGCCGTCCTAAGTTTTCTACATCCCTTGCTATATCCCTTCTTCTAATTGACCGAAACTATTCAATCATGCTTCTCCTGAAATTCTCAAAATTATTGAATTCTTGTTGGCCATAAACCCTGTTTTTTTATATGCTCTACAAAAAAGTATCAAGTGCTGTAAGTTCAGGCGAACTTGCTGGCCATTTCACATGACCATTATTTACAATCCACCTCTATAGGAATATTTCTTTTAGGTATTCACATACTCCTCTGGTATTATGTGGATGGGCACCGTCATGTTGAAACAAATATTGATTCAAATTTATGAGAGGTAAATGTCTAGATTATCCTCCATTAAAAAAATAAGGACCAGGGATTTCATCTCCACAAATTCCAGCCCATACGTTCAAACTGAACCGTACCTGTGGCCTAACTGCTCTAAACTCTCTGGGATTGTGCTCATCATTTCTATTGAACATACCAAAATTAGTGAAAGTGCTCTCATCCGCCCAAATGAACTTTGGGAGAAATTGGGAAAAATCATTTCTATTCATCAACCAATTACAGTTAGTAAGCCAACCTCCGTTCAGGATCACCTGGGTATTGTTTTTGGCAAATAAATTTTGTAGCATTTTATACCATTTCCTCTCAGATCCCTCCAAACATTTGTTTGTGGCGCTCCTATATTTAAACCAACTTCATGTGTCGAAACGGACGTATTCATATTTATCTAAAAAACAGAAAATAAAAAAATTAATATTTTAATGAAAGAATAGTTTATTACCGCCTTTTGAATATTGTTTCTCGTATTTTGAATATTGTTTCTTATATTTTCATCTGATCGACTTCCATATTTATCCCTCGTTTTTTTTTTAAACTACCATACTAAGGGAGATTTCTATCTAATTTTTTTAATAATGTTCTTGCTGGTTGTATAGTTGAAGGTATTACTCTCAGAATTATTGTCTGCTTTATGAAACAGTTTTATCATTTCCCGTTTTTCTTGGTTCGAAAAAACCATTTAACGTTTATCATCACTTTGAAATTGTGACAGCAGACGTGACTACGTGATAGATAATAGCGTAACAACGAACCAACTCATTTAACATGTGTTTTTGTCGAAGTCAGAGCCTACTTGAAAATTCTAGTTTTTGAGAATTATAAAAAGTTGTGACATAACAAAGTATCACATATTATACATCATTGCAATCAGAATGAAAAACTGTATTTGTAACAGTTCAATATGACTCCCTTAAGAAGATATAAAGTTCATGAAGGTGGCCAAGAGACGAAACGTCGAATGGTGAATCTGAAAATATCATCGTATAGCGGGGATGAAATGGCAATGTGAATGTGCTGTTCATTTTGTTGTTCTTCATCAAATAACGCCAGAAAAAAATTAAATGGTTTTTCAAAATTTCGGTTTTTTCCGGATATCTCCGGATATACTGGCATCACACGTTGAAAAGTAAGGGCTGCATATTCCCTAGCTCGAATAAGAATTTCGAAGACTTTTGAGGGTTGTACTCTTAAGGGTGTGCAACTGGTTGACGGAAATTACAACAATAATACTAGTGTCTTTTATAGTTTCCGAAATCCCAATGGTGGACCTCGAATTTTAATTACCCGGTATAACCAAATCCATCTTTGTGTGTATCACTGCATCTTTGACAGTCCAGATGAGACACACTATCTCAACACTATACTTTGAGTTCCTAAATTGGTACGTACATAAACCACAATGGAATGAAATATACTCATTTCTGTAGAATCTGTCACCGAAGAACTAAGAATCTGGGAGCGTGAAATGACGATTTTTTTGTCACGTTTGGTCTGAAATATAATAAATTCTCACCCACGACTCTCTTGCAGAAATCTATTACACGGCTGATATCCGGTGACACGTTTCACTTTATGAGCCTGGATCCATCGCAAGTCATCAACTATGCGGCTTTCCCTCCGCTTTATAAATATTACATTAATTCCAATCTAGCAATCTCACACATATGTGTTCATTCCCATAGGTACATTGAGCATTTTTGACATAAACATATGATTCAGAAAAGATGTGAGGAATAATATTATTAGGAGTTTACAAATATTTTCTTCCCTCGTGTAATCTCCCCAGTGCTTGGATTATTATTAGAAATTTGATCCAGTGCACGAATGTTCAAAAAATTATCCCGAATCGGAGACTAGAAAAAAATGTGGTTTAATAATTCAAGCACGTCGGGGATTCAGTAAGGACCCCCAGTCACTCAGTAGAATGGCTTTCGGCAAATTTTGCTCAAATTTTGATGTTATATATCCTGGCATCTTCATCACGTAGTTCAATTTACAAATCGACCTTATGACCAGTTGTCGAGCTACATGGTGTCAAAAATTCGGTTTTTGCTATTTTGGGTATTATACATCGATTTGATTTGTGTGCTCTAATTCGAAATGTAACTCTTTTAGAAATAAATTCCAAGTTGTAGCCCATGAGTTGGTACCTCCATTCGAATAAAGATTAATATCTCTTAAGAGGTGTTGAATTACAGAATGGCAAAATATTTTTATAGAAACAGATAAATATCAGTACCATAATCTTTTCGATGTGAAAAAAAGACGAAACAAACATGAAATGTAACTTTTTCAAGGATTCATTTTTAACAGAGTCAATTATTGATTGCTTATTAATCATGACACAATTTCATTCATTGGAATAATAATTGATAGTAAAGTTTGAACAATTACTTCCAACATAAATTCCCAAAGATGTTCCGTATTGCTACTGATCAGAAACGTTCTTGAAGATTTGATTCCACAATTTCATCAGTAATTTTAAATTATTTAGAAGAAGATGGAAAATTCCATATTTCGTTAGATATCTCAATTTTGTTATTCAAACTATCTTCTACAGGCCGTTTCTTTTATCATGTGGTAACATTGCTATATTCTAAACCGTAATAGATACAAAAACGATTAAATGGGAAAAAATTTACCTATTGTGGTGAGCAGTACATTGGTCAGAGAAAATCTACGGGGACTCTCGCCCTTCCCGACTTATACAGGGAAAACTAAAAATGCTGTTTTCGGTTTTTTACGAATAGAATGGTTATTTCAGAAAATATAAAAAAATTAAAGAGTAAAGTTTGATTGTATTCAAAATGTACTAGAACTACGTAATGATAAATTTTTAATTAAACGTAATTAAAAATTGTTGTCACTGATGATGCTAGTTATTTTATATGAAACGTTATAAAAATGTCGAGTGTGATATACCACTGAATTGTGATTTTATCGCTCTATCAATATTTGTGATGAAATAGATAGGTCCGTATCTGAAAAAAATAGTTGATGATGGCGGTGTTGACACGAAACGAAATAATTGGCAAATTCTAGCTGTTTGTTTTGATATTTATCTATTTCTATAAACATTGTTTTGCCATGCCATGCTGTAATGCAACACCATTTCTGAGAAATTATTTTCAATTCGAATAGAGGCACTTGAGATTTACAACTCCGATGTGATGAGTTCATTTCTAAGAATGTTCAAATGAGCATAATGCCCAAATTAGCAAAAATCGAATTTTTGACATCCTGTAGCTCGAAATCTGGTCATAGGATTGAACTGTAAATTGGACCACTTGATGAGGATACCAGGATCTAACACATATAAATTTTTTTTCGCATTTAAATTACTTCATTATCTATGTTCATACTCCTAAAATCGCGAATTGGATCGACATTTGGTGTTTTACAGTAAATATTGAATTAAAAACTCTCTATACGGATTTTAGACACCAAGTTCTACCAGTAAATATATTTTAAAGTATTATAAATGAACAACAAACTCGAGTTTTGAATCTCTTTCATTCATTTCTATTGGTACTAAATATTTCATTACATTCAAAATGTGTGATTACTGCTCTCCAAGTACTCTCATTTGGAAAAAGAAAACTAAATGTTCATTGGCGTACCGACTGAGTCAAACTACAGAAATAAAAAGTTTTGAAAAGGTAACAGACTAGAAATAGGACAGGCAATGGGTAGGTTCTGACTTATAAAATGTCAAGAAAACTTCTCATTTGGTAGATTAATTTGTACCAGTTTTGTGTCCTGATTAATATTCCGAATTTTCGACCTTAAGCGACCACCGCTCGAGCGCCATATTGGAGAAATATTATCGAAAACCGGGTTTTCAAGAATATCTTCTCTCCAGTGCCACCTTGGTTGAAAATGGTTAAAACAAAAATTATAAAGCATGAAATTTCTGCAACTTTTTCATTTATCTGATTGGAAAATATTTTCCACTGAAGTTGCTGAGGATTTTATGTTCTATAATTTCAATAATAACAATTTTTGACCTAGGTAGCACTCGAGGGGGAAACCGCTAGGTAATTATGGTGTACATGCCTTGGGTATTAGTGGCATTAGTTGGGTATTAGTCGGGAATTAGTGGTATTAGTTGAAAACTATTGGGTATTACTGGGCATTACTCGGGAATTAAAGTTATTACTTGAATTTTTTTGGGTATTACTGGGCATTACTCGGGAATTAAAGGTATTACTTGAAACTTTTTGGGTATTACTTGGCATTAGTCGGGAATTCGTGGTATTACTCGGGTATTACATGGGAATTAGAAGAATTATTCGGGAATTAGAGGAAATTTCTAGAAATCTTAATGATGAAAAAGTATAAGTTGAGACTCAATGAACTCAAAATGAACCTATTAATGCATGACTGGGAATAACTACGACAACGAGGTATTTTTTATATGTTGGGCCAACTCAATGAATTCACTTCGATCTTGAATTGAGCTGGTGTATGAAAATTGCACGACAAAGAGTATATTTTGGAGCTTTAGTAATTGTCAAAAACCCAAGATCAGAACAGAATTAGTATGTCAGGTAATCTTTCAAGATTTTTAACGTTGGACCACGAATTCCGTATGTGTAAAGCTTGTCAAAGAGTTTGTTATGTGAAACGGTGTCAAAAGCCTTGGCCAAATCGAGAAAGATAGCTAAGCATCTTTCCGAATTGTTGTTCTTTTGAATAAATCCAGTACGGCCTACTCTGTGTTACTTTTGTTGATGAATCCGAATTGACTCTTAGTTATTACGTTGTTTGTTTCAAAAAATTCAGTTAATCGGTTTTTCAGACAATGCTCTAGAAGTTTCGCAAAGTTACAAATTACTGAAATCGGGCGGTAGTTACCCAGTTCATATTTATGACCTGACTTGTATATGGGAGTGACTTTGGATTCTTTCCATTGAATCGGTATGATACCAGTTTCGAAACAAAAATTGATCATGTGCATAAGCGGTTTCGCTAGGAACCTATGATTTCCTTGTATTAGTTTTGTCGTGATCCTGTCTGGGCCAGGAGCGCAGTTGTTTTTAAGCTTCGACATAATTTCGATGATTCCGTTCTCAGTTGTTGGTCTGAGGACGATTGAAGATGAGATCAATTCATTCTTCAAGAAGTTTGGTGGAGCAACATTGGATTTATCAATTTTTTCAGCCATTTCAATCCCAATGTTTATGAAATATTCATTGAAAGTTTCCGCATTTTCTTGTCTGTTAGTAACTTACCATCCTTCTTTATATTGCCTATTTTTTTAAGCCTAGTTGTTTTGTTGGTTATTTCATTGATTATTTCCCACATTTTTTTACAATTGCCATTATTTTCATCTAGCTTGCTTTTATAATATTCATTCTTGGTATTCCTGATTATTTTAATCAATTCATTTCTATACTGTTTATATTAATTTTTCAATTCTTGGCTAAATTTCTTATTAAGTTTCAGTTTCAGTTTATCTCTAGTTTTGATAGATTTTATTAAGCCTGGGGTGATCCAGAGTTTCAATTTATATGGTTTATTCGGAAATGATTTATATTCTATTGAACAAGTATTTATACAATCATCTAATCTCTCAATGAATTTGTTATAGGATTGTTGAGCTATCCTACAGTCTAGAACCTCGGCCCAGTTTTCGTTCTGTAAAAGATTATTTATGCTTTTGTGATCTAATTTCTTGTGAGATTCCTCTGCGTTAGATTCGCTTTTCTCGAATGATTCGTTATTCAGAGACAGTATTATGGAAGTGGTGTTGATTGATACTTTCCTACACTTTTTCTGTTTTCTGACAAAAATATGGTCTATTGTTGATTTTGTGCTATAAGTTACTCTCGTTGGTACATTGATATACGTGTTAGTTATGACAGTTGTTATTATCACGTATAGCCGTGAATGTAGTCACTCTAAATGATATCTATTCTGTGCTGTACAATGTTGTATGTTCCATGATATATAACTGTAGGTGTAGTTGTGTCAGTTGCGGTGTAGTTAGTAAAATTCCATTAAACAGTTATAGTTGTTTATTTCTCCGAAAGAACATAAATTGGTAGCAAACAAAATATTAACAGGTTATGGGCCCAGAAAAGTCTCTTTGGGTTCATGAGAGAAAATCTGCAGTAGTGTGATATTTATTTCAGTTGAAATAAAGATCTGTGTTCATTTTGAAGTCCGGTCGTGCAGAAACGAAAAAAAAAGAAGATGGCGTCGACAGCCATGTCGTTACCTCAACTGAGTGGGACGAATTTTTCGAATTGGAAATTTAGGGTCAAGGTACTTCTCGACAAAGAAGAAGTGAGCAAGGTTCTAGCAGATTCATGGGAAATTACAGAGAGCAGCAGGGATGCTAAGCGCAAGAAGGAACAGAAAGCCAAATGTATTATCGTTCAGTGTATTACTGATAAACATATTGAGTACATAGAAGACTCGCCAACAGCCAAGCACATGATGAAAGCATTGGAAAATGTTTTTCAAAGAAAAAGCCCCTTGTCGAAGCTTTTTGTGATGAAACAATTATTAAAATTGAAATTCAAAAGTGGAGATCTCCAAGACCCCTTTGTGGATGTTGAAACCTTGTTGAGAGAGCTGGAATCATAAGGCTCAAAACTAGATGATAATGATAAGGCATGTTTCCTACTTCTCACCATGCCAGAAAGGTATGACATAGTAACAACAGCTTTGGAAACTATGTCGAGTGGTATAACATTTGATTTTGTTAAAAGCCGACTTCTGGATGCAGAACTTAAACTCAAAGATGCAAGCAAGGGATATAATGAACAGGCAGGTGACTGTTCATTGCATGCGTACAGTCAAAAAGCAAGTCCAAAGCATGTTATGAATGTAGAGCTCTAGGACATTTCAAGATTGACTGTCCCAAGAAAAGCCAGTGGCAATCATCAAGATTCCCTGAGAGAAATCAGAGAAGACGAGGCCATTATAGAGGTGGAAGTAACTACAGAGGGAATAGCAGGACAGAAAATGCACACATCACGGAAGAAGAGATATCATTAATTGCCACAGAAGATAAGGCAATAGCTCTAATTAATTCAGCTGAACAGTCCACAAGTTTATACTTCATACTGGACAGTGGTGCTACAGAACATTTAGTGACAGATGAAGTAAGTCATCTGAAGACAGACATCACGTAACTAGGACAAGAATGGGTGATGAAAATAGCCAATGGAGATAGTTTGGTGGCACAAAGACGAGGAAATTCAACTTTAACAGTTGGCAACAATGATAAAAAGGTTATAACACTTCAAGCACTGATTGTTCCAAAGTTAATTCATAACCTCCTATCTGTAAAGAAAATAAACAGTCAAGGAAATACTGTTATTTTTCAAAATAACCAAGCCATCATAACAAATAACAAATCATTTCAGATGGAATGTGAATCGAGAGGAAATTTGTTTGTAGCTAGTTTCAATGTTGTAACAGAAAACTGCAGTTCAACATATGTAAACGAAACAAACTGTATCTTGGCAAGTCAAGAAAATTTGTGGCATCAAAGACTTGGTCACCTCAACAATGAAAGTTTAAAAAGTATGAAACTCCCATACAGCGACAAAATTTGCAGTCCATGCAAACAAGGAAAATCGATGAGATTACCATTCCGATCTTTGCCGTTACCTCGATCTAAAAAGCTAGGGGAATTTCTATATAACGACTTAAGTGGACCAATTAAAACCCCGACGAAACCTGGAGAAAGGTACTATCAGACCATAACTGATGATTATACCCATTTCATGGTGGTATACCTTTTGAAAACTAAGGACGAGGCAGAAGGAAATCTGATGAACTATATTCGACAGTTGGAAGCTATGGGAAGTAAATGTTGCAAAATCCGATCAGATCGTGGAGGAGAGTTTAGCTCATATGCTTTGAAGAATTTTTGCAAACAAAAGGGGATCCAACTACAGTATACACTTCCATATACTAGCCAACAAAATGGTGTTAGCGAGCGGGCAAATAAAACCTTATTAGACAAAATTAGAACTTTATTTGCTGAGACAAACCTTCCAAAATATTTATGGGGTGAGGCCATCAGATGTTCCGTCTATCAATTGAATAGGTCTTCGACATCAGCTCTAAGAAATCGCATACCAACTGATTTATATTATGAAAAATCTGATTTATCAAAGTTACGTGTCTTTGGTTCAAAGGCTTGGGCACACAAACTACCAATACCTGGAGATAAATGAGATACAAATGCTAGAGAAGTAAGAATGGTAGGGTATGGTACCAACGGATACAGATTATGGGATCCTGTCACAGATGCAATTATAATTGCACGAGATGTTCGCCTTGATGAAACCGATATTGTATTCAACCCATTTAAACAACAAAGCGAAGCAGTTGTAGAAAGATATTTGGATAATGGAGATGCTGAAGAAAACAGTATAGAAAAACAGATTGATCAAAGTGAAGAAGGTGGAACAGAGCAGTTCTCTGGAAATGAAGAATTTTCAAACAAAACTGAAAATGAAACTTCTAGAAATGAAGAATTTTCAGAAAGAACTGAAAATTAAACAAAGGTGGTACCACCACAGACAAGGACAAGAACCAGGATAGTCAACCCACCAACTCGGTATGCTGACTACGAGCTTTATTCAGCTTACTGCTTTATTGCCGGTGAACCTGAAAACTACGACAAAGCAATGTCAATGGGAGAGGGATGGGAAGAAGCCGTTAAAAGTGAAATTGAAGCTCACGAACAATACAGATCGTGGACTTACTCCACTCTACCCAGAGATAAAAAAGCAATAGATACACGTTGGATCTTCAAAGTCAAGTAGAATGGTATTAAAAAGAAACGACTTGTTGCTAAAGGGTATCAGGAAGAAACAACTTATAATATGTATGCTCCAGTAGCACGAATACCCACCAAAAGACCCTTATTGTCTTACGCACTGCAACACTTTGATGGGCTGTGATGGTCGTGTGGTAGAGCGTTCGCCTTACAAGCATAAGGTCGTGGGTTCAAAGCCCAGCACGGCCATCGGTCCCGAATCTTTTCCTTGCTCGCACAAGCTCCTAGGAGCTTCAGAGGGGTTTCTCTCTCTGGAAACCTGGAAGATTCGTTACAAAAAAAAAAAAAAAGAAAAACACAAGTGGAATGTCAGACAACTAGACATTCCCACTGCTTTTCTCAATGGAGATTTGGACGTTGACATTTTTATAAAAATGCCTCAGGGTGTGCAAAATAAACCTGGGAAAGTTCTCAAACTAAAGCGTGCTCTTTATGGACTACGTGAATCTCCAAGAAAGTGGAACGAAAAATTCCACTCATTTGCAGAACATAATGGACTGAGAAGATCAGGAAATGATTTTTGTCTATACATTGCCATCACAATGTGAAAAGATAGTAAACTCTCCTAAAATGAAATTCAACGCTAAAGATTTTGGTACACTAAAGAGTTTTCTAGGAACAGAAATCTCACAAAATGAAGAAGAACTGAAAATTTCTCAAAGCTATTTCATTGAGAAAATTCTTGTAAAATTCAAAATGAAGGATAGCAAAGGTATAAACACCCAGATGGAACCAAACTTCCAAATGGATTTACAGAGTGAAATTCGCAAAGATATTCCACTAAGACAACTAATTGGTTCACTACTATATATATCTATAGTCAGCAGACCAGATATTAGTTTTGCCACATCATACTTGAGCAGATATCTCGACCATCCCACAGAACAGCTTTGAAAGGCCGGTAAGCGAATTCTACGGTACCTGAAGCAAACTCAGTACAAAGCTCTGACGTTTCATGGCACCAACCATGATGGACTCTACGCATACTCAGATGCCGATTGGGGAGCCAATCTCCTCGACCGAAAAAGTAGTAGTGGCTCAGTGATTTATCATTATGGAAATGTAATATCATGGTCATCTAGAAAGCAAACAAGTGTAGCTTTAAGCACTTGTGAAGCTGAATATATTACTTGTGCTGCAACCATTACAGAACTAATATATTTGAAAGGAGTTCTCATTGATTTAGACTTCAGTTCACAAAACGTACCTTCAATATTTATTGACAATCAGAGCACAATAAACATGATCGAAAGCTATAAAAATAGCAAAAGATCAAGACGTATAGATATCAGAATGCACTTTATAAGAGATCGAGTTGCAAAAAGGATATTTCTTTAAAATATATCTGTTCTAACAAAAATGCAACTGACATTTTTACTAAATCTTTGTGTCAAACTAAATTTAATCATTGTTACAATATGTTGAAAATAATATAACCATTGTTTAATTATAATTGAAACATTTATATATTTTTTGTTAAAAAGATTCTCTTGTTATGTTTGACTAGGGACAAGTTAAAGTTGAATGCTGTATGTTCCATGATATATAACTGTAGGTGCAGTTGTGCCAGTTGTGGTGTAGTTAGTAAAATTCCATTAAACAGATATAGTTGTTTATTTCTCCGAAAGACCATAAATTGGTAGCTAACAAAATATTAACAATACGAAACATATCCATTTTCGGTAAAAGTGTTAAGTACTGATTCACGCTGTTAGAAGCTCTGTCCATAAGATTAAGATATTGATATCTACTAAAAATATATCTATGTTTTGTTTTTTCAAGTTTGGTAGAAACTCACTCAAATCATCAATAAATTTACTAGTATTAGGTGCAGGTGGTCGATATGATGCAGTTATCTGTATTGATATATTAAATACTGTTAAGGATATTATTAACAAATTGGTTTCCGATAGTTGAAAAATAGTTGCAGACACTTGTAATGTGTCCTTAGCATATATTATGATCCCATCATTTTAGTTATATTTTGATTCATTGTAATGAATAGAAAAGTTGGGAATTGCTATGTTCCAGCATTCTGAGAGAACGATGATATCAATGTTTTTCTTGATACTTCTTATATTAAAATGAAATATACCAACATCTCTGTAAACCTTCCAAATTCGCCATCATTGATATATTGATGTATATTGGAGAATGTTTTAGTTTCTACTTCGTTATGATTATCTAGAACATCTAAAAACTCTAACATAACTAAATATAATCAGAATAATCACAGAGTGTTTAGTAAGGATATATAAAATAAGATTAACAAAGTATGAAATGCATCTAGCTCTCCTAGCCATTTTTTATGTAAATGTAAAGATAAATTAAGAACATGCCTATATGTATTAGGTAAATGTTTGATTGAATTCCTTTTCACATCTTATAATTGCAAGTTTATTATTTTGATTCACAAATATCTTTCCGGATTCAGTCCAAACATTTCTCAAAGAACTTTTATCAACTGTTTTTGTTAGCAATTCAACGCGTAATTTGGTTAGATCTTCTCTCAGAATGACACCAGTTCCTTTCAGCAATTTCTTTTTGTGGTGTATTTCCTGCCTCAGTTCGAAACTTTTTAATTTCAAGAAAATACCCGGGGTTTGTTATCAGCAATTACTCTTCCAATTCGGTAACATTGTTCGATATCTTCTTCCTTTATTATTGCGGATAATTTTGATGTTAATAGTTTTATAACTTCCTGTTTTGTAATTTCTTCCTTTCTTTCATGGAGGTTGAAAATTCTAAGATTCCTTTTTTTCATTTCTTGTTTCATATTATAATTTTGTTCCACGGGAAGTGTATTTTCATCAATCCATTTTCTCAAAGAAACATCCTGTACTTCTAGTTTCGTTTCATTTTCAAGAGTTGTATGGGTTAATTGTTTTTTAATATCTTTTATTTTTTTTCCATATTGGTAAGCTTGGTGTTTACGGTTTTTGCGATCGCCTCCGATAAACTATCTGCTATAGTTTTTATAAACACTTGGTTATTCATACATGCCTTGAATGCTAAGTTAACGGCACTTTGGATTTCTTCCTTTATTTCCCTGTTAATGACCATAGTTTTTGAAAATTGTACACGTTCATATGTTATTTTATTAGCTTGCTAGGAGCGCACTGACACGTCTACTCACTGTCGACACACATCGAATACTGAGGTATTACTCGGGTATTAGAGGAATTACTTGGGTATTAGAGGAATTAGTGTACACAATTTCCTCAGCGGTTTCCACCTCGGTGGCAATGGAGAGAAGATATTCTCGCAAAGCTGGTTTTTGGTGGGTTTTGGTTGGTCGCTCAAGGTCGCAACCTCAGTATGTTAATAAGGACACCAAACTGTACGAATTCACTAAATCAAAACTTTCCTTGACTTTGTAGTGAAAGTTGCCTGGATAAAAAAGGTGTGAGTTCTTAAGGGATTCTTTTTTTTTTTTTTTCCTGACGTCGAAATATCTGAGGCTATACAATACCTACAGTATCATCATATTATCGAAGAGAATGAGAAGAAAATTTAGAAATTACTGGTTTGACTTCGTCTCAAGTATCTGAAAAACTTCTTTCAGATGAGTAAAGTCGGTTGACGAAAAAATGGTCTCTAGGAAAATCTCTAAGCTCTTGCCACTGTTCTCCATTACAGATATCACGACTCCCTAGCTCGAATACTACAGTTATCTTCAAATGTTTAAAAAAGTGTCACATATTGTATTGAACCTAATCTCTTGAAACCACCACCAAACCTGCCTGTTCAAGATTTAATGAAACCCCAATGTTGCACCTCAAGTCTATAACAGTCTCTATTGATTACTGAATTACCTCGTGTAAACACATAATGAGTTATTTTGAAACAATTACGTCAAAGTAGATGGAGTACTATGCTGAAGTTATGTGTGGAATTCAGAATTGCCTAAGTTAATTCACCTACATGATTACGAAATATCTGCCACCTGCCACACACATATTCGCTAATCGCCATTGAATAACTCTAATCGATAATGAGGTTTATCTTATGGCAACATATTCCTTTGATCGACTCAAACGCTCAGCTAACTCAATCATGTCTTGCCAAATTCTTCTTTATCATCGTGATAATTACGCTGCACTAATTGGTGAACTCGATAGAAATTAATATAGCATTTTGTGAAATGCTAATAAAAATAATAATACTCCTTCATAAAAACTCGTACACTCTATAAAGGCATAGCATATGGGGGTAAGGGACTTCTATTACTATTATTCATTCAATTGTTCAATGTTCATCAAATAAGACTCTATCGCACGTGCTGATGGCACTAAAGCCCTTGAATATTAATATTGTTAAAAATGACCACCTGTATACATGCATGTTTCGAGTTCTTTTCCTCTCATTAGTGCTAGGATAGGTCAGACAAAAATAGAGTCGTCTTATTCCGCGAAACCAATGACAACATTCGAAAGCCTCACAGTCTTTCCCTACGAATAAAGCCGTGACTTAGAATAAGTCAGTCACAGCGCCAACAAAAAGAAATAAAATACCCTCGTCTCCACATATTTCCATTAAGTCACGTCTCCATTCGTACGGAAACACTATATCGGTTTTGAATGTTATCATTCGTTGTGAGGAACAAGATGACTCTATATTTATGTCTGACCTATCCTAGGACTGATGAGAAAATAGGACTTCTAAACATGCATGTATGCAGGTAGTCATTCCCTACAAATTGAAGGATAATATGCAATGGCTCTATTACATTCAGCACTTGCAATAATGTACTCTCTGAGGAACATTGCACAAATGGATGACAGATGTAATTCACTGCCCGTGAAGGGAAGTACTTGTTTTATTGAGAAAGGTATTTTCGACCGTAGTCGGATTTTTTTTTTCATTAATTCCATAACTCTCCGTATACATACTTTTCGAACTTTATAAAAATATCAGACGTCAGCAAACTGTGAGGTAAGTCTTAACCCATGTCACACAATAAACACTAACAGAAAGTGCCCACCATTCCACCAAGAACGCCTATTATCAGAATCAATATTTAAACAGAATGGTTTGGGTAGAACCTGCAGAGTTCAAACAGTAGATCTCGATAGTTAGTCCATTTTTTCTTCCCTTTCCGGACGATGTTCGTTTCGCTAAGAGCCTAAAACTCAATTTCGAAAATCGTCATAGTCTGTTGGTCGAGGAGGACTACATCAGGCTTAATGGCTTGTATTTACCTGAGGTTGATGAATGAGTAGTTTCAATAGATTCGACACTTCTCACTATCCATGGAGCAGATGGTAGTACAACACTCGTCACACCACGTTATGCCTGTGGGTATAGGCTGAGACCGTATAAGCTAGACAGACAGACAGCAAATGCATTATGGTCTCAGCTGCCTCACGACATGCTCTGTATCTAGTGTCAGGAACCTCTATACCCATCACGCAACTACGGTTTACGAGAGTGTTGAAGACACTATCTTGGTAGGCCATTATGACTCCTTTGGATTCCAACTTTAGCCGACTTGACCTGAGAGATGCGAAGGTCAGGTTCCTGCATGAGCCAAGATGTTCAATGTTCTTTAAGAAGCTCCCATGCATTAGCTTATCCTTACTTAGCTGTGGGTGCCTCTCAATTCCCGCAGCTTTGACATGGGCTTCCTACTGAACGGGTTCCAACTCGGTGACATAATTTGTGTTCGTCCGTTCGGTATCGAATACGAGACCAAGTTCAGTGACTGCATGGATTGCTGCCTTGAAAATAAATGCTCCAATCCCTGCTTTTTCATGATCACATACTGAGCAGAGAAGGGGATCTGAACTCCTAATGACTTTTTAGACTCCAACCAGTACCATTCTGTTATGTAGTCACTCCGAACTCAAAAGTCCACTGGCCTCCCCGTTGTCTGGGGAAGCATAACGGTGGAACAGACGATTAGGAATGCAAGCTCCTATGAAAATGCATCATTTTGTGAGTTTTTACATCGAGTTGTCGCAGCTCTTCATGAGTCCATTTCATCCAAATGGGTACAGGAGAACCGGAACGGCAAGCATATTAGTTGCATCAACTTTCTCCTTGTCAGACAGTTCTTATGACAAGATCTGTCGGATTTTATGCTGATGCCGTTAGAAAAATTTAGAACGCCATAATTCTTTGTTCACTCCCTGTACTCAGACCACATGAACCTCGGACCATATAATCACTCAATTCGTGAACGTGGGGTGTGACTATTGGCGCCCTACAAATGTATCGGGGCTCTGGAGACAGAATCCGAATTAGATATTCTTAACGAGAAAAGAAATCAATAACACTCCCTCATGAATACCTGTAGAATGTACCCAAAGGCATAATCTGTGCTGGTAGGTTCGGTTTGAAGGTTTGAACGTGAGTGGGCTCTTATCAAGCCCTCCACTGCGGCCAATGGCCAATTGTGAGGGTAGGGGACGCCTATTATTATTTTTATTCGTGCCGCTTCTGGGTGACTCACTCATTTTTAGTGGCGTAATCACTTCTCAGTTGTAGAAAAACCCGGAAAACCTGCAGCACAACCCCGGGTGGTTGGTGCGTACTCCAAGTAAGCACCAAGTGTCGGGATTAGCATCTAGGCAACTTGACTTGAGTTTACCCAGGAGGTTGTCCATGAGATGGGGAAACATGCAGCTTCCCTGAGGGCAGCCCCCTTCCACCCAGGCCTCCAGTCTGAGGTCGCCCCAGGAAATCTCTTCCGTTTTAATTATTAGCGACGATACAACCCAGCTGACCATCGAGTGAGGCGTCCCTCTGGCCATTTGTGCTGCCTGTATAGTCGCTGTCGCCTTGTCAAAAGCGCCTCCTACATCGAAGAACACTCCTTTGAACCTTAATGTCCTTTCAATCCTTCAATCACTACAGTATTGAGTCGAACTCAAACTATTGCTACTATCAGTTACGAAGAAAGAGATTCATTTCGTATATAAGGAGTAGAGATGTAGATTTAAAGAATATGTTAGTGAATGAGTAAAGAAATATAAAAATCGTTTTGTAAGAAAGATTCAATCATTTCAAGACTTCATTCAGTTGTTATTCTACGTATAATCAGCGACTATTCCTTTGAACTAGTATGAGAAGATTTCATGACAAAGCTATTGTAATGAAAGGTATTACTTAAAAAAGTAATTATTCTTTTAAAAACTCATAAACGTAGCAAGATAATTCATATCCCTAAACTCTTCGCCAATTAAAAAACGATTATTTCATTCGTCCGTGTTATTCCAGAATAAACTCACGGTTGAGAAGGAAAATTAATGGGTAAGGTCTTTTACATTTACAAATTGAAGACTACAAGTACGCTTGATCTATTACGACTGCCATGCATTGAATCCGTTATGATTAGTATAATCTGGACACATACACGTATCTCATATATCACAGCGAACATCCATTCAAAGCTGGACAACAAATAATATAACGAGAAAATTAATTCCTTTGTTGGATTATGCTATATTTTACAGCGCTGAACAAAAATCGAGTAATTCGACTAGCGAATATAACTTTTACATGAATTCATGTTCGAACGGGACTATCAAATTGGTTCCGAAATATGTCAAATTTGTTTAAATACATGTACTGTCTGTTTTTTCAATAAAACTTTTATCGAATTCAATTGATATATCCAGATGAATGGAATATTTTGGAGCTTTCATCATTATTTTTATGCAGGTTTCTGTTTGGTTGTCAGAGAATGAAAATAAACAAGAAGTGACATGGAAGTGAAAAAATGTGAAACGTCCAACAGGAATCAGTTAATATAACTGAACTTCTAGTATTTTTTGCACGACCATTACACGTAGACATTTGGCACTGAAATCTATTTAGCATTTGTATTTCAAGCATCTTTTTTTTGTCTTGTAGGTAAAACAAAATGAAATATTTGAATTTGTTGTTTTGGATGCGGTTGTAATTATATTTCTTCGTGTCATATTATTATCAAACAAGCGTAACAAGCTTTTAGAAATCAGCTTGCCCTAACTATTTCATCCAATGATATTTCGACCAATACACGCGTTTATAGGGATCAAAAAAAAACATATTTGCCATTTCGAAATAGCAGCTAATAGAAAAGGCGGCTAATCCAAGATCGCGGATGTTGACTCCATTAAAACGGTCATATCTCTGGAAGTAGTTGTCCAATTGACTTCAAGTGACTTCTTGCCCAATTTTACGGCTCACTACAATGAATCGAAAATAAACCAAAATGACGGCTTGCTATCGTACATCAACAATAAAGCAACAGCAGATGTACAGACTCTTCAACTAGCTGAAACAAATTTCCTAAGAGTCTCAATTACAAATGAAAAAAGAAAAAATAACGGCTTCTTATAGACCTCCATCCACTAATATTTCACTTTATCAAGATAACCTCAAACATTATTTATCTTCTCTCTTAAAAAATTCAATTGAAATATTCATTGGAGACATCAATATAAATTTATTAGATATAAGGTCAAATGAGGTACAAAACTACCTCAGTATAATGGATGAGCATGGCTTCCTTGCATATATAAACGAACCCACTAGGGTATTCAATGATTCAAGTAGTATAATAGATCACATTTTTGTCGGCCGAAAAAACTGCTGTAAATACTATAAGATAGCGTCAGCAATTATACAAACAAGTTTATCCGATCACTTCACTACATCATTCGTAATTCAAGATCCACATGAAACCCAATCGAAAACCACTTGAAAAAATAGACTATAAAAAATTACATAATTTTCTAGAAGAAGAAGAGTGGCTAGATATTTTTCTTGTCTTGATGTGCAAATATCTTACAACATATTCATTGAGATATTGAACAAATACATAACATCATCAACCAAAATATATACAATATCAAATAAAAAACAAAAACTCAAACCTTGAATTACGAATGGACTTATAACATCAATACGTAAAAGAGATGAAATGAAGAAAAAATTCACAAAACGAAATAATAACGAACATCTGAAAATGGAATATACTGAATATAGAAATAGACTCAACAACCTAATAAAACAAACTAAAAACCAATATTACAAAGAAAAACTTGCCGCCGTGAAAGGAAATTCAAAACAGACTTGGAAAATAATTAACGAAATATCAAATAATACCAAAACAAATATTGAAAACACAAATTTTCCCCTAAGGCTGCCAAATGGAGATATAGTTACTGAAAACCATACAAATTCAAACACTCTTAATGACTTTTTCTCAACGATCGGTTCTAAAATGTCCGAAAATATCAAAACACCAGATGTAGAACATAGAGATTGCATGCAGGATACATATGTGAACAACACTCTCTTTCTGAAGCTAGTGACATGCGACGAATTGATAGATATAATATCTAACTTAAAGAATAGTTCTCCTGGACCGGATAGGATCAACACAAATACAATAAAGTACGTACATTTACAAATCACCAAGCCATTAGAACATATTAAACCTATGTTATACAAACGGAAAATTACTGAAGCAATGGAAACAAGCCACTATTACACCAGTGTACAAAACAGGGGATCGAAGAATACCTAGTAACTACAGACCAATTCCCGTGATAAACGGTTTCGCAAAAGTTTTTGAACACAGTATAAAAAGAAGACCTAATGAGTTCTTTGATATGAATAATGTGATAACTGAGAGGCAATATGGCTTCAAAAAAATTCAAATACAGAAAATGCCGATTTCCCAAAAAGAAGTGTAGAGGCATTGGAGAGATTGGACAAATGCATAGCCATTTTTCTTGATTTGGCCAAGGCCCTTGACACTGTTTCACACGATATCCTTCTTAGCAAATTGTATAGGTATGGAATCCGAGGTTTAGCACATAATTTGTTGCGAGACTATCTATCACAGAGAACGCAGAGGGTCAAGATGTGTGACGATTTGAGTGAATATTCAACAGTTACAGTAGGCGTCCCTCAGGGTAGCATATTAGGGTCTTTCTATTTCTAGTCTAAATAAATAGCATAAGTAAAATTGAACACTTTCAAGGTCACATAACATCGTACGCCGATGATACTGTCGTTATTTTCACAGGTAACTCATGGCAAGAAGTTTACAGAACAGCGGAAAATAAAATGAAACAGATTAAATTATGGCTCGATTACAATCTTCTTAGCTTAAACATTGAAAAAACAAAATGTATGACTCTTTTATTATCAAACAGCGATCAACCACAAAATCAACTGTTGAAAATACATAAACTTAACTGCTCTCAAAATATATGCCCAGCGATTGAAAAGAAAAATAAACTTAAATATTTGGGAGTTATTGTTGACCAACATTTACGATGGGATGAGCATTCTTTGTACGTTAACAAAAGGCTAAGGCAACTGATCCACAAATTTTATTCTTTGAGAGATATACTAACACGCAAAACACTGGCAGAGTCTGTACTTAAGTATTGTATCACAGCATGGGGTGGAACCTTTGACAGTAGTCTGGGGTATACCAGTAGCGCAAAATACTATACTAAAAATTATCTTCAAAAAGAACCGACTGTTTTTTACCAATAAGCTTTATGAAGAAACAAAATTATTCAATATAAGAAGTCTCTATTCCTATTCATGTTTGATTTGGATATTCTACAATAAGGTTAACTTTCAGAAGACAACAAATGAAAAAGAAACCAGATATGTTGTAAAAAAGTCTGTGCATTTGCCGTTATTCAAAAAGAGTCACTCACAAAGATTTGTAAATTACTTTAGACCAAAACTTTTCATCTACTTACCATTAGAGCCCAAAAATATTACAGATATTAGGAAATACAAAACTGCCATAAAATCCTTTGTGTACCACAGTCAACTCACAATTCAAAATTTGTATCGAACATTTGATCATCGAATTCTCCACTTTCCGAAATTATAAAAACCGAAAACAGCAATGAGGATCTAACATTATTTATCTCAAAACTCCTCCTATAAGTATGGGTTTCCTGACACAACACACATTGTTGCTAAGGTGAAAGGTACCGATACAAAAATAACCTAAAATAGTATTGCTGAGATATAACCCAATAAATTTGATTTGATTTGATTTCAAATTTTTGTCTATCAAATGAAAGCTTGTATTATGCTCCATATTTGAAATATTCAACAGTTTTTTCATATTCGCAGGCGTTAGTTGATAAAACATAGACAATTTATTTTGATATGTAGTCTAATGGCCAGCCAAGATTACAGTATAATTTGGAAGTATTAAACTGGAACATACATAAGGGAAAAGTGATGTCGATGGCAAGTTCCTACATCATTAATGATGGCCAGGCAATCATGGGTACTTGGACCCAAACAATCGCTTTATCGCTTTGGCGATACACCGCGATAGTGAAGCCCTCGATAATGTTGTGGTGGCCAAAGGCAGAACGAGTTACAACCAGAGGGAAGCTGGCTAGTTTGCAAAGACTGGCCCTGCTCGTAGTCACTCGTGCAATGTCCAGCGACGATTAGCCTAGAGGTGATCCTAAACCTCCCTCCTCTCCATTTGCACATTATAGCGGAAGCAATGAGAAAAGTCACCAGACTAAAGTGTATTGGCTAATGAAGGGGCAACAACTTAGGCCACTTCAGCATAATGGTGGTCATAAGCATCGATGCATCTGAGATACCAGAAAAATCAAATCGGCCATTGAAACTGCTGCTAGCACTTGGTCAGGTTCGAATCCTATCGGCTCTCGATATCATCGGAGCCGATAGGTGACCACATGCCTTGTTTATGAAAGCAAGTGTGAGTTGTCTAGATGTCAATCCCAATAGCTGGCACTCGCTTGGAGTGTGCAGTGACCACTCGGGATGGTGTTATAGGTCCTACGGGATTTCCTATAGCTGAAAAGTAAATACGCCACCAAAAATGAGTAGATTTCTCCCAGAGCGCCACGGCGAATAACAATGGTAGGCGTTCTCTACCCGCACAGGCTATAACTTTGGGAACAATTTATGAGTGTTTATGAGAGAGAGTCATTGTTGTATTATGTATTATGCTTTGGATCATGACCTCCGATTTGAAGACAAAAGCTTGAAATTACTTAGACAGGTTCATGACAATAGATTTCTTGATGCATTCGAGAGTCTAAAAATTGTGAAGTGTAGAAATATTATGAATGCGGATGAGGGCCCACTATTATACAGCCCCTTTTTCAAGTTCATAGTAAAGTAAAGAAATCATTAATTTTCAAGATTGTTGTCACTGAATCCAAAACCAAGTGGGTTGGTTGAAGATAGTTTATAGCTGGTAAACTAGAAAATGGAGTGAATAATCAAAGTACGCAAAAACATAATAGTAGATTATACCACGAGTCAATAATGATAGCTATTATTCTCGAGGAATTTTTACGAACCGAGCCGCGTTAGCGGTGAGGGAGTAACATTCCGAGAGAATAATAGCCATTATTGCGAGTAGTATACTCTACTTTATTCACGACAAATTTATTTATTTTAGATTTTCAATGAACAACTTTATTTGTCAATATCATTTGTTTTAGATTTTCAATGAACAACTTTATTTCTCAATAACATTTAAATTAGTGACAGTACAATTAATAAACTGAATTGGTCGTAAATTATGATTAACTTTGGAAGAGTTTTCAACACGAATATTTGGAATTTCGGTTGCTGTAAAAGAAGAAGTTGCTTCATTACTATTTATCTGTTTGGCAATAGTATCTGCTGTAGTTGTTTTGTTTCTCATAGACTGATCAATGTATCCTTCAGCTACTTGGGTAGATTTCCAGCCCCCATGACGCTTCAATCCAGTTATATCGCCTCCTCCATCAATGTACAGAGTGGCAGATGATCTGCGATAACAATGGCCGGTATAACTTTGAGGATTTGGCAAGTTTATATATTCGGCAATTTGTCTACCAATGTCTGCAAATTTGTTTTTTCCTATACGTTGTATTGTACATTTCGATTTTTGATAATTTAGAAAGAATGAATTGGTTTCTACATGTGACGGACGGAGATCGATGTACTTCTTTACAATATTGTAAAACGTACTGTTTATGGTGAATTTTCGTACAATTTTAGTTTTAGTCTTGGGTATTGTTATCAATAACTCTGTTTGGAAATCCTTCACGTCTTCTATCTTCATTTCATAAAGCTCGTTTGAGCGGAATGCGCCCATAATTCCAATAACTAATATAACCTGAGTCAAATAAGAACATGAGTTTTTGAATAGATCAGATTAAATATGAACATTTACCTTATGCAAAAGAAAAATTCTCTCTGCTCTGTCAATAAATTTCCTAATTTCTTCCTGGGTCAGAGTGGAAGATTTCTTTGCTTGAAATCCTTCAGATTTTCTTTTTAAAAACGGTCGTAGTTTCTTATATTTTTCCAGATCAACGTCATGGTTTATCTTCAACACACATTTAATCATTGAATAGAATGACCATAATGAAGATGGATAGGAGTACAAGAGGAATAAAGACTATTAATCCCTCGCCATTATTCCCTAAGGGATTAATATATGGCATTATACTTCAAAAACCACAAGTATAATACTTATATTATATATTAGTCATAAGTAAATGAATATTTCAAATGAAGCAACAGTACATAGCGTAACATTTTTTTTTTATCGAAGACAAGTTTCTCAAGAACCAAATTACCTCTCACAGTGTTTCAAATTTTATACTTCAGTCTCGATCAAGCTTAACGCGCATACAGTTAATGCTTTAAATCTGGAATCATCATGACTCGACATATCAACTCAATTATTTGTTACTAGTTGATAATCTTTTTATTATTATCAGCAATCTGTTATATACAATAACGCAAATCTCTTTGAGTTTTATATTCACCGCATTTGAATGGGTAGCCTCATAAAAAGTAACGTAAGTATACAAAGTAATATCCAAACACTGTCAACATATTAGTTATACGTCAGTGCTCATTGACCCAAATAATTTACATAAACGTTCATAAATGTATTCGTTTTTCGTTTTTGCCATTTCCCGATACGAACCCTCCCAAATTATCATCTTTTCCTCATCATTCACCGGCTCGATATCACTTTCACGAAATAAAAAAGCTTTTACTAAAGTCACCGCTCTTTTGCCAGAAGAGATATTTCCTATTAAGGAATGTTTACTTCAGACAGAAAAATATCTCTCAACAAATATTTTCCAATTCACGGTATTCTTGAAATTGTCCCTTGCAGGTTTACTTCAAGACGCTATACAGTTGAAAGGTTCTGAATGATATTCAAACTAGATTTTTTTTGTAACACCTTTGAAAATTTACTTCCTCTCCCTAGTTTCATGATCTCAGAGCTTCCTTTTTTTTGATGATGTCAATGACATTGTTTGTAACAATAAATTTCCTCTGTATTTTCTTTTTGGTGTCTGGTAGTACTATTGTAATAATATTACCCTCATCTTGTGTATCTTCGACGGTCATATTACATAATTCGTCACATCGGCATGCACCAAAGATCGTAATTATAAAAGCAACCTACAAAAAAATAACCAATCAGTACCTCAAGCTCACCAAGGACTAAAATATACCTTCTGGTGTTTCGACAGTAAACTTTTCAATATCATCTCTGGGAAAAAAGCTCTCTTGCCCTTGTACCCAGCCCCTAATTTCTTTAAAAATGCTATCAACTTGGGATACTTTATATCTACCTATCCTCTGAGTGTAGGCTATTCGTTAATAGATGCGAGCAAACTCACACTTGCCCCAAATTCACACTTACCCGATCTTACCTTAATTTAGGCAAATGCCACACACTCAAATGATAATTAGCTTATAATTGGAATCATATAATATTATATAAGGTGACAAGGGTTTTACGATCACATAAAAGTCAAAGTAGCTAAAGGCTTATTAGGAAGTATCAGAGACACTATCAAGGTGAATTATAACAAAAAAATATTATATAACATGAACTGTAGAATAGCCCAAGGCTCAAAATATCTAAGGGTAGTTACCCACAGTTATCTTACTTAACACAATATACCCCTTTAGGGTAGGATATTAAATAAAGCCGCTTGAGTTAGGTGCACCTTATCTGTAGCGTTTACATAAATTCAGAGCTATAATTAAAAAGGTATATATATATAATATTGAGTGAACTGGTTTACTTGCGTGCCACATCAGATTGGTTTCAGCCAGGTATTTACGGTGGAATCTACCAGGTGGAAGGATACCAGTAGTGAATGTGCGAGGTACAGGTCAGCCTTCAGGGCAGTGACACCTGAAGTGTTCAAATGTCAACAAAAAATTCTAAAATGTTCCGTGCAAAATTTCATTATCTAACATTATCTAATACTCAAACAAACGGGAATTCGTCCAGACAGATAACTATTATCACGATATGGAGTCTTTTTAAATTTAAGTCACCGACGGCCTTTGAAGGTCATTTCCACCGATACATCACAGAGAAGTCGTATCTACCTGGAAAAGTCATCTATGCCCCAGCGACAGTCACTGAATTGAACAGCTGTTCTCTGACAATAGACAGCGCTAAAGATACAAAATGACTGTAATATATCCAAAGTAAACAAACTACGGAAGAAATAATGTTTCAATGACAATAAGATTTTATTAAGGTAGGTAAATTCAAGCATCAGTCTAATAAATATAAATCTAACTCAATTTTATAACTAAAACTGTGAGTAACTGATAGTGGAATAGTAATAATGTCAGAACTGAAAGTGACAACATCACTGATAGTTGCCAGAGTTCATGTAGCTCAAAATAAATCTCTGTCGATTCCCAGTCTTGAATTACAAGCAGCTCTAATGGAAAGCAAATTGTATCAACGAAGAACTAGAAATAAACATTGAAAAAAAACTACTTTCGTACAGATTATTCAACAGTTTCACATTGGATAAATGGAAACGGGAAAAATCTTGGACAATTTGAAGCACACATGGTTGGAGAGATTTTATAGTTGATAAATTCTTCGGAATGGTTTTGGATTTCTTCCAATTCTAACAGCAGATAAAGCTATACAAACATATTTTGCAAATATTCAACAATTCAACTTCGACAAATGGTTCAGTGGACCTGAATTTTTGGAAGAGATAAATTCTAATAAATGGCCTATAAGATATTTTGTTGAATATGATGACAGAGAAAACATGAAAAGTGCCTCCGTTGACCTAATTTCAAAAATTAACCAATCTGAAATTCTTCCTGACATAAAGAGATTCTCAAAATGGTTTCGCCTGATCCGTACAACAGTTTGGATTTTGAGGATCTGCAAAATTTTGATTGAAAAAGTTATCAAAACACTGATTTTCCAGAATATTTGACTGCAGGTGAGATGGCTGAAGCTGAATTAAAATGAATAAAGTAGAGCCAGTACGATAGTTTTTCCGAAGATATAAATCTACTTGAAGAAAAATTGTGAACAAAATACGTCGATTGAGAAAGTTATGTCCAGAAATCAACAATGAAGGTTTGCTGGTTCTCAGAGGGAGACTAGACCAAGCAACAGATCTAGATATAACAGTGAAGTAACTATATATAATAGATCCCAAGAATGCCTACTCGAATCTATTGCTACAACATTATGATGAGAAATGTGGACTATAGATCGAAGATCAGCTGTGAGAACAACTTTTTCGAAATGTCTGAAATGTAGAAAACGTAAAGCACAACTCAGGATTCCGATAATGGGACAATTACCTTCCCCAAGGCTTACTCCCAATGTTGTTTCGTTTACATATACTGGACTCGATTATTTCGGACCTATGAGTGTTTCAGATGGAAGAGAAAATAAAAACGATCGGTTGTCATTTTCACTTGTTAAACTATTAGAGCCATACATGTAGGAGTAGCTCACTCTCTGACAACTGATTCAACCATTATGGCATTAAGGCGAATGATTCCTCGAAAAGGGGTGCTGAAAATGATCTTGTCAGATATGGCCACTAATCTAAGAGGTGCCACGGAAGAACTACGCAAGTTTCTTGCTAAATTTGATTCGTCTAAAATTGGAAAATATAGGGATGTCATCCCCCTACGAACGACAGCCCTCAGAAGTCGAAACTTGTGCGAGCTAAGGATTAACAAAGTCTCACCTTTTAACGTGCGATTCCTAGCACGAGACCAGTGACCATGCTGGGAATCGAACCCACGTCCCTCTGATTGATAGACTAGCGCTCTACCATCATGACCACTGCGGCCCATGCGGCAATGGAAATTCATAGCACCTGGAGAGAGTACCTGAGAGAGACTTATACAATCTGTCAAGAAGACTTTTCAAGCGATTCTAAATAAACAGACACTCAGAGATGAATTTCTTTTGACACTGTTTAGCGAAGTTGAGAATAATACCAAGAGTAGGCCAATCACACAGGTCTCAGTGGACTCCAATGGTCCGAAATATCTGACACCGAATCATTCCATTAAAGGCAAACCCAGTAAAAATGAAATACCAGAGAATATGATGAAATCGTTCGAAGATGAAAGGAATTTGAAGAAACAGTGGAGGAAATCACAGCAAATGATAGAATGTTTCTGGCGTGGCGTGACAGAATATATTGCTCAACTCATGTGTCAGAAGGAATGGAATGAAGACAATGACTCTCACGAAGAAGGCGCAATTGTAATCATTATCGATGGAAAAGCTCCAAGAAATTGTTGGGAACTTGGGGTGGTACAGAAATTATTTCCCGACCTGATGGAAGGGTAAGGGTCGTAAACGTCAATGGAGTTTATAGAGACCTGTTTCAAAACTGTGCCCTCTGAAAACGGAAGACGCAGATGAGAATCAGATTTGTCATCAAGGGGGATAATGTAGCAGATTCGACTTTATGAAGACTCTTTGTAATTTTTATACTGATGTCATTTTTAGTTGCTATGATATTTTTAGTTGAAATAATAACATTAATTGATTACTTTTATATACTCTTGAATAAAAACCAAGTGAAAGCGTTCTTCGACGACGACTTCGTTACATAGTTATTTACGCACTAGCGGACAGTGAAGTGGGTAACATTAAAAAATTGCCCATATTTTCACATAAATTCATGCAAAACTTACCACGAATCAATCGATTCGATTTAATAAAGAAATAAACATTTTTCTTATGAGAAGAGAACCTGAAAAGGTAGCTTCATTCATCAGCTACTTCATGACTGCACTGGAATACTGATTACAGAAAACTAAAGTGATCTTATAAATTTGTACTCTGACTCATTTTGGTACTTCTTTTTATCTAGAACAATTTACTAATGCTTGTGAGGTTCTCCACTGCTCGTGCTAAGAATAACATTGTTATCGTAGAAGGGGAAAATTATTTGGTGTAATTGCTTCAGGTCCACCAGGATAAACGGATATGAGCGTCAGAGGTCTGGAATTTATCAAGTACTCTGTCTCGTAGAATAAAATTAGTAGCACCCCATTCTTTTGGATCGACACATTTTAGGCACATCTTGAAGGCAGTTTTGGATGATCTAATCATACGTTTTCAGAATCGGTCCATACTCGATGCCCCAAGTGGATTGAATTTCCATACTATTCCCTTTGCAGATAAATTATTAGCAATTTGTTGGTGATCTATTGATTTGGTCCATCTTCTCCTTTTTCCACCAATGTTCTTACTCTCCCACTCTTGTAGAGTACCACCCGTTATAAAATCTGGGCACTTGATATACTGTGTCGGTTTTCTTTCTGTGAACATAGGTGAAGATACCAGTGTTTGTGATTTCAGTTTTCACATCGATGAAGGTTTTGGCTTTCTTCTTTATCGTAAACTTGATGGAATCCAGAAATTCTGGAGGTATTTATCTCCATAGTTCTATATGATGAATTTGTCATCCACTTGTGTTTTGGTTAGTGTTCTGTCCCTCTCAAAGCTAATTCCTCGGTGGATCAGCGGTCTAATGCACAGGCCGTTCGAAACTCCAGCATAGCGATAGTCGGTTCGAATCCGAAGTAGGTACGAGAATTTTTCTCAACTACTTTATATCGGATTTCGATAGGCGGCCGCATGCCTTGTTGAAAAGCAAGTGTATTGTGAGTTGTCTAGGTGTCAATCTCGTCTAGTGCTAGCTTGGAGTGCACACCGACCACCCGAGGTGGTGCTGTAGGTTTTCCGGGTTTTCCTACAGCTGAAAAGTGAATACATCACCTGAATCATCAGTAAGTCGCCCCGGAGTGCCACGGCAAATACTAATAATAGCCGTCCTCTACCCGCACAGGATATGCCTTTGGGTACACTCAACGAGTGTTTATGAGGAAGTATTATTATTATTATTATTATTCTACGTATATATTGGCGATTACTGGGGGAAAAGAAGATCCCATCTGTAGTCCGTCGACTTTGAAGAAAAACTAGCACTCTTTCAAAAGTATGAGTGGTCTATGAAACACTGCAATAATTTCAATATCCCATGTAGGGGGAAATCAGTTCTTTCAAGAAGTTGGTTGGTTTCTACTAGTTTCTTCTTGATGATGATGAGAGATCATTCCATGCAGACACTGGTGTCAAAAATCTCCATTCACCTGAAAACGATTGCCCATACAAGCAATCGAAACGTTGTGGAAAAGAAGAAATGTTTCAACCATTAAGACGATGGCTGTCCAAAATGTGAGGCATCCAGTTACTACATCGTCTACACTAGCCTTCAAACGAACACGAACCTCCCTACACCATCTGCAATCCAAAATCAAATCATTCAACAAAGTCCGGGAGCAATATGCATTTCTTTCTCATCTCAACTGAGATAAATCTTACCCCATGAAATCCTTTCTCCAGAAGTTTATCGCTCTATTCGCCGCACATTCAACTTGGAAGAATGACCCATTTCCACAGATTGTGTGAATTACTCCCAAACGATTGTGTTTCATTTATTGTCCACGTAACCATTTTGTGAAACAAGATAAGAACCGCCGACCGGGCTGAAGACAAATGAAATGAATGCCACGAATTTGCAATAAGGGGATGGAAAAGTTTCATTATACTAGCAATGAATACAGTAAGAGAAGCACATTCTGAATACGACGGACTCTGGCATCGTAAAATGGAGAACAAACAATGTTTTTTCTATTCAATCCTCAATAGAAGTGTTTTACATAACAATTCTTTTATTTTGTTGGCAGTAGACAAACTGCTATCAACAGCCGAAAGTAATCCCGAAAAGTGCTCCCGAGCACCACAGTTCGGGAGTACTTTTCGGGATTACTGAGCACTAAGCCTTTTCGTAAAATGCTCGAAGCACAAAGCACTGAATCAAAAATGTGCCCGGGAGGACAGTGCTTACGAGCACTAAAACGCTTTAAGCACTTTTACGAGCACTAAGCACAGTGATTTGGGACAGCACTGTATCAAAATAATGAATACATACCTATATAAAATATATCAATGTATCCGTAAATTTCTCATTTACATGTCATAGAAGATAAAGCCTATAAAAACTATAGAAATAAATAAATGTAGTTTCAATAACCCCAGAAAAAAACCATTCTAGTCACTGTGGACTAATGAGTTCGATTATACGAAAGAACCTTCGCAGTACTCGAAGCTTATGTCTCTGATATCAATAAGAAGAATTACTTGATTTTCATTGTAAATTGTTTCGTTTTATAAACAATCTTCCTTATTCCTCTGAAGAGTTGATTCTTCCAATTCACTTTCATTGAGCCTTCAGCGCATTTTTTTTTGATCAAACTTGAATATTGCTTTACATCTCGCTTAAATGTTAGTGAACTATCCTACCTCATTAATATCCATTCAAAGAAATTTAATATCAGTTTTAAAAATAAATTGGTGGATGTCCTTAATAAAGTCTCTGCTAATTATTTCGTTATTCAATTCAATATGAATATTTGAGTGTTGTTTTTTTATTTATGAAAGTTCATATACGGGATCTTATAGCCTTGCCAAGTTGAGAATATCAGAATTATCACAGTTGAAGACAAAGCAAGTGTTAAATAAGAAGAATTACTGTCCTGAACAGTTTCGTAATCCTACTGATAAACTTAACCTAGTTAACGAAATATGCATCTAGGAATAAAATTACTAGTGTGGTAAAAGAGAAAATTATTTATTGTTTTCATGGAGTGACACCACGGGCGTCCAATACCTCATTTGCTACGGACATATAAATGAAAATGTTTGTATATAACTTTTTTGCAGTAAAAATTAAAGAGCTTCAACTTTAGTCTCAAACATCTTATTAAAATAAATTTCCGAAGAATTTCCCGCACATCTATGCAGATAACGAATGGATTTGTCACCCATCGTGTCCTTTGTACTTTCACCAGCTCAAATCGAGAATTTGAGAATGATATTTTTCCACGAAAATTTCTCTATTGACTGGTAGTACAGTCTACTCAGTTTTGAGACGAGGATCGGTTGTAACACCTCCAAATTTGTCATGCTAGTAGTTGGAACCATGTCAAACAAGAAAATAAATTGTTTACCAAAAATCAGGGGGTGGAACCCAAAAAAACAATTATTTTTGTTGCCATCTTGAAAAAAATTAAGTTTAAAGGAATATGGTTTGAATAGGGTTGAAGACCATTCAATTCTCTACAAGAATGATTCCCAGTAATTCCCTATAAAATGAGACCGATTTCTCAGAAAACGTACTTAAACGCCGACATCAAATTTCAGGCTCGATGAAAATTATCAAAAAATTAAAATTGAAAGTGCATTTTGGTCGTGAAGACTTCTACTTTTTCATGCAATAATCATAACATATGGATATCTGAGTACCTGAATAATTGTTTTTACCTCGTTATATAATCTAACTGCCTTTTTTAAGGATGATGCAAAAATCAAAGATATTTCAGTTAATCCTCAATAATCGCACTGAAGCAGAAACCATTACCCTCTATAGACACTATGCAATGATTTGAGAGTAGTAAGACAGGTCTCACTTACACACTCTACAAAAAACTGGATTTTACTCCTGTCCCAATTTCAACTCTTATGGGGGAGTAAATGTTGAAAATAATCGCTTATACATAACCGGCATGAGAAATAAAGTATGCAATTTCAAGCTGGAGGTTTGCACTTAACATTTCTGTTATTGAACTCACAAAAACAACTCCAAAATGTGTTATAATTTAAAAAAAATCAGAAGCTGTTCAAAAACTCATTCTTTTCTAACGATGAATAATTTTGTCGAACTACAGAATTTTCAGAAACTCCTGACTATCCGAAACAAAAGAAGATAAATTTATCTGTTCATTCCATATAATATACGACATAGATCAGAAGCATCGAACCATTATATCTAGGCCAACAATGGACACACCTTTGGAGCAATTTTCTCAGTATGTTGTCAGTTCAGATCATGAGCTGCGAGCGTAGTTTAAAGTGCCGGTTTCCGACTTATTACAGACATGTCAAACCCAACTGTCATGCAAAAGTTTTTGTTCTTGCTGTGAAAATTTTAGTTCATTATTGAGAAATTTCATAATGAAAGATACTAAGTATGATTAGGTATAATAGATTTAGGTGCGATTCCGTTTGAAAGTGAGTATAAATTTATAGTAGAGCAAACAAGACATCAAAAATTCTTAGAGTGTATTGGAGTTGTATTAAATGCTGTGATTTCTATTAAATTATTAGTGCTTAGTAGGGTGGAAATGTGTCAGGGTATTGAATTATATTGGCAAAGAACAAGAATGTTGTCAAATACATATACCACAGCTTTCTCTCTAACATAGAAGAGATATTCCATTTGGATTGGTTATGTGGACATTTTTCCTAAAGGAATTATTTGAGTTGATAACTAAGTCATCAGAATATTCTCTCCCCAGGAGTATTTGAATTGAAAAAATAATATATATTATCATGCACTGATCTTCTCTGAAGTAAACCCAAGTATATTAGCTGTGTGCCAATAAATCTGTTTTCAGGATATTGAAATTTGTACATGCAGAATTGAAAGTACGTACCTACACAAATCATGGAGATTTTTCCGTCCCAGGACAATTAAGTATTAGAAGAAATATGTTTTCAAAATATTTTCATAAATAATAATATACAATTTTTTTGAGTTGCTTTAACAGAATGTTATATAGAAAAAAATGCCAGACGGATGAGAGGGAACATAGGTATAAATTTAAATGGTTGAATCTCCGTTTGTTTGTGGGATTGTAGTGATAGGTATTTGTGTTTAGTTCTTATATCATTCTGTATATAATGAGAGAATTGTTAATCGAGTAGACATGTCGGGAATGAAGTCTTGTCAATGATTTCTTGAAATAAAGTTCAATTTCAATCTTCGAAAGTCTTTATATACATTAGTAAATGTAACATGGCGCAGTCGGTAGGATAGAATACACGTTTCCACAAAGAGAATTGAATTAAATTGGATTTCTTAAAGCAACCGAAACCTATGTGCATGGATGGTGATCAAGCGATCAATTGTAAAAAATTATATTCAGTGGCTACTGGCTTTAGAGAAAAGTCAGAAGAAGTGCAGGCCGCAGTTTTATTACATTGCATTGGAGAGGAAGCATGTGAAATTTTAGAGATACTAGACTTGCCAGTAGGTGACAGGAAGAAGGTAACAGCAATTATCAATAAATTTGATAAAAATTTTTCTCCGAAACGAAATACCAGCATTGAGGCCCACAAATTCAACATGCGAAAACAACTCATAGGTGAATCGTTTGATATGTTCTGGGCAGAATTTAAGAAACTTGCAGGCAATTGTGATTTTGGCAACTTGAAGGATAGATTAATAATGGATAAAATTGTCAGCGGTATACGAGATGAAGGTGTGAAGAACCGATTATTGCGAGAACCTGATTTAGATTTAACTAAAACAATTAGTATTTGCCATGCTGCGGAGCGAACTGAGTTACACATCAAAGAGTTGACGGATGAAACCAAAACATTGGAAGTCGATGCGTTAGCTGAAAGAAGCAAAACTTATATGAGAAAAATTGAAGGTATGAAAAGAAGGAACGATGATTCACGTAACACAAGAGTGTCAGAATGGGAAAATGACGTTAGAGCACCAGAAAGAGGAAATTTATCTGTAAGAAGTTTCAGAGGCAGAAATGAAAATCAGTCTTCTACCAAATTTCGTCATTGTGGATTTGTTCACTGGTATAACAAATGCCCTGCTGCTGTAAGAAGGTGTAACAAATGTAAAATATTTGGACATTTTGCTCATTTGTGTCCATTGAATAATAATGATAATTATGTGCATTCTATGAATGCGAATGATGATGGGAATCATGTTTATGAATTGGGTTCTATCTCTTAGGCAAATTTGGTTCAAAAGTTACATAATGATTGGTCTGAAAATTTATACATTAAGGATTGTAATGAGTATATAAAATTTAAACTTGATACGGGTGCACACATAAATGTTGTCCCTGAGCATGTTTTCAAGGCTATGGGTTAGAATGATTTAGAAAACTCGAATATTGTTGTAACTAATTATGGTGGTCAAAAACTAGGTCTTATTGGTTCTTGCAAATTACAGATAGTTTTCAATAGTAAAGACCACTTGTTAGAATTTATCGTTATCAAAACTGACTACAAATCCCCCCCACTTTTGGGAATTCAGACCATTCAAGAATTAGATTTGATTAAAAGGAATGTTTTTGAAATAAAAACTTATAATAATGATATTTTCCAAATTTTCATATTTATTCACTGGTATTGGAAAAATAAAGAATCATCCTGTTAATTTTTGATGGAAACCTGGATATGAACCAAAGGTTGTGCCATCTAGGCGGGTACCATTTCAATTGATGGACATTTTGAAGAAAGAATTGGACAAGATGTGTGATGATGATATTATCGCAAAAATCACTGATCCAACTGAATTCGTCAATCCGATTGTTATTGTTAAAAAGCCTGATAATAGTATTCGAATTTGTCTTGATCCTCAGAATTTAAATAAGTCTTTATTGGGAGAATACTATGCTCTCCCAACGTTCGAAGAAATTACCAGAGACATGTCAGGCTCAAAAATATTCTCAACTCTTGATGCTAATAAAGATTTTTGGCAAATTGAATTGTCAGATGATGCTTCACAAAGTTGACGACATCTGCTAGTCCTTTTGGAAGATTTCGTTTTCTTCGATTACCATATGGTTTATGTAACTCACCTTAAATTTTTCATAGAACATTTTCAGATATTTTTGGTAATATCGCAGGAGTTAAAATATATATAGATGATATAATAATTTATGCAAAAACAATGAGAGAACATGATGAAATTCTTGAGAAAGTTTTGATGAAAGCAGGAGAAAATGGTGTGAAATTCAATAAGAATAAATGTAAGTTCAGGTTAAGAGAGATAAAATATGTAGGACATATTTTAACATATGGGGGAATCAGAGCTGATAGTAATAAAGATGAAGCTATAAAAATAATTCAAATTCCAAAAAATATGAAGGAACTGAGTAGATTTTTGGGAATGATAACATATCTAGGGAAATTTATTCCCAATCTTTCAAAGATAACAAATAATTTGAGAAGTCTCAAGAAGAAGAATGTAGTGTGGGAATGGTTATCTATACATCAGTCAGAGTTTGATAATTTGAAGAAAATGTTAATGTGTGAGCCTATTTTTCAATATTTTGATGAAAGTCAGCAACTTGTTCGATCAGTTGATAGCTCAAAAGATGAATTGGGAGCTGTTATATTTACAACATGGAAAACCAGTTGCATATGCATCTAAAAGTCTAACATATTGTCAACAGAAATATGCGCAAATTAAAAAAGAGATGCTGGGAATAGTTTTTGGGTGTCAGAGATTTCACCAATATTTATATGGTAAGGAATTTCTGGTTGAAACTGATCACAAACCATTAGAGGCAATATTCAAAAAATCTCTAGATAAATGCCCTCTTCGTCTCCAAAGATTAAGAATAACCCTGCAAAATTATAACTTTAGTGTCAAGTATAAACCTGGTGCGTTATTGTATGTCGCAGATACACTTTCACGTACTAGTTATGATGATCAATATTTTGACATTATTGAAACAGACATAGAAGCACAGGTGAACTTGATTGATGATTATGATGTTGTTAGTACTCAGAAGTTTGAATATCTTCGTGAGGAAACCGAAAAAGACATTGAATTGATAACGTTGCTGAATTTCATTAAAAATGGTTGGCCGAGAGAAAAGAATGATGTTGATAATTTAGTAAAATCTTATTGGAAGATGTAGTGATAGGTATTTGTGTTTAGTTTTTATATCATTCTGTATATAATGAGAGAATTGTTAATCGAGTAGACATGTCGGGAATGAAGTCTTGTCAATGATTTCTTGAAATAAAGTTCAATTGCAATCTTCGAAAGTCTTTATATATATTGGTAAATGTAACAGAGATGTCACAAAAGGAAGGAATTTGTATTATTTTCAATACACATATATTTTGCCAGAATTGGTGTCTTTTCACTCCGGCAGGGCTGTAAACATTGATTTATGTGAGCAGACAAAGAGAATTCTCATACAAAAATCTTGTTGAACTGGCGGACGTCAAAGTATCTACATAAAAAATGTCAACAGATATACAGACTCAAGTTCTAAGAATTTCAAGTATGGCAATGAAAAATTCCATAGCCCTGACCCTCGTATCGGTTCATATTCTCCAATGAAATCCAAACTCAGGAACAGTTTGGAAACCATTGCTGTTTCATCTGTTTCCAAGAAATGTGCACCAGAAAGAAATCGACCGTTCAGGACAGTTTATAAAGCATCAACTGAAACTATTAAAAACTTATTTGGATGAAGTTTCAAGAGCAGTTATGAAGAGAATAGCTCATGTAGATTTAGTAGCGGTTTTTGCAAAATATCACCTGGACCGGCCATCCTCATAATTCTCATAATATCCATGAATAATCTCACCTCTTATCTACAATGGTAGATATTCTTCATCGCAATTTTAGGACGATTAACACCGTTCTAGAGCTCAAAAAGACGACTTTGCTTCAAATATGAGCATAAAACTCACCAAACCTAACCTAACCTAGCCTATAAAAAAGTTTTATAGGACTACCTAGTAATTCCATTTATTCTACTTTCCAAAAAACTCCAATTTTTTTATTATTTTTCTGGGTCAAAAATTGCTTATGTTTCACCCCTGATTTTATGGTAAACTATTTTTCTTCCAACTAAACATGATGTCAAAAAGTCACGTGCCAAGTTTCATAGTGTTACAATTCATCCTTCAGTTTTGGCACAAATTTGTCTGCGGTTATTGTACTATGGGCTAATATCAAAGAATATGAATATACCAAACAATACATCCGGTATTGAAATGTAAATCTTCGGAAGTAACCGAATGGAATGTAGTAGCAAATATTAACGTACTTGCGTTCCACGTTTTCCTCTCGGTATATCAAATTATCTGGCCATGCACTCAATGAGCTGAAACTGAAGTAATTCCAAGAAGAATCAATCTGAAAACTCCTTCAACCCAGCGGAAGTGTAACACTTATGCATTCAATTGAATTCGCTGTAACGCATTCCATTCCAGTCGAATTCAATTCCCGCCCTAAATTAATTTTTCATTGACGATGGAAATGTGAAACCGATTCTCTCATCCATATAGCCTTGTACTTCCACGTTCCTATTGAAACAAAAAACTCATTCTCTTATTATCGGTGCTATTTCGAATCAGCACCTTTAAGTGGTTTTGGAGTGATTTGCCAATGTGACATGTATATCGAATTTCTAAATATTGAAGATAACGACTGTAATTGCACTTTACTAATCACTGGATGAAGCTTGAGTGGATATCAAATTCCGAAATTTGATTGCAGTCACTTAATTTTGCTGAAGTTGTGAATATTTTTTCTCAATGCCGGTGACAAAACTTACATATGAAATATCAAGAGTCAATATTCACTAAATTAAAATTATTTCGAAATAAAAATGTAGACGCTAGTAAAAATCACTAGTATATCTGTTAAATTAGTTTTTCTATAACGAAAAGTATCATGTTAGTGCTTCCAAAAGAAGGCGCAAAGTTGCACTTTTCTGAGGAGCGAGCGTTTTTTTTTTTTTCAAAGTAACCAAAACGCCCGCTGAGTTACCATGAAAACCATAATAAAAAAACGTCAGATGTTTTTGCGACATTTGACATCATAAAAAATGTGGACGAATATGGGGTACCCTTCTCTCTAAGCGTTTCCACCAAGTGGAAAATAAAAGGCAAACATCTGTCAGAAAACTACAACTTCCCTGGCCAATACCACGGCGGACATTGAACTACATCTGACAGATATTTGTGGAATGTTCTTCCAAGAGGACACAGTTGCAAGTGCATTTCCTGTAATTGAACAGAAGATTATCGGCTGGGAATGACTATACCTGCAGACATGTTCGAGGTATATTGCCTCTCATCAGTGAAAGGGTAATACCTCGACGGACATTATTATAATATATGGTATTAGCCAGGGAAGTAATTGTTTCCTGACAGATGTTTGCCTTTTATTTTCTTTCCACTTGGTGGAACGCTTAGAGTTTACCTCGTATTCTTTCACATTGTTGTATTATCATCACAAACAGAATAAATACAACGTTTGGAAAAAAATCATTTGATAAATTTCATCATAAATTCAGATCAAATTGCAAAATTTTTAATGTGGGCATTATCAAACAAACACATAAATAAATGGCAGAATTTCACTAATATAAAGTTCAGCTGAAATTTTTGAGAATTTCTCTTGGAAAAAAATTATCTTATTTTAAAATAACAATTTGGATTCAGAAACATTAACAGTTATCAGTTATTTCGTTTATTCACCCTTTTACAAATTGATGTATATGCTTTTTTATTGAATTTTGAATAAACCTTATTATTATCAGTATATAATGAAATTTTGATATTTAATAAAATACCCACAAAGATTCAGAAAAAAAGTAAATCATTTCAAATTACATTTTGAAAAATATTTATTGAAATAATGATTTTAAATACTCTAACTTTTTTAGCGCAATAATTTCATTGAATTTTGTCATTTGTTTCATCTATTAGAGAATCAGAACCCTATTTTGAACATTTATGCTACTTGGATCAATGAAGAATATTATAACTATCGGAAATGTCGAAAAAAAATCAGTAAAAAATATTGTCAATAGTTTTGAGCATAAAACGCATTCCTGAAATGTTGAGTTAATTTTTAGATTTTTCTTCATTTGTTATTCGATATCCGGACAGAATAAAAGTTCTTCTGAAATCATCACTGGGTACATTTACGATAAAAACATAAATGTACATATTGAACTTTTACACACTGAAAACACTTCTGTAGGTAACCGAACTATCTTCCACTTTACAGCAAATGCCGTTGCTGTCTCGTGCTCTTCATTTACACAATGCAACCTGCTCTTTTCTGGAAAGCCATTTCGTAGTTTATGACGACAGAACGGTGTGTTTCCATGCGACTTTTTCCGTTCTTTATAGTGTTCCATATGCAAATTGCGGACTTCGACGTGAGTACAACCATCAAGAAGTGGTTTTTTCATTTGTGCCATTTTGTTTGAGAAAGAAACGAGGATTATATCTTTTGTTTTACTCTGGGCGTGAAATACATATATTTGCATATTTTCTAATGAAAGAATCGTTTTAAACCATTGCGAATGTAAATATTTTAATTAAACTAGACTAAATGTGTTTCATAAATGCTTGGAATTGAATAGACGGATATCAAAAATTAATCCATCACATTACGTATTCCGGAACTCAATTTGATCAAAAAAAAACTACGAAATAGTCCTCATATACTGAAATGTATATTTTTATCAATATTTCAGAATATGTCATTCATTTTGGAAAACTACATGATTTCAAATTCATACATCAATCATTGAAATCGTGGAACAACACAAAAATGTACAGAATGGAGTCATTCCTATAATTATTATTGTAGGGGAGACTAGGGAGACTTGATACACTCAACACTCCATCCAAAATAACTAAAAATCTATTCATCGTGCAATTTCTCTAAATGGGTACCCTCACAACTGAATAACTCGCAGTCAATTTCGGATACTTTACAGATGTCAGTTTAGAATGTGCATTGAGTTATTAACTGTTTTACTAAAATATGCAAAGTGTATCGTCCTCCCATAGTGAGGGAGCTTTGATACAATAAATGGGAGCTTTGATACATGACTAGGTTTTTACAATTATTATAGACATAACTTTATTTAGGGCCGGTTTTTCAATGCTCGGTTAGAAGTCTCAGCTAGCTGGCTCTATGTTAAGCTTAGCTATAAGCTAAAGTTCCAGCTAACAACCACTGCGTTTTTAATCGAATATTTGACTCTGTGCTAGCAAACAGTCAGTTAGCGATATTGTTGATACTGTTGGCAGTGCTGATTTTTCAGGAATCACTTAAGATTGGCTGTTTATCTTTTTTAAACCCAACATTGTAAAATTTGGCGGTATTCTATGCTAAGTTTTCCAGTTGGTTCATCTCGTAATGATTCTCACGTTATATTATTGTTGATTCTTGTATAATAAAATGGATGAAGTAAAAGCTTTGAAGAAGAAAAGAGTGGCAAACTTCAGTCCTTCTGACAGAGCGTTATTGTTGAAAATAGTTTCAAAGCAATAATTGAATAAAAAAAAAACAGATGCTACTACATGGAGGGAAAAATTTGAAACTTGGAAAAAGATTGAAGTGAAATTCAATTCGTGTACCACAAGAGCCGTAAGTATTATATATTTGTGGCCAGCATCTGATAGTATAGTGTAAATTGTTTCTGTTACATTTGTGCAGAAATGGTACCTCTGGATCTTTAAAATCATTGCTCGCTCACAATTTTGGATACCTTATTCTGAGCTTATAAACATAAGAATTTTATAATAATACTACCCCTACTAGGCAGTGCTTACTTTTTATTGATTTTAGCCAAGAACTGATAAACAGTTGAAAAATGAGTACGAGTCAATAAAAAAAGAATTGAAAAAAAGTTACTTGCAGCATATGAGCTATCTCAAAGGTACTGGAGGGGGACCTTATATGCCACCACCGGCTCCACAAAATGAGGAAGAAAAAGAACTGGCAAAAACCATTGCACTTAGTATCCAAGGGATATCCAACAAAAATGATTCTGATGGTCTTGCTGGTAAGATATGTTTTAGAAATATCACAGCAATGAACTGAATATACATTAATATCAAAGGTACAAGAGGGATCTCATTATCGGAAGACGATAATAATGATGATATATTGATAGAGCATGTCGATGTTGATTGGACACAACCATATGTAAAATTACTTCAGACGGAAATCCACCCTGCACTGAGAGTAAATATCTCGGGAAATACTGAATGGGATGAAGAATGTAGAGTTGAATCAACAGGTCAAGATTATTTGACCAATGATCACCAGTATCTTCAATTGGTAGACGGAGAAATATCTAGTAAGTAGAACTTACTAGATAGAGCACATAGATTTGCTATGAACAAATGTGAAATAAAAACACTCCATATACTGTTGTAAACAATTTAACAGAACGATGTGAAAGTGGTTGATATATGAAAATTTTGAATATTAGAAATAATTTGAGTCAGAAAAGTTTTAACTAAAAAACACCCAACTTTTGTGTAAGAGAAACCAATGAAAAATGGAATTTCAATTTGCTCCTACTTCTGCATTTATTATAATCCATGATTGATTTTTTGTAGGATCAAGTCCAGGAACAAGTGAATTGAATGAAAGAGCTAACATTCTCTTCAATAAAGAAAATGAAAAACCCGAAAAGAAAAACACCTCAGGTGAGTTGAATACTGGTTTTCACTTTATACTAATTATCTTGATATACTTACCCAAAATGATGTTCCAATACCTTTGTTTATTTTGTTGATAGCATCTTGGCAGAGCAGAAGAAGGCCAATTATTCCATCAAAGAAAAGTAATGCATCAGCATCAGCTAAATTTGAAATTGTGGCCCAGAAGAAATGTGAACTGATAGGGATAGAAAAAAAAATTGCAATCGTGAAAAAACAACATAATAAAATAGAACACGAATTGAGAGTGAGGCTGCTAAAACTCCAAGAAGAGGAACAAACAATGTAGAATGAATTACTGAAATATAATCTGAATAAAATTAAGGTTGCAGAACATTCTTCATAAAAATACTGTATTTAATATTTCCTTATTGTACTGAAATTAATATTCTTACATGTTGAGTTCCTATTAGGATAATTTTGTTTTGTTTTACAGTTCGAGTGAATTTCTGTCTAAAATATTTTATTTTTATTTTGTATGAATCAAGAGTGATATATTTTGTTGTAATTCACCAATTTTGATTGTGAATAAAATAACTTTGAAAATAACATGCATTTTATTCAGTGTGGGGAACAAGGATCAAACATTTTCATTGAGTAATAGTGGAAAATAGTTAAGCAGTAGTTCATCTCTAGCATTATTGACATTTGGAACTTCAAGGGGGTCTACCGGTATGTCTTCTATGAAATTAATGTCTTGCCCCAAATCCATCTCATCTGGAGGCAGATCTTCATTTGCACAAATAGCAATGTTATGCAGAACAGCACATGCAACATTAACATTTAGGGTAGTTTCCAATTTCAAACGTAAACCTAATGCTAAAACTGGAAATCTGCGTTTCCACATGCCATACTGACGTTCAACAGGATTTCTTGTGCGTCTGACTGAAATTAATTCAAATTCATGCACCAATACATTAAAATTGAAGTGGAGAGAAAATAATTTAAATACCTGATTCATTATAAACTTGTTGCAATTCATTATCTGCTACCAGCAATGGTGTTATAACATGCATTGTATTTGCATACCCACTGTCACCCACCAGTAAACTGTTTCCAAATTCATTCGCTTCTAGTCTGTGGCGTATGTTTGAATTGTCAAATATGATTTGTTCTTGAGTCGATCCATGCCAACAATATCTAGGATTTTCAAGTCTGCTGAAGAGATAGTCCTGTTCATCGAAATCGTCAAATGGATTACTTCTTTCTTTCACCACCTTCTCTGGTAATCAATAAAGTCTATTAATTCCTCATCATCATCACTCACAAAATCAAATGCTTCCATTTTTCTTAGCAAAAACCAACGATGCTGTGGTAAAAACAAAATAAGATAGAATATAGAAAGAGGTTACCTATCAGCAGTTGAATAAACACAAACATATGTTCGGAGTACCTACAGAGCGCATGCGTCGGCAAGATAGCTATCGGTTAGCCATTTGACAAAGACTTTCAGGTGAGAGTTACTTTAACCGAAAGAATAGCAGAAGGTTAGCGCAAGACGCGAGGTGGAAAAACGGTTTAGCTTAAGGTTATCGATTAACCGAAAGCTAAATCACTTTAACCGAGCATTGAAAAACCGGCCCTTAGAGCGGCTTTTACCTTTGTAAGTTTTGAATTTTGAATAATCTAAATCATCTAGCACTTTAAATTTTTGTGGGTAAGGGTAACTCTAAGTAAACCTGACAAATTATTTACAAAACATTTTTTATTCTTGAAAACATCATTCTATTTCGAAAAATTAATGGGAAATCTCAACTTTTTGAAGATCTGGCAGTTCCGACCACAAAACTCGGTGGTGGTAGTTTAATGACATCTTCCTCGGGCACAAGAAATTCATCTTTCACACAAGATATACAGGATTTTTGCGACGCATAAAATTTATAAAATATTCATCCTCGAATTTTTGGAAGACTTGGCCAATGTAGTATTCTCCTGTCTTTTTGTGGCAAATCATACTAGCACGTAATTATTTTCATTTACTACTCCTGCAACAAAATTTTCTTCTATTTCTTTCTCAATTTGTTTATCTATATCAGTGAGCTCATCAGATGATCCATCGAATTTTGGCTCCTCTGATGTGTCAGAATCTTCGTCACCAATATTCTTTTGTTTCTTGTTCATTTTACCTTTGTTTTTTGTCTTATTTACTGTATCGTTCACAATTTTTCTTTCAAAGTTATTTTTATATTGCGCTCCCTGTTTCTTTCATTCCGACCTTTTTTCATTCTTACTTTAATTTCCTCCATGTTAGGTGTCAGTTAGAATTTTAGTTATTGTGGGTTTCCTACTTGAGCTGTACTGTTTCCTTGGCGGGGCCTGAGAAAGTGGTCGTATGCCCTCAAGCGTCTTCTTATGTCTAATCTGTCCAAAATCAGATTACGGTGTATGGTTTGTATGATCTGAAGTTGATGGTGTGTGTGATGTTCAACAAGTATGCTGCTTCTACTTCTGATGTACGTTCCCTCTGGGTATGCTCTTAAGTAAGTGAAAGAGCTATTTCAGGCGTTGTTACTGTTCTGTTTGTTTTCTTTTTCCATTTGAATGGCATCTGAAGCGATAAGGAATATTATTGTTTAAATGCCACTATTACGGGAAAAAGTAGACGTCGTCTTAAAAATAAAACAGCTGATTTACCCGAAGAACAGAAAATGGAAGTACGAAATACTTTGTATGATATGTATGAAAAAAGTAAGTATACCTCCTTATTACATGGTGAAGGAAATGAAGATAATATTGATTGGTAATTCGATGGACATGACACCGACTAGTGAAAAAAATTTCTGAACAAATGTAATTGCTCCATTTTCATCAATCACAACTTATCAGGAAAGTCATTGGATTTATGTATATTAGTTGAAAAGTCAAACTTGTCACATCTAGTTTTCTTTTTAATTTGAAAATTCACTTGTATCTTGTTTTCGAAATGCAGTTATAATATCAGCCCTCCTATATATCGTATGAATTTTGAAATGTACCTATATTTATTTGAATTTTTGTTCTTCCAGAAAAAGATGTTACCCTTCAATCCTTGCACGATGAACTGAAAAATAAGGAGATTGTTTCGATGTGCAAAACATCTTTGAATGTTTTTCTAAAAGAGATGCGATTTAAATTTAAAAAAGATGATAATCGTAGAGCTTTGATTGAAAAGACTCATATTGATTCAGAAAAAGCATATTTACGTAAATACCAGGAAAATCGAAAGAGTTTATTTCCACGGGAAGGGTTTTTTTTAGATGAAACATGGATTTATTCTATAGAGGAAGTAAAACCAAGTCTTGGCAGGATAATAATGTCAAAGCCAGTTTATTGTTCTGTTCGAAATCTTTCAGTCCAGATTATCATGAAGAAATGAATAGTACAATGTTCAGCAAGTGGATCGCTTCACAGTTAATTCCTAGTTTGGAAGAGCGATCTTTGATAATAATGGAAAATGCACCATATCACAGTGAAATTTTGAATAAACAGCCTACCACTTCTTCAAGAAAATCAGAAATTGTTATTTGGCTACAGGAAAAGAATACTGATTTGATGAGAAATTGACAAAACCAGAGTTATTGCAATTGGCTAAGAAAACACGAAAGGAAAACATATATACTATAGATGAACTGGTACGAGGACATGGGTATGAAGTATTAAGATTATCACCCAGACTTTATTGCTATAAAATTGGTTTGGGCTAATTGTACAATCATATCGGCAGAGATGGATACAGTGATGAAAAAGTATTGGGTATGCGGAATGAAGCATTAGAGAAGTGCAACACTGAATCCTGGGCAAACTGTGTAAAACACACCAAATCACTCATTGAGAAATATTATGAACGAGAAAAGCTCCTTTGTGTTATGATTATTATTATAAACATTGGTGATAGTTCTGAATCTGAAAGTGATTAAATATATTAATTTTGTTTTTACTTTCATTTATGGTACATAGTTCAACATGCTCGCATTACATAAATAAATGTATGAATACATTTTTTGTCAATCATGTGTTGAGTATTTATTTCATTACCATATTTCAACTGGTGTTTTTTTATTTCTTATATATTCATTTATTTATCATTATACAGTGGATCCTTGCATCCATGCACGAATAGGTAATTGAAAAAGTTTGGATACCTAAGTCTAGAAGATTCCTTTTCTGAGTTTTAGTCATGTTTGAATGAAAATTCATTTTTTGATATCAACATATGCTTTTTGGAAGTATTGCACTCAAACCTAGTTTTTTTTAACAACTTTTTTCGTTAACTACCTATTACCTACAGAAACTGCATTAATGTGGATAAAATTAGGATGTGATGGATTTGTGTCAAACGGCTGCGGAGGTATGGATAAAACAACTTCCTTATATGAGTATGATTGAAATTAGAATACAGTAGAGAGGTCAAACGTTTCTAGTAAACTCACTGGGCAAATGAGGAAATTCCATGAACATATTTCTGCCTCCATGTTTTATTATCCTATTAAACCTGGTGTCACTGGATTCGTAATAATTGGAATACATCGTGTGCTAGGAATCGCACTTTAAAAGGACAAACCTCGTTAATCCTTGGCTCGCACAAGTTTCGACTACTGAGGGCTGCCGTTCGTAAGAGGACGACAGCTGCTTAACGGAAAAAACAATTTTAAACAGATTAATTCCTTTTCGCCTTTGTTTCTCTAGCAATATTTTTTAAATTTGGAACATTGAATATGCTCACTGGATGGCACTTTCTGACATATTTGAAAAATAAAGGAAAAAAGGAAGGAAGAAAAGGAGGTTGTACCTATGAGTGTGTCACACGGTATTCTTTTGGAACTAAAAAAACTCTCATTGTCTGGTGGTTCGCCATTTCCATGAATTTGAAAATGTTAATTAAGTTAATTTGGTAATTCATTATCCTATCTTATTACCTACACGTCATTCTACATTTAGACGTTATTTTGACTAAAACGACTTATTTCATATGCATAACATTGATGACGCACGGGTAAAGTTAAAATAATCGAACTGTAAGTTATTTTGATATCATCTTTCTCTGTTTTATTGTAGAGGAGAGAGTTTATTGTTTTCAACTCTATACTCGCAGTCTGATTCCGTCTCCAAGATACTCTCTTCCTGATATTGATCATTTTTAGAGTTATGGAATAGCTAATTGTCATAAATTATTTTGCATATTGAATTGAATAGCAGAACCTCCTTATGAAGGAAGAGGTTTTACAAATGATTCATGTTCATTCTGTATTCCTTATCAAAGTTGTTTCCTCACAGAACTCCCCAATCACTATCGCGAGTTCGATAATTAAATCACATTTATCCACCCCGTCCGATATAATCCGAATTCTGAATGACAGCTGCAGGGTAATAAAGTGAATTTACCCACAGCAACCTAAATTCGTACCGAAATCTGGAGCGCCCTTCCTATTAATAATCGAGTAATATGAAGCTTAACTCCACACCCAAGATGAAACGATTTTCTGAAAGAATACAAGCCTTTACTCAAATACGAGGGAAAACTCCTCGACGGAATGAAATTATGATTCATAATGGGATGAGAAATGACATAAATTTGAATAATTATATTTCACATCGCAAGAATGATGAAATTAAAATCTCCGTTTTATTTTGAAAAAAGGAATATGCAAACAAGTCATGCATTGATGTTTAGAATTTGCTCTGTTGTCAAATTTAATACAATGCAAAGAAGTTTTGAATTTGGTCAACTATAGAAAACACTATCAGGGGAGAATATACATTTTATAAAGAACAATTCACTGATGGTGATCCCAAACAAAGTGTTTGAAATGGAATCAAATATTCACTGCATGATAAAACTAGCTCTAACGTAGTAAAAAAAATATTGAAGTGAATTTTCATTAAATATAGGTATTAGGCTGTGGAACTTTCAACCTTTCTGAAAACTTCTCATCATTTAAAAATCCTAGATCAATTTTAGACCATCAGAATAGTTGACGAATAAAATGGTATTTTTATCACACTTGATCCTTGTTCGATTCCAAACACATTTTCAATGAAATTTTTCGATGTCAATTAAGCTCATCGAGTTTTCATAGATTTTGATATTTTGTAGTCACCTTTATGGCGAACACTGAATAATACAATTTGAATTTTTTATGAAAATTTTACATATGACAAAAATGTTTAAAATCCAAACGAGCTTTAACAAAAAAATGCACTTCAGTCTACGAATTGGTATTGATAAAATAATTTTATTGAAAACCGAGTTTTTCTCCATTATGAAATACCATGTATAAATGATGAATAACTCGTAATGGTAGGATTTAGGATTCGAAATAGATATAAGTAAATGAATGACTAAAACGAATTGACTGTACCACCGTTTGTAACTGAATATTTCAGACGGTCCTTCATCTGCACAAACTACTCACCTTGTAATCCAGTTCTAAATCGCAAAGAAGCCATTACTTCAGAATGCACGAAAAAATCTCTCCGATCTACAAAAACGAACACATCCATCCACCCATACACCCACTTACCCACCCACTCACCAACACACCCGCGTGGAGAGAAAGGTATTTTCGACCGCAGTCGGAATTATTTCTTTCGATTTATATCTCCGATCAAATAACACAACCAAGATGAGTAACTCGCCGCACACGCATTAAAATTTGTGTGTAAGTAACATCTTCCCCCAACGGCAGTGTCGTGCGTTGTTAACAGAAATATTGACGTTCAATAAAATAGAAATAATGGAAACCCAATATGGAATGGAAACCTGAAATTATGATGGAAGAATCTCCACAGGATTTTGAGAACAGCCGATGCTCTAATTGAAATGTTTTTTCGATATTCAAAATGCAGTGCCATACTGACCAGCCTATATCGAATCTTAGTTCGGCGATAGAAATACTATCGTTTTTACATGCTCCCAACAAGCTGCATTGAATGTTTCAATTCCCTTCTTATTGCTATATATTTCATACAAGACAGTATTTTTGGATTTTCGTTGACATGAATATATCCGACAGATATCAAAATCTAGCTGACCTGCTTATTGTATCCTTAAAAAATTTCGACTTGGAAATAATATCATTATTTGAGGGATAACATTATAAAAAGATGTTACCTTCGGTTCTATTTGAGTATTACTCATCTAGGTTGTGTTACTTGATCGGAGATTTATATGCAGTAGACTTCAATTCTATCGAAACCAATGTATTCGAATAAAAAAATTGTGCTCGGCAATACATTACAAAATCAACTTTCACAGTTATAAAATAAGGACCATTCTAGTGAAGAAAACGTGTATTCCAAAAAGTGAAAGTTATCTATCTGAAAGCAGTTGAGTTCATAGATATTTTTTCTTTGATTCTCTTCCACGTTCCATAGTTATTAAATGTGCATTGCTGTGTATTCCAGTTCATTCAATGGCTCACTTTCTCATAGAATTGATACATGTTGTCACGCTGTATAGTCCTTTGAACACCTGAAAGACAGAAATAGCGAATGATATTATCACAACAAAATAAACATCATAATACTAGTAGTATAGATGAAGAAATAAGAACCACTCAATTCAGTGAAATATGTTCAAACACATTTCACTTCTTAGCATGCTATCCACCAACAAAGCCTTGCCTTGCACCATTACCTACAACATACTTCCGAAACGAAAGAAATTACCAACATATCAAAGTGACTATGTATTTTTCTAAGAGCAAATTATCCTTCCGAAATAATTCGAATCTTCTGATTCCTTCCTTATTACCAATCAGCCGTCTACACGAAATAAATGTTCATGCAGTTTGGGTTGTCTAGATGACAATTCTCACGTATTTCATGGAAAGCGCTTTGCGTCGTTCGGGTAACGGCAACCGCATACGGGAAAGGTACTCTTTACGGACTTACTTCTTAGGAAAGTAACTATTCTCTGCGAGCGTGCGTGATTCGCCCTTTTCCCGCACGCAATTCAGTTTAAAAAGAGTAATTTTCCCGCACTAGTGCTGGAGAAAATTTCCTGTAAGCTTGAGTCACTTCGAGTGAGTTTTTCCCGCACTGATGCTGGGATAATAATCCCAACTCATACGGAAAGGTACTCTCCCGCATTCGCCTGCTTTATAATGTAATCTGCAATAATGTTCAAAGTTTCTGCTGTAACTCAGTCATGACCTGAAGCTCTGATTACTTTTGAATCTTTGATTATGTTGTACATTTCCATCGAGTTACAACTAACAACCATTTTTTCAGTGCAATTTTTTGTTTGGCTATTTTACTGATTCCTTCCCACATTTGTGAAAGATGAAATTTTCTTTTATTTCATCCTCCTTTTATGACAAATGATTTTAGCTCAATCAATAAGTTCATTTAGACGTTTTCTATAGTCTTAATATTCTTTATCGACATCTATTAATTAATATATCTCTTAAATATTCGATTTTCATCAAATAATGCCATTCGTTACCATACAGAATTGAATAATAGTGATAGTTCGATGGAATAATATTACTCAATCATTGTGTCAAATTTGACAAACAGCAAATTTACTTGTCACGATATTTGTAGGTATATACTTTATTGAGTTATGAGAAAGACGGACCTATAGTATAAGCATTTGCTAGCTTTTATTCATACCACCCAAATGTCATGTACACCACAAGACATTTTAAAATTAGCGGCTAGCGCTATAGAAAATGTCCTATCTAACAAGTCAAAAGGTAAATATGATGCGGTATACAAAAGTTTTATGGATTGGCAACTGGCCCAAAAAACATGTTCTTTCTCTGAAAATGTTATTCTAGTGTATTTTGTTGAACTTGCAAAAAAATACAATTGTAATGTAACCATTAATTCTTAATTATAAGGCTTAATTATTATGTAAGTAAATAAACAAACTTATTGGGTATTAATAACGTTACCAGTTACTATCAATAAAAAATATTGTTCATTTGAGATATATTTTGCATTTTTTTGATAAACTTATATATATATATATACAGACAGTGTGTTTCACTTCTCATAGAAACACCTCCTATCTTCTATAATTTTCAACGTAGAACGATGAAATTTCCATGATCGATAGATACACTGAAAATGAACTCACTGTTCAAAAGCGGTCATCCTGAGTGATACACCTAACGCCAACAGCGATGGAACCACCCATTTTCCGGAAAGTTATATTAGGAGTCAAAATTGGCCAGAAATTCCTTTGGAATCGTATTCAGGATTCCTGAATAACCACTAATGCACCTGTCTCCTAGAACATTTTCAGTCCTGAAAAATTCTAATTTGTTTCACTTCTGGACACGCCTCCGTATCTTCTGTAATTTTCGACATTGAACCTTGAAATTTTCAGGATAGATAGGTACACTAGATATAAACTAATTGCACAAAAGGGGCCATCATACGTGATATGCACGAGTGCGTTCACATGGGAAGTGAAACAAATTGGAATTTTTCAGATCCAAATTTTTTTTAGGAGGTAAGTGTATTAGTAGTAATTTGGTGATTTTGAACACGAATCCAAAGTTGGCTGGGTAACGAACTGACGGCAACCGATTGGGGCTGGAAGCAGCATCAACGTGGTATTATGCCCAGATTTACAGAGAAATAATTAATCCCGGAAATATTGCCCAAAACTATTTGCTACAGCTGTGAAACTGCATGTAACAGTTTGAAAAGTGGCTGCCGGAAACTTGCGTTGAAATATACAAATTAATTATTATCCTGGTTCGGGAAAATGCTCCAATGTGGAATATAAATCCTACGCGGAAATTAATGATTCCGATGAAATTATGGATGGAGAAATGCAAGGTTGAAATAATATTAAAGACGAAGACGGTGATAGCCTTGAAAATTGCGAAGATTTACTAGAATCGGAAAGGTTTATCGAATCTATCGATAAAGAAATGCTATTAAATATATTTATATATTTAGAGGTTTTCTATGGCATAAAATGTAATTAGAATTTAATCAATCAACTTTATAACAGAAAAAAATGTTTAATACTTAGTAACATTTTTTAGATAAAATCCCTTTTAAATCCTTTCTCTAATATTTAGAATAACTATTTTCGCATGTTTTTTTGCAATCTTTGTTTTATTGATTTGAAATTTTTTTGTTTATCAACATAATTTAGAATATTACGCCGTTTTTCCAGTAATTAAAGTATAAAATTTAATAAATAGCTGAAAATTGTACATAATAATAAAAAAAAATCTGATTCGAGTATTTTTCGTTTCTTGCATTTTCTAAGAAATTTTACCACAGTAGTGTGTATGTTTTTTACACAATCGGAAAGTAGTAATTTCAACGAACAAAAAGCCCACCAACTTTTTTAGGAAAGTCGATATTTTGACATGAGATTTTCGATTGAAAATTAGGGTTCTTTTTCGATATTTAGTCAAAATTAGGTGAAAGTGTATTTGAAACGTAAAAAGGTAAGCTTTCACCAAATTTCGTGAATTTTTTTTTTTTTTTGTAAAAGTTGAAAATATAAAACCAAAAACTTGGTTATTTGAATTTTTCAAATAAATTTTAAGGTTATGTGAAAAAAATTTAATTACAAAAGTTGTACATCTTTTTATCACCAACAACTTTGCCTGTAAACATTTTTCCATAAGACTTGTAGTTTTGCCGGAAATCGAGATAAACCATATTTTACCCTTAAAAACTCACCCCCTCCTACTTCCCGACTTCAGATCGCCCGTAATTTAATTTTCCTTCAATTTCTGTCATATTATCTTCCGTTTCCAATGGGTTTCATTCTACTATAATTTTCTTTTGGTTTTTACCATTTTTAAAGGTTTCTAGACTATACAGAACACTGTATCTATTCTAATTTTAACAGTTTCATTGAGAATGAATCGATAAATTGAGTTTCGACATTATTGTTCAGTTTGGTTTAAGACATGGCAAACGTCGTTCTATCGGAGCCTTTTATTCCAACCATCAATAATTGAAAAGTAGTGGAGGATGTTTTCATCTTTTACTTCAGCACACCAATGTCTCAAGTCGTAATAGATATGTCTCCAATTCTTCAATTCATTTCACATTGAGACAATATTGAGATACTTATACAAAAATGCATTTTTGGTAAATCAAAATGGTGCTGATGAAATAAAAATAGTTCATAAACATATACCAACCTTCACATATAAATCCCGATTTTGTTCAATACCGAAACTTGTGATTTCCAAGGGTTCTTGGGTGGCAATCAAGAACATCGACAAAAACTTTCGATTTTCTCTGTTCCACTGATACCATTGAGTCCTTTGAAGAGTATCGTGCATATTTTGTGACTGAAAAATTAAATATTTTGAGACAGAATTAGTAACACTGTGAGAGATCTTTTTCAAAACTTCATATTTTTCCTCATTTAATATCACTTCAAAAAACTATCAATTTTAGAAAAGATACTAAATCACCTAGGGTAATGTTAGCAGAAGCAACATGACTTACGATCCATTTCTATTAAATCTCCGTTATCAGGAGACAATATTTTCGTTATACTCGTGATTTTCGAGAACATTCCGTAACCTTTTCCAAATGGAACCCTCAGTTAGAGCTTCGCGAGACCAAGAGATTAGTCTTGGTCTTGATACAAGACGAAAATCAAGACAAAGATCAAGACTCAATAAATCTTCACAGGACCAAGATTTGACTTTTGATATCAAGACCAAGACCAAGATCAAGACTCTTGCCCAAGAGTATAGGTCTTGGTCTTGGTCTCGAAAGAAAAATAATGAACTTAAATCTACTCAATATTACGAAAATTTGTATGGATAATGTTATGGCATTTTATTTCAATTACTTATTTTTCATATGGTAGGTTTTCAAATTTTGTTCATTCATTATCGAAAATACATTTTCAAATTCTGTATTGCAGTTATACAGTTTACAACAACAAGACCAAGACTGATCAGTCTTGGTCTTGGTCTCGCGAAGCTCTACCCTCAGTATACGCGCGCGCCAATGACGTAAATAATCTGCCTGAGTCTCTGAGTATGTATCACTGTGTTGAGAACCAGAGAGCGCGCTGGCTGTTCTCCGACGTGGTAGGAAGATGTGTTCCGTGATAGGAAGTACGGAAGTCAAACCTGCAATGTAGTCCAGTACACTCAGATTTGAGACGAGTATCGGTTGAAACGCCACTTAATTTAGCGTGCTAGTAGTTGGAACCAAGTCAAACACGAAAAAAAATTGTTTTGAAAACAATATTTCTTTTTGTTGTCATCTTGGAAATAATTAAGTTTATAAAAAATGGTTTGAATAGAGTTGAACGTCAATCAATTCTCTACAAGAGTGATCCTCAGCAATGCTTTATGAAATGAGACCGTTTTCTCAGAAAACGTGATTTAACGCCAAGATCAAATTTCAGGCTCGTGTCAGCCCGCCGCTGCAAGGTTCCGGCGGTACTGAACGTTAAATGAGTCATAACTTTGCTAAAAATTATCAAAAAATTAAAAATTAAAGTGAATTTTGGTCTTGAAGACTTCCACTTTTTCATACAAATATAACATGTAGGTATCTGAGTATCAAAATGGTTGTTTTTACCACGTCACGTTATTTCAGGTAATCTGGAATAATTGCACTGAAGCAGGAACCATTACCTTCTGACGACACTATGCAATGATTTAAGGGTAGTGAGACAAGTCTCACACACGCCCAAAAATAACTGGGTTTTACTCCTGCCTCATTTTTAAATTCCTCATAATTCCGACATCTTATCCAGTGAATATAGAGAATAATCGCTCATACACAACCTGCATAAAAAATAAAGTATGCAATTTCAAGCTGGAGGTTTGAACTTCACATTTCTGTTACTAAACAAATAACAACTCCAAATTGTGTTATAATTTTAAAATTCAGAGGCTGTCCAAAAATTCATTCTTTTCAAACGATGAATAATTTTGTCAAACCGCGGGATTTTCAGAAACCTCTTACTATCAGAAACGAAAGAAGATGAATTTATCTGTTCTTTCCATATATACAACATAGTCCAGGATCATCGAACCATAATATCTAAGCCAACAATGGCCACACTTTTGGAGCAGTTTTCTCAGTATGATGCCAGTTCAGATCATGAGCTGCGAGCGCAGTATCTTGAGTCCGGTTTCCGGCTTATTTTAGACATGTCAAACCCTACAACTGTCATGCAAAGTTTTTTGTTCTTGCTGTGAACATTTGAGTTTATTATTAAGAAATTTCATGGTAAAAGACACTAATTAAGATTATAATAGATACAGCCGCGATTGTACGTCTGAAAGTAAGTAGAAATTTATTTTAAAGCAGACAAGACATCAAAAATTCTTAGAGTGGATTGGAGTTGAATTGAATACTGTGGTTACTATGAAATTATAAGTGCTTATCTTCTTCAAAAGTAGGGTGGAAATGTGTTAGGGTATTGAATTATTCTGCCAAAGAGCAAGAGTGTTGTCAAGTGCATATACCAAAGAAGTGATATTACATTTGAATTTGTTATGTGGAAGTTTTTCCTAAAGGAATTATTTGAGTTGATAAGAATTTCTCTCCCCAGGAGTATTTGAAGTGAAAAAAATAATGGAATCTTATGAACGCAAGTAAAGCTGTGTGCGAACAAATCTATTTTCCAGATATTGAAAGTACAGAATTGAGAGTACGTTCACAACTCATGGGGATTTTTCCGTCCTAGGAAACTTATAAAAATTAAATCGTTTTCAATATTTTTTCATAAATATTATCAATATATAATTTTTTTGAGTTGTTTGAGAGAGTGTTATTTAGAAATAAATGTCGATCGGATAATACGGATAAGAGGGAAAATAGGGGTAGATTTAAATGGTCGAATCTTAAAAAATGCATTTGTTTGTATAGGATGTCACAAAAGGGAAGAATTTGTTTTATTTGTAATACAGATATATTCTGCCAGGATTGGTGACTTTTCACTTCAGTAGAGCTGAAAACATTGATTTCTGTAAGCAGAGAAAGGGGGTTCTCCTACAGAAATCTGGCGGACGTCGAAGTAAATGAAAAATTTCGACAGATTTACACACTAAGGGCTTCAAGCTCTAAGAATTTCAAGTATGCAATGAAAAATTTCATAGCCGTGACCCTCGAATTGGTTCATTTTCTCCAATGAAATACAAACTCAGGAACAGTTCAGAAAGCTTGGATTCTTCGCATTGCTGTTTGATCTGTGTCCAAAAATGTGTACAAGAATAAAATCGACGGCTCAGGACAGTTTCTAAAGCACCAACCGAAACTATTAAAGAAGTGGGAACTACTTGTTTGGATGAAGTTTCGAAAGCAGTTATGCATAGAGAATAGCCCATGTATATTTAGTAGCGGTTTTTGAAAATATCACCGAGACCGGCCATCCTCATAATTCTCATAATATTAATGAATAAGATGTGAGGCCAATCCAAAACCTCAAAAAATATTCTCACCTTTTGTCTACAATGGCAGCTATTCCTTATCGCAATTTCAGGACGATTAACACTTAGTACACAAGCCATCGTACAATATTTGAAGATTCTTAATAATTTTGTCAAACAATGGTGCCATTGGAAATCTCATTTAATTATTATATTTTACTATAAAAATCAGATTGCTGCCTGTCGCCAACCTGAGTAGTGATATCGACACGTTTAGAGTGGGGGACCACCTAGAAGTACCGAACATTTTTGTCTGATTTTTCTTGAGGATACAAAATTTATTGAGATGTTCGATGGCACCATTGTCCGACAAAATTATTAAGGATCTTCAGCAGTCCGACGCTGAAAAGATGTCGATTTGGCGACAAAGGAAAACTCACCACTTTCAAGATTTTCTATCTGCGACATCTGTCAGATTCGTCACACTTAAACAGTTACAAAGTTGCAACTTGCTGGTTATCACTTCAGATTTTGTATGAGGGCTGGCGTACTAACTGTTTTCAGAGCTCGAAAAGACGGATTTGCTTCAAATATGAAGCATTAACCTCACCGAACCTAAACTAATCCAGCCTCCTAGAAGGATCACAATTCATTTATTCTTTCGAAGCCGTTTTCTGATAGCCTTTCTACTTTCTGAGGAAACTGCGATTGTTTTTGAATTTTTATTAAAGTCAAAAAATGTTTGTGTTCCATCCCTGATTTTTTGCTAAAATTTGTCTGTGGATATTGCACTAGTATTTCACGCAAACCCATTGAAAATAATCTGGTAATCAACCGTCCATTAGATTACTTGAAAGATATCCATTCGCCGATAGGAATCTTGCTGAAATCAGAGAAAGCTTAAAAGATATGAAAACAACCTTTCTTTCAGAACTGGTACTTTTCCTTCATTTCTGAAAACTTCAGTGGTTATTCCTATTCATGAAGGGGGTAATGAAACAGATCCTAATCATCGACCTATATCACTCATACCTAGTTTAGCCAAATTAATAGAAAAATTTGTGGAAATTTGTATTCTAAACTTTTGCTCAACCAATAATATCAAAATTTTTAAATTGTTCGAAATATTAGAAGTATCTTGTTCTTGATTTTCCGTGCGGATGGCGCTGCGATCAACTTAGTTGTGGGCCATAGTTTCATCCGTGTGAAAATAATAGTGAAACGGTTGACATTTTGCAGGGACAGTACAATTACAATGTTGTCCGACCTACCCTAGCACTGACGAGAGGCAAAACTTCGAAACATGCATGTCTGCAGGTGGTCATTCCCAGCCAAATGGAGAATAATCTTCTGTTTGATTACAAGACAAGCAATTGCAATTTGGTCTTCTTGGACAAACGTTGCACAAATATCTTTCAGATGTAGTTCAATGTCCGTCGTGGTATTACCCAGGGAAGTAGTTGTTTTCTGACAGATATTGGCCTTTATTTCTCCACTTGGTGGAAACGCTTGGAGAGAAGGGGACTCCGTATTCATTTCACTTTGTTGATACCTCTCCGGCACAAAATTTCGAACTTGTTCGAAATATAGGTTGCTCTTTCTAGAGTCTGTGCTGCCTAGGAGTGTCTTGTTCTTGATTTTCTGTGCGGATGTCGCTGCGATCAACTTAGTTGTGGGTCGTAGTTTCATCTGTGGGGAAATATTAGTTAAACGGTTGATTATTATTCATTTGGCAGGGACAGGACAATTATTATGTTGTCCGACCTACCCTGGATAATCTTCTGTTCAATTACAAGACAAGCACTTGAAATTGGTTCTTCTTGGAAGAACGTTGCACAAATATCTGCCAGATATAGTTCAATGTCCGTCGTGATATTAGCCAGGGAAGTGGTTATTTTCTGACAGATGTTTGCCTTTATTTTTCCACTTGCACAAGCGAACAAAGGAACCAACGAGGTCCTATTTGCCTTTATGTCGAGGTATACAGGGAAATGAACGTTCGAGAGTGCGCTGCGGCAGTTTGTGAATTTTCCAAGGCGTTTGACTGCGTGAATCAAAAAATACTGATTCTAAAGCCCCAACTTCACGGTTTACGAAAAAAAAGTCTGAATTGCGTGGAATCCTTTTTGATGAATCGGCGAGAGCTAGAGCGCTATATTACTGAAATATAGTGATTATTGGATATGGAGTGCCACTGGGGTCAGTTCTTGGTCTGTTGTATTTGAGTAATATCACCAGACCGAAAATAATGGCAAAGACGATACCACCTTTTTATAGCATGAAAAAACAGCACAACAACTAGAAGAAAAATTAGAGGGAGATATAATGATAAGTAATAAGATAATAGTGCAAACCAAACTCATCACTATTGAACTTGAAACAAAACAATATCATTACACTCCGCGGCAGTCTTTCAGATATGTCAATCGCTAATGATCGCATATCGTTTAAAAAAACTCTCTGTAATAAGCTGGCATCTGGAATTTACGCCATGCGAGTAAAATCAAATGAATTAGGATACTCATGGACTGCATAGGTACTGTGCTCTAATTGAGTCTCATTTGAGGTATGACATTGCATTTTGTGCAGTTTGCTAATATCTGCTCCAAAACGAAGACATTTACAGGGTGTCCTATTTTAAAATCGAAAGATGATGTCATTTCCGGAAAAACCAGAAGATGTATTTTTTTCCAAATATGTCAAAAAGTGCCCTATATTAAGCATGTTCAATATTCCAAATTTCAGAAATATAGCTACAGAAAGGAGAAATGGGCGTGTACCATGAGTCTGTATCACACGGTATGTATGTAGGTACCTTGTTTTATAACTTTCATTTCATTCATTTATTTTCGTAACATTGTAACTAACGTATAAGCTTTGTCCACCATAACTTGTTCGTCCAGCAATTAAATATATTTATCTTGATTGATTTCTTTCGGATCATTCCTGACTATTCTATATGTGGAAACTGATAAAAGAAGGAATATGAACCTACCTCACTTTTCAGGAATTGGCCGTTTTCTGATGACACTACAAGAATTGTCAATACTATAGTAACCGTTAAAACCATGCCAGGATTTTCTGAAGGATGTCCACCAAGCTGAATGAGGAAAAATATAATTTTGCATCGAATAATCATTTAGTCATGAATGATTTCGAATGAAAGACTTACCAAAAAATAAACAAATATTGATCCTAGCATTATCATAGAATGTATCAATCCTGTATAAATTGGCCAATATGATAATTCATTGACTACGAATTTGAGCCTGGAAAAAAAGGAATATACGGTAAGAACTGGATGGATGTATTTCGAGACATCAAAATTATGACTGACAAACAATTTCACTGTTATAGTTAACCTATAGAGAGAGTACTGGGTATGACAAAATTTCCAAAGAGAAAATGGTTCATTCATATTTCACACAATAGACCAGGTTGGCTAGCCCTGATGTGAGCAAATAACGCCTCCGTGCAGTTGTTGAAAGGTGCCATCGAGGACATAAAAACCTGGGAAGGGCTCAGGGTCGTTGAGCAATGCCTCCCATTGAAATTTTGATTGCGTACCTACCAGGAAGCCAGGCATACTTGCATACAGGCAACAAACTGGAGAGGAAACTTATTACTTACATTACTTATTATTACTTACATTGGCCCCAAATTGTTCAATATGCTACCAGATAAGTTGAAAAATTTATCCAACAAACGTCTCTTTAAAAAAGAACTGACACTATTCATTTTATCAAACTATGAACTACTACAGAGTGTTTTGCAAAACGAAAGAACCTAATAGACTCATCCTTTTCATTATGTGTGTATATGAATAAATATGTGTATTTGTGCCATCCAAAACATAATTATTGCGCTCACTTAACTGTTTAAGAGGTGTGTATATATTTCCTTTTCTGTCAACTCTTCTGTGTGTTTCTCTCCACTTGAAGTTATCCAAAGTAAACAGAAATATATTATTATAATTATACAACCTACTTCATATGCTTCACAAATGCTGTGCTTAGGTGAAATCCCCCTAATATGAAACCTATATTTCTTACATTTGAATACCATATAAATCTTATATCTACTTGATATTTAGTTGACTTACTATTCTTTAATATTTGTTAATATATAAGTTAAAAATCCTAATAATGATGCAATGTATGCATTGTAAATTATTGTAGTAAAACTGCACTAACTAATTGTTCTAATTTATTTAAAACACTATTTACAACGATTATTCAAATAAAACATTTACTTCACTAATTTATTTATTACTGTCAGTCTCTATCTGCGAACTCTGGAACTGTTATATTTGTAACTCTCTGTGGCTATCTCTGATTATCCAGCTTATATACTCCCAAGCAGATTCCATCCACGACTCTCGATTATTCGGGAGTATAGAACATTTCATCTAGATGGCTCTTCGAACAGTCTCGAAGCGATCGATTTTATTCAAGATTGTTCTCGGCGATTCGTAGGCCAGCAGATATGCTGTCGTAGTTGAACGAGGGTACCTGGAATACCTCCTCCAAGTTTTTCACATGGTCGTTGAACGATCTGCCGACCACAATAATGTCGTCAAGATACACCAGACACGTCTTCCATGAGAGTCCCTTTAGAACCGTCTCCATCAATCTTTCAAATGTGGCTCGAGCGTTGCAGAGCCCGAATTGCATAACTGTGAACTGCCACAAACCTGAACCGACGGTGAAGGCTGTTTTTTCTCGATTTTCCTGGGCCAGTTCTACCTGCCAGTATCCGCTCTTCAAATCTAAGGTCGAGAAAATCGTAGATCCAGCGTGTCTAGCGTCTCGTCTATTCTTGGTAAAGGGTAACTGTCCTTTTTCGTCACGTTGTTAAGTTGACGATAATCAACGCAAAACCGAGTTGAACCATCTTTTTTCTTTACCAGTACTACTGGAGAGGACCAAGGACTGTCGGATGGCTCGATGACTCCGTCTTTCTCTATATCACAGACTATGTTGTCAGCCTCTTCCTTTTTGGCGAGAGGAAGTCTTCTGGCTGATTGCCGGATTGGTCGGGCATTTCCGTTACCTTTGTTCTACCACCTCTGCCCACTCCGGTATCGAAGATGACCTGATACTGCCTAACTAATTCTCTCAGTTTGGGCTGCTGTGCGGGTCACATGTCTTTGGATGAGGTGGCAACCAACTTCTTCAATTCTGCTGGCAAGTTAATGGCTTGACTAACAGTGCCGCGTACTTTCCTTATCACAGAGGAAAATGACGAGCAGTGCCCCAGAATTGTTCCTTTCTTCAAAGTCACACGGTAATAATTGACATTAATTGCCCTTACCGGCACAAATGTATCAACTCGCCACAAGGTCTTCCCTAGTGCGATTCCTCGTCCAATTTTCTCATCATGGAGCTTGGGCTCGAACATCACCACGTTTCCATTGCTCGCACCCCCATCCAGGCAAGCCTCCAAAATGGTTTCAGCCCTCTCCGGTACGCTCACGTCTTCAGCCAGCAGAACACGAATAATTTCTTCACTTCTACCATGAAGTACCAGTTCTTCTCCGTTCACACGTAGGACGCCGTCTTTAAAATTTAGCTCGAAACCTCTCGAATTCATGATGTCCATTCCAATTATTACCTCGTCCTCGATATCCGCTACTAGAGCCCGGTGTTTCAGTTTAGTACTGCCCGGCTCTCCAGTTGCTGTGCGTAGCTTCCAATTCGACGATTCAATTCTTGCAGGTGTTTTGGCAAAAGTAGGCCCAAGGATTGTCCTAGTCGCACCCGTATCAAGGAGCATGGTGCGAGGCTCGTTGTTAATGAGACCGTCTACGAAGACCCCTTTGTCTTGTCTTTGAAGTACAGCGACATATGCATTTTTAACTGGGACTTGTTGGATACGGGCTGACGATTGCTCCTTCTTGACCTTCATCGTTGATGTCGATTTTTTCAATGTTGGACATTTGCTACGCACGTGCCCAAGTTTTCTGCAATTTCGGCATCGTATCAGTCTTCTCTCAGACACAACTTCCTTCAGCACTTTTCTCACGACAGCTTCCATATTAGTAGGCTCCTGTTGGTCTTCCCCTATCATGCTGACTCTACTCTGGCTTTTGTAGGATTGTTTCGCAGCCTCAAATTCCAAAGCCCGCGCCAATGCGCCTACGAGATGTGCGAGGCGTGCTAATGTTAGGGCTTGTCGGGTTTCATGGTCCATCCAAAAATGCTTGAACTGCTAGTCGCTCCATAATATTTTCCGGTGTAGCTGGGTACGCAAGACGAACCAAGCGTGCAATGTCGGCTTCAAATTCTTGCAACGATTCGCTTGATTTCTGGCATCGGTTCTTCAGTTGTGAGTGATATACGTGTTCAAGGTGGGCTTGGCCATAGCAAAGTTCCAAGTGTTTTACCAGATGTTCATAGTCTTCCTGTTGTTGGGCGGTGAGAGTTTGTAAAATATTTGTTGCTTCGCCACGCAATACCAGAGTCAATGCTATAGCCTTATCCCCAGCATTCCATCCGTTCGCTTTGGCAGCAGCTTCAAATTGTCGGCGGTAGTTTGCCCATGGAGTGTTTCCGCCGAACTGAGGTGGTTTCAACGAGAGCTTTCCTGGTTCCGTACTGACCTTAAAATATTTTACGTCTTTTTGATCTTCCTCCAAGTTTGTACTCAGATCCGGCATTGAATTTCTGTTGGAAATTTCAGGGGTATGCACAGAATCCATTCACTTTTCTAGCTTACTAAATTTTTCCTTAATTTTGGTCTCGAAATCATCTTTGATTTTTCTACTTTCGTATTCATTTTGTCTAGCTCTGTCTTGACGGTTCCCATTCTTTTTTCCAACCGATTCGCCACACCGCAAACTTCTCCTTTCAAGCTTCTTGAATTTTCTAGAAGCTCCTCCCTCAGACCATTCTAATTTTCCAGAAGTTCTTCTCTCAAATTCTTTGAATGTTCTAGAAATTTATTTTCCAAACTTTGCGAGTTTTCCAGAAGCTAAACTTCTAGATTTTGTGAATTTTCTTGAAGCTTTTCTTCTAGATTCTTCGAATTTTCGAGAAGGTCTTCTTTCAAGGTAACCGAATTTTCTTGAAGTTCTTTCAGACTCACGGAATTTTGTTGAAGTTCCTCCTTCAAACTATTCGTGGATTCCTCGAGTTTGTTCATTATAGCACTCAAATCGATTCCAGACACTTCGAACAAAAATGTTCCGGGGTCTTCTCCTTCTTCAATCAGCCCATCTGAAAGTCTTTTCTGAAGTACGGCCTTCTTTCCAGTTATTTCTAACTCACGCTCCTCTAACTCTTGCTTCAATTCACTAACTTTAAGGTCAACTAGGTGAACTCTCCTCGGAAACATTTTGTCTTTTATTGTCCTTAACCGAGATATCAAACTATTATTTATTTCACACAATAAGTTTTCAGTTTATTCCCGCGACGCGCAAAACTGTCCTGCAAACACTTAACTGTTCAACGGGTCACTAGTCTATTGGGCGCGATAAACGTCTATCAGTTTTTCAACGCGACGAACACTTATTTATTTTAAACATCCGACTTCTGACAACAAATGTAGTAAAACTGCACTAACTAATTGTTCTAATTTATTCAAAACACTATTTACAACAATTATTCAACTAAAACATTTACTTCACTAATTTATTCATTACCGTGTCAGTCTCTATCTGCGAACTCTGGAACTGTTATATTCGCAACTCTCTGATTATCCAGCAGATTCCATCCACGACTCTCGATTATTCGGGAGTATAGAACATTTCATCTAGATGGCTCTTCGAACAGTATCGAAGCGATCGATTTTATTCCAGCTTGTTCTCGGCGATTCGTAGGCCAGCAGATATGCTGTCGTAGTTGAACGAGGGTGCATAATTAATTAGATCAGGGCCGATCTCGGGGCCGGTCTCGAAATCGTTACTTTATAAATACTGGGTATATTAATTAGGTACAGTCATTGTCAAAATACTCGTCTGTCTGAATAAACTACTTACTACTTACTTACTAAGGAGAACATCCGAAGGTCCTCTGGAACTCCTTACGATCTCGGTTGACACTCAGTCGGCCGAACGACTTAGGAAAACAGGGTTTGTGATCAACTATAAGTTTGGTCACACAACCCTCAGGTCAAGGGGTGGCAAATCTAAATCGGCCACACTCAATCCCTCAGAACCTGGTACCTCTAGTACCACACAATCTGCAGACAGCATCGAGAAGCAGACCAGTAAGGCTGCCAAAAATGCTGAGAAATCTGCAATAACAGGGCTGATCTCAACCAAAGGCAAAAATGGGCCTCCGACTAAGAACAGCCCTCTTGCTGGCGGTGCAAGGAAGGGGAGAAAACAAAAAAAAACCACAAGCCTCCGACAAAATGAGCAAAAAGCTCATTTGCCTTCAAATAAACCTCCAACATTCAAAGGCAGCTAAATAGGGACACTTCAAGAGCCCTGAATAAATGGAGGATGGATACAAGGACTCAACATCATAACGTGTAAGTTACTTTATTGCACTTCTCACGAAAAACCAAGAACAGAATTATTGCTCGTGCCTACTATTAACTTTTATTCCTGTTCCAGAGTTCATCACTTCCCAGGGGACTCGCCAACACACCCTCCACCAGAGAAAGTCCAAAGCCTCATCAGATGGAGTAAAAAGGGGACAGGCACTACATTCTGTGCTGCGATGCGAACGCCCACTTGACATGGGGACCACCAATATCGACATTATCAATAGAGGAAAAAAAACGTTTATGAATGCAATCTGAAAAGAGGTTCTCGACCTTACCCTTGCTGATCCATTTATGACTAATTACATTCACAACTGGCATGTTTCTGATGTCTCCTCAATGTTAGACCATAGTGTTCGACTTGGAGACGTCGGAAACACGCTTCGAGGGATACAAGGGGGAAATGGAGGATCACCAAATATCCATCGAACCAATCGAGGAACTCGATGCAGCCTCGCGACAACTTCAAAATGCTAACAGAAGCACACGAATTCAACTGTTTCTAAAAAACAAAAGGTAAATACTAGAGACGTGCCCTAGTAGAATGAGAAACTGGCAAAACTTCGAACAAAAGTCAGAAGACTTTCCAATAGAGCTAAAGGTCTGGGATACGGGGAACACTACAAAACAGCTCTTTCTGATTACAATAAATAAGGAACTCAGAAAATCTAAAAGGAGAACATGGCGACAAATGTGCGAGGGGATTACCGAACTGGCCCCAGCACAACGACTCCAGAAAGTTCTCTCGATAGAACACTCCAACGGTATCGGTCTGATCAAAACACCAAACGGAGGATACACTCATAACCCAAAGGTAAGTTTAGGTGTTCTCTTGCAGACGCACTTTCTTGGTTCTAGAACGGCTGTGGAGAATGAACAGGAAAGTGCTCACCTGGTAGGGGTTGTCCACAACCCCAATAGAGCCAGTTGAAGCCCAGCTAGAAAAATCTTCACAGACCAAATGATCAAATGGGCTATCAGAGGTTTTAAACCATTTAAGTCACCAGGAAAGGATGGAATATTTCCAGCCTTACCGCAACATGGCCTTGAAATTATTGGGCCATTCCTGAAAAAGCTATTCAAGGCTAGCTCCATCTTCAGTTATATACCTCAGATCTGGAGAGACGCAGCAGTAGCGTTCATACCAAACACAGGAAGACGTCCTATGGCCGAACAAAAGTCTTACCGCCCTATCAGTTTGGATTTCTTTCTTCTGAAAGCAATGTAGGAAATAATAGACTTTTACATCAGAAGCGAACTCCTTGAGTTGAGACCGCTCCACAAGAAACAGATTGCTTGCCAAGAAGGTAAATCCACGATTAATGCTCTACAATGCTTGATTGAAAGCATTGAAAACACATTCGTGGCAAAAGAAATTGCTCTTTGTGCCTTACTCCTCGGACATAGAGAGTGCTTTCGATAACACCTCAAACGTCTCCATAACTCAATCACTAGAGGAATGGAATATCAATGCCTCACTGATTAGATGAATACAAACAATGCTGAAAAGCAGAATTAATGTAGCGATCCTGGGGGGAAAGACAATCAGGGTTACAGTGAAAAAAGGTTGTCCCCATGGAGCATTCACTATGGTCACTGGTTGTCGACGACTTGCTAGTAAAGCTACACGAATCTGGTTTCACGACTCAAGGTTATGCTGATGATCTAGTCGTCACCATTGGGGGCAAACATGATGGAGAAATCTCCGACCGCATGCAATTACCCCTAAACACAATCAGAAGCTAGTGCGCTAAGGAAGGATTCAACGGCAATCCTAGCAAAACAGTGCTGGTTCCATTCACCAAGAGGCGAAAAAATTAACTTAAAGTCTCAACTCTGAATGGAACCCAGCTAACATTTTCCAAAGAGGTGAAATATTTGAGAGTTATAATAGACCAAAAACTGACTTGGAACAGCCAAATCAACCACATTCTTTCCAAAGCTATAGCGGCAAGCTGGACATGCCAAACCAAAAATGACTTATTGGTCATACCAAACAATCATTAAACCCATGGTCACCTACGCCTCACTGATATGGTGGCCAAATATTCAACAAATTTCGGCACAAGCCAATCTGCAGAAAGTGCAGCGGCTAGGCTGTCTGGGAATCACAGGGGCAATATTTACGTGCCCTACTGCAGCCTTATAGGCAATGCTAAACCTTTCGCTATTGCACCTACGTGTAATGAAAGAAGCAGCAAACAGTACCTTCAGACTAAGCCAGACAAAACACTTGAAAGCAGGAGATCTCATCGGACATCTGAAGATTTTGGAACAAATCTCATGTACGACTTCGAAGTGCAGTTTGAAGTGGTCTTAAATAACCATCAGGTTTGCACAGAGAACGGACCTCAATTGGCAACGGATGCCTCAGTGTGGTACACAGATGGATCCAAGATGGACGAAGGGGTTGGAGTGGGCGTTACAGGGCCAAATTTCAGGCTCTCAAAACCCTTTAGCAAGACTCCAACCATCTTCCAAGCAGAAGTTCATGCTATAGTGGCACCCGAAGGGCAGAAATCTATATACTATCAGATAGCCAAGCAGCATTAAAAGCTCTGAAGTATCTCACTCCTCGTGAGTCTGACTTGGGACTGTAAAGAAACGCTGAGACAACTGGCAGTAAACAATCAGGTAACCCTGATGTGGGTGCCAGGTCAAAGGGGTATCAAAGGCAATGAGGAAGCAGACGAAATTTCGAGAGTCTCGAAAACAAAAACTGATTGTTATTTGAAAATGCTATGTATAGGTTAACACAAGGCCAAGGCTGCACCAAAGTACAAGTATTACATTTAATACTATCAAAAAAATTACGTTGAAATACAGAGGCTATATGCTATGAACTAAAAGCCACGTGTAACAAAAAAACGCCAAGTATCAGCACAAAAATAAACAATATTGTTCCAAAAAATTTAAATTGAACGAATCCTTGATGTTTTAATTCAATCTTTTATCCATACATTTAAAATTTACCTAGGTACGAAAGATGAAAGTTTAAAATTGTTTCTTCGTTAGTGAAGAGAAGAACAAATTTTTTATAATCGAAACAGTCGTCTGTTGAAAAAAAATATCGATATTACTCAAATTATTTTATCTCAATAGTAGGGGTCAAAGTACTGCATAGTGAAATTGATGCAAAATTGGTGGCACACATCTGCCATAAGAATATCCTTAGAAGTAATATAGTAATAAGCTTGGACCAACATATTTAAAGAATACATTAGAAATAATGTTGAATTTATTTGCTTTGTTATCTTTGTAATTTTTTTGGTTTGTTATGTTCTTATGTTTGAAATGAATTAAAATTATTTCTCAGCATAGTTTTTTTATTTTCTCTTTTATTGCGTATTTCGAGCTGTGAGTTGTTGCAGCACATATATTTTTTCGAGATGGAGAAATTTCGAAATAGTTTCGCGATCGAATTTTGAGTCTCCCGTGAAAAACTGATATTTGCTACTCAATAGGAGATCTCTCATTACTGTTTTGGCAAAGCAAAGCGGAGTTCGGGTAAGCAGTCGAGTGAGGTAGAGTACCTTTCCGTATGATTCTACAAGTGAATTAAAAAAAAATATGTTGCGCTCTTGAACAAATTTTCTCGTGCGGAAAAAAAAAATTCCTGCGAGTGCCCAAAGTAGTTCTTTTCTGCATACATTTGCGTGCGCAAAGTTACACTTTTCCGCACTCCGTGCGTATAAAATTTTTTTCGTTCCGCGTCGTTCGTGCAACTGCCGTCGCATGCGGAAAAGTACTACTTTCCGCAGTTGTTAGGTAAACAACTATACCCGCACTAGTGCGGGAATAACTCACTTGAAGTGACTAGTGCGGGAAAACGACACCTCTGAAACTAAATTGCGTTCGAGTATAGGGTGAATCACGCACGCTTGTAGGAAAAATCATTATCATACATTCTAAGAGATAACGACTACGATCACTAATGACCTAATTTTTATAAAATATAAGGGTTTTTCCTCACAAATATCAATAATCTGACAATGTAGTTCCAAGACATTTTCCTCAGAATGGCTCGAAATGCATGAGAGTCTTCTAACAGTCAAACGATTCCGTGTAATCATCTGCATTTTTGGTTCCTGATAGAACCCTCCATATAATTCCAAAGCATATATGGGATATATAACTCCTCATGCATCTAAGAATTTCTAGAGTAGAATGAAAATATTCGACATTATGAACTAAACCAAAAATGTGTGCTTCCAGATCAGAGCTAGAGTTCTTAAAAGTCTTGAAAATACTCCAAGACGTTTCTAGAAGAATTCAAGATATTGCAATAGAAACCAAGGTTCGTAACAAAATAACTGAAATTTTGTATTTCGAGCAGAACATATATTTTTTAAACAGTGCATTCCACTGTTGAATCATCTACTAAACGTACTTGTAAATAAGCAGTAATTGAGAAAGAATTTGATACAATTGATAAGTATATAGGAAATTTGGGATCATATGAAAAATTTCAGTATTCAAGAAACCATATGAACATCGTATAGTAATGGAACAACGTGAGACTTTATAGTTACTGCTGACAATTTCGAAATTTTACTTTGGGAGGCGGCCCTCAACTCCTTGAGTACAAGCGGTTTAAATAGAAGAGCCCGAACAACGATCAAGTGCAGTTACTTGTTTATTCGAGAAGGTTCTGGATGCGATTAAATCTTTGAAAAGCGGAATGAGCAGGGCATGCTATCGATGTGGAAAATTGGGGATCTTATTAGAGACTGCAGGGTAAGAGTCACCTGTGAGGACAAGGTCTTCCAACGAGTCCCCAAATTGGCGGCAGGAAAATTTAGAATCAGCCAACATTTCGGGGCGCATGCCGGATAGCAAAGACGGAGCCCCCAGGATCATACCTATGAAGAGGGTAAGAACAACCGAATTGATAACGGGATGCATGCCGACTAGCAATGATAAATCCCCAGAGGCCGTCCCAGTAAAGAGGCTAAGAACAACAGAATTGCCCAACAACGCAGATACTTTGTCCAAAAGACCTTGTTAGGATACCTATGAGCATTGTGAGCAAATTGACGTCGCGAAGGAATCAACCAAGTGAGATTATTGGTTGACGACAATTGGACCACAGCAAAAATGGGCAGGATCAAGAAAGTGATCAAAGCGTTGCAGATATTCTACGATGGAAGGAAAGCGGAGCGAAAAGACTCTTCGTGCGATCACCAGCCTTTAAGGCATTTTAGACGCAATGGGATTTCCTGCTTATTGAGAATGGTCTATTGAAGAGATCTTGGGAATCAGCCGACGGCAAAAAAGTGATTCTCAATGGGTTGTGCCTAGGTCAAGATTAGGTCATGTCTTGGAGGAGAGTCATGGCAGCAAATCAGGTGGACATTTTGGAGTGAATAAGACCTTGGATAAAATACAGCAGAGATTTTACTGGGTCCAATGTCGTGATGTAGAAAGATGATGCCGAAGATGTCCGAAGTGTGAAGCAACCTAAGGCCCATCGAACGAATCGCCATCGATATAGCTGGATCGTTTCCGATGACGCATAATGGAAACAAATACATCCTCGTTGCCATGGATAACTTTAGCAAATGGGTTGAAGCTTATGCCTTGCTTAATCAAGAAGCATCCACAGTTCAAAGAGCTCTGGTGGATAACATGTTTTCAAGGTTTGGAGTACCAATGGAGCTACATTCCGGTAAAGGAAGGAATTTTGAATCGAACTTATTCAATTAAGTTTGTGAATTGATGGGAATTAGCAAGACCAAAACAACTTCCTTCCACCCACAGTCTGATGTCATGGTTAAAAGTATCGACAAGACTATGGAAGAAAATTTTTCCAAAGTATAAGAAGAGCACCAAAAGGACTGGGATCGACATCTTCCACTATTCTCGATGAACTTCAGAGCATATGTGCACGATTCTACAAAGCTCACTCCAGTCAGCATTATCTTCGGGAGAGAACTTCGGTTGCCCTGTGACTTGGTGTTCGGATCACCAAGTGCTGATGAAAAAGATACACAGGATTTTGCAGACGAACTGCGAGATAGCTTGAATGGGATCAACAAATTCGCAAGAAAAAGATTGAAGATAACTAGTGACAGATTGATCGCTCGATACGATCCTAAGGCTTATACTGGTGGATTTGAAGAAAGAGATCGAATATAGCTATACAACTCTCGTTGTAAGAAGGATATCTCCCTATACGATAGTTAAGAGGATAAACGACGTGGTCTATAGGATTCAACGCAGCCCGAGAGCGAAAATGAAGTTCGTTCACCTAGAGAGACTCAAACGTTATAATGGAGACAATGACACATTGTTTGATCGGGACGATCAAAATTAAGAGGGGGATAATGTTACGAGATTGATAAAAATTCCCTAGCTATGCCGCTGAGCCGACATCGCAAGCGTTTAAATTCCCTCGATTAATACCTGGAAATGTTCAGATGTTTTTCTGTATTGAATAAACTCGGAACTATTGCGAAGAATCTCGTCTCAACGAAATGAGTATACATCATATGGGACTTTTTTTTATTATTCAGTTATTGCAAATTTAGAGTTCGTGTACAGTTTTTGCTTTGAAAATAATGCAAAATGACATTTACGATTGTTTTTCATCGATTGGCTACAACTGTCAAATATGACGTTTTTTCAAAAAAAGTTCAAAATATTAGGTAATTTCTCAATTTTTCCAAGAATATTATATGAAAAAGTTGTTAATTTTTCGGTTTCCTACCCACCTACCAAATCTGAACCAGTTTGAAATTTTTTTCGCGTTTTCTAAACCTTACATTTTTTCGGATAATTTAAATTTGGTAAAATCTGAAATAACCAGTTGAGATGTAATAATTCCATCTGCTGGAAGGATTTTTTCTATTTAAAAATGTTTCTACTTGGATAATTTCAAAAAAATACAATATGCTAAATAATTATGATATAGTTGATGCAAAGAGGCTCTAGTTTCGAATTATCGATTTTTTTTCTATACCAATAGACCTAAAGTATTTTCTACTTCACTGATGTATTGTGATAAAAATAATTGAAGCAAATTTTGCTATGGAATATTGAAACTACAGCCACTTTGCATCACGTATGATGTTATTTTCTTAGCATATTTGTATTTTATTTGAAAATATCCAGTTAGAAATATTTTTAAACAGAAAAAGTCTTTCAACTGTTTTTTTTTCAGATTTCATCAAATTTAAATTATCCGAAAAAGTGTAAGGTTAAGAAAACGCGAAAATAATAAAAGTTGTTCAAACTGGTTCAAATTTGATAGGTGGGTAGAAAACCAAAAAATAAACAGCTTTTTCAAATAATATTTTTCGAAATATTGAGAAATAACCTAACATTCTAAGATTTTTTTGAAAAAAGGTCAGATTTGACTGGTGTAGCCAAATAGATAGAAAACAATCATGAACGTCATTTTGCATTATTTTCAAAGCACAAACTGTTCACGAACTCTAAATTTGCAATGAGTGAATAAAAAAAAAACCCGTATGATGCGGACATTAACGGTGACAATGTATAAGGCGACACATTCCACTCGAAGGGTAGTGTTATGAAGAAGTGGTAAGGAAGTTAACGAGTTTTGAAGAAGTCAATAAGAGTTTGAATTATTTAGCTAGAATAGATCTAAGTGTTCTATTAGTCAGTGAAGTAGTTGTATGTTTTTAACGAAGGTAATAAAAACAGTTTAGTAGTGTGCTCGGCGTATTATTTAGCAATTATCGTAACAATATGTTGAAGACTGTTTATTGCTTGTTTTCAGCATGTACTACTAATGCTCCAACTGAATACTTCTCATAACATAGTTGTTATTTAAATCACGGAAGGTATTAGGAAAAAATCTTATCGTCTTCATCGTCACAATGATGTGTCTCAATTCCTACATGTGGTGAACTACCCTAGTCTCAATGATTATTTTGGTGCAGTTTATATCTAAATTGGTGATAGCCCACATCATATATCATTTGATACTTACCTTCTTATATTCAAATAGTGTTTCCAGCAGCTCAACAATTTTCTTTTTATCATTTTCTGATACTGGCAGTTGTTCAACTGAGAGTTTTCATTTTCTGTATATTTGCTGTTGAGTTTTTCCAAATTCTCCTTCAGTATCAACAACTGAAAATAAATATGACCACATGTATATGTACTTAGATTGAATGCGATAGCAGCCGAAAAATTTATACCACTGAAAAAACATAAGAATAACGTTCTGGTGATAACTTCTTTCCCTAATTTTCCCATGACAAACAGCGGAAAGAAATGCTTGCTGTCTCCTCCTCTCCATACATTCAGGACGAAGTTGAAGAAGGCCACAATGATGCAAATTTTTGTCAAAAACTTTCTTGGTCCACTTTCAAACTCAATACGGCTCTTCAATTTTTTGCTGCATGGTTTGCATTCCAAAATGATATTGATATGGTCCAACCAACCTGGATATAATGATTTAGCTTTCATTATGAATAACATGAAAAACTGAACCTGGAAAATAATTGAATAATTTTTCTACTTCGTACCGAAATAAACACTAATATAAAGATATTCTCGCTACAAATATATTATTTTGAGAATCGAAGATTTATTCATTAGTAGCAATCCTGTCTTGAAAATGTATGAACCTATATTGATAATATTGTGAAAAATCAGACGCGATCTGAAGAGGAAGATTTTTAGGCTCCATTTTGGAGGGTTATGGAATACCGGAGGTAACCTTCTATTTCATATTGTTTCCGAATGGAAAAATATAGCTCCATCTCATACTAAATTATAGAAATAGGAAAACCTGATATAGTTTTCTATATATTATCCCCAAAGTTATTTGATAGAAAAATGGGGTTTGTGATGTGTAGATATGATTATCACTTCGTGTAGTTAACGGCCAGAATTTTTTTTTTGGTGACTTAACGAGAGAATAGAATCTTCTTTACCTTTTTGGGAATCTTATTTTTATTCTTCTCATGTGTATAGAATACAGACTAATACATAATTCGATATATTTTATTTTCTTCTTTAATCAGACCCAATAGTTCCCATTTGGGAACTAGGTGCGTTAGAAGTATCGCGTATTACGAATCGTTTTTGAATTTTTCCCTACATGGAGGTAGGTACCGTTGTCCTTATTTTCATTTTATACTAAGAGTTTTTTTGGCAAATATTGAACATAAAGAATCCTACAACCCTATACGGCTACCACATCACCTCTGCAATGCTTCCTGTAATTGAAATGGCTCGTGTCAGAGCAGCGATTAGAAAATAATACGGAGCTTGCCTCAATTCCTGTATGATTCCTAGGGCACTTTATATCTCCGGAATATTTAAAGGTGCCAGAATATTCACCTGCTTGACGGTACGTGATATTCACTTTGAGGTGGCTCATTCACTCCCGCGACAATAATGGCATTCGGATAATGGTACAAATTTTCACGGAGCATCAGAAGAGTTGATGATTGCCGTTGAGAATACCAGCTTTTCTACACATTGCACCTTTCACTGTATACTGAATGAACTGATGAACTCCTCTTCTCAACCACTTTCTGCTGAGATCTACTAACGAATCAACACCGTTGGAGCAGCTGCAAGCTGTAGATTTGCGCCGGCAAAGAGAAGAGATGGACGAGGGAATATCTACCAACATTAACTGAGAGGATCAAGTGGAGTGATGATGATAAGCCGATTCAGCAACACGATATGGTTATCGTCGTTGAAGAAAACGCAGCTAGGAAGAGTTGGAAGTTGGGAAGAGTGAAGAAGATTTTTCCTGGGACAGATGGAAGAGTTCGTGTGATGGAAGTTCGGACTAAGATCGGAGTCTACAAACGTCCAGAAATCAACGGCGAGTGAGCGAAGCTGAAACTTTTGTCACGGTGGGGATGTTGAATCTGTTCCTTTCCAAAGCATTGTTATTTATTTATCTTGGACACTTTGTATTTTTTGAATGGTGACATCATGTCAGATAGAAACTAAAAGTCTTTGAGTAAACCATCCGATATTTTTATTGATTTTGACGACTAAACACCAGCGATACCGAGTACCTACTACTACAATTCTTGCTTGCGATCAATTTTTATACCCTTTCATCAGTACCCACAGTTATAAAAAATGCTGGTCATTGAAAGATCATGGGTTTCGTACTCATACCTATTCGGTTCGAGAAACTACGGTACGTCTATGGAATCAATGCATTTTAGCAGTTTGATACTCTATGCTTTTATTTTACGGACTATCTTTGTTGTATCATCATCAACTAGTTCTGAACGAAAGCATAAATCGGTTCGAAAATGAAACTACTACGTGTACAATTACGAAATACAAGTGTCTGTCATCTAGGGCTTCGCGAGACCAAGAAATTAGTCTTGGTCATATATTGATCTTAATATAAGACCGAAACCGAGACCGAGACCGAGACCAACAAGGTTTTGGTCTCGAAAGATAAATAGTGAACTTAAATCTACTCAATGTTGAGGAAATTTTGGTGAAAAATGTTATGGCATTTTATTACAATTATTTATTTTACATGTGATAGGTTTTAAAATGTTGTTATTTCAAAATCGAAAATACTTTCGAAATTTTTATTAAAGTTATACAGTTTACAACAAATAGGTGTATGTTGTAAGGTCGCAGTAGATAATAAGTATTGCAATTTCCTCTGGATTATGATTCCACCACTCTACTGCAACCGCATCTTACTGCTCATCACACAATAATCCATTGAAAAATGGTTAAAATTCCAGTATTATGATGGTGAAATGGGAAATTTATATTTCGCGTACTTACTCTACCCGTACAAATTGACAATTGTCGAATACTGAGAAATACGAAATATTATATGCATATAAACTGTTGGACAATTGAGTTGAGTAATTGAAATTTCTAGACAAATTTTGGTCCAAGACCAAGACTATCAAGACCAAGATCAAGACTGAGCCAGTCTCATCTTGGTCTTGAAACATCAAGACCAATACCAAGTCCCAGTCTAGATTTATTTTTCGAGACCAGGACCAAGACTGATCAGTCTTAGTCTTGGTCGCGCGAAGCCCTACTGTCATCTGATGAGTCTGATCTTTGGATGACCGTTGCCTGTTGTGTTTGTGGCACGACACTCGATAGTCTAATCCACATTTGACATTTTGTATTTGATATTTAAAATGAAAATCCTCCCTCATAAACACTACCTAACAGGATAGCATGTGCGGTAGAGGACGGCTGTTATTGCCGTAGCGCTCCGGGTGACCTACTGATAATTGATGGTCTATAGAAAAACCCAGGGAACCTACAGCACCATCCCCGGTGGTCGGTGCGCAAGCACCAGATGTCGGGATCGGCATATAGGCAACTCACATTACTTTTGCTCAGCTCACAATTATCTATTTGTGAAGGGCTGCAATTGTCAAAATTTTCAAAAATGTTGAAATAACTGGGATTAGCCAATGAAAGGACCCCGCACGGAATACATGGGATTTTGGTTTATTGCGGAATTCAATGAAACTTTGGTATGTTGTAGATCACGATATGTAGGTGACAAGTTATTCACTTCATTCTTTCAATAGAAACCTAAAGACCTATATGTTTTCAACTTTTAACGTTAATATGTGAAAATATTCGAGCCGTTATGAAAAATCTTAAGCCAAACTTACATTTTTAAAATACAAGTGCTCTGCAAAAAGTAGCTCTACATAAATACTCGTACACGTACATATTATGTAAGTGGTAAGTGACTACTTGATGTGCGTATAATAATTCATTAGAAAATTACTTGAAAATATCCTATTCAAAAGTTATTCACTTAATTTTTCCATTCCCAGCTCTCACAAGTCTTCTGAAGAATACGTTGCTGGGGTTGCTCGTAGGGGTGCAGCCGGATGACGGTCAGAACATTATTTTTGGAACAAAATAGAAACCCTGTAAGGACCATATGTTTTCATCTTTCATGTGAAAACACTCGTGCCATATTTGAAAGTCCTAAAGCCAAACTTATATTTTCAAAATACAAGGGCCTCCTCAGAAAATGTTTGCCAGCGGCACTGTATCTTTGGAGTTTCTGTAAAAATTCCCATTAGGTGCAATTTTTATAGAACTTTCTGTAATATTATTTTTGAATATTTTGCCAGCGGCGCTATTTTGTCCTGATAACCTAATATTCTCTTACCTATCTTCAATAATCTATGATAATATATTTTTTAGCACTATTTTGTTCCCTATAATACTATATAACAGGTTAAGTATAGTATATTCGATCAAGTAGGATATGCATTACTTTAAAACAATTGACATTTATTGTCAATAGTTATTACAAATAACGCGTTCTTCATAAGAACTGTTCATTATTAACATGGGGTACAACATTCTTTCATTTACCAAGAAAATGCTGAAATAAGAAGAATTGCGGTGCAAAGAAGACATGAACTAGAATTTCCAGAGGAAGATATCATGGCCGCTAACTCGAGGTGGGTACAACGTTCATTTTGTTTTGTCAGGTTCATAACTGGAAGTGCTATTTTTGCAAGGCAAGGTACACAATGTAAAAAACTACCAATCATAACATTTCAGTCAGAAATTGGGATTTGTGAGTGTAGTGTATGTGAATTCAATGTGAAGGATAAAAAAAAAATTAATTTTGTGTGTATACACTCCTGGTGGCACAGTAGAGAACTTTTTAATATGTTTAGAGAAAATTCTTGCCAATTTTGTTACTTTTACGGGGTATATTTTTTTGGTAGGAGATTTTAACATACACATGCATGATAATGATAAAAGCAAAGATAAAGAAAATTTATTCTCGTCAATTCATATAACTTATCTCCATTCATAAAAGACTACACTCGAGTCGCAAATTTGTCAAAATCGTTAATTGGCAATATCTTTTCCAATTACAGCGAACACTGTGAGGTAAAAGTACATTATAATTCGATTTCTGATGACTCAGCTCAGAGTTTCAGCTTTAATATTCAGAAACAAGATACCTTTGTCTTAAAAAGAATTTTTAATGATGCAAATAAAATACATTTTCAAACTAGACTCAAACAAACAAATAGGATAAACCTATATGAGACGGATGATGTAAATGAAGTATGGAATAGATTTCACAATATTTTCATACATCATTTTATCCTAAGCTTTCCTATTAAAAGAGTATACCAGAAAAATTCTCAAAATCGAAATGTAATAAGGGACCAAGAAATAGATGAATGTAAGCGGAAACTTGACGTTCTTTATGTTTTGAGCTCTGTTGACATTAGATATAAAACACAGTATAACGAAGCAAAAAAGGCATATGAAAATACGCTAGCACTTAAAAAGGCGGAACAACTACAAAATAAAATAGAAATATCAGATAACAAATCAAAAACAGTGTGGTCAATAATAAATAGCATAAAGAACGGGTCAGGTAGTCAGATGAATGTTCAGGTGCCTGGAGCTGGTGAAACAGTTGCAAACAGTTTCAACAACTATTTTCTTAACTGTGCGTCAGTCTTAGTATCAAAATTACCTGAAAAAAAATCACATATCTTACCTTCAAGAAGGTGATAGATCCATGTTTCTTGGGCCAATCAAAAAAAATTAAATTCTGTCAGTGATAAAAAAATTTAAAAATAAACAAAGCAGTGGTGATGATGACATTCCAACTTCATTAATAAAATGTGGTGTAAATGAGATCATTACACCTTTGACATATGCAGTTATTATATCATTTAAGATGGGAGTGTTTCCAGATAGATTGAAATTAGCAACTATTAGGCCTTTACACAAAAAAGGTAATGCAACACAAATTGAAAATTAAAGTCCAATTAGCCTACTAACAAGCTTCTCAAAAGTATTTGAAAAATGTATGACAAACAGATTAATGGAGTACCTACTAAAAAATGATATGTTCTGTACATGTCAACATGCATACTTAAAAGGAAAGGGAACTCACACAGCACTATATCAATTCACTGAAAACATCTTGCAGTCACTTGAGAAAAATGAGTCTATAATGGGTTTATTTTTAGAATTAACAAAAGCTTACGACTGTGTAAATCATCAACTTCTACTAAAAAAATTGAAGCTCTATGGAATAAATGGTCTTGCCTATTCTTGGCTGAATTCTTATTTATCAGAAAGATGTCAGCAAATAAAAATTACAAAACAGGGTGAGAATGTTAAGTCTAAAACTTAACTCGTTAAAATGGGAATACCACAGGGTATTATAATTGGTCCAATAATATTCATTTTGTATATAAATGATATGCCAAACTGTATCACAAATACCAATTGCTTCTTAAGTAGTTATGCCGATGATACAAATATTTTAATAACTGCACCGGATTTCCAAACTACACTCGATAACGTAGAAAACATTTTTGCAGCAATGTCAGGTTGGATCTCGAATGAGAAGCTACTACTAAATGAAAAAAAGACAAATTGTATAATGTTCAAATCAAATAGGTCGCAGTTAGAATATCCACAAAGCATTCAATTAGATGAATCTGAAATCAATATAAGTGCAGAAACGAAGCTTTTAGGGGTAACTATAGATGAAGTTCTGTCATGGGAAAGTCATATAGTAGATACGGTTCTATTTTTTATGGTAGCAGTAGTTCAATAGAAAAAATATTCATATGCCAAAAAAGAGCACTGAGAATCATGAAAAAACTCAGTTTTAGATCTTCTTGCAGAGGCTTTTTTAAAATCAATCAAATTTTAACTGTTGCAGCAATATACATTGAAGAGCGTCTAATGTTTTTATTTAATAATAAGGATTTTTTTAATGCAAATTTACCAACTCATTTATACAATAGTAGAGACAGGTTTTACATATATCCTATTCACAGACTGACCGTTACAGAAAAGGGTGCCAAATATTCTCGTATGAAACTGTTCAATAAATTACCTCAGAATATCAGACTGATAGAGAGTCGAAACAATTTCAAAAATGCAATACGCAAAATTCTGGTTGATATTAAACCTTACAATGTACAAAGTACAAGATTATTTAAATATCTCATTTTAAATATTTAAATGTACTGAGTGACGAATATTTCGTTCTGAATGTCTATGTAATCTCTTTTATATATATATATGTGATTTTCGAAATTAAGATTATTATTATTATTATTATTATTATTATTATTAACTGTGATGCTAACAAATAATATGCTATTGTACTAGTTAGAGTTGAAAAAATAATAATAAATGAAAATCAGAGAATAGGCGTCAATCAAACACGTATGTTTTTTATGACATTTCTATATGCCTTTCTTGCTAAAGGCACAGTGAGCAAACATTGTTGGGGGCATGTGCACATACGTGCTCGAGAGCCGAGATTATTATGGTGAAAGACGTTCTCTGTATTACTTTCCGGAATGTTCTAGAAAGTCATACTGGGGTGGGGGCGGGGTGGTGATGCACTTAAAGATAGATATAGGAATATCGGAAATGAATAGCGGGAAAAAAATTATTATTCAAAATAATAAAATATAAAATATTAGATTATCGGAAAAAATAGCGTCGCTGGCGAACACTATGAGAATAAATCACAGAAAAGATAAACCTGTGATAGAAGAATTTTTAGGAGAACTCCAGAGATATATGGGGAGCTGTGGAAGTATTGACTCTCTTAACTGCCCCCCTTGAAACCGTCATTTCCTGAAACTCTTTTATATTTTTTAGGATATGTCTGCGTTGCCATCGAAGTATAGCCGAAAAAATTCGCCTATTTCAGGAAGATCCGGACCCGACAATCCTGAAAGTATTATTCCGACAGAAAAACTGTATTGTTTGCCATGCCCAGGCTTTTACGAGGCTTGATTTGGAAGCCAGAGTAGATATTTCAGTGCAAAAAGAAATATATGTTCCAGAAAATTCAAGAACTTGTCGAGAGCATCTGAATAACAGCGGTCTATTTCTGCGAGCGTTGCAAGATGGCTTGAAAGCTATGAGAATACCAGTAGTCCTAAAGGGACGAGAACTAACAACATTTATGTCTTGTCTTAGGAGCAAGGCTAAAGATCCCCCATTGAAAATGGATAATGAAGAAAATTTTTCCGATGAGGAAGTAAGGGCACTAACATCTCTAACCAAGGCCCAATTTAGGGACTTATTTGTTTATTGAGCACCATAGAGTTTAATATTGAAATATTAATTTATTTGTCTCATAGTTTTGGTTCACCTAGACTCTACTTTATTTTTAGCAACGTCTTGAATTTTTGTAACGCATTTTTCTCAAAACATCAAATATGCACATTCGTGACTTTGGCATTGGACTGACGATGTGGTAAAATTATCGCGCGGTCGTAGGAAAAATAGTGTACGTTACTTGTACTCGTGGGATTGTCGCTCTCGGCATGCGTCCCGTGTAAATATTTCCCACTCGTGTGAAAAATGTTACCTTCCGCACTCTTAATGTAATATACTATTTTGAGCAATTGTTAAGAAATCACAAAATATTTTTCATCTAGAACATATAAAGGTATATAGAAATTACTCGAATGTTCCAGATTGCAAGTTGGCTGTTTATCTATTGAATGGTGCAAAATTAATACCTCCTAAGGGCAGAAAGTCTATTGGAAGAGGAAAATTCTGGAAGTTCACTGTTCAAGAATGTACTGACTCAATTATATGCCATGCCAAGGTAAGACTGGAATAATTCACTCGGTATATCTATATTTTGTATATAATTTTCGTTCCTGTTCTTTTTTCCACATGGGTGCTCCTCACCTATTGAGACATTTCAGTGGGTGCATGTGTTCCCAAACATATTTATTACTGAGTAATTAATGTCTACAATTCAGTCGAAGAAAATTTCATTTTCAATTATCAATTCAATTCTAGATTATAGAATAGTGGTGAAATTGTAAATACATTTTTGACAGATAGTAAACTTAAATAGGTCTGATTCGAATTTTATTTCAAATTATTTTGAAATATTTCATCTTTTCTCAAAGAAATGGTTTAGTTGCGAACTGAGATAATTCATTTCTCAATGTGTGAACATATTTCTTCATACAGTGAGGACCAAAAGTCCGTCGCCCCCCCTGTAACTTCTTTATTCTACATATTACAAAAAAATGTTAAATACATAAGTTGTAGGGTTTCATTCGATCTCTTTAATGGTTTAAGTTTCATTCATACAGAGTGTCTCAAAAAAGCACGGTGACTTAGAAGTTAATTTTTTTAAATGGGACACCCTGTATTTCATTGCATTATTACATTCTACGTTGAATTCTGAACAAGTTTGATAAATGGTTTTTTTATCAAAAAAGTTAATAGTTTTGGACTTATGAACACTTGTAAATAATTATTTCGACTACTTTTGCACCAGTTCACGAATAAATTAATGAGGTAGGCTATGCACGCTAGGCGCGTTTATTTTATCCATGACAACGAAAAAAAACTCTTATCTGTTTTTGCCAAATGTCATTGATATTTTGTAGGTTTTCAAAACTTTGTTTCAAACGGTTTTCAATTTCTCTTGTTGATTAATATGGCTCGTTCAGTAGCAGACAAAGTTGAAGCCGTTATCATATTTGGTGAAGCTAACCGAAATTACCACGCTGCTATTCGCATTTTCAATGAACGGTTTCCAGAACGTCCGATGTGTCGAAAATATCTGCAGAAATTGGTGGCAAAATTTAACCAAACTGGCACCGTGAAAGATGCTCCGATCTGGGAGGCCGAAAATAATTACGGAAGATGTTGAAATTCAAGTACTAGCCGAAATGGTAAATAACCCACAACAATCAACTAAGCAAGTAGCTGAGACATGTGATGTTTCTAAAACATCAGTCAAGAGGGTTTTAAAACAAAATAAATTCCATCCTTACAAAATAAAAATTTTGCACCAATTGGTTGAAGATGATCCAGACCGGCAACTTGAATTTTGCGAGACCATGGCAGAAAGAATTGTTGCAAATCGACTTTATTTGCAACACATCTGCTTTAGTGATGAAAGCACTTTTTACCTAAATGGAAATGTGAATACCCAGAATTGTAGATATTGGAGTGATGAGAATCCCCATGAATTCCGCGAGGGGCATACTCAATTTCCCCAGAAAATTAATGTTTGGGCTGGTATTTTAGGTAACCACATTGTAGGTCCCATATTCTTGGAAGAAAATTTAAATGGTCCCAGATACCTCCAAATGCTGAAAGACACAATAAGTCCCAGTATCGATGAGATCGTTGAGCAAAACCCACATGAATTTTACTTGGATGTAACATTTCAGCAAGATGGAGCGCCACCACACTATTTTCGGAAGGTGAGAAATTACTTAGATGAAAGGTATCCAGGTAGGTGGATTGGACGTCGAGGTACAACAGAGTGGCCAGCTCGCTCACCGGACCTCTCACCGCTTGATTTCTTTCTCTGGGGCTATGTGAAATCCGTAGTTTTTAAGACAGTTTGTGGGTCGTTAGATGAACTGCGCCGTCGAATTATTGAAGTGTGTTCAGAAATAACACCTCAAACCTTGATTAATGTTAGGGAAGAGTTTACAACCCGACTATTTATGTGTCAAGAAATGCATGGTGGACATGTCGAAATAGATAAAAACTCACCGTTTTTAGTTATAAATTAAAATATCTCTTCAGTTTTTAATGATTCTTGATCTGTATATATGGACTACCTTATTTGTTAATAAAATGTTTCAACTTCATTTGTACTAGTTTTTCGTGAGATTCAACAACTCTAACAATTGTAAAATGGTACGACGAGGTAAGTTACACATGGTGCCATCAGCAGTTTGCAACATTGGATAGCTTTCAAAAAGTTAGGATAGGAAAGTGGAATACATTGTGATCCATTTGTTACGATTTTCTCATTGAACTGGCGCAAAAGTAGTCGAAATAATTATTTACAAGTGTTCATAAGTCCAAAACTATTAACTTTTTTGATAGAAAACCATTCATCAAACTTGTTCAGAATTCAACGTAGAATGTAATAATGCATTAAAAAAAATTAACTTCTAAGTCACCGTGCTTTTTTGAGACACTCTGTATGAATGAAACTTAAACCATTAAAGAGATCGAATGAAACCCTACAACTTATGTATTTAACATTTTTTTGTAATATGGAAAATGAAGAAGTTACGGGGGGGGCGACGGACTTTTGGTCCTCACTGTATATATAGGTGACAGGGATTTCTTCGATCAGAGATATAATTGTTCATTTCAAGATTTTTATTTTTACTGTGCAGTTGAGTTATATGGAAGTGTACGAACAATAGCCTAGCAGGACTTATTTTGTCTTTTATGCAAGATCCGTCAAGGTCTTTCTGATCATTTTCTTTCTACCATGTTTGGCCACACAAGTCGGCAGAAAACTAGCTTAGTGATCGCCGCTGTGTTTTGTTCGCTGAAGCAGCATTTTGTACCACACTTTCTTGGATATGGACATAGGAATAGAGAAGAATTCGTAGAAAATCGCGTGACTGCATTCGCTAACCAACTGTATAATACTGAGCCTGAAAACCCAAAAGCTATTGTTTATATCGATGCAACATATTTTGAGATTCAGAAGAGTAATAACTTCAGAGTTTTAAGAAAATATTTTTCCTTGTATAAAAAGTACCATCTTCTCAAAACAGTCATGGTTGTTGCTTCAGACGGTTATATTTTAGGTACAAACGGGCCATATTTTTGCGATTCGGCAAACAATGATGCTAATATTTTAATAAAAGAATACCAAAATGATATCGACATTGTACGGGAATACTTTCAGGAAAACGATATTTTTATACTGGATAGAGGTTACAGCGTACAATTTTTACAAGATCTCGGAATACAAGTCGATCTTCCTTCCCATTTGGGAGCTCGTAAACAATTGTCAACAGAAGATGCTTATCATTCCAGAATCATCACAAAGACTAGGTGGATAATTGAGTCGAGGAATGGCCACGTGAAAAGCATTTCAAAATTTTTAAGAGACTGTGTCCTGAATTCTCAACTTCATCACTTAAAGGACATTTTTGAAGTAGTCTGTGCCATGATAAATAAGTATCACGAAACTATCGTAATGCAGGATGCCACAGTTGAGTTAGCAAACGAGATGCGCCGAAAGGCTTTGGAAGAAAACCACGTTAAAAACCTCGTCGAACCAAACAATTTAATCAGGCGTCGCGGGATTTGGCAGAACCTCATCGGACATCAGATTGATTTTCCCAGACTTGAATTAGAAGCCCTTACAAATCTAACTTTTGGAGTTTTTCAATTGCGGCTGTGTCCATCCTATATTCAGGATAATATGGACCATGACGGAAGACACTGCATTGATATAGATACGAGACTCAATGAAAATGGTTTTATTAGAGTCAGATTATTTTCCAGGCATAGAAACAATACTAAATATCAGTTGTTCGTGAGTTTTGATATGGTTGCAAATAAAATAACAGGATATTATTGCACATGTCGGTCGGGTGCCAGGGTGGTGGGAATGTGCTGCCATGTGGCAAGTACCATTTGGTACCTCAGCTATAGTCGGCATATTATGGAAAATATAAAATTTCCATCTAATAATACTTTGAAATGTGTTCAAGATGGCGCTGTTCGTGAGGTTGTGGAAGAAGAAAATGAACTTCCTGAAATAATTTGAAGTATTATTATATGTACATCAAGTAGTCACGTACATATTATTTACGTGTACGAGTATATATGTATAGTTACTATTTGTAGGGCCCTCGTACGTTAAAAAGTAAAAAAGTTTGGCTTAATTTATTTCACATATAATGGCTTGAGTGCTTTCACATATTAACGTTAATTGTTGAAATCATATAGGTCTTTAGGTTTCTAATGAAAGAATGAAGTGAATAACTTCGGAATAGGATATTTTTAAGTACTTTTCTGATGATCCCGATATGGTAAAATATCGTATTTGTATCAGAAACTGAACTGTCAACATTAGTAAGGTAAATCTCGAAATTAAACTAGAAAAAAATCAATCATGATAAGTGAAACTTCGAAATAAATAGGATTTTTTGGGTACGTTTGTGATGACCCTGGTAAACTAATTACTGTTTTTAATCAAAATAGCGTTCTGTTTCCAGAAGCATGAAAATTTTTAACCAAATCACGAGAAAAAATCAGAAATAATCTCAATTTGTGTTAAATTACTTTTATTCCCTGTTTTCGTAACTACTTTCAAAATCACCCTGTTTCTCCGAAACTAATCATACGATTTGATTATGGTCCATTTAAAGTGTCACCTACATATCGTGATCTACAACATACCAAAGTTTCATTGAATTCCGCAATAAACCAAAATCCCATGTATTCCGTGCGGGGTCCTTTATAATTTCATAGCAACTGAACTCGGTTCACTTCACTGTTATTGGTGAACTTGTCTTGTCTTACCAATAGTTGTTGGATTACTTTCACTTTAAAATTGAACCAATATAAAATTGAATCATTCAATTGGGTTACTAGAGGGATCGTCCTAAGAAAAAAGTAATAACCATCACAAACGGTAAGGCTACCTGGACCTTTGACACAGTGAATCGTTACATATAAATTCTGGAATACTCACAGAGGATATTACTGATTGGGAAGGCAACATTGCGACAACGTCATGCAATTCAGGTTTCCAAAAAAAAACGTAGACAATGAATGCAATTTGATTAATAGAAACAAGACAAAATGCTGCCACAAAAATATTCATCCGCCTTCTGTTCCTATACAGTGTCAAAGGCCACTCGAAGAGAGAACGGAGGTGGTCATCTAAAAAATGTTAAGACATAGTATAGAAGCTTTAAACGAATAATATGAACAATTGGATATGAAATGCATGTGAGAAAAAGATAACTGCATAGTGAAAGCCAAAGAAAGTCAATAAAATGAAATCAATCTTGATATTTCAAATCATAGTATTCTATTTACATATTTATTAATTTGTTTTCAGTTATTTCAGTTATCCAAAGCGAATATTTATTTTGTTGTTATTAAAATGAGTCAAATTTATAATTGGTTTATTCATTTTGGTTCCTTGTATTACATTAAATTTTGTTATTAAATTATTCTACATATCTTGTATAGAAACATGTGTGATTTTCACCCTTACAATATATTTCCAGAGTATTCCCATTATTTGCGAGGCATCTAGTATAACCTTCATTGTCTAGATTTCGGACATACAATGGTTGTACTATGGACGTCCAGGAAATATCGACAATCAGCCCTATGCTGTATCACTTCCGTTAAAAATAACGTCAACGTTATTCGCCATTTCCGTTGTTTTGCAAATGATTGGTAATAGCAAAATAACGGAAATGGCGAATAACGGTAACGTTATTTTCAACGGAAGTGATACAGCATAGGGTTGATTAGTTGCTATTTGGACATGTTCTGAACATCCGTTTCACCAAACATGGACATAGAATGGACGCCCAGAATAGGCATAATGTACATCCATTGGAAATTTTATGGCCTTCAGTTGTATATCCATAGTGATTACCTGGCCGTCCACTTAATGTACATTGGATCAATTCTTGAACTTCCATATCCAATGTCCATTGGTCATCTATTGTATGTACATTTGCTGTTGTGCTGTGTACCTCACTGGCGGCTCTGAGGGGGGTTATAGAGGCTATGGCTTCCTTAGAGTTCCGAATAAGTAGTTGATATTGAATCAACAACCAGTCTGGATAAACCTTGATTGATTTTCAACACGAAGGAATCACACGTTACACAAACCAAAATTCTTGCCAAAATTTTTCTTATTTTTCGTACTGAATGTTTCCTCAAACACTCGAACATCCCAAGTCACCACGTTTTTGAATTTCAGAAGTCATTCATCATCGAATACAACTATGAAACAGAAATATTCTTCCATGCATTACGAATACGTGGACAGGACAGATGCGGACAAATCAAATGCCGACAAAACAGATTAGGATACAGAAAAAATAATTATTTCCGGAAACTGGGCTTCAGTAAAATGCATACCTGTTACTATTAGCAGTGAGCCGTGAGCCGTGGTGGTGAGCTGTAAGAATCAAAAACAGAGGAATTAACTAGGAAGAAGAAGAAACCATTATATTCTACTTGGTTTTGAAGAAAAGACGTAATTTCACATTAGTTCTTCAAACGTATCAGTAATATTTAGTTCATATTCCTGTGGATTTTATTATTTCTGTTACAAATTTCCTACTCATGCCCCGCCATAAAAAACTCCCTAGATCTGCCAGTGGTATACATGTACGTGTGGGTGCATATGTGAATACCAAGAGAATAATTTTAAGCTAGGTAATATTATGAAACTGAAAATAAATTACCCTCTCTAAAGATATCTCCAAACTCTACATCCATTCCAAATAGCCATTCTCGAAAATTCATACTTTCCTTTCTTCAGTATTTGTGGATAATAAGTCTGTTCCAATTATTGAGAGATTCAGTAAATACACCCTTCAGGTTGAACTAGAATTGAACAATTTCAATGTAGCGAACGAGGTCATTACCGCTAGAGGGGAGGTCCATTAGGTAACAATTAAATAATATGGATATATATAAAGCTTATTACTCCTGCCTAATGAATTAAAATTAACTATTTCCTAAGTATGAGAATATTTCCAGATGGTAGAGTATTAGGGTAACAACAACAAAAATATAATGAAAAAAATTTAAAAAAAAAACATTTCTTCGAATGTTTCGAATCGTGTCTTCGACATCATCCACAAAGCTTGGAAATTAATCATAGGGTATAAAATATTCAAAAGCTATTTATGTGGATTCAGAAGAAATAAATCTATTCAAACAGCTCCCCTTACCATCTGTTGAATCATATATAGAACGGGATTGCTAGTAATCAACATTTTGTGATGGGAAGGATCAAGACACATGAAATTGTTGTATCGCTATACAGGGGGTCCCAGAATAAAGGGGACAAACTCCGATGGTAGAATCCTCACTTCATTTCAGGACTAAAAGTTCCAATAAACATATATCCTAAGATGAGTATTAACCGAGTTACAGGGTGTTGAAAGTGGCAAAAAAAAATATGTTTTCCTAAATAACTCCGTAACGGCTCAACTTTTCTTAATGAAATTTGGTATGTCACTTGACAGCAATCAGTTACAAATTTCAATGCAAATCACGTGTTTGTAACTCAAAACAGGGGCGTACGGCAGATGGGTACCCCCAATTGTCCCTCCCTAACTTCCACGACACTGGATTAATATCGATTTCGTCTTCTTTTTCTTAATTCTCAATATTTCCCATACAAAAAAGGAATAGGTTTCGTTTTCGAAATATCTACGATTTTCGAGATATTTGAAGTGGAATGAATGCGTGCATATGCGTGCATATGGAAAGTCACTGTTGATTATTTTATTAAAAGTTGCCATGTAATTTGTTTTGAATATCAGGAAATTTTGTAAAAAAATCCTTCATAAATGCCAACAATTTTCGAAATATTTTAATTTGTAATCATTGCATGTTATTAAATATGTTGGTTATTTTGTCATAAGCAGTTATCATTCCTTCAAGAAATCGGGAGATTTTGATTAAATTTTAAATGTTATTTTATTAGTTGCGCTATGTTTTGCAGAAAAACTACTTCAATAATTTGGTGGATATTGCGTTTCAGAGAAATGAACAGGATGGTAAATCGTTAAAATAACTTCAAACGAAAGCATATCGTAGTACATCGGGCAGTAAAAGTATGTGTCTGTCAAGCAATAAATTTGGAAATAATTTCGAAATAATGTTCATAATTTTACTTCGAGTCTGAAATAACATACAATGACCCGATTGAAATGAAGAGTCAAGAAATGGAGAAGTTCATTCAAAAGCATGTTTTAATGGGTCACTAAAAAAATACATTTCTCAACAAAAAATAAACAAACTGAAATGAAAAATGACAAGATAACAATAAATCAAAATCGTACATGAAATATCAAATCATAAATATTGTTCAAACGGGCCGCCTTGGTGGTCAATACAAATATTGCAACGATGTAATAGAGACTGACGTATTCTCTCGAAAATTCAAGGCATATTTTGAATATGGCTACAAGCTGCTAAAATTCTAGCAACCAAATCGTCTTCACTTTTCACCGGAGTTTCATATACCATTGACTTGAGGTATCCCAGAGGAAAAAATCCAATGGGGTTAGATCGGGTGAGCGTGCCGGCCAGTGTATTGGACCACCTCTTCCAATCCATCTGTTAGGGAAAGTGATGTTCAATTGGTCGCGCACAGTTCTTTGGAAATGGGCGGGTGCACCATCATATTAGTACCACATTATCTGGCGAACCCAAATTGGCACATCTTCCAATAATTCCTGCAGGGTGTATCGTAAAAATGTGGTGTAAATATCTCCATTCAGTCGTTGAGGAAACAAATATGGTCCAATTAATTGGTTCTCTACAATTCCAGCCCAAATATTTACCCCAAATTTTATTTGGTATCCCCTAAAATGAACGCCATATGGATTTTCTTCTTCCCAAATGTGGCTGATGTGACTGTTGAAACAGCCTTCTCTGGTGAAATGCGCCTCATCAGTAAATAGAACGTATCTGGGGAAATCATTTCGCTCTTCGCATCTGTTTCGGAACCATTCAGAGAAGGTTAAGCGGGGTCTGAAATCGTCTGGTCCTAAAGCCATTACTTTATTCAAACGAAAAGGATAAAGCTTCTCTTCATAAGCCACTCTCCATATTGTCGATTTTTAAATATTCATTGTTGCGGCAAGTGTCCGAATGCTGGTAGATGGATTGTTTTCTATTTGATGTAAAACGTCATCTTCTAAATCATTATTTCTAACAATTCTTCTAGCTCCACAGTCGTTTTTGTAAGGCTCAAAAGTTCCTATTTCCTTAGCTCTTTGAGTAACTGCTGCAAAAGTTTTATGAGTCGGTTGGCGCCTATTCGGGAATTTTTGTGCGTATAATCTGGCAGCAGCTCTGGAATTTCCTCTTGCTTCTCCATAGGTGTATATTATATCTGTATATTCTGCAGCCGTATATGGGTTAATGTCGTATTCACTTACTATTAGTTATAATATTAATTGCTGGTTTCAGGTAGTGACGCTTTAACTGAAAACCGTCGATATGTCAGAATAATATTATTTGACTACTGTTATTTTCAATGCACACTATTTTTCGTGGTTCGATTATACACGAAATCAATTTAAATAACTTGTGTTCAGAACTGTTCAGCAGTACAAACCAATGAAGAATTATGGATATTATTGAGAACAAAATAACCTCATTGCAACCGAAATGTTTTTTAGAAAATAAGGAGAAATTGATTGCTAACCCTAATTGAGTAATCCTTTAATTTTTCTGCAATTTTCTGAAATTCTTCTAGAAATACGACTGTGGACACAATCCATTTGAAACTTTACCATAATGCCATGATTTATAATGAAAAAGACAGCAACGTTTAATAAAATAATCAACAATGACTTTCCATAATCACATACGCACGCACTTATTCCACTTCAAATATCTCGAAAATCGTTGATATTTCGAAAACGAAACCTATTCCTTTTTTGTATGGGAAATATTGAGAATCAAGAAAAAGAAGACGAAATCGATATTAATCCAGTGTCGTGGAAGTTAGGGAAGGACAATTGGGGGTACCCATCTGCCGTACGCCCCTGTTTTGAGTTACAAACACGTGATTTGCATTGAAATTTGAAACTGATTGCTGTCAAGTGACATACCAAATTTCATTAAGAAAAGTTGAGCCGTTACGGAGTTATTTAGAAAAAACATATTTTTTTGCCACTTTCAACACCCTGTAACTCGGTTAATACTCATCTTAGGATATATGTTTATTGGAACTTTTTGTCCTAAAATGAAGTGAGGATTCTACCATTGGAGTTTGTCCCCTTTATTCTGGGACACCCTGTATATGTCTGTATTATTCGACTTACCAAAGGCTTTTAATACACTCATTAAATTATTAAATTTTGATTTTTCTCGGAATATGATGAATTAAATACAATTTTATATGGCAAATAGAGATATAATAATAAAAGGTCTTCGACACGACAACTTCAGTCATTGAGTATTCGGCTCCTGGCGAAAACAATATCGTCCGAAAAAAGGAGGAAAAACGGACAAAATATGAAGACTCACTCTTTGAATTTCGCAGGCTTTGCCCAAACCATTCTTTACAAATGGTGGTTCTGATAATAGGTGTCATTGGTGGAATGATGGGCACACTGCTCTCAAACTTAAAAATCACACCGGCTTGCCGTAATACGGCAGAAATCTTTGTCGGACGAATGCATTTGAATTACGCTGATGTTATCAATGGACCATGTCTCACAAATGATGATCGCCGACGGCTGCCAACTATTCAGAATAGATGTGTCAGATTGATTTATTGTATTGGAGAAAAATACTCGGTGTCTACCAAACTAGCTGGGATAGACTGGCTAGAATTGGTCAAACATTCTGCATGTTCATTTCATAAAATAGTTAAAGATCACAAACCTTTTCATTTAGCACGTAGATTAACATTTAGGTCCGATATTCCTAACATAAATGTTAGAAGAAAAAATAATCTCTTTCCACCACATCAAACTAGTTCCTTGTTCCAGCGATATTTTTTCTATACGATTTGCAAATTGTTATATGGCTTTCCGTCTGACTTCCTAGAAATGAATCCGAATAAATTCAAAAATAGAGTGGGATAGGTTTTATTGAATAATCCTCACCTTCACATAGTATCTCACAATTTTTTTTTTTTTTCGTTGTTTCTTTCCTACTTTGGGGCAAGTGATTTATTCAATTTGAATTATTTATATTATATCAGTATATGTGATGTTTACTGGGTGAGTGAAATTCGAGTACATACATGGGAATCTCGGAAACGGTAAGAGCTACAGAGAAGGTTAGATTGAGGCAAAGTTGCGTAATATAACTCATGGCTATGATGTTGAAAAATCTGAGCAAGCCCTCTCATCTTCACAGATTACAGAAAAAAGTGAAGAATTTGATTTTTGTTTTTCCACGTATATCTGCTTCAATATAAAATATTTCCAGGAGCTGCTTGCACTTTGTCATTGCAACCTTCAAATGTCTGTGAGAATATGTAAACGAAAGTGTTCTACAGGGTGTTATTTCCTTGAGCCAAAACTAACCATGAAATTGTATCACTATTTTAGGGTTAAATGGTCATATTTTATCATGATTGTGAATACCACTTGAAATTTTCATCATCAGTGAAAATTGTATGATTTGAAAATCAATGTGTTTTTCGTTTTTCCTGTAATCTCTGAAAGTGAGAGGGCTAGCTCAGACTATTCTCTGTAGCTCTTACCGTCTCCGAGATTCCCATGCATCTACTCGATTTTCACTCACCCGGTATGCATCTTTTCAAGGGTTGTTGGGAAGATTGGGTTCATTGTATATCGTTCACGATAGAACTAACTATAGCCCTTTTCAGTTTTCTTAGGTACCTCCAAGGTGTCATTTATCTTATTCATATTTTTATGTTATATCCGTATATATTTCTCACTCAACAACAGTGGATGAATGAAGTGAATCTCTATGCCTGCTCAGGGCACATGATTCTCGAACCCAATAATCACTTACCGCACGGCGTGAGGAGTGGTTATTGGGGCGTAGCCTCTGAAACTATCGGAACTTCGGAGACAGGGCATGATTGGGAAATTTCTAACCAATAATAGAAGAAAAACTCTTCGATAACATGCTTGAATGCGGGTTATGATAAGTTTTGTACATGCGAATACTCTCCGCAATTGATCTGGTGCATGAACGGATATATAAGCAAAGAGGGTTTCGCTGGCTGTAAGAAGAACCTGCTGATCGACAGATGCATCGTGCAGGACTCCGTGCAGTATAAGCGTAACCTTCCAATGGCTGGATCGATTATCGCATAGCATTTGATACAACATCGCATGAGCTCATCATGCATTTGCTCAGATGCCTTGCGGTGCCTGATCAAATAGTGAGATGCATTGAACAGCTGATGCCGCTCGGAAAGACTTACTTCACCATAACATCTGATCGAAAGGGGTGTTTCAGGGAGGCTCCCTCAGCCTGTTTCTCTTTTGGATATCCCTACTGCCATTGTCCTTTGCTATACGGAAAACCTGCGAATAAAACTGCGGCACTTTCACCAACTGGATTCATAAAATTACCTAACTGTTTAACATACAGGGTGGGGTACTGAAAACGAAACAGATCGAATATTTTCAAAACACATGTGTTGCAAATAAAATGCAAAAACACGTCGATTTGTAATCCAATGGGGACATCTTCCTATCATAACCTCAACTGTCATACCTCTCCCCCCACCCCTTGGTCACTATCGCCCAAACAATTTGAATAGGAAAAGTAGTAAGTGTGACACATCATTAAAAAGGTTATTTCATAAGGAATTCAGCCATGTCAATTGTCGACACCTAACTTTCTATTATGACGCCCTCCTGAGGAAAAATCAACTGATCTGATTTCCAAAATATGATACTTCATTTGTAAGCTAATTTGACATAAATTCGGTGATAATGCATAAGGGAATTTTTCTAATGAAAAATACAAAATGGCGGCTCCAAAATGGCGGACAAGATTTAAAATTATGGTCCGATTTGATTTAAACTTGATAAGTGGTGGTTTCAGGGTCAGAAATTATAAATTGTTTGTAAATGCAAAAAAAACAAGATGGTAGCTCCAAGATGGTGGACGAAATTTATAATTATGATCCGATTCGAATCAAAATTAGTATGTGGGGATTTTCAGGATCGGAAGTTATGATATTTTTGTCTGTACAAAAAACAAAATAGCGGGTGAAACGGACCATAATTACAAATTTCGTCTGCCATCTTGGAGCCACCATTTTGTTTTTTGCACTGACAAACAACTTATAATTTCCGACCCTGAAAACCACCACTCATCAAGTTTGAATCAAATCGAACCATAATTTTATTTCTTGTCCGCCATTTTGGAGCCAGTAGATCACCTAAGGGGGGTCTGGGGCGGAAGTGGTCAAGGTCACCGGTCAACGAATTCGAGTCGGTGTTATCTGCTATCTACCGCAATCCGGCTTCAAGCGCTCGAATATAATAAGAAAGAATGATGATTGTAGATAAAATATTCGGAGTTTCAAAGTGTGATAATAATAATGATGTTTGAAAAAATGTGAAAAATTGCGATGTAAGGAGGGAGTAACGTTTGAAGGTGCGATTCCAATGAGGAAATTATACAGGGTGTTTCAAAATGCATAATTAAAGAGAAAAATGTGACTACTGCGTGTGTCTACTGATATTTTCTGAATTTTTTTTTCTCCTAAATGATACGTTTTGAGACACCCTGTATACTAAATAAGACAAGCACCCACCATGTTTTTTTCTCTTAAATGGTATGTTGGTACACCTGGTATACTAAATCTAACGAGCAGCCGCCATGTTTTTTTCTCTCATAAATGATATATTGATACACCTGGTATACTAAATTCGACAAGCATCATTCATATTATTTTCTCTTGAATAATATGTTGGCACACCTGATATGTTTTTTCTCTTAAATAGTATGACCCAATGACTCATTTCCCACATGACATTTGATACATACGCATCAGTCACATTTTTCTCTTAAATTATGCATTTTGAAACACCCTGTATACTTTCCTCATTGGAATCGCACCTTCAAACGTTAAACTCTCGTTACCTCGCAATTTTTCACATTTTTTCAAACATCATTATTATTATCACACTTTGAAACTCTGAATATTCCATCTACAATCATTATTCTTTTGATATTATATTCGAGCGCTCGAAGCCGGCTTGTGGTAGATAGCAGATAACACCGACTCGATTTCGCTGAGCGGTGACCATGACCACTTCCGCCCCAGACCCCTCTTAAGTGATCTATTGAAGCCACCATTTTGTATTTTTTCTCAGAAAAATTCCATAATGCATTGTAACCGAATTTATGTCAAATTAGCTTGAAATTGAAGTATCATATTTTGGAATACGGATCAGTTGTTTTTCGCGCAAGAGGGCGCCAAAATAGAAAGTTAGGTAGCGAAAATTGACATGGCTGAATTTCTTATGAAATTACCTTTTCAATGATGTGTCATACTTACTACTTTCCCTATTCAAATTGTTTGGGTGATAGTGACCAAGGGGTGGGGGGAGAGGAATGACAGTTGAGGTTATGATAGGAAGATATCCCCCTTGGATTAAATAGCGACGTGTTTTTGCATTTTCTTCAGAACACGTGTGTTTTGAAGATATTCGATCTGTTTCGTTTTCGGTGCCCCACCCTGTACATATATGACCTTAAAGTATATGCCTCGGGAGAAAATGATCTTCATTAGTCCTTAAGGGTGATATAGGAGTACATGCTATTGAAATTGAGTTTGGGATCGAAAAATGTGTCACGGTCCGTCTCAAATACGTAAGGAATACGAGAGGATGTTCAGCTCGAATACGGAAGCATCCTACATCTTGATGCCAGAGACTTACCTAGGGTGGAACAACGCCGTTAACATAGTTAAAACTCTCTTCACGGCAAGTATCAGCACAAACTCCCACAAATCTAGTCATTAGAACTGTAGGGGAAGAACGGAAAGGCTTTTCAGTTTGGAGTGTCTACATAACAGAAAGGTACTATTCAATGGTTAGTACGCGATCATGAAGAAGCAGGGATCGGAGCATTTTTTGCAGCCGAAGAACTTGGCCTTGTATTCGACACTGAACGAAGTGTCTCAAACTCTGTCACCAAGTTGGAACCCGTTCAACAAAAGCATTGCAAATTTCCAACTTGTTTTCAATAATTTTTCCATTCAGTCTAACAGTTTAATTTTTCTCATTGAACAGTATGTCGAAAATATTTCTTCATTACTTGGGTTTCAGACGTCCAAGAGAACTACAAAGAGTTTTTCATTGCGCTTGTAGAAAAAATCCTTATCTCAACTCATAGTAAATTACGAGTGCGAAATATTGTTGCATGAGGAGCATGGCGAGTGCGACCATCTCGCGAGTGTGCTGAATCACTTTCGCACAAGTAATGTACACTATTTTTCCTAACACTACGTGATCATTTTACCACATTTGTCGATATTATCAATATGTGAACAAGAAAATCGAACAAAAAGGCTGACTGAAAACAATTCCAACTGACCTAGTCAATTTGGAATAATTATTTTGAAATGTAGAATACCTATTTCCCCAATGACAATATATCTACGAGATCAAAATCATAATTAGACGCACTTCACAATCATTACAAATATGGAATATTCCATAATAAGATGTATGTCTAACAATATTTCATATGACCTATTGGCTCAGTTATCAACACAACAATTCGCCAGAAAATACAACATCTTTCAGTATCTGCATGGAATGCGAATTCCAAAACCACGCATTAGGTAGGCAGGAGGCGTAGATACTTCAGTTACCACTGTCTCTTCATCAATATAAGACATAATCGTGCGAACAACTGCGACGGTTGTAGCTAGCGCCCTCTCGCGAGGACCCTTGGATCAACTTGGCATCGTGCACATTCCTTGGACTTGCGAACAATTCCAGAATGATGTGGAGCACGTATCCCTCCACTTCTCCCTTCCTACCCCCGGGAGAGGAACCAAAAGTGGAGGTGCATAATATAAATTACATACAAGCTAGCAATTGTTGATGAACAGGCAATATACTTTCATTCATTTATTCATATGACTTTTTGAACTTGCAATCGGTAGTACGCGGGATCGAATTCCGCCATTGTCAACTTTTTTTAAATTTGAAAATGAATGTTATTGTTATTTTTGTGGAACAAGTCTACTCTATTGTTGTTTGACCTATCCTAGTACTGAAGCGAGGAAATAATTTCAAAACATGCATGTATGCAGATGGTCACTTCCAACAAAATGAAGGATAATATTCAATGGCTTTATTACAACCAGCAATTGTAATTTGTCCTTCTTGAGGAACATTTCACAAATGGATGACAGATGTAATTCAATGTTCGTATGCGGAAGTAGTTGTTTTCTGTAAGATATTTGCGTCATATTTCTACATCGTGGGAATGTGTAATGAGAAGGGTATTTTCGACCATTGTCGGAATTATTTCTTTTGATTTATAGGCAGTTGACTTCAGTTCTATCAGTGAGTATGCTAGGACAGTTCTATGACAATTTTGAGCATATCTACACGTTAATCTCCTTACGGATTTCCAAGGTCCGTTCTGGCAATTTTGAACTCACACTATCACGAACACAATGACGATGCTTGCCATATGTCATATCTTCTTTGGAAAAGAACTTTTGATAAACTCCATTTGGTAAACCAATGTAATCAAATTTAAAAAATTCTAGTTGCTAGCGGTTATGAAGATATTCAATTTTTGTGCTCGACAATACATCACGAAATCAACTTCTATAATTATAAAATAAGGACCATTCAAATGAATAAAACGTGTATTGCAGAAAGCGAAAGTGATATATCTGAAAACATGTGAATTCATATATATTTTTTTCCTTGATTCTCTTCAACGTTTCATAGTTGTTGAATGTGCATTGCTGTGTATTCCATTTCACTCAATGGCTCACTTTCTCATGGAATTGATGCATGTTGTCACGCTGTATAGTCCTTTGAACACCTGAAAATTAGAAAGAGAATGATATTTTCACAACACAATAATTTACATCACAATATATGTAGTATGAATGAAGAAATAAGAACCATTGATACTAAAGCTGGATTTATAGTTTGATGAACTGTAAACGTAGACGCACTGCAGAAAGATCAACTACAGGATGTTGTTTGCCGACACCATATTGTATAAGCTAAGGCTCGATTATTTACAAATCAATTTTCTTTTTGTGAATTTACTGGCTTTTACTAAGTACACATAGTTCTACATAGTTCCACATAAAAAATATTTGAATATTTTTCATGATGAAATGAAATTTATGTACATAAAACATGTCATTGGTGAGTAAGTTTCAGAAAACCACAGGAATGCAAGCCCTCAGGCACTGCATAAAATAAAACCACCAAAATAAAATATAAGTACGGTTACATAAATGTCAAACATTACATAAACCATATACTCAAATTGAATTGATATTATCTTCTTACCTTGCTTAAACTTCAGTTGACAATTTCGAAGAAAAAAAATTAAATGACCTAAATAAAAAAAAAAGTAAGAGATTTCTGGATTATTATGGGACTTCCCAGCCCATACCAAAAATATATCTTTCATGAAATCATTGGTTTTTGCGGGAAACCGATTCTACGATCGTGAAGCTTGTACCAGATTAGCGCTGCCCCCTACATTTTATAATAACATTGGATTGAACTTAAGCAGGGGTTTAATATCTTTACTAATATATCATAAATATATACCTTTGCTGCGCGGGGTAAGGACTATATTCGACTGTTCGGTATGACGCGCTGACGGTTGCTCTTAATGATCAGACATGGTTGTGGATATTTAAATATGTCATATTGTTTTAAATATTCAATAGTTTTCTATTGAGAGGTATTTTGTTCCCCTCTTTTGGGTTCTAACGAACGATTCCGGTGTTTCTTTGAATGTACTCTTCGAAGGATGTCCCTTAATGATGGATGGTGAAAAATTGTATGATTTGGGAACAAGATATAGTGAAGTTGGTCGTGGTGCTAGAGTATTTGCTCCCACCCAGACGGCCCGGGTTCGATCCCCGGGACAGCCTGCCACTGAGCTAAAGTGGTTCGGATTCCACTTTTATTTAAACTGTAGGTCCCGGATCTCCCTTGCTCGCACAAGCTCTGCTTTTGAGGGGTTTTCTCCGAAAACCTGGGTGATTCGTAAAAACAAATTTTACAAAATTTTACAAAAAAGATACTGATAGCTTCTTTGTCCAACCGACTTATTAATTTTTGCTAGTAGAAATGAGTCTGTTCATCGTGTCGTATACTTTTGATCGTGAGCTCATTTTGCTTAACTGGTGCTTAGTGGTGGCTTGTATTCAATATATTTATCATGAATCCATCAGTTCATATCATATCGAAAAAATATCCAAAAAAGCGGTGAATTCACTAGTGATAGCCAGACGCGCTCTTGAAAAAAAATGGGACTCAAACCACATATGCTTCACTGGTTGTATGGCACGGTGGTCATGCCCTCCATTACATTTGCTTCTTCGATGTGGTGGCCCAAGACACAACAAAGAGTAGCCGCAACGAGACTAAGCAAGGTGCAAAGACTTGCTTGTCTTGAAATCACAGGGGCCATCAAATCAACACCAACTGCAGCGATGGAGACATTCCTGGGCTCTCCACTTTGTGGTTCAGATTGCAGATCGTACCCAACCTGAACGTTGAAACGGGGCACATGAGAATCATTAGAATTGTGATCGGAGACGCGCTGGGAACGAGAACGGACCACATTCCGAAACGATATTACTTCAACAACCAGTTAAGAGTGCTGGTGCCAAACAGAACTGAATGGAACGGCTCATAGCTCAAGGACATTCTACAGGGGAAAATCTGGTACACAGATGGATCCAAGACTGAGAATGGAGCGGGCTCCAGAAATCCGAGTATTGGCATCAGCTACTCACTGGGTACCCATATCTCTGTCTTTCAAGCAGAAGTGTACGCCATCCTTCAATGCGCGAAGGAAAATAATAGGAGAAACGTTGAAAACGCACATATCAACATCCTATCAGACAGTCAAGCGGCACTGAATGCCTTGTCTAGCAAGGAAGTGAAGTCCAAACTAGTATGGGACTGCAAAGAAGAACTGAAAACTCTGTCAGACCGGAATCAAGTCAAACTGATATGGGTCCCAGGTCATCAAGAAATAGCAGGCAATGAGAAAGCAGACGAACTCGCACGAAGAGGATCGGAAATGCTCCCAAACCAAGGGCAGATGCTAGGGGTACCGAAGTGTACAATGAAAGCGTATGTAAAAGGCTGGATTAGGGACAAGCACAAAAACTACTGGGACGATGTCCCAGGAATCAAATATGGGAAAGAATATATCAAAGGACCGTGTAACAATAGAACGGTTGACCTGTTAGCAATGAACAGGAGTCAGTTGAGAACCGTTACGGGACTCCTGACTGGACATGCAACAATTAAGGAGCACCTGACCTGCAGACTATACGGTAAGGATCCAGAAACCGTGAAACACATAATGTGCTATTGCGAAGCTCTAGACCGCAAAAGACAGGCAATTTTCGGGCAGCCATCTGGCGACCTAGAACTATACAGTTCCCACCCAATACGGAACTTGTACAAACTCGTACAAGGCACAAAAATATTGAATTGGTTACTATGACATTGAGACATAGCGGTGCCTTGGTTCGCGGACCTGCTGGCTCCATTGTTAAAACGTGGAGCTGGCGGTTTTGCGAATTAGGGCATCGATAGGTACGATACAATGGGCTAATAAGTCTAAGTGTCACCGGGGGCAATAGCCGACTGGACCTACACAGAGGTGGAGGTTTTAGTGAGTATGCCTACTAAGGAGAGTCTCACAGTATTTATTGAGTCAGGAGACTCAATATTTCTTCATAAAGATTTCCTCCACCTCCCAAAAAAAATATCCATCAGTTTAATTTTGGAAAAAAGAATTTCTGATGAGTACGATCCTTTTCTAGCCGTTTCTGGTGTAATTCCGTCACGACCTGGAGCTTTGTTTACTTTTGAATGTTCAATTTTGTTATACATTTCCATACTGAGTTAGTTGATGAGAGAAGAACGGAGTCACAACTGACAACCTCTTTCTTCCGTGTAATTATTTGTTTTTTTGTTTCGGTATTTTACTCGATTTGACTGATTCCTTTCCCACATTTGTGAATGATGAACTTTCCTCATATTCGATCCTCTTTTCATTATAATTGAAGTTCATTAAGGGCCGGTTTTTCAATGTACTTTAACTTCGAGCTAAATTTAACTCCTGGTTAGAACGTGGGTCAATTGCTTCATTTAGCAAATATCATATTCATTCTAACCACGAGTCAAATTTAATCGAGAGTCAAAGTACGCTAACACGACATTGATAAACTGGACCTAAGACGTTTTCCATAGACTTAATATTCTTATTTAGTGTCTCATCTATCTCATTTTTTTACCACTTTCGATACAAATAGTTTTTTTCATTTACTGACTTCATTAAGGATTCGTTAATCCACTTGTTCTTCTCTGATCACATTTTTATTGTATGGTTTTCTTTCAGTTTTGGAAATACATAACAGAAAACTCTATCTATTTTAAACAGTTTCATTGACAACGATCCGATTAATCGAGTTTGGACGTTATTGTTCAGTTAGGTTAAGACTCGGGTTAAGACATGGCAAACGTCACTCTATCTATTTTTTCCAATCATCAATGTTTGAGAAGTAGTGGAGTATGTTTCCAGAACTCAAGTGCTCAAAAATTTTGAAAGATACAAATTTTCATATTTTTCTTCACTACACAAATTTCTCAAGTCATGCTAGATATATCTCCAAATCTTCGATTCACCTACCTATTTCACATCAAGACAATGTTTACTAGGAAATATAAATGAATGAATACATTTACTATTTGCTGTTGATACTTTTACAAAAATGTTGACAATAAATCTTCAAACGAACTTTTTGAGTAAAGAATAGTGCATTATTTCTTTCTTGGTACATGTATATCAAAAATGTAGCAGAAGTAATGATAAGAGTCCATAAACATATACCAACCTTCACATACAATTCTCGATTTTGCTCAATACCGAAACTGGTGATTTCCAAGGGTTCTTGGGTGGCAACCAAGAACATCGACAAAATCTTCCGATTTTCTCTGTTCCACTGATACCATTGAGTCCTTAGAAGAGTATCGTGCATATTTTGTGACTGAAAAATGAAATATTCTGAGATAGAATTAATAACACTGCAAGAGATCGATTTCAAAACTTTATATTTTCACTCATTTAATTTCACTTAAAAAAACTATCAGTTGTAAAGAAGTTACTAAATTGCCAAGTGTAATGTTGGCAGAAACAACAAATATATCCGTTATACTCGTGATTTTCGAGAACATTTCGTAACCATTTCCAAATTAAACCCCCAGTATACGCGCGCCCCAATGACGTAAATAACCTCTATGAGTATATATCACCGTGTGAACTTATATGAAGAAAGAATATAAACTTACCTCACTTTTTACGAATTGTCCATTTTCTGATGATATTATAAGAACTATCATTGATATAGTAACCGTAAAGATCATGCCAGGATTATCTGAAGGACGTCCATCAAGCTGAGTAAGGAAAAATATAATTTTGCCATCAAATAATCATCTAGTCTTGAATGATTTCGAATGAAAGACTTACCAAAAAATGAATACATATCGTTCCTAGCAATAGTGTAGAATGTAGCAATCCTGAATAGATTGCCCAATATGATAATTCATTGGCTACGAATTTGAGCCTGGAAAAAAAAGAATATAGGTTAAAAACTGAATGAAATGATGTATTTCGAGAAACGAAAATGATGACTGACAAACGATTTCACTGACAAGATCATTTTGAAGAGAAAGTATGTGTATGACAAAATAGGGGTGGGTGGGAAAGTGGGTCCTAGTTATTTTTGGAAGATTAGATTTCTAATCATGAACATAGGTAGCTTATTTTTCTTCGATTTTGTCGATGAACAATCTAGCTTACGATAAATTTTTTAATAAAAACAGCACTATTTTTTGTGTGATCTCATAACTCACCAATTGTATCCAGAACCTCCAAAAATCTGTTTTATGAGGCGCATTTTACATGTTTCTCATAAAGGACCCCGCACGAAAACAAATAGGAAATTGGCTCTCTATCAATTTTCTGAAACTATATTATGTTGGTGTTGTATGGGTCGTAGAGGTAGTGGATTTTCTCAAGAGCTATGACGTTGAATATATCTCTCACTCACACTCATTGCCGATACGTAAATTTGTCCTCTGCTACGGTATGAGTCATAGCTCTTGAGAAAATCCACTACCTCTAAGAAGAATATAAGATATATAAATCGTGGTTGGATTTTGTTAGTCAAAATAAGGAAAATTAAGGATGAAAATTTATTTATCGGAACTCGTTAACATCATGTCCAATTATAAGCTCATTAATGATAGTACATTAGGGTCTAAACGGGGCGCATAGTCAAAAATATCATTTATCGGATTTTTGTTTATAGTACTATTCCATAACAAAGAAGTCATATTTCGGTAAGACATCATAGTTTCAGTCTACTGTAGTCGATTGAAATGTATTTTGTTTCTTGATACCTCTCTCTGTTCGAAATATGAATTTTCAAAATGTTGGAAATTACCTCTATAATGAAAACAATTGAGATATCGTTTTCGACAAAAAAATAATAATTCATAGGTTCTGTTGATTTTACATAAGACAAAATAACTCCATGATGAATTCAGTTGTTCAATATTATCTTTCATTTAGATATAGGGCACGTTTTTTTTAGGTCATTCATACTGTTCTTATTGAAAATCTCAAACTCTGAATAATTTGGAGCCTATTCCACTCATACCATTTTGAAAATATGGACTTCCATCTGTGGAAAGTTTTTCAATTTTGTATGTTGCGTTTCTAAGATATGCAATTTTGAAATTTACGGTATTACGATATGTGGGGTTGTTACTATCGATTGAACAAAACTTCAGGGAACCTTTCGATAAATTAGATTCTATTACATACCTTTTCGAAATCCTTTATTTGATACTATAAATAACCCAAACTTGACTCGACAATAAGATTGAACTCAACAATACATGCAAATTCAAGAAAAAATTATGAATACTTCAAACGTAAAACCTCATCAATTATTATTGATATTGTTACAGTACTGTTCAAAATAATTGAAATGCTGTAAAGTACCAACTTTGGATATCATTCAATACTATTCTTGATGCATCTGCAATAGAGCGTGTACTTGCAAAAATGTAGCAAGAACAGTGAAATTTGAAATTCTTTATTTGAAATAGGAAATCCCAATATAAATACAGATCCAAGAAGGTAAGGTAGTATAAGAAATAGTATAAAAATAATCTAACAATAAAAATACGTTCAAAGAATATTGTCACACATCACAGAACAAATATCAGAAGTATTGGAAATGACTAATTTCATATTACAATTATACTAGGGCATAAAAACAAACAATTATTTTGCGAGGGTAAGGTAATGAATTATTCAACATTTCATCATAAGTGAAACAGTCCGACGATGTGAAATATAAAAATTCAAATACCTAGTACGTGATGTAATATACAGTGCGCATCATAAGTGTTACCCCCCTATCTAACTCGTAACGGGACTCTGGTTAGGAAAATCGCCGAGACATGTCGATTTTTGATTTCTACAGTGTACATTCCCGTATGAATAGTGCACCCCTAATTTCATCCCTGACTGGAGGGGAGCAACCCTGTCAAAAAATTTAAATAGCATGGGGTGGTGAGTGATAGCTCATTTGAAAGGGGCTTTTATTCTCTATTCAACCCTGCAAACGAATTGAAATATGCTACATTAATCCAAGAGTTATGAATGTTTAAGAATAACGTCAATTAACGTAGTGCGCACTCGCCCTTAGAATTACAAATTCGGCTCTGTATGATATCGGTGTTGTGTCAGACGTCAAGTTAGACGTATTTGTCGTGTGCGTAGATATTAACTGCACGTTTTTGTTGGTGTTTTTGGGTGTTTGCGGATAAATGGTCAATACAAGAAAATGATATCATGGAGAGTGCGAGTCAGTGTATTCTAGCTGTTAGTTGTGCTTGCTATTCATCTTCAAACAATGGTTGCACCACGTGCATTAAATGAGAAATGCGAAGCAATTGTAATTTTTGGTGAGGCTCATCGAAATTATCATGAGGTGGTACGAATGTTGAATGAACGTTTTCCGGATCACAATTAGTGGTAAAATTTTATGAGAACGGCAGTGTGCAAAATAAACCTCGTTCTGGGCGATCAACTACAGGAGAAGAAAAACAAGTGGACATTATGAGCGAGTTTGTGAATAACCCGTCCTCATCGAGTAGAACTGTAGCCTTGAATTGTGAGGTTTCGCAGATGACGGTCTTGAGAATTCTGAAAAAAAATAAATTTCATCCCTACAAAATAAAAATGGTGCATGAACTGACGGACGATGATCCAGACCGCCGTCTAGAATATTGTGAAATAGTATCTAACAATATTTTACAAAATCCCAGCTATTTAAAACATATTTGTTTCAGTGATGAGGCTATTTTTTTAAACGGTCATGTGCATAGACAAAATGTGAGGTACTGGTCCGATGAAAATCCTCGACTTTTTCGCGAAACTCATACCCAGTTTCCCCAAAACGTTAATGTGTGGGAAAGGATACTGGGTGACCATATTATCGGTCCGTTATTCACTGAGGAAAATTTTACGGGTGCCCTCAATTTGGAAATGCTGGAAACAGTGATAGATCCACTGATAGTGGCAACTGTCGAAAATAATCCAGACGAATTTGACATGGATATTATACTGCAACAAGATGGAGCTCCTCCTCATTTTGCAGTTGCTGTCAGGACATATTTGAATACTGTTTATGCAGGACGATGGATCGGGCGTCGAGGATCTGTGGAATGGCCTCCAAGATCACCAGATCTAATTCCTTTAGATTTCTTCCTATGGGGTTACCTAAAATATAAAGTCTACGAGACTCAGTGTCACTCTATTCAGGAGTTGCGTGCGCGGATTACGGAAGTGTGTGCAACAATTACTCGCGATACCTTGCAAAGCGTCAGGACTGAAACACAAAATAGACTCTATTTTTGCCAGGACGTCAACGGGGAACATTTTGAACATTTACTGTAATAACAGAAAAAGTTAGTGTTAGTTTAGTTGCTTCCCTGTTTGTGGTGTGATTCTTTGCATCGAATAGAGAATAAAAGACCCGTTCAAATGAGATATCACTCACCACCCCATGCTATTTAAATTTTTTGACAGGGTTGCTCCCCTCCAGTCAGGGATGAAATTAGGGGTGCACTATTCATACGAAAATGTACACTGTAGAAATCAAAATTCGACGTGTTTCGGCGATTTTCCTAACAAGAGTCCAGTAACGAGTTAGATAGGGGGGGTAACACTTATGATGCGCACTGTATATTTTCAACTGAGCCTTGAATGAATATAAAGTAATAGAATCTTTTATGTGGCACGGTAATTGATTGAAATCATTCAGTCCTTTGAAAAAAAACGCTTTCATAGATTGTTTTGTTTTTGTCCAGCTTGCCCTAGAAATGTGGAATTGATTAGTGGTTCTTGTGTTGTAGTTATGAATTTGATTAGAATACGTAATGAATGATTCAAAATATTCTGTCAATAAATTTCTGGTTATTTTATAAATAAATATCATGCTTGAGTAATACAGTCTTTCTGCAACATCATACCAATTGAGGGTATTCAGCATGAATTGAATGGGAGTGTATCTGTTACATTTTAAGAGGATTCTTAAACCTCCATTTTGCAGTTTCTGTAACTTCTGTATATTATTTTTAGTGCTCGTGAAAGTGCTTGAAGTATTTTAATGCTCGTAAGCACTGTGCTCCCGAGCACTTTTTGGATTCAGTGCTTAGTGCTTGATGACGCACGGGTAAAGATAAAATAATCGAACTGTATACAAATTGTGCTTGCAGAATACGATATTTACCCATATGAATATTATATCAAAAGAGTAGTTTTGGTAAATAGAATGTATTCTATTTTTGCATTCGTGTTTTCGAATCGTATAACTGTTCCACTTCCAATAGTCTGTTTGTTTATTTTATAATATTGAAATTATAATACGAACATCATGATTTCAAATATTGAATTTATTGTGACACTGGTGAACTTCGGTCAATAAAGTAACTTTATATAAAGAACCCATCCCACTTCAGACGTTTAATTCACGATAATCCAATAGAATACCAGGTTTGTAACAACATAACTGTTACTATTAAGTCATCAACTGAAAGTACCTGTACGTAAGCAATAGTTGAGAAAGGATTTGACAACCCACTCGTCAGGTGTTCAAGAACATGAACATCGTACAGCAATAATAGGTCAAAGTAAGAATTTTTAGTTACTGCTGAAAATTTGAAAATCTCACTGTTTGGCGTTTCTCATCGGTATGTACTACTACTGCTCCAATTGAATGCCTACTTCTCACAACATATATGTAATTCGAATAACGAAAGGTATTGGGAAAAACTCTTATCGCCAACATTGTCACGAATGATGTGTCTCAATTCCTACATGCAGTGAACTACCCTAGTCACAATGATGATTTTGATGAAGTTTATATTCAAGTTGATAATAGCTTGAGCCACACATCATTTGATACTGACCTTCTTATATTCAAATAGTGTTTCCAGCAGCTCAACAATTTCCTTTTTATCATTTTCTGATACTGGCAGTTGTGCAACTGATAGTTTTCATTTTCTGTATATTTGCAGTTGAGTTTTTCCAAATTCTCCTCCAGTATCAACAACTGAAAATAAATATGACCACACGCATATGTGCTTAGATTGAAGGCGATGGTCCCCGTAGAATTTATACAACTAAAAAAAAATAAAAATAACATTTTGGTGACAACTCTATTCCCTAATTTTTCCAGGACAAACAGCGCAAAGAAATGCTTGCTGTCTCCTCCTCTCCATGCATACAGGACGAAGTTGAAGAAGGCCACAAGCAAGCAAAGAGTTGTCATAAGTTTCCTGGGTCTACTTTCGAACTCAATACGGCTCTTCAATTCTTTGCTGCATACTTTGCTGTATTCTAAACCGATATTGAGATGTTTTACCCATTCCGGATATAACGATTTGACTCTCATTATGGATAACATGAAAAACTGAACCTAAAAAATAATTGAATTATTTTTACATTTTGCATCTAAATAAAACGAAAGCGTCTGGGGGTCACACAAATAAAATAAAATTATTTCTCTGAAATATCACAATACAGAATCTAGAATAAGACAGGAATGTATATTTTTCAAATGGAATACCCCATATACAGGATGTGTCAACAGTACTCCCTTGGTCAATTTCTCCATGGTGTTAATCATCATTCCATTCCAAATTTGTTTTCTCTCAGATATTTGCTTCATATCTTGCTTAGCAGGATTCATAGAAAGAAGGGTATATCTTCATTTCCACTTAATTTTGTTCGATTTCTTTCGTAGCACTCTCTACCCAGAGAGTTGCTTTCGGAGGAATGCTCCTGCCAAAAAATTAGGGGTTGCTCGTATTTACCATGCACAAACTGTCGACACTGCTTGTTGTAGTGTACTCAAATATATGACCTAGCATGAATGTTGTAGCTTCGGCTGTAGGACCTACCTTGTTACTGATGAAAGGCAAGAACCTCGAAACTAGTCTGAGGGGTGTCATTTCTTATCAGAACTTGCGTAGCTCGGCCGTTTGAGTAATAAAAGCATTTGCAATGGGGTCGTCTTGGAGGAACGTTGCACAGGTATCTGGTCTTTGGGCCTCGCACCAAATACCCATGGGCATGTTCCCCAGTATTTTTCAAGCGCAAATTCACGCCATAGAAAGGTGCATTCAATTCAACCTCGACAGAAAAAACCGGAACAAGGAAATCGCATAGTCAAGCAGCCATCAAAGCGTGGAGCTCATATAACATCAACTCAAAGATGGTTTGGGAATTCCTAGACAAACTTGATGATCTAGCCAGGAACAAATAGGTGATCCTCCTCTGGGTGCCGGGGCACATCGGAGTGAAGGGCAATGAACAAGCAGATACCCTGGCACGAAAAGGGGCATCAACGCCACTGATAGGGCCAGAACCATTTTGCGGAATTGGAAAATCTTACTTCCAAAACGAACTCAAAACTGAAGAAGCAATGAGAGCAACATACTTCCAGGGCTAAGGAATCTACCCTCGCATGGATAAAATAACTCGAGTAATTAAAAAAATCCAATATATTGAAAAGAAATTCAATATATTGAAAAGAAATCCAATATATTGCAAATAAATCCAATATTGGAAATATATGTATTGTGATAATGGTATCAATATTGTGGGTCCGTATAAAATATCAAAAATCAGGAGCGAGCTGAACAGGAAGATGAAGGTATCACCTGGCACTTCAGTCCGCCTTCAGGGTTGTGGGATAACGGAGGTAGCCTTCTATTACATATTGGTTGATATGAATAAACTTTGAGTAAATGCTTTTGCTCAGAATTTTTGAAATAAACGTATGCTTTTTGTCGATTTAGGAGAGAGAAGGGCCTATAGTATGAGCATTTGCTAGCTTTCATTCATACCACCCATTGTTTCCGATTGGAAACATTCCAATGGAAAAATATAGCTCCATCTCGTACTAAATCATAGAAATAGGAATATGTACCTAATTATAGTTCTCTATATCTTATTTCCGAAGTATTCGGTCGAAAAATGAGGTTTGTGATGTGTAGATATTCAGCCCTATGCTGTATCACTTCCGTTAAAAATAACGTCACCGTTATTCTTCATTTCCGTTATATTGCTATTGCTTGGTAATAAAGAACGATTTGTTCAACAAAAATGCTTGTATTTACCGATAGTCGATAAAAAAAGAAGTAGGCGGTAGCGTAATGCCATACTTCTCCGGTGTGACTTACAGCCCGCCAGGCTAATTTTTGCGCTGCTAATCATCGTCGAGTAGTTATTCACGGAAATCACCTTGCCATACGTTTCAGACGGTATTTGTACCTGTATTACATTTGGATTTTTGGAAAGTGTTTGATGAAATGTGACCGTTATTATATTTTCCATACGTCTACTAGGGGGAAAAAGTGCTGCCGTACTTGAAAAACATATTTATTCTACACGTTTTGAAAATACGTCTGTAAAATACGTAAAATCAATTTATACATCATGAAATCATTGTATTCTGTTAGTTTGGATGTAATTCTACTTAAAAAAAAAATATCCCAGATTGTAACCAGGGGCGGACGACTGTCGGAATTTAGCCAAGATTTAAAAAAAATGACGATTTGTATCAGTACGGCATTTGGATTTTTGGAAATTATATTATACAATGTGACCATTATTATATTTGCCATACTTCTAGTAGAGGGAAAAGTGGCGCATACTTGAAAAACTTGTTTTTTCGACACGTTTTCAGGGTACAAGACATAAAATTATTCGGTACAGTATGGCATCATCGTATTCGGTTCGTTTGGATAAAACTCAACCTAAAAAAAATCATCCCATACTATAACTATGGGGCGGAAGTCTGTTACACGTGAGCAAGATATGAAAAAATAAATTGGAATCAATTTTAACAGTGTGGCATTTCAAATTTTCGAAACTTGAAAAAAAACTATACCTGCGTTCCCATACATTATGTCTACAAACACGATGAGCCAAGACCTCTACAATTCTGGAAATCTTTCGAGCTCCGGTAGCTGTACAATATCATACGACATAACATCTGGTTATAAAACAAGATTGCCACCACCTGGGTTTTTGAAATTTTGTATTTATATTCGTTAAACTTCAAACTTATAGGAAAAATTAGTGCCATACTGGTACAAATCGTTCGAATTACGAATAAAATATTGGAATTTTGAAGAAATATTGTAACCCCCCACAGATATGGCATGATGAGACTTCTATTTATGATCATTCAGAAAACTGTTGGAAAAAGTTTGAGGCTGGTAGATACAAATCGTTTAGCTAAAGAAATTACTCCTTTGCGGTGGTATGGCGGCCATTGGGAACCGTCGGGAACGTATGGCAAGGTGACTTCTGTGAATTACTTACTACTCGACGATGATTAGCTGCGTAAAAATTAGCCTTGTACGAATGGTTGAATTGTTTTTTTTAAATTAATGTATTCGTGTTGGTATGGCGGGCTGTAAGTAACACCGGAGAAGTATGGCATTACGCTACCGCCTACTTCTTTTTTTATCGACTATCGGAAAATGCGAGCATTTTTATGGAACAAATCGTTCGACACTCATTTTCTTTTTTGTCATTCCCTAATTAGACCCCTGAAAAACCGCCATACTGGTACAAATGACCTAATATTTTGTGTCACCATCTTCCGGTCTGAGTACAAAATATAACAAATACACGCGAAGAATATTTGAGTATTCAACTATATAGACCACTGTTTGCCTTCCTATTGAAGTCTATCGCAGAATTACAATTCGATTATTTTATCTTTACCCATGCGTCATCAATTCATGATCGAAGAAATCGAACACCCTCTTTCGAACATCTCTTTCTAACAACCGCTATGAGCGAATCAAAACTCGCTGACATTTTTTGTTTTCTAAGCTAAGAATTATGGTATTGTGAAGATCGATTATAACTCAAAACAGTGAAAAGTGATAGCCATAAAACATTGTTTTGGCTAGCGTGTACCATCAATTGCGACATTGTTTTCTGTCATTGGGGTATTGTTTGTGGCCAGTTTTACTTTGTTTTGCAGTCGAATATATTATAAAAATTGTTTTTTTTTTAAAGCTAAACTTCTCTTGGAATTATTACTTTCAAAGTTAGTGCAAAACAATGTGTTTAATTCACAAATAATCTTAAAAATTTTTAACCTCACAATTGACATTTGTTACTATAACTCCGTACTACCGGAATTTTAACGCAACAATTATTCATAGTGTGGAAATCCTATTGAGAGAAAAAAACATTACCTAAATCTATAAATTCAGGTCAAAAACATTCATAATATATTTTAATTCTTTTTTAGATTATGCCTGTAGCTATTCTACACTCACAAGCACAACAATTTGTGTTGAACTTGTGCGAGTATTTTGAAAGGGAAAGAGCGAATGGTGGACCTTTTTTACCACTCAAATATGTTAAAGAGATAACAAGAGGTAATTGAAATCACAAAAGAAATGTCATAACTTTTCTTTACTGTATTTTAGAGAGTTGCAGATGCACTTAAAATATCTCGAAAAACGGTGTACAGCATCAAAATAAGAAACGAAAATAAACGCATTTCATCAACTCCAAGAAAAAGTAGACGTCGTTACAAAAATAAAATAGCTGATTTACCTAAAGGACAGAAAATGGCAGTACGAAATACTTTGTACCATATGTATGAAAAAGTGAGTATACCTCCTTATTACATGGTGAGGGAAATGAAGATAATATTGGTTGTTCATTCGATGGACGTGACACTGACTAGTGAAAAAAATTTCTGAACAAATGTTACCGCCCCATTTTCATCAATCACAACTTCATCAGGAAAGTCATTGGATTTATGTATATTAGTTGAAAAGTCAAACTTTATTGTCACATCTAGTTTTCTTTTCAATTTGAAACTTCACTTGTATATCGTTTTCGAAATGCAGTTATAATATCAGTCCTATCGTATGAATTTTGACATGTACATATATTTATTTGAATTTTTTTCTTCCAGAAAAACATGTCACCCTTCAATCCTTAAACGATGAACTGAAAAATAAGGAGATTGATTCGATGTGCAAATCATTTTTGAATGATTTACTGTAAGAGCTGGAATTTAATTTAAAAAAAGATGATAATCGAAGAGATTGAAAAGCCTCATATTGTTTCACAAAGAGCATATTTTTTTACGTAAATACCAAGAAAACCGAAAAAGTTTGTATCCATGAGTGATTTTTTAGATGAAACATGGATTCATTCTAGAGGAATAATAATGTCAAAAGTGTACGCAAACCAGAAGGATATGATGGTGAACGATTCTGGCATGCTGGTTCTGCGAAAAGGTTTGTTCCAGAAGCCAGTTTATTGTTCTGTTCGAAATCTTTGACTCTAGAATATCATGGAGTGAATAGTACAATGTTCACCAAGTTAATTCCCAGTTTGGAAGAGTCACCATACCACAGTGAAATTTTGAATAAACCTACCACTTCTTCAAGAATATCGGAAATTGTTTTTTGGGTACAGGAAAATAATATTGATTTTGATAAGAAATAAACAAAACCAGAGTTATTGCAATTGACTACGATGAACCGAAAGGAAAACATATATAGGCCGTTTCTTTTATCATGTGGTAACATTGCTATATTCTAAACCGTAATAGATACAAAGACGATTAAATGGGAAAAAATATTACTATTGTGGTGAGCATTGATCAGAGAAAATCTACGGGGACTCTCGCCCTTCCCGACTTATACAGGGAAAACTAAAAATGCTGTTTTCGGTTTTTTACGAAGAATAGTTATTTCAGAAAATATAAAAAATTAAAGAGGAAAGTTTTATTGTATTCAAAATGTTCTAGAACTACGTAATGATAAATTTTTAATTAAACGTTTCGTGTCAACACGGCCACCATCAACTATTTTTGCCAAATACGGACCTGTCCATTTCATCACAAATATTGATAAAGCGATGAAATCACAATTCAGTTGACATTTTTATAGCGTTTTTTATAAAATAACTGGCATCATAGTGACAACAATTTTTAATTACGGTCCTGTCGTTAGTTCTTTTGTAAATTGTTTTGATTTCTTCAAAATTCATTCAACTATTAGTATACCTCAGTCATTACCCAATACTTTCGATAGGAAGATACCCCAACACAACGAACATTCGTATTTTTCCTTTTTGGGGATTTTTGTATTACAGTAATCCTTGATTCAAGGCTGATTTCTCCTGTATCAATTTTTACACGGATTATTTTCATAATTCTCAATCCTGGAAGTAGTGAAAATATCAGTTTTTGATCAAAATACAAATGTTGTCTAATTTGGTACAATTAAATAGCATCTTACTTCTTTTACCATATTTAAACACGTAGGTTTTGCTTGATTTCTATGGCAGGAAAAATAAATGAGTTGTTGATATCTGTTAAGAACTGTCAGACATTTAAGAACTCGGTTACATATGAAAGATGTATTCGAATGACGAAAGGACTGATATGCTATTTACTTATGCAAAATTAAATAGAAATCCTCTTTTGGCAAGAAATATGTATAGTGAGCTATACCCGAATCGTCGCATTCCAAACATTCAAATGTTTAGACGATTAGAAAGAAATTTAAGAGACTGTGGTGCATTTGACAGAAATCAAACTAGAAAACGTGTTGTTACTGGAAGTATAAGGAACCTAATAAATGTTTTGGGTAAGCAAATTAATATTACCTTATGAAGACTAAAAAGTGAAAAATAACGTATTTTTTTTAATCTAGAATTGGTCAGAACATTCATCACCTTAAAGAAAAGGGTTACGGAAAGAGAGTACGATTTGCGAAATGGTTAAGACGTAGAAATAGGAAAGTTCGAAATATTTGTAAAAAAATAATATGGACGGACGAATCAAAATTCACCAGCAATGGTTGGTTTAACAGAAACATCCATTATAGGTGGAATAATACGAATGAACATTTACATAGAGAAACCAATTTCCAGGAGAGGTTCGGAATAAATGTTTGGTTGGGAATTTTGGGAACAAACATACTAGGTCCTTTCTTTAACGATGAGCATTTGAATGGTGAAATGTATTTAAATTTTTTATGCAATGAGTTTGATGGTTAGATGAATTGCCATCAAGCACCCGCCGTGAAATACAATATTTTCAACAAGACGGTGCCAGTCCCCATAATGCAGCAATAGTAAGGGAACATTTAGATGCAATATTCCCAACAAAGTGGATTGGAAACAATGGACCAATTACCTGGCCAGCTCGATCCCCAGACCTTACTCCTTTGGGGATACATAAAGGATAAAGTTATTTCGACACCTAGTACCGATATCGACCATCTCAAACAGAAAATACGAGATGCATGAAATAGCACTACAACCATCATGCTAGAAAATTGCCACAGAAATTGTATGGACAGACAACTTATGTGCATTCAACAAAGAGGTCGTCAATTCGAGCATTAAGTAAATTTATTTCTGGGGTAAATTGCTATCGTTCGTCTCTGAAACGGCAGAAATCTTTTATGAATTTTTATAGTATAAATACAATTTTCATAGATACATTCATTCAAAACGTCACTAATAATTTTTATATCGAAGCGTTAGATTCTGTGGAATTCATAAAGAAACTAACTACAGGACCGTAATTAAAAATTGTTGACACTGATGATGCTAGTTATTTTATATGAAACGTTATAAAAATGTCGAGTGTGATATACCACTGAATTGCGATTTTATCGCTCTATCAATATTTGTGATGAAATAGACAGGTCCATATTTGAAAAAAATAGTTGATGATGGCGGTGTTGACACGAAACGTTTGATCAAAAATTTATCGTTACGTAGTACATTTTGAATACAATAAAACTTTCCTTTTTCATTTTTTTATATTTTCTGAATAACAATTCTTTTCGTAAAAACCGAAAACAGCATTTTCAGTTTTCCCTGTATAAATTGTGAAGGGCGAGAATCCCCGTAAATTTTCTATGACCAATTTACTGATCACCACAATAGTTATCTTTTTTCCCATTTAATCGACTTTGTATCTATTACGGTTTAGAATATAGCAATGTTACCACATGATAAAAGAAACGGCCTGTATATTATAGATGAACTGATACGAGAACATGGGCATGAAGTATTGAGATTACCACCTTATCACCCTAACTTTAATGCTATTGAATTATTTTGGGATATTTGTAAGTCATACTACAACAATCATATTGGCAATGTGGTTTTCTATAGATGGCTCTGCTGCCCACTTTCTTAGTGGGTGCCGGAGTTATCGTAGGGCCTGTTAACAAAACCGATTGGAAATCAATTACATATTGTCGAGTCGAGTCTGTACTGATGAGCGAGTTGAATCGCGAAACCGGTCTGCAGATGTCACATGTTTTCGATTGCCAGTTGGTGGTTGTTACAGGTAGATTGCAAAGTATATCCTTGTAGGAAAACTTTGCCAGGCGTTGGATAGACGTGATTCGGCGGTCGTATGGGGCTGTCGAAATATTTCTGTTCGACGTTTGCCGACAATCCTATTGTATAGGAAAATTTGCGAAAGGCTGGATTATTTTTATAATCAAATTTTGTTTTGAAATGTAAGTATATGTTTATTGTACATAAGAACAATTTCTTGTTGACAAACACAGTTGAATTATGAAATATAATAATAGATTAATAACATGTAATATCACAGCTACAAAATATTTAAAATTCTAAAGTAATAAAATACGAAAATGTAGCCGACTAAAAGCAGTGCAGGCATGTAGGTGTATACATAATGAATAATCATTGCTAAAAAAAGACATGCTATCAAATATTTAGTGAAACATTAGAATGTGTCGTCATAAAACTCTGCCATGTTTGAATGGAAACTCATTTTTTGATATCACCGTATGAAAAGGTTTTGAAAATACTGCACTACAACCTAGTTTTTTGATAAATTTTTTTCGTTAACTATTAACTAGAGAACTTGTATTATTGTGGATAATATTGGGATGTGATGAATTTGTGTCAAACGGCTGCGGAGGTATAGATAAAACAACTTCCTTATATGAGTGTGACTGAAATTAGAATACAGTAGGGAAGTCAAAAGTTTCTAGTAAACTCACTGCCTCCATGTTTTATTTTCCTATCAAACCTGGTGTCACTGGATTCGTAATAATTGAAAAACACCGCGTGCTAGGAATCGCACGTTAAAAGGTAAGACCTCGTTAATCCCTGGCTCGCACAAGTTTCGACTACTGAGGGCTGCCGTTCGTAAGGGGACAGCTGGTTAACAAAAAAAACAATTTTAAAGATTCATTCCATTTCGCTTTTGTATCTCCAGCAATATTTTTTAATATGGAACATTGAATATGCTCACTGGACGGCACTTTTTGACATATTTGGATAATAAAGGAAAAATGGAGAGGAGAAAAGGGGGCTGTACCCATGAGTGTGTCATATGGTGTTCTGTTGGAACTAAAAAATCACTTTCATTGTCTGGTGGTTCGCCATTTCCATGAATTTGAAAATGTTATTTCAGTAATTCATTATCCTCTCTTATTACCTACACGTTGTAATTTTATCGGGATATTAGCCACGCCAATCTACATTTGGATGTTATTTTGACTAAATCGTCTCGACTTATTCCATATACATAACATTGATGACGCACGAAAGCTTGTTTGCATTTTTTCACCGCTTTTTTAGACATTTCGCGAAAAACAGCAGATGATGAAAATTCGACCCCTAGGTAAGTATAATTATTCAATGTGTCTAATTGCTGGTTGTTATAAAAAAAAATTGTCTGTTTGTATTATGAAAATAGGCGCATTTGCTAAATATCATGAATTTGTTTTTTGATCGTTTACTGTTAATGATTCAAGTCCGCGTATTCTTGAAGAAACTTGAGTTTTCTATTCAAATCATGCTGAGAATTACTGAGCAAAATCAAGTCATCTGCGAATGCAACCATAATAAGACTCACTCTGTTATTAATGTTCAACCCCCCAAATCCCTTAGAATAAATAAACTCTTCAATATCATTAAGAAATATAGAAAAAAGTAAAGTGCTGAGGATGCGTTATGTTGAAATGAAGAATTACCCTGTATATGTTTATGATGTCATATATACAGTGTGTTTCACTTCTCATGGAAACACCCTCGTATCTTCTGTAATTTTCGACGAAATATCATGAAATTCTCAGGATCGATAGATACACTAGATATGAACTTTCTGCACGAAAGGGGTCATCCTACGTGATATACACTGCTCACCAGCAGCGATGAAACCACCCATTTTTCCGGAAAGTAATATTAGGGAGTAAAATTGACCCAAAATCCCTTCTGATTCGTATTAAGGATCAACAAATTACTACACTTGTCTCCTGAAAAAAATTTCAGTTCTGGAAAATTAATTTTTTTTTCAAATACTTCACGGATGATGACCCCTTTCGTGCAGAGAGGTCATCCCTAGTGTATCTATCGATCCTGGAAATTTCATGGTTCTACGTCAAAAATTACGGAAGATACGGGGGCGTTTCCATGAGAAGTGAAACAAGTTTGAAATTTTCAGGACTGAAAATTTTTCAAGAGACAGGTGTAGTAGCAGTAACTCAGGGATCCTAAACACGAATCCGAAGGCATTTTTGGCCAATTTTGCCCCCTAATATAAGTTTCTGGAAAAATGGGTGGTTCCATCGCTGTTTTCGTAAAGTGTATATCTCGTAGGATGACGAGTTCATTTCTAGTGAATCTATCGATCCTGAAAATTTCATGGTTCTACGTTGAAAATTACTGAAGATACGAGGGTGTTTCCATGAGAAGTGAAACACACTGTATATATAACAAAATATGATGATGAAATAAAGTTATACATATTTGATTCAACTGCTTTCAATAGTTTATTATACCAAGTCAATTATCACAAGTTTTCATTTGGTTATGGGCCCAGAATTCGTGAATTAAAGTAAAGTATTGGTAGTAGTGAAAGATAAGTTGAACAGCAGAAAATTGTCTAGACAAGTTATCAGAATTTTCATGCAAGAATATGAAATAGATTATATTGAAACATTCAGTCCAGTCGCCAGATACGATTCCATTAGGCTGATACTGGCATTTTCAGCAAGGCAAAATCACTGTCTGATGGAATTCGATGTAAAAACCGCATTTTTACACGGCGATATAGATGAGGATATTTACATGGAGCAACCCCTACGTTATTCAGATGGATCGAACAAAGTATGTAAATTAAAGAAAAGTCTGTATGGATTAAAACAAGCACCGAAGAAATGGAATGAGAAATTCACGGAGTTTCTATTAGAAAATGGTTTCCAGTGTTGCGAAACAGACTCTTGTGTTTTTCAGAAGAAATCACCAAGCCAAATCATCGTATGTTTGTATGTAGACTATGGTTTGATCACAGGAAAACATGAAGAAGATCTAATAGTTTTCTTGAAGAATCTGAATCAAAGGTTTGAGATAACGTATGGCAAAGCAGATTCTTATTTCGGAATAAACATCATCCAACATCCAGATTTCATATTTATCAACCAAGCTTCATACATTCGAGCCATATTACAAAAATTTCACATGTATAATGCAAATCCTGTAGCGACGCCATCAGTTGTTTGTGAAGATGATTCGAGTGAATGTGCTGAGGCTTCTGATAAACCCTATAAAGAAGTTATAGGTTCTCTCTGTATGTGTCCACTGTCACCAGAACTGATATCGCTTACACGGTGAATAATTTGAGCAGGCATATGCAAAACCCAAAAATTTGTCATTGGAATGCTGCGAAGAGATTACTGCGATACCTGAAAGGAACTCTGAACTATTGTCTTGTATACAAAGAGAATATGTCTCTGGAGAGCTACACCGATGCAGATTTTGCAGGGGACAAGGAAACAAGGAAATCTACGAGTGGTTTCGTTATTCAGTATGCAGGGGGAGCAGTATTGTGGGGATCTCGAAAACAACCTACAGTAGCTCTTTCTACCGCTGAAGCCGAGTATGTTGCAGCTAATGAAGCAGTGACGGAAATCTTATGGATCCGCCAGCTTGCCATTGAGTTGCAAATACAGAATGAAAAAGAAGAAAAAAAAGAAATTCCATTATTTTTCGACAACCAGAGTGCCATTCACATGGTGAAGAATGGCGATGTAAAAGCTCTCAAAAGAACTAAACACATCGACATTAAATTTCTTTTTATAAATGGACGAGAGATTGGCGTTTTCCACATTGAAGGTGAAAATCAATTGGGCGATATTTTTACCAAACCACTAACACGTTCCAGATTCGAAATGCTACGAGAGAAATTGGGAGTTGTTTTATATACAGATAATTATTCAATGGGAGTGTTGAAATGAAGAATTACCCTATATATGTTTATAAAGTCATATATATTTTTGAAAGAAAACAAAATGTGAATGTATTCGTTCAGTTGTTAATTTATCAATAAAGTTATACATATTTGGTTCAACTGCTTTCAAAAGTTTATTATACCAAGTCAATTATCACAAGTTTTCATCTCGTTATCATACATATATTTTATTATTCGTACCAAATTAGTTATATTTATATATATCCAATTGTTATGATTAACATAATATGGAACACGGGTTGATCCTAACTTGTAAATGAACCTACGGTCAGGTATAATTACAACTGAATTGAAACTCTGTTGATTACTTTGTCGGTAACAACTGAAATAGTTTTGAATGTATTGGACCATTACCGTTATTAAGCAAGGGCCTGCTTGAACCGTTTTTCTTGTAGAATCGCTATATATAAGAACAGTTCTAGCAGGCTTGCTTTTGTAAAAATTTAAAAAAATATTGAAATTACAGGGATTAATCAATGACATTTCTGATTCCTTAGCAACTGACTCGGTTCACTTCAACTGTTGGTGAACTTGTCTTGACTCACCGACAGTTGTTACAGAACTTTCGCTTTGAAATTGAACCAATACAAAATTAAATCATTCAATGGACCATATCGGATAAGAATCATTCTGGTGGCATATTTGGTGTTCTTGCGTTTAGTTCAATATCCACAGACAAATTTGTGCCAAAACCGAAGAATGAATTGAACACTATGAAACTTGGCACGTGACTTCTTGACATCATGTTTAGTTGAAAATAAAATGTTTACCGAAACATCAGGGGTGGAACACAAAAAAAATTTGACTTTAATAAACATTTTAAAATAATTGGAATTTTCTCGGAAAGTAAACAGGCTATCGTAAAACGGCTTCGATAGAAAAAATGGAATTTCAAAGTAATCTTGTGATACTTTCAGGAGGATGGGTGAGGTTAGGTTCGGTGAGGTTACTGCTTCATATTTGAAGCAAATCCGTCTTTTCGAGCTCTGGAAACAGTGTTAATCGTCCTAAAATTGCGATTAAAAATAGCCGCCATTGTAGACAAAAGATGAATTTTTTTTTTGAGATTATGGATAAGCCTCACATCTCATTCATGAATAAATATTATGAGAATTATGAAATTGACCAGTCTTGGTGATATTTTGCAAAAATCGCTACTAAATATACATGGGCTCTTCATAACTGCTTTCGAAATTTCATCCTAACAAGTAGTTGCCACTTTTTTAATAGTTTCGTTTGGTGCTTTAGAAACTGTCCTGAGCGGTCGATTTCATTCTTGTACACATATTTGGATACAGATCAAACAGCAATGCGAGGAATCGAAGCTTTCTGAACTGTTCCTGAGATTGGATTCCATTGGAGAATATAAACCAACTCGAGGGTCAAGGCTGCGAAATTTTTCATTTCCATAATTGAACTTCTTAGAGCTTGAAGCCCTGAGTGTGTATATCTGTCGAAATTTTTCTTTACTTTGACGTCCGCCAGTTCATCAATATTTCTGTATGAGAACCCCCTTTCTCTGCTCACAGAAATAAATGTTCCAGCCCTGCTGAAATGAAAGGACACCAATCCTGGCAAAATCTATCTGTATTGAAAATAAAACAAATCCCTCTCTTTCGTGATATCCTACAATTGTACTTTTAAGATTTAACCATTTAAATCTACCCCTATGTTCCCTCTTATTCGACCGATATTTATTTCTATATAACATTCTCTCAAACAACTCTAAAAAATTATATACTATTATTATTCATGGAAATATATTGAAAACGTATTTATTCATAATTGTCCTGGGACGGAAAAATCCCTATGATTTGTGTACGTACTCTATTCTGCATGTAGTAATTTCAAAATCCCGAAAACAGACAGCTAATATACTTGCGTTTACTTCAAAAAAGATCAGTGCATGATAACATATAAGATTCCATTATTTTCACTTAAAATACCCCTGGGGAGAAAATATTCGTATGACTTAGTTATCAACTCAAATAGTTCTTTCAGGAAAAACTTCTACATAACAAATTCAAATGGAATATCACTTTTTTGAGAGAGAAAATTGTGGTATAGGCACTTGACAACACTCTTGTTCTTTGTCAGAATAATTCAATACCCTGACACATTTCCACCCTACTTTTTGTTAAAGATAAGCAATAATAATTTCATAGGTACCACAGCATTTGATACAACTCCAATTTTTGATGTCTCGTCTGCTCTGAAACGAATTTTTACTCACTTTCAGACGAACAATCGCAGCCGGATCTATTATAATCTCAATTAGTGTCTTTTACCATGAAATTACTCAATAATAAACTCAAATTTTCACAGCAAGAACAAAAAACTTGGCTAAGATGTCGGAATTTTAAGGAAGTTGAAAATGGGGCAGGAATAAAACCCAGTTTTTTTTTGGCGTGTGTAAGTGAGACCTGTCACTACTCTTAAATCATTGCATATTATCTGAAGAGGGTAATGGTTCCTGCTTCAGAGGAATTATTCCGGATTAACTGAAATATCTATGATTTCTGCATCCTTCGTAAAAAACCCAGTTGGATTATGTTACGTGGTAAAAACAACCACTTAGGTACTCAGATATCCACATGTTATATTTGCATGAAAAAGTAGAAGTCTTCACGATCAAAATACACTTTTATTTTGAATTTTTTGATGATTTTTAGCAAATTTATGACACATTTAACGTTCGACACCGCCCGAACTTGCAGCGGCGGACTAACACGAGCCTGAAATTTGATGTCGGCGTTTAAGCATGTTTTCTGAGAAAACGGGCTCATTTTATAGGGAAATACTGAGGATCATTCTTGTAGAGAAATGAATGATTTTCAACCGTATTCATACCATATTTTTTTTAAAGTTATTTTTTCCAAAATAAAACCGAATTTTTTTTTTTTTTAATAAATTTTTTTTTAGGTTCCACCCCCGGTTTTTTGGTAAAAAATTTTTTTTCTTATTTGACATGGTATCAACTACTAGCATGCCAAATTTGGTGGTGTTACAACCGATCCTCGTCTCAAAACTGAGTAGACTGTACTAGTTGGCATCTCTGGATATGTCATTTATTTCAAACCATCAATGGATTAGATGGCGCCCCTTAAAACATATTGGGCGGTAATTTTGAATACAAATTAAAATTTGAAATACGATGACAGCTCCATTGAACAAATATTTTTCATTCGATTAACAAGATAGAAAACAGGTATGAGCTGTTAACATATTAAGGCCCATGCAGGGTTTATGAAGCAAATGCGGTTTAAACGCCTTTTACTTACGATTCTATAACAAGGGCATATTTATTTGGTTCTGGATTAATTCTGTCAATGCTGGAGTACCTAATGCTATATGACTTTTCCGAATAATTCTGATGTATTTTTAAGGCCGAATCAGGTACAAGCGTGCCCACCCTGCTTGAGATAAAATCTACGAAAATGGGATATTGGACGCTTGTGGTGTCACTCAATGAGAACAAAAAGTATTTAACCCCTTCACCACACAAGTAATTTATTTTCTAGATGCGCATTTCGATAACAAAGTTATCTTCGTCAGTAGGAATTACTAAACTAACTGTAAATCGGCATACCAGTCTTATTTATCTCAAATAATTGATTACCATGTGTTAATCCGTGTACCAGGAAGTGACCCTCCTAATGGGCAGGTGCAACCCCAATAAACAATACAACAAAAGCTCTTAATTATTCTTTTCCGGTATCAAGTCGAATAATTTGGAATTTAATGAACCGTTATCATTATTAGCAAGGGTTTCGAGCCTCTTTTTCTAATAGCAATACTCTCATAACAATCTAATTTTCTGTAATCATCAACAGGTTTTATTAATTTTAAATTTTGGATATTAATTTTGTGATGAGTTTGTAATAAATGATCAGCAACACTCGATTTATTTTCTCGCGAATATTTAGCATGTGCCAAATGTTTGCGGAAACGAACATTCGTAGATTTTTTGGTTTGGCCATAATATACACTATCGCAGTTTTGGCAGCTAATTTCATAGATTCCTGATCTCTCCAAAGTTGGAATTTTATCTTTCGGATTACCTAACAACATTTGGAGATTGTTCGTACTACTATGTACTATGGGGAACGTGTAGATATAGATATTTACAGAAAGCCAACCAACACTAACAGATTTATACCCGTGGATTCCAACCACCACATTCAGCACAAGATGGAGAGTTTCAATTTCCTTGTTCACAGGGCGTTGAGCTTTCCACTCAGTGTTAAACGGTATCAACGTGAAATAAAAACCATTAAGGAAATAGCCATTAGTAATGGTTATTCTCCGAAAATGGTAGATAATTTGTTGAAAAAGAAAAAGTTCAGAACGTCCTTAAGACAAATAACCACACTAGAGCAACCTAAAGTCCGAAAAAATTTATTAAAATTACACACGATACACGGCTTACGAGGGGTCTCAACTCTATTTTCCGAGACGCAAACCTTCAGCTGGTACATAGTAGTACGAACAATCTCCAAATGTTGTTAGGTAATCCGAAAGATAAAATTCCAACTTTGGAGAGATCAGGAATCTATGAAATTAGCTGTCAAAACTGCGATAGTGTATATTATGGCCAAACCAAAAGATCTACGAATGTTCGTTTCCGCGAACATTTGGCACATGCTAAATATTCGCGAGAAAATAAATCGAGGGTTTATTACAAACTCATCACAAAATTAATATCCAAAATTTAAAATTAATAAAACCTGTTGATGATTACAGAAAATTATATTGTTATGAGAAAAAGAGGCTCGAAACCATTGCTTAATAATGATAACGGTCCATTAAATTCCAAATTATTCGACTTGATACCTGTAAAAGAATAATTAAGTGCTTTTGTTGTATTGTTTATTGGGGTTGCACCTGCCCATTATGAGAGTCACTGCCTGGTATACGGATTAACCCATGGTAATTATTTGGTATAAATAAGACTGGTATGCCGATTTACAGTTAGTTTAGTAATTCCTACTGATGAAGATAACTTTGTTATCGAAATGCGCATCTAGGAAATAAATTGCTTGTGTGGTGAAGGGGTTAAATATTTTTTGTTCTCATAAAAGATACGGTGAAAAATACATCGGAACTATTTGAAAAACTCAAAAAGCATTACTCCAGTATCTACAAAATTATTACAGAACCAAATAAAATATTTTCTTGTCATTTACATTTCCAGTAATTGAATAGAAAAATGTTCAACAATTTATCTAAAGGGCCATGGACTCGGAATCTGGAACCATTCCCAAAAGCTTTCCATCTTATGACGTATTTTTTGGACATGAATCAAGACAGCACCGACAGCATTGACGTGACAACTCAATTGACATTAAGAGCAAGGGTGCAAAGAGAATGGGCCACCAATTTGTTCCTTATCGAATATGGTCCATTAGGTTATTAGGGTGATCGCTCTAAGAAAAAAGTAACAACCATCACAAACGTTAAAGGCTGCCAAATTCAGGCTTGGCCGTTTGTCGCAGTAAATCATTAGATATAAATTTTGCAATACTCACAAGGGATATTAATGTTTGGGAAGGTAACATTGCGACAACGTCTCGCCAGTTAGGTCTCCAAAATAGAACGTAGACTATAAATGCAATTTGATTAATTGAAACAAGACAAAGTGCTGCCACAAAAATATTCATCTGCCTTCTGTTCCTAAACAGTAACAAAGGCCACCTGAAGAGAGAACGGAGGTAGTCATCTGAAAAATTTTGAAATAAAATTAAATTTTTACAACTAATAAAATGAAGAATTGGATTTTAAATTCAAGCTTTCGCAATATCAATATTTCATCTACGAATACCAAACAGGAAACTAATATTCATTTATCTCTATGACCATTCAATCACATCCGTCTGGCATTCGTCCAAGGTTCCACAAGAATACTTCAATAAGTAAGTAAGTAGTAAGTAAGTGAGTAGTTTATTTAGACAGACGACAATTATTGTACCTAATTAATATACTCAGTATTTTTAAGTTACATTGCATCATTATTAGGATTTTTTACTTATAATTTAACAATTATTAAAGAATAGAAGTCAACTAAATATCAAGTAGATATAATATTCATATGATATTCAAATGTAAGAAGACTATTAGGGGGATTTCACCTAAGCAGAGCTAGTTTTGTGAAATCCATCAGAAATATGTAACATTAACATTTGTGAAGCATATGAAGTAGGTAGTATAATTATAATAATATATTTCTGTTTACTTTGGATAACTTCAAGTGGAGAGAAACACACAGAAGAGTTGATAGAAAGGGGGATATATACCAATACCTACACCTATTGAACAGTTTAGTGAGCGCAATGATTTGGATGGTGAACATGTATACATATAAACATATTTGAATACATTCATATACACACATAATGAAATGGATGAGTCTATTAGGTTTTTTCGTTTTGATAAACACTTTGTAGTAGTTCATAGTTTGATAAAATGACATTTGACATTTTGGGATGTGTAGAGTTTGATTTTTATTCATACGTTTGTTATAATCATGTGATACATACTTCCTAGTAGAGTTCATTACATAGATATATAATTGTCTAATTGTGAATAACCCGGTTTCAGAATAGAGGTGAGTGGTGGAAAAGCGTTTTTCTTTTTTAAGGATAATCTTAATCAGAGTATTTTGGATCACTTTTAGTTGTTATGGAATTATGGATTCCGCTAAGGCATTGTAAATCATGAGCAGGTTTTCATTATTGAGAATATTTCTCAGTTGATGAAACTTATATATTAATTTATGGAGTTTTTTACCGTATTTTCTATATGATCATTCCACCTTAGGAATTGATCAACCGTAACTCCCAGATATTTCATCGAGCTAACTTTCTCAAGTGATGAACAGTCGCATTTATTTGTATTTGTACTGGAAAATTTATGAATTTTCAAATGACTGATACTTGGCTAATCTGTTATAGTTGATGTGAAGGCCATAAATTTAGTTTTGTCAACATTGAGGCTTAATAGATTATAGCTCAGCCAATTGAACCATTTTTGTATACCTTGTTCTGCGTTTAAGATAAGTTCCTCTCATGTATTTCCCTTGAAAACAATGGCAGTATCATCTGAATATGAAACTAGAAGTCCATTTAAACCATCTATATTTAATATATTATCGATAAATAGTAAAAACAGAATAGGCCCCAAAACTGTACCGTGGGAACAAACATGGTGACAGGTAATGGTCACTAAACGTGTCATTTATTTTCCTATCGGTCAAGTAATCAGTGATGAGATCCAGTGCGACACCTCTTATACCAAGGTCATTATAAGTGCTGCAAAAGAATATCGCAATCAACAGTATCGAACGCCTTTGCTAAATATAGAAATACTGTCATGCACTTCTGATTGTTTTGAAAACTGGTGAAAACTGAGTTAACCAATATGACCAAATCATCATCATTTAACGAAAATTGAATTGGTATTCAAAAATGAATTATGTTTAGATAATGATAATATGTCGGTAGAATTAGAGTATGAAACTTGTGCAATTTCTTTTTCCGCAAGCGATGAAAAATACTGTTTGATGACTTTGTATAGACCACCGAGTAGTAGTGTTGGAATCTTTTTAGATAGACTTTTCATATCTCTTGACTATCTAAAAAAAAAATTCAAGGATATTATTATATGTGGGGACCTATATATCAATTATTCATGTGAATCAAATGATGGGACGTTATTAAATGATCTGTTACATTGTTTCAACCTAGGCTTCAAAAACCTGGAACCAACGAAAATTTTCACTTATTCAAATGGAAATACTAGTATCCCAAAGATAGACTATTTTTTAATAAATATTTCCCAAACCCTCTATCTCGAAAATATCATTAATGTTAACCTCGCCGATCATTTATGCCTTTCACCTGAATTAACTGACCTTTCAGTAAAAAAAAAGATACTCGACGAAAAATAAATTTCATGAACCCGTGCACAGAGAACCTTGCTCGACTTCAAGACTGTCTTTCAAATGAATACTTTCACAATCAGCCCTATGCTGTATCACTTCCGTTAAAAGTAATGTCACCGTTATTCGCCATTTCCGTTATTTTGCTATTGCCTGGTAATTGCCTGGATATGGAAAAATCCAGGTTTTGTAGTGAATTGAACTTGGTTGGACATGCATTTTTACACACCTCAAATGTGAATTTCTATATATTACCCGATGATCACTTGAATTTTCGTGTGATTTCCACTCTAATTACAAATGTAACTCAAATTATTGCATGTTTGTTTAGGTGTCTTCACCATTTCTTAACTTCACATGATTCACTATATATTAAAGCAAAGGTATTCATCTTTTTGGATAAAAATTTAGTTCTCGTTGTGAATTGAACTTTATCAAACATGTTTCCTCACACACCCCTTCATGTTATGTTTACCGGTTTAACATGGTACTGATTATATAATTTTTCCATTAGTGGTTAAGGTTTTTGAAAACTAGACCCGTATTTTCAATCTGAAGTAGAGGAGACTGATTATAAGAATATAAAACCCCAATAACGTCCTTATAAAGTCAACCTTAAAAAATAATGGATGTGAAAACTTCAGAAGAGAGAAAAATTACAAGAAATATCTATTCTTTTAAAGCTGAATTGATGATTTTCATTAAAAAAATTCTTTTTGCGTTATTGTTTACATAATTTTCACTTTCCATGTTAAAAAGGGAATTAGTTACCAAACACCCTGCATAGCGTACGTGAGCAATACTAATGGTGTATAGCTACATGAAATAAAAAAATCATAGGAGTAACATTTTGATAGTTCTTTCCCATATACATGAGGAGCTACTGATTTAGGTAAGTTTGATTTATTTACTCTGTATCTCCTGTGCGGATATAGGCTTATAATTACTTTTAATAGATCCGGGGAAGGGGTATCTATGAAAAAGACAAAAATTTCATGAAAAAATTGTATTTTCTATAATATTATAACATTTCAGGGAAAATAACAAAAACCCTCTGCCAATTCACATCTTCAGTTGCCATTAAATCTGGGAAGAAATTACGATGTGCTTTAAATTAAAAATTGTTATGTTGAAGTGACTGAAATCAGTTGAAAAATTCAACATAACGATGTAGCTCTATTTTGAGATTTGAGAGTGATGTTGAAAATATATTAAAATAATAAAGAAACCAATCTTAGTGGAGTTGAAAGTACAGTATTTACTTTTCTAATAGAAAATTCAACAATAGGGGGTTCGATCACTCACAAAGAGTAATGTTAACGTACATCGCTTACCTCGTCATCGTCTTTCTCCCTAAAATTTCTCTTTTGTATATAGAGATCGTTCCCCCTATTGTTCCTCATTTTCTAAAAAAAGTAAATAGGTACTGCTCTTCTAGCTTCATTGATATATACATACATCACAACTTGATATAATTGCAATTCCCAAAACATGTTTTATCCTCACTCGATATCATCAGTTCAAATCATTCAGATGGATATGACTTAGTTTTTTCACCCCCACCTTGAAATAAAAAATAACATAATATTCTCCAAACACGATGAATAAAGAAACCTAACATAACTCCAAATCATTTAATTATGGTTACAATAATAATTTAACAATACGTACTACTCTAGTCTACTTTTATTGAACGATAAATCGTGAGACTTGCACAAAATAATTTCGAGAAAAGTGTCATAATCCAGGTGCCACCGTTTTGTACTGATGGGATGAAACGATGCGACATCAAATCTATATCCACATGAGATTTGAATGTCGAATAAGTACTCAAAATCATCTCATAGGTGTGTCTGCGACAACGAAAGTTTCGATTCGTTTTCCTATGAAAATACTGATGTAATTCATACTTTTCAATATTATGTAACGAACAAGTGGCTATCATTTCAAATGCCTATTTACTCACCTGATGACAATATGGCACTCACGCACTTACCCAAAATATGGCTTGTTGTTTGTTTTCAATGACCTACCTGCCTTAGACGCCTAACGATGTTCACACTTCCAACATGAACACAAAAATGGGAATGAGCTAATTAGGGTTAGGTGGGATGATGCCGAACTAAGCAATAATAGGTGCGCGTCATGAAAAATAACATTCAAACAAAGGAGAGTTCACAAAATACCAGAAATATTTCGTAAATTGGCGTTATTCCGCAGTAACAATACATCGTATTACTAATTATTACTTTCATTTACAGTTTTCATGCAAACCAACGGAAACTACATGTAATAAAGCATTAAATTACATGCTTACTGTGAAACAGAGGAGAAATAAAGGACATTTACTCGGTTTTCCAATAAAATAAAATTACTTGTGTATTCAAGTTATAAAACTAGGAGTAGTATGTATATATTACATTGAAGCATCTATTTTTCCATCCACTTTTTACTGTATACATTTGAGGGCAGTGAAAAGGTCTTTTCTCAGTTGATGCTAGGCCTTTATATGCGAAAGAGGTTGTCATTTTGAAAATATCGTATAACGACTATCATTAAAAAGATTAGAACACTACATGTAATGTAATGATAGACAATAATCTGAAATGGAATAAACAAATCGAATACGTCACTAAGAAAATACAGTTTCTAATTTATAAACTTAAAAATCTTAAATATATTCTAGATTTCAAAGCAATGAGAACGATATATCAGGCATTGGTGGAACCACATATTGTGTATGGAATATTAGCATGGGGAGGTGTAAGTAAGTCCCACCTGGAAAAATTAATCATTGTCCAAAAGCGCTTACTTAAAATTATATTCAACAAAGATATAAAATATCCATCAGATAGGTTATTCAATGAAATAAATATTATAGATCCAAGGCAACTATTCTTTTTACGTAGTAACATCAAACAACTTAATTCTAAACACGACTTGAAGAACACGGAACATCAATATAATACAAGAAACAAACAACTCACATACTTGACTCCTTTTATGAGAAAGTCAAAAGGGCAAAAAAGTCTGACATATTTGAGTCCCAAACTATACCAATGTCTCCCAGCTGAAATTCAAAATATTTCAAGGCCACCTATATTCAAGTATAACCTAAAATTGTATATTTTCTCAGTGCCCAGAACAACAATTCATAGTCTTATTGACTAATCATGCCGTTCAGAAAAACCTGATACTTACCTCATATTTTATTTTATACACATATATACTAATGTTTTATACCTTTACATTTATATTTCATATTCATTTTGTTTCTATACTCTTATACAAGTATATACCGGGTGACTACGGAAGTATTGCCTACGGAATATCTCAGTTATTGTGTGAAGTAGGTTTGTGAAATTTGGAGCGTCGATATAATGACATAAGAGCTAGAATTTGAGCATATTGACATGTCGAAGTTAACTTCCGGTCTGACCGGAAGTAACATCAACTTTCTTATTTTAAATGGAAACCCTATTTTTTTTCCCTTTCTGATGACATATCACAAGTTGGTATCCAACCAGAAACTAGATCAGAAAAAAATTATTATTGAAATTCACCGAGTAGGCCGTGGAAGCTAAATGAAAGCCAAAAATTGAAAAGTTGGCTATGGAAACCATACGTCACTTGATAACAGTTGCAACTACTGTGATATTTTATTTTCATTCGTCGGCGTTATAAAAAGCCGCCAAAAAAAATATTGGAAAAATTGAGAAAAAAACAATACTCTGTAGGTCCATAACTTAAATAGGAACATACAACTTTTTCTTGCCTGTACTATTCAGCATAACCATTCCTTTCTAATGATATAATAGAAAGTAATTTTTTGAAATGAAATACCAAAATATCCAATTATTATTCTTCAAATAACAAAACAGATTATCGCCATACGCAAAAATAACATTAAAAATAATCTGGAATGATAAATTATATCCTGTAGGTTCTAGGTTAAATAGGAACATAAACGTACTTGGTCTGTGCCATCGTCCATAGATATTCTAATATCTACCTATGGACGATGTTTGTGCTATTCAGAATAATCATTCCATTGCAATAATCATTCGAACCAAAATATTAACAAGTAGGCTGATTAAGATGTATTTTGGAATGAAACAAAAAAGAAACGAGAGCTCTCACGAACGCTGCTATCCATATTATTTTGACGTTCGAAGTAGTGTTTTTGATTCTGCCATTTTAAAAGGGTTTGGAAATCGAAATCAGTTAGTGGAATATTCAAAAAATGCCCCGTTATTCACGAACCGAACAAATTGACATGCTTCTCATTTATGGTGAATGTTTAAAAAATTCTTATGCCGCTGAACGATTGCATTTAGAGCGATGTCCAGGGAGGCAGCAACCGTCAAGAAGGTATTTCCAGTGGCTTGAAGAAAAATTAAGAACTGAGCCTGATGTTCACGAAGACCAAGAAGCATTTGTTATTAATGAGGAAACTGAAATTAATGTTATGTTAGCTTTAGTACAATATGATAGCACAATTTCCTCAAGGCAGATTGGCGCCGAATTAGCTATAAGTAAGGACTCTGCTAGGAAAATTTTGAAAAAACATCGATTTAAATCCTTCAAGTATCAGTTGCATCAACATTTGTATGAAAATGACGGTGAAAGGCGCCTGGAATATTGTAATTGGTTTCTTCGACAAAATGCTGAGAATCACCTATTTAACTATTATATCTTGTTTACGGACGAGTCAAGATTTACCAACAATGGATTATTCAACAGGAATAATACAAGGTAGGTACTGTACTTTATTTGGATTATTGTCGATAGTCGAAGTGTAAAGTGCTAAAAGTGTGAACGGTCTTTTGTTTCAGGTACTGGGCGATAGAAAACGAGCACCGGTTTCGACAAGGTGGCTTCCAGGAGAGATTTGGTGTGAATGTTTGGGCAGGAATAGTTGGAACTCATATTGTTGGCCCCATTCTTTTTCAATGCCAACTAACCGGAGAGAGATACTTTAATTTTTTAACGAATGAAATTTCGGAATTCATTAACAACCTACCAGCGGAAATAACTGAGAGAATGTACTTCCAGCAAGATGGCGCCCCTCCGCATAATTCAAGAATAGTGAGAAATTATCTTCAAAATCGCTTTCAAGAGAGACTTATAACAACCCATGGTCTAGTCAGGTGGCCACCAAGGTCACCTGATCTTACTCCGTGCGACTTTTTTCTATGGGGGCATCTTAAAAATAGAGTGTATTCCACACAGCCTACAACTCTACATGAGCTAGAAGTAAAAATTCGTAGAGCTTTCCAAGATATCACGCCCCAAATGTTGAGAAACGTTTTACATGAAAATATCACCAGAGTCAATAAATGTATTGACGCAATAAATGTATTGACGCTGAGGGAATGCATTTCGAACATTTGTTTTGAATTTATTTTATCTTCAATCCTATCAATTTGAATTTTATTTTTTTCGATAAATCTGTTTTTTTGTTATTTGAAGAATAATAATTGGATTTTTTGGTATTTCATTTCAAAAAATTACTTTCTATTATATCATTAGAAAGGAATGGTTATGCTGAATAGTACAGGCAAGAAAAAGTTGTATGTTCCTATTTAAGTTATGGACCTACAGAGTATTGTTTTTTTCCCAATTTGTCCAATATTTTTTTTGGCGGCTTTTTATAACGCCGACGAATGAAAATAAAATATCACAGTAGTAGCAACTGTTATCAAGTGACGTATGGTTTCCATAGCCAACTTTTCAATTTTTGGCTTTCATTTTGCTTCCACGGCCTACTCAGTGAATTTCAATAATAATTTTTTTCTGATCTAGTTTCTGGTTAGATACCAACTTGTGATATGTCATTAGAAAGGGAATTGAATGCTGAATAAAGCGAAAAGAAAAAAAATAGGGTTTCCGTTTAAAACAGGAAAGTTGATGTTACTTCCGGTCAGACCGGAAGTTAACTTCGACATGTCAATATGCTCAAATTCTAGCTCTTATGTCATTATATCGACGCTCCAAATTTTACAAACCTACTTCATACAATAACTGAGATATTCCGTAGGCAATACTTCCGTAGCCACCCGGTATATATATATATATGCAACCTCATTTCTTCCACGCACAGGCCCCACCTATAGTGGATCTCACATGTTTATTTACTACTGATTATGTTCTATGTAACTTCATTTATTATCTTTGTGTGAATAAACGAATTATTATTATTACATAACACTTAAGTTATACTCTGTCGAAAACGTACCCTTTTGAATAAAAATTGCCATTTTTTACCAAATCAGTTATACCATTTTGAAATCACCATAAAATAGATAATTCATTAATGTAATGTGCAGCGGTAGCCCAGTACATTTTGGTTTCATTACGAACGGGATGAACAAAAAAAATCTAATATCAAAACTTCCCATGTAAACATTTTTCACAGCCGCCCTCTAAAATGTTGGGAGTATATTTCTGATGAAAATATTACAATAATTCTTTAGCAATATTTCACTGGAAAAATTAATGAAAAGTATTACAGAGTGGGCCAAATGGACAGTTTTGAAGAGAAACTCCTGTTATCAAACCAGACAGATGAAAACTGATGGTTGTGTCTGTGTATAAAATTTCATGACGAAGCTCATGGTGCAAACCGCATATCGATATCTATCATCATTTCTGAGTTACAGAATGTTTTTCGAAAATGATTTTTGAAATGTGCAATTGGGGTAACATTTTTAAGGTCAAAAATTTCTTGTTTCTATGAAAACATTTCCAGAGCACATTTTACGTAAAATTCAATGGTTCAAGCAACTTATTTTCTCAAATAAGATATCCATAGTTATTGATTGAAAAATATATTTTTTCAACGAGACACCCCCGTATATTCCTGCATATTTCAATGGAGCTAAAAATCACTATTCCAAATATTATTGATTGAAAAATATATTTTTTTAACGGGACACCCCCTATCCTCCTGCATATTGCAATAGAGCTTAAAATCACCATCCCAAAAATGTAGAACAATTGATGTTTTGCTAGTCATCTTTGAAATACAGAGCTTTCAGGTTTTTTCAAGTAGACTTTGAAACGCATACTTTGAACAAGTAGGTTTTATACGATGACGCGGCGAAAATACAGAATGCAAATGTTTACTGGTAGCTGTCAAATGATCAAAGCAGTAAATACGCTCTTTAATTCGTGGTATCTGTTCAATTTTCAAACACATTCACAATGAAGTATGTGAATTATGAAAAATGGGATATGATAGTCTGTTTTAAACAAACCAGGGAAAATGTAGAAGCAGAGGTTCCCAGACATTTTTGCAAGATTGCGACACAACCTAATTGATGGTGGACAAATTGAAAAGAAAATGCCAAAATTATATGAATCAAATAAGTATAACGAGTTTGAAGGAATAGGACCTTACGTCTATAGACTTTTACCTCTGGGGAAGGTTGAAAGATCTTATTTTCAAATTGTGAACCAATTCTAAATATGAATTGGAACTAAATTGATTCGGCAAAAAACGTTCAGAAAAGGTATCGCCTGTGTGTAGGAGAAGCTGGTATACAGATTCTTTGAAAAAAATATATTTCATTGTTTGTTCTTTATCATCCATTCTGTCTCCATATTTTTTCCTCGGCATTTCAAATAAACCAAACTGGGTAAGATTTTGATCCAATAACTTGAACATAGTTCAATGTGGTTGTCGTCTTTCGGGATCCAAGTTTAAATACATTTCCAATGTCACAACACTGTTTTTATTGTATTTGTAATAAATTTGTACATATTATCTCTTTTTTCTTCATTCGGGAACGCCATTTTTCGCCAAATATTCAATGACTTGTACAATAACAGAATGTCATTAAGTATGACAAATTGAAAGTCAAATTTAGAAACATCAAAGTCAAAGCCTATTATGAAAAGATTTTTTTTTTAATATCTCCGGTTTTTCGATAAAGAATGATAACTTATGAACCATTATTGAAAAGGTAATATTTGGTTCTGTTCAAAACAGAAAGATTTTAGTGTAACGCCATGAGAAAAAATAAAGTTGATGATGGTGGCCGGAAGATGAAACGTCAGATAGCAAATCTGAAAACACTATTATGTAGCAGGGTAAAAGTGGCAATGTGAAAGTGCTATGTATTCTTGAATCCTTCAAAAAATAAAGTCATAAAAAAAATTTCATTCATTTACCATTTGTTTTTTTTTGGATTGACAGCTCTATGTACGAATATCTTTATTTGGCCCTTTGTTTTTCTGTAACTTAACCCAATTGGTAGTCATTGCTGTTTATTTCTCAGGTGCTGCAGGGAAGGCATGTGAGAAAGAGAGAAGCAGTTCTCATGAAAGCCGAAAAAAGTCAGTGAATTAGAATCAATCCAGAGATTTCGAATATCAGCATGTTATTGATATATTAATTAATTTATTTTCCTTCATTTCAGTTATGCGAAGTGCATTTATCATAGGTTTATTAGGTTACATTAAATTTTGTTATTGAATTATTCGAAATATCATACAAAAACATGTGTAATTTCCACTGTTACCATTGATGTTTCCAAAGTACTTCCCGTTATTTGCAGGACATTTTGTAAAATATCTATTTCCTAGATCAAGTTCGAGCATTCAATGGTTATAATTTGGACGTCCAGGAAATTCTGGACACCCACTCAACCAATTATGGACATACAAAATACGCACAACGTATATCCATTGGACATTTTAAGTTCTTCAATTGTACGTCCATAGTGGTAACCTAGCCGTTCATTAAACGTCCATTGAATACTGTGCGACACAGACTCATAGTACACGCCCTTTTCTCCTTTGTTTTTGTAGCTATATTTCTGAAACTCGGAACATAGAATATGCTCACTATAGAGCACTTTTTGACATATTTGTGAAAAAAATCCAACTTCTGGTTTTTCCGGAAATGACATCAACTTTCGATTTTAGAATAAGACACTCTGTATATTAATACATTATTGAAATCTGCTTAATTTTCTAAATCCAATGATACCTCATATTTGATATTTCATTCGTCAGAACACCCATTTTATTTTTCAATCTAGAGAGCCATGAACTCCCTAAAATTATTCCATATAATCAAAATTATGCTTCACTATCATAATTTCGATTTAAAAAGTATCGTGGTTCGAAATACGTGTCATAGGGTAAACCAAATCTCTTTTTTACTCGAAATTCCGTTTTTTCAAATGGTACCATATTGGTACTCTGGCGTCATTCGAAAGTACCATCGAGGGGATATCCATAAATGTTAACTTTTTTTCTTTATAACTAAAACGAACCCGATAATAGAGTTTAGACAAGTTTAAGTATCTACTCGGTTCAATAACAATAATTTATCAAGGTGGCTATGAAACACAAACAACAATTTGACATTTCGACCTTCACGGAGATCTAGTCAATATTTCATCCCACCGATACAGCTCCTAAATCTTGAAGGCTCAAAGCCATGGTTCAAATGTAAGGAAGTAATAATAGTTAGGTTTTCTCTCACAATTTAATTATTGACAAAACAAAATAAAAAAGAGAAATAATATAATAGCTGTTCGAAATGTCCACCACCAACATCCAAACATTTTTGAGCTCATTTGACAGTATTTCGAATAGCAAAGTTCAATTGTTAAGGTGTTATACTTTGAATGGCTTGTAATAATTCTAGGTCACGATTCTACTATTGTGCGGAGGTGCACGCACCATTCTGCTGAAAAAAACAGTCGATTTTCCAGATTTAGCGGTAAATCTTCTACATAATCTTCAATTTATTTTATGAGGAAACTTAGGTTTCTACCACCATTCAAAGGTCCATCAAATATTATGCGACCAATTATTCGATCTCCAACTATATAATAATAATAATAATAATAATAGTAATAATAATACTTCCTCATAAACACTCGTTGAGTGTGCCCTAAGGCATAGCCTGTGTGGGTAGAGGACAGTTATTATTATTATTTGCCGTGGCACTCCGGGGCGATTTACTGATTTTTTTTTGGTGGCTTATTTACTTTTCAGCTGTAGGAAAACCCGGAAAACCTACAGCACCACCTCGGGTGGTCGGTGTGCAATCCAAGCTAGCACCAGACGAGATTGGCATCTAGACAACTCACAAAATATACTTGCTTCTCAACAAGGCATGCGGTCGCCTATCGATCCGATATAAAGTAGTTGAGAAAAATTCTCTTGTACCTACATCGGGCTCGAACCGACTATCGCTATGACAGGAGTTTCGAGCGGCCTATATATTAGACTGCTAAGCCACCGGCACTACTCCCAACCATACATTAAATCCAAAACGTTCTTAGAAATTCCCCTGCTGATTCTCTTGCGTCCAATATCGAATATTTTGTTTGTTATAAACCAAGATTGATGGATCTTGACTAATCGGAGAATACAATTGTTTTCAGGAACTCATTATTTTTCTGTACATTATTGCTTAGTACCCACCTGCAATATTCTATCCTTCTTATACTATCGTCTTCGTACAAATGTTGATGTATTTGATATTTATACGATCGATGCTTATGTTTTTTCAAAATTCTTTCACGAATGGTATCCAATTCGAAAGCGATCTCCCTAAGAGATACTGTTTTGTCGATTTCCACTCTTAACAGAAAATTATTTATCTCCATGTCTTCAGAAACAATATTATGCTCAATAACAACATCAGGCTCTCTTCTGAACTGCTCTTCAAGACGCTTGAAATAATTTCGAGCCGGACATTGTCGTTCGGGGTATCTGGATTTTGCCGACATTCTCTATAGCATATCCACTTTTTCGTTTCTGTTATAAACTGGTGGCGTTCTCAACTTATTTCTATTATTAATCCAATCAATTCAATAATGTATTCAGTGACTAACTGACAATAATTACAGATGAACTAAACTTCAAATTGTTATTTGTGTTCCATAGCCACCTTGATAAATTATTGTTATTTATCCGAGAAGATACTTAAACTTGTCTTAACTCCATTATCGTGTTCGTATTGGTTATACAGAAAACAGTCAATATGGATTGATACCCCATCGATGGTACTTTCAAATGACATCAGAGTACCATTACCTACCGTTACCTAAACTTCACCTGTAAATCCTCCACTATGAATATGAATTCTCGTTTAAAGACTCTCACCATCTACCCCCAAACAAAAATAAAGTACTTAGGCATAATTATTGATTCTCACATGAAATGGGACTTGCATATAGCATATCTTCTGAAGAAACTAAGAGCCATATTGTACAAATTTAGGAAACTCAAAAAGCTATCACCTGAAAACTATCTCAAAACATTATATTATTCACTAGTTGAAAGCCATCTTCGTTATGGGATACTTGTTTGGGGCTCAGCTCCTAAAACTTATCTCCATACTTTAGAAGTCATACAGAGGAGGTTCCTGAAATTAATTTTTTCAAAGAATTCCCGGTATCCAACAAATACCTTATACATTGAAACGAGAATATTCGATATCAGGCAATTGTATTACCACTGCTCCTATGTGCGACAACATCTACGGAAGCAATTTTTTCAAATACCAGAACATGAACACAATACTCGAAAAAAACAGCACTGTATCATACCATTCATGTCCAAAACAGCTACTCAAAGGTCTTACTCTTACCTCGCACCGAAACTGTACAACAGCATTTCAGAAAACATGAAGTCTCTAGTCAATATAAATCAGTTCAAATACCAACTAAGGAATCACATAATTCAAATGGGTAGAACTGTGAATCAATATTTCGATAACTGAATTAGTCAATTTTAATACACTACGTTTGAATAACTAATAAGTACTCATACTTCTATTCTATTCATAGTATTATTTTATTAAACTAACCACATTTTTAAACATATACCTCTATATATTTCATGATTTTTTTATTATTACATTTTATACCTAGCTATTATTACCCAAATATTTTTCATTCCTAATTCTCGAACCGAAACAAGTGTGTATACACTTTTCGGATTTTTGCTTTGTTTCACAAATATTATAAACTTTGTATGTTGTATTGTATTTGTATTTTATTGTATTTTTTGTGTGAATAAAGCGTATATAATAATAATAATTATTATTATTATTATTATATCATTTGAAAAAACGGAGTTTCCAGTAAAAAAGGGTTTTGGTTCACTTTGTTGGCACGTATTTCGAACCACGATACTTTCCAAATCGAAATTACTATAGTGTAGCATTATTTTGATTATTTGGAATACTTTTAAGGAGTTCATAGCTCTCTAGATCGAAAAATATAATGGGTGTTCTGACGAATGAAATATCAAGTATGAAGTATCATTGGATTCGGAAAATTATGCAGATTTCAAAAACGTAATAATATACAGGGTGTCCCATTTGAAAATCGAAAGTTGATGAATAATAAATCCTATAACTTATCTAAACCATACTGCAATATCAAATTCATTTAGTTATTCACCAACATCTGTGGACGAAACAAAAAAAATATTATCTGATATGAAAAATAAGAGTTCTTCAGGATGGGATGATATCTCAGTGAAAATATTTTCCCGGATAATGTTCTGAATATTTTGGCAGACACTATCAACACAACTATATTAAAAGGCATATTTCCATCTTGTTTGAAAGTAGCTATTGTATTGCCATTGTTCAAAGGGGGCGATCCTCATATTCCAGCGAACTTCAGACCTATCTCCCTACTCCCCACTCTAGCAAAAATTATTGAAAAATGAATGAAAAAAAAATGAGCTTTCTGGATAAAAATAATATTCTTCATCCCAAACAGTTTGGATTTATAGCAACTAGAATCACTAATGATGCAATTTTTTCTCTTCTTGAGGACCTCTACCTTCAGATAAATAATGGAGAGTTTGCTGCGGCTGTATTTTGTGATTTATCGAAAGCATTCGACTGTGTGAACCATAACATACTGCTGCAGAAACTCGAATTGTATGGTTTTAGAGGATATATCTCAAAGTGGGTTCAATCATATTTATCAGGCCGAGTGCAAAAAAGTAAGCTTTAATGGTATAACATCTAATGAAATGAAAATCACATGCGGAGTGCCACAAGGTTTCGTTCTCGGCCCATTGCTGTTTTTACTCTATGTCAACGATTTGCCTACTATTTCAATTGGTGGATATTTCACAATCTTTGCAGACGACACGTCTATTCTTTGGCATAACAGTAGCCTGAATACACTGCAGAGCACTATTGAAAATTACCTGAAGGAAGTTAAAAAATGGTGCGATGCAAACCTATTAACCTTTAATATCTCTAAAACAGACATCATAACATTCAAATTTCTTGATAACAAAACCATTGACTCCAAACAAGTGAACAAATTTTTAGGTCTACATCTTGATAAAAATTTTAAATTTGATAATCACATCAACCATTTGTGTAAAAAATTATCCTCTAACTGCTATGCCATTAGAACCATCTCTAATACTCTTGACTTCAACTCAGCTAGAAATGCCTATTTTGCACTTATTGAATCTCATATACGTTATGGAATATGTTACTGGGATGCTGGCTTCCATAACTCTACTAACCCTATCTTTATACTTCAAAAGAGGGCTCTCAGATACATTTGTCGAGCGGGAGTCAGATATTTCTGTAGACCTCTCTTTAAAGCACATGAGATCCTACCATTAGCATGCATCTTTATTTTAGAAACAGTCTGTCTGATTGGAAAAAAATACATTAAGAACATTATGTCCCAGTCAGTCCAAGCAACCCGTCTAACTCGCAACATCAGCCTTCCTATCCCCTCAACAACGCAAATCAAGAATTCAATAATTTATAACGGAAAAAAGCTATTCAATCACCTTCCACTTACTATAAGAAAACTAGAAGGGGAATATAAATTTCGTAAAGATGTAAAAAAACTCCTCCTTCAAAAAGTATACTATGATTCAACTGAATACTTCATCGACAACCTCACATCTCACTCCTAAATATACTAAAAACTTTTTTATATAGGTATTTTAACCTACTATAATGGTGTTTAATGTGTCTAAATTGTTTGTGTTTTTTTGAGAAATTGTACTGTGTTAATTCATTTTACATATAAACTCTAAACATAGCCATTTTTAGTACTTGTGCATTTATTGCATCAAACTCCATTTATTTATATATAATTATTTTATATTTCTTATTTTTTCTTTTTATTCTTCACATGTCTTAGTTTTAGGCAAGCTTTGTCAACATAATTAATATTATATGACAATAAAGCATTGATTCTGATTCTGATTCTGATGTCATTTCCGGAATTTTTTCAAATATGTCAAAAAGTCCACTATAGTGAGCATATTCAATGTTCCAGATTTCAGAAATATATGTACAGAAACAAAGGAGAAAAGGGCGTGTACCATTAGTCACACGGTATACATTGGATTAATTCTGGACGACCATTGGTAATCCATTGTACGTACATGTACGTGTGGGTGCATATGTAGATATCGATTAACACAATTTTAAGTAAGGCAACATTATGTAACTGTGAAAATAATTTACCCTCACTGAAGACATCTCCAAACTCCACATCCATTCCGAAGAGCCATTCTCGAAAATTCATACTTTCCTTTTTCACTATTCGTTGATGAGTCTGTGAAGCCAATGTGAAGTATTATGGAGATTCAGGCAATACACCCTTCAGGTTGAACCAGAATTGACGAATTTTAACGTAGCGTAACGTAGTCATTACTGCAGAGGAAAAGTCCATTATATAATAATTAAATAATACGGATATATGAAGGTTATTTATTCTGCCCAATAAAAAAACCTAACTATTTCTTAAGTATGAGAATATTTCCAGGTGACAGAGTATTAGGGTATCATCAACGAAAATAAATGGGAAAATACAAAAAAAAAATTTTGTCGTTTCTAATTGTATTTTTGACATTATACACAAAGCTTGAAAATTATTTATGGGTAGAAAATATTCAAAAGCAATTAATCTAGATTCAGAAGAAATAAATCAATTCAAACAGCTTCTATCCATTTTTTGACTCATATATAAACTGTGATTGCTAGTAATCAGCATTTTGTGACAGGAAGGATAAAGACACATAAAAACCAAAAATAGTATATTATATACCTAACAAGGGACTAAAAGGAATGTTTTATTCTTCAATGAAACAAACTAACAAAATGTTCTTGAAATAATAAATGAAGTAAATGCAGAAATAAACTCCAAAACGAGGAACTGAAGTCCTAATAAATTAACTGTAGGCACCAAAAAGGAACAAAGAAAAAAAGAAACACCGAAACTATCACTACGAATCTCAAACACCGAATCAATCTAAAAAATCAACCGTTGTTTGTTTCCTCTTAGGGCCCCAAGTCTCCAAGAAGGAGGTGGTCCCCGTGAGATTTTTCTCACTATCTCGCCTGACCAGTCCGGCCCTGCGCACGTGATTATCACGTAAGGGATAAAATATCTCTTTAGTCCTGAGGCATATACGCTATTTTTGCACTTCCCGGTATTGTAACTTTCAACACTGATACAATTAATAATTTTTTTTACAAACGCTTCAAAGTAGCATTTGACGCTTTCAGATTTCAACGCAAAATTGACGTTTTCCGTGAAATGTCATTTTGTGACAGCATTTGCGTTCTAGAGCGAAAATATCTCGAAAACTCCCGCTTCTCCAACGTATTTCTGCATGATGATTGATGATAGTGACAGAGTGAATTATCAAACACTCCTCCTGTTGTAGCAGAAAGTACAAAAATTGTTACTTTGAATCTCCTACCAGAGAAATCAAGAAAGAAATATGAATTACAATACGGTAAATTCCTGATGTGATATAAAATATTTGGGGGAATTAATGTTAGATGGATCTGCTGATCGTCCATCAGGTTCAGGAATCATTAAAGAGTATCACAATTGTACATTCAATCTTAGTATAGTCAATTATAAATTGAATTAATATTGATCAGGAATTTATAAACTGTGTTCGATATCAGTTGAAATGAAAGTTTGTTATAATGTGATGTACTTTTGTTGAATAAAGTATCTGGTGTTTCTTTTTCTGAAAACTGCGTTTGTAGAAAAAATCTTGTGTATTTCGAGCACAAAGTGAGATTGTCGCTCTCCAAAGTAACTCTCTTTGTCAAGCGACAATATATCACTTTGCGCTCTTAATACACAAACAGCTATTGATGAGATATATAAACACGTTACTTGAATTACTCAATAGGTAACGTTATAGCAACGCTGTCAACAAAACTTTTCAACTCAATGACATTTCAGTTAACACTGACATTTAATCGAATCGTAATTTAACTAACATAATATCAAGAAAATTAATCAAGAAATGAATGAATCTAAGGCAGCTGACATAAGAAAAGATAAGATAAGAAGAACTTTTATTCAAAAAGAAAAACATACAAACAAATAGGTAAATGTAAAAAATGAATAAAGTTGGTGAACGATAAGTGCTATTGCACATGTTTCGTACAAAATTAATCAAGTAAACTGGAATTATTTTATGATTGATGTTGGTTACGTTAATCATGAATATTATGTAGAATATATATAAAATTAATTTAGACAGGATACCAGTAGAATAAAATACAATTAATATAAAAGTAATATAAATAAAATAACTAGAATGACTAGAGAAATGATAACTAATATACATTTATCAAAATCCATTCGTGAATGAAACAATCGACACTTTTACGCATGTATAGATAGACCAAGTATCCAATACCACGATTACATGTTGATTGCTCAGTGAATGTAGTAGAGTAAAAATAAAATTTAGCAAAGATCGACTGTGAATAAGATAAAATAAATTAAAAATAAAGTACAGTGTATGACACAAGAAGTATGAGAAAGTTTGTATAAATGTCAATAACTCATGAGTGATTTTCAAAGTAACTCGAAATCATGCATCGTGGACTGGACAGTAAACTCTTTCAATGTCTTCTTGAATCTTGTTGCATTCATTGTACCTTTTGTATTATCTGGTATGATATAGTTTTGATGCAAAGAGGAGTATGATCTTTGTAAAACCGTTTTTAACATCAATGGTGGGAGGTAATGATGTTTCTGACTAGTAGCATAACCGTGAAGTGGAAGTTGTAAATTATTATTGTTAATATGGTATTTTTTGCTGGAGCAGAGAAAATAAAGTTGTCTCAAGTCTAGTATTTTTGATTCCTTGTAGAGGTCGTCTGTTGTTATATATTAGCTTTAGAAATCTCCTTTATGTAAATTCTGAAGAGTGGAGGTGCGATTTTAAGCTTGCCCATCAGACAACTATCGCATACCTGAGATGACTTTCAACGAGGGAGAAATACACGGTCCTCAGATGTTCCAAGGATAATATGTCTTTCAATTTTCTAAATTTAAATAAAATACTTCTTGATTTATTTGTTACATAGGTTATGTGGAGATTCTATTTCAGGTAAGGATCAAATATAACTCCTAAATATCTACCTTTTTTTTGGTGAAATGTTTGTGGTATGTGCGTCAACCTTTATTTCAAGTTAGTTAAAGGGAGGAGTGTCAGTTGAGGTACAGCTAAAAGGAACGTAATTTGTTTTATCGAAATTTACTGTCAATATCTTGTTATCTAGATATTTTATTATATTTGAAAAGTCTTCTTCTGCTTTCGATTTCAAATCCATCCAGCTTTCAGCACTATAGAAGATAGCTGTGTCATCAGCAAAACCGGTTATGCTGCCTTGAGTTTTTAGTGAGAACAGATCATTGCTATATATGTTGAACAGTGTAGAGCCTAGTATGGATCCTTGTGGAACTACATACTCAATCGCTTCCACACTACCACAGACACCATCAGTCCTCACAGCCTGGAGTTTATTTGTCAGGTAACTTTCGAAAAGTTGTTTGATGGTTTCAGCTTTCAAGTTATCACTACCAACTGCCTTTTCATTTTCGAGGAACATTATTGCATTTTCGATTTCTTTCATCTCAACAGGACTGAATCAAATGAGTTGGGCATAGTTGCTCTGCTGGGCTGGAATAGTGGGTCTGTTTTGATTTTTTCGGCCAAGTTATTCCCCATATTAATGTACGTCCTATTAAATTCATTCGCTATATCATATTTTTTAGTTAATAATTCACCAGTTACACTTTTGATTTTATTTTAATGAGTTTTTCCTTTCTTTGTTTTACTCATGTCCTCTATTACTTTCCAAAGATTCTATAAATTATTTTTATTACAATCGATTTTTTGTTTATAGTAATTATTTTTAGTTTTCATTATTAGTGCGTTCAGCTTGTTTCTGTAGTTTTTAAAGTCCCTCCTTATATCTAGGTTATCAGGATCTTTTTGGATGTTCAGGAACATTTTATTTTTTCTGTTAACCGATTTTAGAAAGCCATTGGTCATCCAGGGTGCAATTTGATAATTTTTGTCCTAGTTATTAATATTGTAGCTGCGGTAAAGTTTTATTTTTACTTCATGTCCCTAGGGATTTGAAATGCAACTTTATCTTCCTAGCGACTGAAAGATACATTTTAGTCCCTGTTATACGGGACTAAATTAGTCCCGGAAATGCGAAAACAAATTTATTTTGATGCACTGTGCTCAATCAATAAACTATAAAGTTCCGGTATTTTTTTCAATGATGATACAATTTCAAATCACAAAGGGAAATATATTAATAAAATAATAATAATAAAATCTCTATAATGCTGAATCTTTTGGAACTACTCATTATCCACCCTCAGGCATATTCATCATTAAAATAGGACGATTTTCGTCATAGAGTTTTCGGCTCCCGGCGAAACTCACATCATCCCAAAAGAGGACGTAAAATGGAAAAAATATCAAGACTTATTATTCGAACTCCGTAGGCTTTACTCAATCAATTTTTTTAAAATAGTACTTTTAATCATAGGGGTTCTTGGTAGATTGATGGACACGCTGCTCTCGAAACTAAAGATTATACAGACTTGCGGTATTCACTAGGGTTAATAACACCCCAAGGTGCCCTCCAGATGTATCGGAGCTCCGAAGACAGAACCTGACTAATATTTCTCACAGGAAAAAATAATAGTTCATTATTTCCATGTAAAATCGAAATTTACGTAATTTGTGAAGTCTATAAAATCAATTGAGACATAAACTTTAAAACTGTACCCATTTTAATGTTTCCGTGCCTATGCATAATTATCACATTCATTCCCATTTCACTATGATGTGAAACTTGTGAAATTCTTAAATGGCATCGTACAGTCCATAATATTCATGTATTATGTATATGGAAAAGGGCAAGGTGTCAGCTGGGTTTAATGCATCATTCAACACATCACACCCTCTATTTTTCAAACTTACCCGTAGTGGTACATTCAGCCCTATGCTGTATCACTTCCGTCAAAAATAACGTCGCCGTTATTCGCCATTTCCGTTATTTTACTATTACCAAGCAATAGCAAAATAACGGAAATGGCGAATAACGGTGACGTTATTTTTAACGGAAGTGATACAGCATAGGGCTGAATAACAGTATTTTATCTAATACCTATAATTATAGTTAGAAGGCCTAACGACTCCAAAGTAAATGAAATCTGAAGGATAAATATTGTGTAATTCATAAAAGCCCATATATCATTGGGACTAGTGACTGATCGATTGAAAATGAGAAAGAATTATAATAATAAGCGATGAAGATGCATTGCCCACTGGGAAAATGTAACATAAGTAGAATAAAAACAGATTTTTACATTATTTCATACTTTGAATTTTCCTTTCAACAGTGATTATAGACAGAGATTTGATCAAATGCGATAAAGATTTGTATAGATGTACTATCTAATAATTGAAAGATCTTTTAGTAATTTATTGCTACGGATAGATCTGTGCCGTGTGTTCAGGTTGTGAATATTAAAACGGTACACTATTTCGTTATACACTGTGAGTAGATTAGGTTTGATGGGTGATAATTTAATGGATCAAGCATAATCTTTTTACGATTAGTCATGAGGTCATGTTCAACCTTCAGCCTATGCGAGATGGGGTTACGTCGACGGACACCACAGATCAACATCAAACAAGAATTTTGAAGTACCTGAATGCATCACATGCACAATAGTTGAATTCCGAAAGAATCAATGTCTCACAAAGAATTGTGTCAATTTTTCTAGGCATTAATTTACAGTTGCTTTCAAATTACCACATCTTATTCTCATCGAGTTTGAGATGTGCTTTTTGAAACGGAGAGTACCATCTAGTATGACACCCAAATGTTTGCACTTTCTGACGGTTTAATACTGTGACCGTCCACTATGATTTCAATATCGATATTGGCTGTATCAAGATTTTCCTTGTTCCTGAAACAGACATTTGGTTTGGTTGAATTGATTTTCAATTTATTTTTTTATCGATCCACTATTCCATATATATGTATCACTATTTATTATGTTGGTGGCAATATTAACTGATATGAATGAAAAATACTGCTGAGTATCATCTCAAAGGTGTACTCATTGTACGCTTTTTTGAGCTCCTGAAGATGACAAGTTTGCTGGCGAAACATGCGTCGATTGATATTGGCGTTTTTAAATTTATTCACTCCAAAGGTTTCAAATATAGATTTATTTGACAGTAACCATTGAGATTATTCACATCCTGTAAAAAAAATGGTACAAATTCGTTTATATTCTTCATTATGTTAATTTTTTTCAGTTCACTCCACATCATTTTTGAGTTCGTGTTCTAGAAGAGCATTTTATATTCTTAAAGGCTTCAGTTTAATGGTCATCCGTCATTTAGTGTCGTGCCTCTACATGAAATCTCCATTATGTTTGAACTGTATGAAATCCCAATAACTGGCCATTAAAATGAAATAAAATGGATAACTCGAATAGTTCACTGGCTATAATCATAAATGAATATATGATTAGACTAATGCCTGATTTCATCAGGTCCAACTACTTTCGGAATAACATCATTCGACAATTGAAGGGGCAAGTGGAAGAAGGGGTTAAGTAACAATTTCTGAAAATATTCGGTTGTCATGGAAGAAGTTGTTATGTGCATATCTAACTTGCCCCGTCAGGATTTGCTTCCATTCTTCATATCTGAGCAGATACACAGTGGTAGAAGGGGCTATGTTACATTAAACATCAAGGACGCTAACTTTACTAAAACTTATTTTTTCTACAAGCGTGCGTGATTCACCTTATACTCGTACGCATTTTCATTTGAGAAGTGTCACTTTCCCGCACTAGTATGGAAAACATTTTCCCGCACTAATGTGGGAATAAGTTTCCCACACTAGTGCGAGAAAAACATTGGTACAATTTTGTCGCGAAATATAAATGGTTAATGACAAAATATGAAAGATTTGGTTTGTTTGGTGCAGAAATATGGACGTTTGCTCAAAACTGTCCATCAGTTTGTACTATTTCTTGTAATAATTAAAAAGGTTGAAATATGAAAATTTGTTGTTATGAGATTGCCCTCGTATACAATCAGATTGATCTTATGTCAAACCTATTGTTGTTATGCCAATCGATACAAATTTTGTTGCGATTGTCAAAGTGAATGTTGCAAATTATATTTTGGAATCACTTATATATTGTTATTCTTGTTTCACTTCAAATGTGACAGTTTGGAAAATAGTTGATGACAGTTGTCAAAAATGAAATGTAATTGAGTTGTCAATAAAAAGACGTATTTTTCATTCAAATTTACTTGCGTTGAAGATATTCTATATTGTAGCTACTCCTCCATTAAAGAAGATATATATTTTCAGCGGGTAGGTGACTTTGTATACCAAGTTCCTTAATATTGTGGCGACCGTGACAGTACAATATCTCAAATGGAGAAAACCAAGAAAGCTCAATCTGCGCAGAGAACGGCATTCACAAAGATTTACAATGTCATGATGGATATAATAGCAGACACAACGCTAGATTTAGTTGAACTAGAAGGAAACTTAAGAAGTTTAGATCAGAAATTCGAACGTCTAAACTAATTGAACACGGAAATATACGATGATCTCCTGGAAGCTGATTGTGGTGCTCATGAACTTGATTCTTAGATTGCTGGTGTAGATGAATACTTAAATAAATATAATAGAGTGCGAATACGAGTAGAGAAGCTTCTCAGAAAAGAAACAGCCGAAAGTACTTCTGCTTGTGACATTTCCGTATCAACACGAAGAAAACTGAAACTTCCCACAATAGAATTTTGTGAATTTTGTGGCGAAATAAAGACCTGGTTATCATTTTGGAGCCAATTTCAACGAATACACGATGATCAAACCATTGAGAATGAGGATAAGTTCCAATATCTCATTCAAGCGACACTTCAATTAATTGATAGTTACCCGCCCACTGGAGACAACTATCCAAAAGCAATAGATAGTTTGAAATCGAGATTTGGAAGAAATGATCTTTTAGTAGAGGTATATGTGAGGGAACTTTTATCGCTAGTTTTGAACACCATGCACGAAAAGATCAAACTTTCTGAGTTGTATGATAGGATGGAGTCGCAACTGAGAGCTCTCGAGACACTAGGCGTAACTTCTGAAACTTGTGTGGCCATGCCATACCCTATGGTGGAATCGTGTTTACCTGAAGAGATACTGAGAGTTTGGCAGCGTAGTAGTTCCTGTTCCAACAAATCTTCATTGAAAGATCGTCTAAAAAAGCTGATGGATTTCCTGAAAAATGAAGTCGAGAATGAAGAAAGAATATCTCTTGCAGTTGCTGGATTTGATATGACCAAAGGCCCCAGAAAAGTCGCCAAACATAAGTGTGTTTCTCAACATGAAGGTACGTTAGCTACTGCGACAGGTTTGCTGAATCAAAAGTCTGTCATTAAATGTGTATTTTGCAATGAAAAGCACACCTCATCTGAATGTAACAGCAATAAACATACTTACGAAGAGAAATCACGCATTCTTAAAGAAAAAGTCTGTTGTTTTGTATGCTTAAGGTTTTGGACATACGGCCAGAAAATGTCGTTTGCGAGTAAAATGTGCAAAATGTAATGGAAGGCATACGGCAGTCATGTGTAACAATGAGAGCGGAGTTGAGACGAAAGCGAATTCTACTCCAAGCGAATCTCTTTCAAACCATACGAATGGTGGAGTTTTGCTGCAAACTTTATTGGTAAAAGTTATTGGTGAAAGAAACACACGTTATGCTCGTGCCATTGTAGACACCGGATCCCAGCGCTCATATATAACAAAGTCTCTATCAAGTGAAATGGACTATGAACCTGTTAGAGAGGAATATTTGGCGCATTCCCTTTTTGGTGGTGTAGAATCAGAGCACATCAAACATGTATGTTACCACGTCAAACTCGCCAATATAAATGACAAGTACAAATGCGACTTTGACGTTTTGGATCAGGCTGTCATTTGTAACAATCTCGGCTGTATTATACAGGGGCCGTGGATGCATGAACTCGAAAAGTTGAACATTCTGATCAGTGATAGAAATATTGGGCCTATAGAAATTTTGATAGGTGCCGATGTCGCTGGAAAATTGTTGACTGGGCAAAGATATTTTCTGAATTGTGGTTTAGTTGCTGTTGAAACCTCTTTAGGCTGGACACTGATGGGAAAAATTCCACAACCTCCATCCCAGAACTCCTCGATGTTGGTTACATCTTTATTTTCCAGTAAATATTTTATTTCCGACTATTGGGAATTAGATGTTCTAGGCATAACTGATCCATATGAACAGCAATCCAAAAAAGATGAAGAACTTGCAGTAATGGATCATTTTCTTCAAAATGTCATTGTGAACGATCATGGGAGGTATAAAGTCAACATGCCGTGGATCGAAGGACACTCTCCATTGCCAAGTTATTTAGATGTGACCAAAAAGCGCCTGAAAACATTAACAGCTAAACTCAAGAAGGAAGGCCATTATGATGATTATCACAAGGTGCTGTGTGAGTGGATGGAAGAGGGTAGAATAGAAGAGGTTCCTGAAAAAGACTTTGATAAAACAGCTCTATATTTAACCCACAGACATGTTTTGAAAAGTAGTAGTACCACCACAAAAATTCGCCCAGTTTTTCGATGCTTCAGTAAAACAGAAAAAGTATCCATCCTTGAACCAGTGTTTCGTTAAAGGTGAATATTTGATCGAGTTCATACCATCACTCCTTTTAAGATTCAGATTACACAAGATTGGAGTAGTATCGGACATCAGAAAGGCGTTTTTGCAGATTAGTCTCACAGTGAAAGACAAAGCGTTACTTATTGAATTTTCGATTTTGTTCAATTTCTATAATGGGTTATCCATCTGATGAAGAACTTCCTCAAGAAATTGTGCCAGCAGCCTCTGATGCAAACTTAGAGTTATTTTTACCAACGAAGTCTAAAGAAAGGTATGAGAAGCAGTGTACGCGATTTATTGAATGGTACAACGATAAAAAAGTGAAAGTACCAAATAAAGAAGTATCGCAGTCTATCTGCACCACCCAAATCCAGAGCTACGTATAACAAATGTTAAACGTCTACGAGGATGGAAGTCAACTTCAGTTGCTGAGGGGAACTTGAAAGATTCCACAAATCGGAAAAAAGAAATGTCGAACAAAATTCTCACCTTGACCCCTTCATTATCTTCCGAGTTCATTTCAGAATCATCGACCTCTCGCTTCGATGTAATATCTGCACCTGTTAGTGACGATTTGATACCCGTTCTTGCTTATTCGTCGCCTTCAAAAAATTTGTTTTCAGTGTTTAAGCAGTCTTCTTCAAAGAATCAGCTTACTTCAACAAATATGCTGACTTCCGCAACAAACCTCCACAACGTGTCGAACTGTTCATTAACAATAAATATTACCATTAATAAGTAGATGAGAAATAAATTATGTGGGTATTCTTGTTCCTATTTGCATTAATTCAAAATAAGAAAATTCTGAATTTTAATTAATTTCCATACGCTTGTAGAAAAAAAATGTTGATCCTAACTTTCCCGCACTTTCCCGCACTGGACGGCAGCCGCACTTGTTAGGATAATAACTATTTCTCACAGACACATATTTGTAACATACCTTCCACTTGACCCTTCAATTTTTCTAATAGATTTATCATCCTAAAGTTTTTGGCGAAGGTGCGCTGCCATCGTCTGTCAATGTACTTGAATTGTATTCGGAGGTACCACCTTTGTATAGCCCCTCTCGCTGGATGGTTGAAAAAACAAGGTATTTAGGTAAAAAGTTCAATTTTTAGCGAATTGATGTCGAACACTCCCATTGAAATAAACCCGGTTCAACTATCGAGGAAACGTTGACGAAAAACAGCGAATGCACCAACAAATGTTAGGCTCGCCTTCGCCGTAAATTCGAATGTACAAACCCTATACGAAAATTTGGCGAATGAACTATTTCCAAATGGATATCTATATGATCTAGTTACATTTGATTTCAGATGAAGATCAAGGTAGTGTTGCGGTTCACCACTTTCAAATCCGAGGTTTAATCGTCCAATCGCGGTTGAGAATTATCGCCTATTTTTGGACGATTGAACCTTTAATCTGGGATTCATGAACGAATAATTCGGTGAAATTTTATTGCAGCGTTTCGACAATACTATCTTGATTTTGAAGACGATAATGATAATGAATTTGTTGTGATTTGTTGTTGAACTCGATGCATTTGAAATAGAGATTATATCCAAAATTTGGACAAGTCAGATTTTGAGAGATTTCGACTTTCCAATGGGGCTGGCTGCACTTCAAATACAATCGAGGACCGAATAAGATTCGCTAAAAACAAGTAAGTTTTATAATATTTCATTTCCGTTTTGAATTGTCTAGTGGATTTGTCCTTTTCGATTAAAAATATGCTTTTTAGGGAATGACAATGCAGAGTTTTTAGAAAGAGTTTATTTTCCCTCAATGTTTAAGCTATAATATACAGTGAGTCCAAGATAAGGTTGACCACCATAAGGATATCTGAAACGGTAATAGATACAGTTTTGGTTAAATGGGAAAAAAGTTACGTTACAGGCGAGCCATCTGTATGAAATTTGCAAAAATATTTTTGATTATTATGTTGTTTTGGAAAAACTGAAATTTTCTATTTCTATTTCACTTTTTTCTGATGTTATCGTCGAACATGATAAAAAATACTTCTTCACAGAAACTTTCCATAAGCTTTCTTGAGACGATATCAGTTTTACTGTCCGACGTTTCTTCATCGAACAACCACCATCAACTTCATTTTTTTAAATACGTCCCTGTTTCGAAAAATAATGTAATCGTCATATGTGATACATCATTGAATTCAGAAGAGAAAATACTTTGAAAAAGTGCATTTTTCCAAACAAGGCCGTATTTAAAACCAGATTACTATTTTCGGAGTTGGGTATACTAAGATTTCTCTTATTTTGCTAGGAGTTTGTGAACCTTCAAACGAATCATTCTGAAATTTGTTGTCAACTGAAGACCAGCCGCTCTCTTCAGAAAAGTGGCTCGGGATGTGTGGCAAAATTTCATATTGCGCAAATTTGATTTACCCTTTTAATTTTGTTAATCAAAACATTGCGACAAGGAGGCATTAAGCTACCATCTATATTTTTAATTTATCCAAGGGGTTTTTCTCGTGTGCTGCATTTATGCCAAAACCTTTTATAAAAATATCCAGCCGTGCTTCGTTTACTGTATCTATGTTTGGTCCACCATACATCTTACATTCAAACTTTTCAACACAGATTATTTGTTTCTCGGAAACTTGTTCAGAACTACCAAATGTAGCAAATATTTCTGCAATTTTCGGACATTTTTCTATAAAAGATAATTGTCTTGTTTTGCTTTTTCTTGCAAAAGAGGCAGAATAATCGCTACCTGTTAGGGCATGGTGAGCTGGAAGTGCTTTTGCCACAGTTTCTCCTGAACTTTCGTGAATATTATTCCCTGCAATAAAACGTAAATTAATTTTATTTTTGAGCTAATCTGGAAATAATGAGGCACTCTTTTAGGACCAATCCGTAACTTTTGACGCGTCTGTCTTAGAAACGCGGCCGTCTTCCGAAGTTTTCTTTTTAACATAAGAATGATTGAACACTATAGTGATCATGTGCAAAAAATTATACTGGTAACTGATGACGATCCTGAAGGCGTTTTTTTAGAAATTTTTGGGGCGTCTGTTTCCAAATTGAGACCGTATGGTGCGGCAGACGTATTTGTTTTGTGTCCGCTTTACTTTTCCCTCTTCATTGACTCGAATATCTTTTTGGTAATAATGAGGAGGTTGTACGTCAATTTTTTCACAAATTCTAGAGCTGCTGTGCCTAAAGGCGACCGTTACGGCTCGGCAGACGGGCAGATCTATATTTAATATGCTTGCAACCTTACGATTCAAAACTCAAACCTTTGGTAACTATGAGGCAGTTCATTTTACTGCCAGCTCTGCCAGGATATTCACCATACCCAATAAAGAAAAGAATTAATGAACGGGTTTAACCAAATCGAGGGTAGATAGTGAGGTCAGAGATGTACCCGGATAACTATGTCAGAACTTGTTACCCTGAACAAACTTTTCTAGCTTGATAGTGAATAGAAATTTCAGTAAATGATCCTAAAGGTGAAGCCCTAAAGCAAACATGTATTCGAATGCTACAGGGTGGTCCAACTAAGCATCATCAGCCTTATGTGTAATTCGAATAATAAAAATATTGAAATCAACACAGGCAGGGTATACAAAATATGCCTCGTTACACGAGATACAGAGAATCTTTAATTATAGGCACATATATCTTTTTCACAAAGTACAAACATAATATTATAGAAATATAAATCACCAACGATACTCTGAGTTCACGTGAGAAATCAACTACAGTAACGTAGCTTCATGAAAAGACAGCATCGTTTTCGGGACATTCAGTCATAAATCACGAAGAGTGGAAGAGTTTCGACATTTCACAGCCTGAATATCCCTCACCAAGAATCACCCTGTAAATGTTTTCCATTTGGTGATTAGCAATAATATTCAGTAATAACAGGTTGGAATTATCTCAAAAATGCCATAGTATACTAAAATATGTGAGAATAGAGAGAGTGTGAAAACGTTGTTTAAATATTATGTTAAAATTATTGATTCAATGAGAAAGCTTCATATTTTGGCTCTAAATGAAAGCAAGATATGTGAAAACCAGCAAATAGTATGAATCTAACGAATTTTCACTACAAACCTACCTCACTTTCTATAAATTGGCCATTTTCTGATCCTAGAATAAAAAATGTTAGTGATAGAAAACCAGTAAGAACCATTCCAGGGTTTTCTGAAGGATGTCCACCAAGCTGTAGAAATAAAAAAAAATTCATCGATTAGTCAACTCTTCTTGAATAAATTCGAAAGAAATGCTTACCAAAAAACAAATGAATAACTGGCCAATATGATATATCACTGGCCATTGATTTGAGTCTAGAAAGAACAAACTAAAGTCATAAAATTTTCAGTAGTAATAATCCCGACAAAATGCTGAATTTTCAAAAATACTTTTACCTTGCTGTCACGTAAACTGTGTTGCTTAGAAACACCACGAGATCTTGCTCGGGTGGTGTTTTGCAGGGATATTCGATCAGACAATTTCACGAATACATAAAATTATTATGGACTAAATGCGTATTGCAGGAACGGTTCATCATATGTCATTAATGTCAGTTGAATAGTTGAACCGTCAAACTGACGTTTCTATATTTACCGTGATTGTCGTAACTATGGAAATGTATGTTATATCCGATTCCTGAATGAGCCCTTTGTCCCGGAATTGCGTCATACACTATAAACATTGCATCATCTACTACGCAGAAGATAGAGGATATTCCTCAGCACATTTGAAGGTCTTCGTGGAATAATAGAAACTACACAGTATCCAGACAGCATTTCCGAACCTATAAAGTCGAGGAGACCGGATTCAAGTCTTTCCAGTCTTCAAACCAAGTAGTTTAGTTTGAATCAAAACGAGTTTTAAACCATTATAATTTCGCATGTAAAGTTCAATATTTCCATAATGTAATAAATGTGAATAAAGTCTGTTTTTAAAACTCATACCAAAGAAGACTGATTTAACATGTATACACAAGCTAGAAGCAAAACACCGTTTTGAAAATACCACAGGCTGGAGGAAGTGTTTTCAAAAAGTCCTGTTCTCATTGGTTCGAAATGAGAAAATTATGGCATTTGATTAGTTTATATAATATGAGGGACATTGTTGTAGGTAATACAACAAGTGTATCGGTGATTATCAATTATTTGATGTTCTTCGATTCCGGATCTTGCCAACTGACTGACAGCTGTAGATCTATATACATATTCAGTAGCCAATCAGGAATCGAACTACAAAATCGAAAACACGTCATATACATATCCAGTAGCCAATCAAGCCGAACTACAAAATCGAAAACATGATGTTTTCAATTATCAACACAAAAATTCCAACCAATCAAAACACTCTATTTTAGCATAAGTGGAATAATCGAAGATATGCTTATGTCATCCGATTTCATTTCTTTTTATCTTGCACTCATTTGATATTGATAATAGTAATGAAGATTATCAACCAACTCAAATTTATAATGTCTTTTTCCTCAACAGAAAGGAGTATTGTTTAACAATTCTTTATTGACCGGTGAGAAGTTAGACACATCAATAGATATACAAGAAAAAGTAAGGTTTATATATATCCTTATTTTTCATGATGGACATATCCAGCAAATTATTATACTAATTGAAACCCTCTTACCGATTGTCAGGCCTTCAGATGGTGGTAAAGTAGATAATTTCTACAAAACAATTCAATAACATTTCCAAATGAAACAGTATCGCATTCTGCTGATAGTACGTGTTTCATGAGTGAAAAATTAATATAATGCCCCATTTAGTTTGTCAGGCCTCAAGAAGTTGCTAGAGTGGGTATTTTCTAAGATATAATTCTCAATAACTTTCCAACTGAACGTGTTTCATGAAGGGAAAGTGAATCGAATGACATCCCTCAGGCGTCCAGAGGGTAGTACCGGGGGGTTGTTTCAACGACAAAAATCAATATCTCTCCAATATGAAATAGTACCGCATCCTGCTTCCGAGATGTGTTTTATAAATGGAGAATGAAGCGACTGGCATTGCCTATATGGATTTTCAGGCCTCAAACGGATAGGTAGAGGGGGTAGTTTCTAGAAAATAAATCAATAACTTTCCCAAATGAAACAATACCGCTTTCTGCTTTCAGGGTGTGTCTCATGAAGAAACAATTCATCGAAATATATCCCACACATAGTTTTTACGCCTTCAAAATACGGCAGAGAAAGTAATTTCAAATGGAATAGTACTGTACTTTGCTTTCAGGCAAATACAAAATGAAGCCGATTTTCAAGCCCACTAGGAAAATACAACAAAGCCTGAGGTCAGCAAAGGACAAAGGGGACCCACTATCGGCCGCGGGGGAATATCGCATACCATGTACTTGCGGAAAAGTGTATATCAGAACCACGAAAAGATCCATAGGAACAAGGCCAAAGAAACACCAGCGAAACTGTGGATTAGGTCAAACGGACATATCGGCAGTAGCGGAAAACGCGCTCAGTGAAGAGGAACAAAGAATGCGGTTGGAAGACGTGAAACTTCTTGCCCCCCAACCGGGGGCATCATAGCCGCCTTGTAGGAAAAGCAGCAGAAACTGGCATTGGACCAGAACCAACCTATGGAATTCCAATTTGGGTCCATTGGGCAGGACACGAAGAAATGGATTAAGAACCATCATTAGTCTTCCTGGGAAGCCGCTATAGACAATACTCGCGGAAAAATGATGATGATGGGGAAAACTAACCGGCTTTCAAGGCTATCTCCTTTAACTAAGCCGGAACTCCCATTGAAGGTGATAGGACTAACAACAGGACACTGCCACCTGAGAAAGCACTTGCACATATCGTGGATACTCCAAGAATCCACACTATGCAGGTTCTGTGATGAGGAGAACACAATAGTCTCACATATATTGTTTGATTGCGAAGCCTGGCCCGCATAAGGATTGACATCTTCGGACACTGTAGTGAAGAATCTATTATCCCACATGAAATCCTCGTGAGAAATCTCCAGAGGTTCATCAATAGATCCGGATTACTCACGAGATTACCCTGACAGCAGGGAGCAGAAAGTTTACAGGCAGAACTACCTGCATTTCGGCCGATAGCCAGCCCCACTGAATAATAATAATAATGATAGAAAATTACTATTGTTCCAATTGATCTATTTTCAAAAACAAACTGCTCCCATGAAGATAACTCAAATTTTCAAATTACTTATCACACTTTTAGTTTATTTGGACCACCAGCAGCAAAAAAAAATATTCTCATAGCCTATCGTTGTCAAATCATAGCGGAGTGCACTATTTTACTTCAAAGGTTGATTGTGGCATGATTTATATTCAAGTTGATATTGACTAACACCATATATCATCTGATATCCAAATAGTATTTCCAGCAGCTCATCAATTTCCTTTTGATCATTTTCTGATACTGATTGTTATGCAATTGGTAGTTCTCATTTCCGGTATATTTGCAACTGAGTTTTTCTAAATTCTCCTCCAAAATCAACAACTGGAAATAAGACCTACATTGTTTGAATATTTAGCATTTTTAGCCATGACATGAAATTCGCGGTTAGTTAATAATTTCATCATAATTAAAATTTGGTTCAAATTAATCAAAGTATTTGTTAAATATTTTGGTGTGAATGTGAAATTTTCCTACCAACTACCACTGGGGAGATTATAAGTGAAAACAGTTTATATTTCTACCATTAGGTGATAGATGTTTCTGTAATGAATTCAAAAAGCTAAAACAGTTTTACACTGTCTTAGCTGGTGACTTGTTTGATACATCTCACATTTTAACAAACTGGAAAAAATTATTTCCTATTTTAGTGTGTGGTCCATGAAAACATTTATTCATGATCCTGAAAATTGCAAGTACTTCAATATCATCCTACTGACCTCAACCAAATGCAACATATTGAAAGCAAAATATTATATTCAGTATCACTTTAATATGAAACCTTTATATTCATCATGACACAAAATTTTAGTCAAAATCTGATGAACAACTTGAATAATCTCCTCACGGCTTCTTCCTCAATGCAATGGTACATCTGATCAACGCCCTTTTCCATAGGGGTAGAACTGAATTTACTGCCAAACTCCAAAACATTCCCAGCAAGAACTAAAAACACTGAAAACGACTTCCTTAAACGTTCATTTTAACTTTTACGTTCATCCAACGAGTCATAGCTTCGTGCTTTACATTTTCAGCGTAATTGCTACACCTAATTGAATTGAGAAGTCGACTGAAATTCCCTCGCGTCTGTATTCCGATTCCGTTTGCTTTTTTGTCATCATTGTGAAAAACAGTGTATGCACTTAGCAAAAGGTTCTTTCTGTTTGCTGAGTTGTGTTTGCTATCATCCCATATCTACAGTAAGTTATGTCAGAATAATGAATACGCGTTGGAGTTTCTTGATTGGGTACTTTATTATTCTTTCATGCATTGTTTGTTTATCATCATGATGATATTTCTCCTTTCTCATATTCAAAGTGACTTCGAGTAAAATTTATATTTTTCATGGAAAACATAATTTCATGTATAGCTCTGTGCAATTCGAAAATTTCCATTAAGGAACAGTTGTTATAGACATAACAGTTCCAAAATTGAACAGCTGATATATATGATTCATAAATATGTTATTCAATGTGAATGGTTGAAGAAATAGAGCGATGATGAAATGCAAGGGAGGAGGCTGTAGTATTGACACCCGCATTGCGTGGCGAAGCAAAAAATTCATTACGAACCCTCACCACCCAAGAATTGGAGGACTATGGAGAGAGCTGTCGGCTGTTGCCAAAGTAGTAGAGCACTTCTACAAGTACGTATATGGAAGAAGTTTCCTGTTGAGAACTGACCATAGAGTTCTCAAATGGCTCCTATAATTAAAAAATCTCGAGGGTCAAGTGGCACGTAGGGTCGAGAGGCTCCAAGAACATGACCTCGATATCGAGCAGGGACTAACCATAAGAATGCAGATGCCTCTAGTAGGAACCATGCCCAGATGACTGTTTACATTGCCGACGAGAAGAGGAGTAGTCCACCCTTCGTAGAACTACGGCAGCGGATGATAATTGGAAGAGCTACAAGATCCAGAGAGAGACGACCTTGAAGTAGTTATTGGCTGGAAGAAGAGTAACCAACAATTGTCATGACTGTTAAGCTCTACTGGGCCGCTTTCGAGCTGCCTTGAATCTAGGGCTTCGCGATACAAGACCAAGACCAACATCAAGACACAAATCTCTCCAAGACCAAGACCAAGGCTTGACTTTGGAGACCAAGACCAAGACTCTCCCCCAAGAGTATTGGTCTTGGTCTTGGTCTCGGAAGAAAAATAGTGAACTTAAATCTACTCAATATTAAGAAAATTTTGATAGAAAATGTTATGGCATTTTATTTCAATTATTCATTTTTCATATGGTGGGTTTTTGATTATTGTTCATTCAAATTGTTAATAAGTATTGCAATTTCCTCGGGATTCCGATTCCACAACTCTGCCGCAACCGCATCTCACTGCTCATCACACAATAATCCATTATAAAATGATCAATAAAAAGCTAATTAACATTCCAACCATTTTGAAACTTTGTTGTGGCCTGTCGGACGTCGACCTATGTGCTGTGTGAAATTCAATTTTTATATAAGATTTCTTAAAAATTATATTATGATAGTGAGATGTGAAATTTATTTCGCCTATTTTATCCGTACAAATTGACAATTGTAAAAGACTGAGAATACGAAATAAGGGTGTGTAGGGAGGGTGGATACTGTGGGAGACTTGATACACTTTCAAATTTCCCGCACAAAGTTATGAAAATCAGTCAATATTGGCATCACTGGCTGACGGGCAGTCAACGGGCACACGTAAATATATTCGTCAATTGTTTACAGAACGCGTGGTTGATTGTTGAGTGAATCCTTGGTATCTTTTGAAAAGGTAAGTGGAAGCATTTCACAAAACACTCCTTACTTGTATGATTCCCAAGACGGTGTTAATTTGGAAGACACTCCTTTCTTATAACGAGGGTTGTACAGCCACACTTGATCTCCTTTAACTTTAAATCAGCAGTATTGGCCTTAAGATCGTATCGAGCCTTTCATTCTATAACTTCAATCTTTTTCTTGCAAATAAGTGGATCCCAGTCAAGCTATCTCACACCAAGTCGCGAGTTCTCTCCCGAAGATAATGCTGGCTGGGGTGGACTTTGTAGAATCGTGCACAGATGCCCTGTAGGCCATGAAGAATAGCGGAAGATGCCGATCCCAGTTCTTTTGGTGCTTTTCTACAACTTTGGAAAGATGTTCTTCCATAGTCCTGTTTAAACTTTCAACCATGCCATCAGACTATGGGTGGAGGGCAGTTGTTCGTGTCTTGCTAACTCCCATCAATTCAAAAACTTCCTTAAATAAGTTCGATTCAAAATTCCTTCCTTGATCGGAATGTAGCTCCATTGGCACTTCATACCTTGAAAACATGTTATCCACCAGAGCTCTTACAACTGTGGATGCTTCTTGATTGGGCAGGGTAAGCTTCGACCCATGTGCTAAAAGTAATCAGTGGCAACGAGGATGTATTTTTTGCCATAATTCGTCATCGAAAACGATTCAGCTACATCGATGGCGATCTCTTCTCTCGATTTTGTCATGGGGCCTTTGCTTGATTCACAATTCAGTCATCTTCGACACCATCTTTCTACATTTTCATGGCATATTGGACCCAGTAAAATCTCTGCCTTATTTTATCCCAGGTCTTATTTACTCCAAAATGTCCACCTGATTTGCTGCCATGAATCATCTCCGAGACATCACTTATTCTCGACCTAGGCACAACCGATTGAGAAAACTTTTGTGCCGTCGGCTGATTCTCAAGCTCTCTTCTTTAGATCATTCTCAACAATCAGGGAATCTCATCGTGCCCACAATGCCTTGAAAACTGGTGATCGGACGGAGATTTCCTTCCAGGTGGGTCTTTTCGCTTCACTTTCCATCTATCTCAGAATATCCGCAACGCTTGGATCACTTCTTTGATCCTGTCTCATTTTCGCCGTGGTCCAATTGTCGTCAACTTGGTTGATTCCTTCACGATGTTCAATTCGCTCACAATGCTCACAAGTATCCGAACAAGGTCTTCTGGACAAAGGCATCTGCATTGTTGTGCAATCGTCCTCGTCAATGTATTATCTTGAAGTGATACTGGTTTAACTTCTCAATCCAACTTGCTACTTGTCCTTCAGATGACTTTATCTCGAGTAGCCACTTTAGAGCTGCATGATCTGTTCTAATAAGGAACTCTCTTCCATACAGATATTTGTGAAAGTGGTCCACAGCCTCGATTATTGTCAGTAGTTCCTTTCTTGTTACACAATAATTTCTTTCTGGCTTGGTCAGTGTCTTGCTGTAAAACTCAATTACTTTTTCCTGGCCATATTGCTCTTGTGATAGTACGGCTCCAATCTCATTGTTACTGGCATCTGTGTCCAAAACGAAAAGGCCTCTTTGACGAGGAAAACTCAAAATCTGACTGGAACATAGAGCAACTTTCAGTTTTCCGAATGCCCGTTCACTTTCGTTGGACCAGAAGACTTTGACTCGGTCTTTTGTTAACTTATGTAGGGTTGCCGCAATATCATCAAATATTTCTACGAACCGACGGTATTAGGTGCAGAGACTTAGGAAGCTCATCAATCCATGTTTGTCTTTATGTGCATGGCATCACACGTTAAAAGGTAAGGGCTGCGTCTTCCCTAGCTCGGACAAGTCTTTCGAAGACTTTTGAAGGTTGTACTCTTAAGAGTGTGCAGCTGGTTGACGGAAATAACAATTTAAAATTTAACAATGTCTCGACCAGTCTACTATCGCCTTATCATCCTCCCGTCTGTTTGGATGCCATCTGATGTCACTTCATAGCCCAGATTTATAGCAAAATCTTCTTCTTTCTGGAACAATGAGTATTTCGGAGATTCAATTTAAGATTGGCATTCCTAAAACGTTGGGAGTACTTCTCGCAAATTGTGCAGATGTTCTTCAAATGTCGTTCCTATGACTAAAACGTCGTCGAGGTATACTGGGCAAGTCTCCCAAGTGAGTTCACGCAAGATCAGCACCATAATTCTTTCAGATGTTGCAGGTGTATTGCACAATCCAAAAAGCATAACAAAAAACTGATAAAGTCCGCTTCCAGTCAAAAATGCTGTCTTCTGATTATCGTCTTCATGTATGCCCACTTGCCAATACCCGCTCTTCAGATCTAGGGTTAAAAACCAACGTGAACCTGCCGAAGTAATTAATGTGTCGTCTTTCCTTAGTGAAAGGTAGCTACCCTTCTTCGTGACACATAATCTCGTGGATCCATCCTTCTTAGAAACTAACACAACAGGTTTATACCAAGGGCTCGATGATCCTTCAATCACACCATCTTTCATCATCTTATCAACAAGCTCTTCCACCTCTTGTTTGGCAAATAGAACTCTTCTTGGTGATTGCCTAATCGAATGGGCTTGGCCAGTGTCGATTCTGTGTTTGACCAGGTTAGTTCTTCCTGTTGTTGTTGAATCAAAGATGTCGCTTTCACTTCTGATGAAATTTTTTGCAGCTCTCAATTCTTCTGTTAACAAGTGTTCAAATGATTTTTTAAGCATTATCATTACACTCTCTGAGGCTTCGTTTTTTCCTGGTGGTCACTTAAATCGTAGTTTCCTATCCATGTAATAGGTTCACAGATTTCAATGATCAAAAGTCTCAATAGGCACAACCCTCCATTTTCAACCCCAGACCTCCTACAGCCCCCCCCCCCAAAAACCCTCCAATTACAATTTCCGGGGTGTTGATAACAGTTTGAGTTCATCTTCAAAACGTTTCCTTTTACTGCCCACCCCTTTCTCCAATCAAATCCTACATTCTACCCTCACCACACCTCGCCCACACCCCCACCCAACCGTCATTGTATCTATACATTACACCACACCCCTCCTTCACTCCTGCACCCCCACCTATTCATTGATGCCCCATTACACATTTTCGATGTTACAGATTATTGAATTTATTATTTTTTATTTTTTGAAGCATTTATTTTACAAATTATGAAAAATGGTGGCAAGAAAACAACTACTGCCCCCTACGACCGTTGAATTATATCTGTTCAATACTTGGCAAAGTTTTCTACAAGAACTACTTAAGGCTAATTCGACCCAATTAAATCGAAAAATACTTTCATCCTAATAGGAAATCCCTGAGACAAACACTGAAGTATGAATTCAGCGCCATCTCTGGGCTCCAGATTAAAATGCACTCTGATTACGTGACGACCTCAATATGAAACTTTCATTTTACTATATATCACTATAGTACTATATAAGCACAATGAACATTTTTCAATTGGTTTTATTGAAATCTTTCATGTGAATACTAGTATACTATATAATAGGGGTAATGAGGCGTGTAGTGGTTGGGTGAAGGTTGGGTGAAGGTGCGGGGGTGAGGGCGAAGTGTGGTGAGAGTAAATTATAGGATCCGGTTGGATAAATCGCTTTAAAGATGAATTGAAACTGATATAACCACACCGAAAAGTATACTTTAGGAGTTTTGGGGGACTGTACGGGGTCTGGGGTTAGAAATGGAGGATTGTTTCCATTAGGACTTTTGATAAGCATACTGAATACTATCTTTCAGCGAATTTAGCCTAGAGCCATTTTTCATTTGTAGGGTGATTCAACACATAGCTGTACTATTCCAACGCAGCACCCAGGGTCTTCATCGATCTAATATCTGCTGGAGTTGCGAGGACAAATTCTTCTTCTCCAAACTTCATGATCCTCTCTTCACTGTCAAATGACAACCCGTAGTCACTGATCAAATCCATCCCAAGTATAAATTCGTCTTCTATATCTGCGACGTACACTGTTTTTTTCGATAGTGAGTCGCCCAAGAATGAGTGTAATCTCAGCTTCTCCTCGGATATGTGCGTTTTCACCACTGACTGTTCGAAGCACAAGGTTTGAAGAGATAGGTTTTACGCTTTCTGGCCGAAAAATATCACTGCGTACCAAAGAAACTGCAGCACCGGTCTCTATGGTGCATATGACGTCTATTCCGTTCAATTTTCCTGAAATGGTAAGGCTATCGGTTGTTCTTCTTAGCCTGTTAATAGGGATGACCCTGGGGGCTCTATTATTGCTAGCCAGCATGCGACCCGATATTCTGGCTAATTCTAGTTTTCCTGCTGCCCACTTGAGGACTCGCTGGAAGACCTTGTCCTCACAGGTGATTGTGAACGTGGTGGCATTCTTACCCTGCAGTCTTTTTTAAGATGTCCCAATTTTCTTTAGCTCATTCCGCTTTTCAAAGATTTAATCTCTTCCAGAACCTTCTTGAATATTGTAGTACCTAACTGCGCTTGATTGTTATTCGATTTCTTCTGTTGATACCGCTCGTACTTATGGCCTCGTGGGGTTAACGGCCGCCTCCACTTCTAGAGAACGTACCAAGGCATCGCTACTCCTCTTGAAGTGTGTTAGTCGCAGAGTCCTTTGAATTTCAGTGTCTCTCAGTCCATCTATGAATAACTGTACCGCTAGCTGGTACTTGAAATCTCCAGGTGCTTCTGGGTAAGCCAGCTGAATTGGACGTCTCACATATCTGCTTCAAATTCTTGCAGACGCTCACCCGATTTTTGAGTACGCGTTTTTATTTGAGCCAGGTACAGGTTCTCGATATTGATTGCAATACCGTAACTCTTATGCAGTAATCAGATCTTTATATTTATTTTGCTCTTTCATGGGTATTGTTTGCAGCATACTCAAAGCTGACCCTCTCAAAGCTACTGTGAATGCCGTAGCTTTTTCTTCTTCGCCCCATCCATTAGCCACTGCCGCAGCTTTGAAGAAATTTCTGATGTGTCTCGACGATCTTGGTTCTTGAGGAGAGCTATCTGGTTTTCGAGTCCTTTTACCTCCTCTCCCACTGTATCCACTTTCTTATTAAGCTCATTTTCTTGACGTCTTCCTTTAGTTCTTTTATCAGTTCCTTCATTTGCAATTCGCTTTTTTGTAAAACATGTTGGAAGAACTTGTCTTGATGTTCTAGAACATTGTGTAAGTCTGTTTTCCTTTGTTTTTCGAAAAGTTTCTGGAGTGCTTCTTCTTGTTCTTTGTTTTCAGCCAACCATCGCGTGTCCTCTTTTTGTTATTTCCTTTGACGCCGCTTTTCTTTTTCTTGTTTTTCATTTTCTCGTTCATGTTTTACCTTCTGGCGCCTTCTATCTAAATTCGCAAACTGATTTTGGATAAATTTCACAATGTCCTCCATTATAACGTACGATGACTCTCGTATTCACCATGAAGTTCATAAATAGTATTTGTTTATCACTGATATCCTACTTCCGACACCACCGTTACGATATTACTAAATAATACGTCGAGCACACTACTAAACTGTTTTTAATATCATCGCTAAAAATTACAACTACTACAATGACTAATATATAACACTTAGATCTGCTTCAACTAGCTATATATTCCAAACACTTATGAACTTCAAAAACTTCTTAACTTCCATATAACTTTCAAATGCCCTTAAAACTTGTCCTCCGAGTGAAATGTGTCGCCTTATATACTCAATTTGTTCAGACCAGACTTTTAGGCATTCCTCGTCGTTCTCCAAATTACTCAGTACAGAAAAACATCTAAACAATTCTAGGAACTGAACGAGGAAATTTTACGGCTCATTTGTTATGCAAATGAGTTACGTTTTATAGCTGGCACTTGACAGCGGCGTAGCTGAGGGATTTTCATCAATCTCCTAACAATACAATGTTCCCTCCATTTTGATTTCTTTAGTGTGAATCTAATCAATGTATATAAATTTGCGAATCATCCATCATACTATCACGATCATGAACACTTTTTGTGAATTTGAATATTGGATATTTTAGATTACTACACAAAGAAACAAATACAAACTCACTAAATTCTCAGGTTACTCTCGAAATGTTGCACATTTCTTCACTATAATTTATTCAGCAGAATAACTCGAAGCGATTGGCAAGTATATTTTCATCGCTTCATTCCTTCGAAAACTTGTAAACAACTCGAATATTTTCTGGCAAAATACTGAAAACCTTAAACCAAGTGAACTGAAACGAAAGACTACTTCGGGTCATAATCGACTTTAACGTAAATTAATCGATTAAAAGCGCTTTGTTTCACATTTTCAGCATAATTGCTTCAACTAATTGAATAAAGAAGTTGACTGAAATTCTTTGGCGTCTTTAGGTATTTTCCTCGCTTCTATTTGCTTTCCTCGTCGACGTCTCCTGAGAGTATGTCCATTTATTTGCTTTCTTTTTCCATTTAATATCTGTCGAGAGTTTACCCAATGTAGGTTTTCCAGAAGTACTCCAAAATAATCATTGGCATATAATTTAGCAACAACGAAAATCCATTGATAACGAATCGTGTAACGAATTCGATCTTTTTTTTTTGTGAGGATATTTTTGGGGTACACTTCATGGAAAAATAAAGTATTTTTGTAATATTCATTAGAATAATAGCATCTAGCCAACTGAAAACGAAACAGCAATTTTCAGGAGCTGCGACAACTTTTCAAAAAACGCTCATACCCGTCGATTTTTGATTAAAGGGTACACTTTTTTCCGGTCTTTTCGATTCTGCCACTTCCACCTCCAAGTGAGAGCAATAATCACTCCAAAATATTGAAATAGCCACCACCATCTAGCAAGAGTTCTCCAATAGCATTGGGGGTCTACCCACCATCTAGCAAGACTTCTTAAGTCATGGCTAAATGGGGAGCAGCAGACTCAGGGATTGTTTGTCGAGGGGTGATCTGTGCTGATCCCCAAAAACGGAGATTTGTTTGATCCCAAGACCTACAGACCAATTACATGCTTGAACGCATAAGATTTTCATCCGCATCTTATACATGCGAATACTTTCCGCAGTTGATCCGGTGTATGAACAGATATATGACCAAAGAGGGTCAATGAAAGGGGTCGCTTGATGCAAGGAGAACCTGCTGATCGACAGATGTATAACGCAGGACTCCGTGCAGCATAAGAGGAATATTTCAATGGCCTAGATAGATTATCGCAAGGCATTTGATACAACACATCGCATAAGATCATCATGCATTTACTCAGATGCCTTGCGTTACCCAATAGAATGGTGAGATGCATTAAACAGGTGATACCGCTCTGGAAGACATCAGGAGTTCATATTCCCTTCTCCGCTTAGTATGCGATCATGATAGGAGCATATCTTTTCAAGGCAGCAGCCACCCAAACTCTGTCACCGAGCTGGAACCCGTTCAGCAAAAAGCCCACGTCAAAGCTACGGAGAGTGAGTCTTCTATAGCTACATAAGGATAAGCCAATGCATGGGGTCTTCTTCAAGAACATTGAAGACCTTGGCTTATCCACTTGACCTTCGCATTTTTCAGGTCAAGTGGGCTGAAGTCAGAAACCTGTCAGGATGATGTCTTCAACACCCTCGTCTACCGTAGTCGCGTGATGGGTAGAGAGTTTTCCGACACTAGATGCAGAGCGTGTCGTTGGGCAGCTGGGACCATATGTATTTGCTGTTATTAGGCTTCCCAGCAGTTATCACTCACCTCACGGACGTGGAGAGTGGTTACTGGGGTTAATGACACAGCAGCGCGCCCTCCGGATGTTTCGGGGCTCCGGAGACAGGGCCTGACTGGTAAATTCCTGACATATGCAAAAAATAATAAAAATACTCCCTCATTAACACTCATAGAGTGTAGGTACCCAAAAGCATAACCTGTGCGGGTAGAGGACGGCTATAATTATTATTTTCCGTGGCGCTCCGGGACGACTTAGTGATGTTCGTATTCACTTTTCAGCTGTAGGAAAACCAGGAAAACCTACAGCACCACCCCGGGTGGTCGGTGCACACTTCAAGCTAGCATCAGACGTCGAGATTGACATCTAGGCAACTCACATCACACTTGCTTCACAACAAGGCATGTGGCCGCCTAAAGAGATCTATGTCCGGACCTATTGCTGTATCTCAAGGGTACCGCAAGGCTCCCACATCGGTCCTTTAATTTTTCTGATTTTCATTAACAATATAAGTGTTTTCAACATTCCATTATTTTACTATACGCTGATGACTTGAAAATATTTTCAAAAATTAAATCCTCTGATGATTGTTCTAATATTCAGTCAGACTTACGTTTTTCACAATTTTAAGGTTCAAACCGATTATTCCTCAACTTAAACAAATGCTCTACGATTTCCTTCACGAAGGATCAGTATAAGTTTGAATAGTTTGAATTCGATTACAATTTACTTAGTAAAATTCTAGAAAGAGTCAATCACATATCAAGGATTTTGGATAATAATTCAGTCTACAATGTGAATATATCGTTAATTAATGTAGCAAAATGCTAGGCTTCATTATCAGGGTATTTAAGAATTTCAGAACTCAAGAGGTTATTCAGTCATTGTATTCTGCCTACATTTATAGAAGACTTTTTGATAAGTTTATTGTTATAACTTAAACAAGGTAAGACTTGAGAGGATCCAAAGTAGGTTCATAAGATTTTTGAACTTGGGGTAAATGGTGTTTTTAATACTGGAAATGTAAATTCAGTAAGACTTCCATTCAATATTTTAACATTAGAGCAAAAAAGAATAGTAACAGACTTGGTCTAAATGTTCAAAATTCAAAACTTCTCAAAAAATATGTATGATGCTCCCAATCTTTTGGGTTTAGTGCGTTTCCAGTGCCTTCCAGAAGCACTAGAAGTAGGGCTCTTCTAGATATATCTCATAAAAATACCAGCTTAGGTTGAAATTTTCCTATTCCTAGATTGAGTGATACCATAAATAGATTTTGATCTGAATTGGATATATCTTGTATGTCAATATTCTCATTCAAACTAAACACATTTTTCCTATTTAAACATATAGAGGTATAAATATTTATAGTTTTCAAGAAATAATTTTAAACCATGAGATAAATGTACTCAGAGAATTGGTGGATACTGTATTGTGTTTACACCCATTTGTATTCCAAAACCGTAATAATGAATAAATAAATGAAGGTACTTGAGAAACAAGAATTCTCGCGCACTCAGAGGCCTCGAACGTCTGTCGGATGCGAGCCAGAAGCTCCACTGCCAGATACCTTACGTCACTGGTCTACCGACTGAAGCATATTTAATTTTTTGCTTTTTTGTCTACTGTTACTTCAGCAAAATCTGAAATTAAGCTTTGTCAATGAGTTTTCATAACAATGGATTTTTTTCAATTTTGTATCTGAAAATCTCTAAAAATTCTTACTTTGCACCTAATACATTTTTTTACAAGCTAATTATAATATTGTAATTTATTCTAGTAATACAGGTGTAAATGCTGCTTAAAAAAAAATCGCTCATGTTTATTACTTAATATCGAATCATAGAGAATTCATTGCAATTTTTTTCATTCATTTTATGGTGAATAACGACGAATTATTATTTTGTGTTTTTTCAGTCGTATTTTGAATTCTTCATTGGAAAAAAAATTGTTCAGTTCAGTTCAGTTCAGTTACATAAATAAAATTTCTCAGTACAACAAATAACATATATTCATGTATTCATACGAAGTACACATATTATTATTTACATGACATACTTTGCATGCTGCAGTGCCATTTTTGCACACTTGTGAAGGTCTTTATCCAAAGGATCTGCAACAAAAAGAAATTCTCATAATACAACATACTCGCAACAAATATTAGATAGTTTACATCCCACAAGGCTCCCTCTTGGGTCCCTATCTATTCTTATAAAAGAAATACCCAAATCGAACATTATCAACAAATTCACATAATTACAGTTGGTGCAACTGTTAAATGGGATGCTTATTACATACCCTTTATCTACTGAGTTCCTATAAATTTAACTGAAATGAAACAGTGGTGTGGTCAAATCGAATCCTATATAATTGTTATTGTCTTATGGTTAATAAAGAATATTATTATTATTATTATTAAATAATATGATTTATCATTTCAGGAAAACCAAGGAATTATTATTGAAAGTGACAAAAAAAACATGAACAGCTGAAGAAATCCAAATTATCAAAATCCAGTAATTGAGATGATTTTTGGGCTATATTTTGCAAAATATCATCTCGATCACATCACGTTCCCGAAAATCCACAAGCATCATACACAACTTAATAATAGCAGGATTTGGGGGAAAAATTCCTCTTTTGACAAGGATATTTCCATCCACGTGGATGGGAAACAGACGGCTTCAATATTATCTATGATGACCTACTCTGGCAGTGATGAAGAACTCAAGACAAGAACTCAGACATCGGTCTGAACATGGCCGCCTCATCCAAATTGAACTGAATTCTGCCGTTAAATCACTTTGTATCTGAATCATTCATTATGAACTGAACAAAATGAACAACACCACTTAAAAAATCCCTGTTTATCATTATCAGGATCTTGAATAAATTCATCTGATAAAGTTCGAAATAAGGTATCTTCGTGTTAATCAATATTGAAGGATTGAAAATTTCGTGAAATATTTTTTACTGACAACTTTCAATAACCTTTAAAAAAATCTGATAATTTTTTGAGGTTGAGATACTATTGTTAAACAAATAGAAATTTCCCAACAATTAGTGTGGGATTTTTAAATGTAACTAAAAGTGCAATTCAATTGTGGTGATCTATTATTATCATTATTATAATTGCAGGTACCATCAAAATATAATTTTAGTGATGTTAGTCAAGATGGTAAAAGTTCCGAAAAGTTTTCTGATAAAATCAGGAAAATCATTGTTTTTGTGAGGCAAATACGTTTGAGACTGATTAATCAGTAATTCGTGAAGAACAGCTGACAGAATTCTTGGTGGTATAGATACTAATTCATTAGAATTAAATACTATTGATACATTATCCATCATAAGTTGAAATCCCAACAAAAACTTAATATTAAATTATCAAAATACACATCGTTTTCATCGACTTATAAATCTTATATATTATATTGAAATCAGAGAACTTACATATTTTATGTTTTCCAACAATAGGATAGAATATTGGAAGAATTATGGGGAAAGAACAAATCAACACATAAGGACTGTTACTTTCACCTTTAGGATACTTTTTTCGATATGATTCTTGTTCCATACAGTCTTCTACAAAGACACAGCCAAGCAGACAACTAGTTGGGTAGTCCTTTGGAAACTTAAGAGTTTTATCTGTAAATTTAAAAAATTAATTTAATTCAAAAACATAAGTTCTACAGCAATGACAAATGCTCATTATTCTAACTATCTTCGATGTAAATGAGTAATTGAAATTCTTTTTAGTAAAAAATATCGTCCAACATTTCAAACTGAAGCAGTTCTCAGTATTCCACCAAATTATCTTTTTAATAATATAAATATAAAACGGGTATATGCCATTTTTTCAAAAAATTATCACACTTGGGAGAAACGTATACAAATTTAGGAATTTGCATGGAAACCAAACTAAACTGAAAATAAATGCTAACTTTGCAATGCAGGAAAGAAAAGATATTTAAAAATTAGCATTTTAAGGGTGTTTGAAGTCTCATCAAATGGTAGTAAGTACTGTCAATATCGATCAATCTACCAAAATATGCTTCAGAAGTAAACAATTAAGAAGTGGAAAAATAAAAAATCTCAATTAAATGGTGTGTCTATGTGACGATATTAAAATATTGTTGCAATAAATACAGTTGTGTGAACATCTTTTCATAATGTAATCCCTCAAATCATGACATTGTTGCCATGTCTCAATTTTTTAAGGATACAATAAGCATGTCAGCTAGATTTTGATTTCTGTCGGGTATATTCATGGCAACGAAAACCCAATAATACTGTCTTGGATGAAATATATAACAAGAGGACGGCAATTGAAACGTTCATTGCAGCTTGTTGGGAGCATGTTGAAACGATAGTATTTCCATCGCCGAACGGAGATTCTTCGTTGTCGATATAGTCTGGTCAGTACAATGACAAAACATTTCTGTTCGTTTTCGTCTTTTGCTAAAAGGAGTGTTTTTCAGTGAATAAAGGGCCAATCCTGAGTTGATTTGTGTAAAAGTTAGTTTTTATTATTAAGCTATGGTGAATGAAGCATTGTGAAATGTGTAAAAGACCATTTGAAGGTGTAAATCAAAATTTCATTTCATGCTTACCTATTTCATGATAACTATCGATAAAGGGAAACCGAATTGGAAAAGAGTAAAATTAATGAATTATGAAAAAACATGTCAATTAGAGCATCGGCTCTTCCCAAAATCATGTGGAGATTCTTCCATCACAATTTCAGGTTTACATTTCATATTATGTTTCCATTATATCTATTTTATCGAACCTCAATATATCTGTGAACATTGCACGACACTGCCTGTGAGGGAAGATGTCTCTTACAAACAAATTTGAAGTCGTGAGCGGCGAGTTACTTATCTAGATTATGTTCTTTGATCGGAGAGTTTCACAATGTATATATTTCAGTTTTTGAATAACATCTCATATTTTGTGCCATATGAATTTCATGTCGCGTGGCTTGTTATAAGTACTCTGAATTCTAGGGCCATGTGGGGGACATTTACCGGGTGTTTCACGTTCACGATGGATGGAACATTAGAAGTATCTGGAGAACGTAACGATAAATCACTCCAAAAATATGTGGCTGTTACTAATCTATTATGCCACTCATACCATAAAGTACTAGCTACTTTCTTATTAGGGTCACAGCTGCATCAGACCATTCAATTTCAGCATACAGCTCAGACGTATGTTCCTCATTATAATGACTGAAACTTGGTTTAGTCAAATGAAACACCCTGTGTATTATTACTTCAATAAATTACCAGATTATGTTGAGGTGTCTGCCTCACTAATTCAGTTCAAAGCCAAATTGTAAGCAACTATTATATGTCTACTAGTATGGATTTAAAAACATCATAACAATTTATTATAGATCATATATGTGAATTTGTTGAACTTTTTACTATATTCATTGCAATTTTGTTCTTATTAGTATTATACCAAAGATTTCAATCCATATGCTTATATTTATAGTTTCATTTGTTGTGATCCTAATTTTAATTCTATTTTAGTCTTTTTTTACATGTGTATTTTTAATGTTTTACTTACAACTGGATGTTATAGTAAGCATTTTATTCTATGTCTGTATTATATTTTAATTTCTATATATTGTAATATATGCCTTCTTATATATTGTTCTTCAGGGTTCCAATTAAATGAAGATCTATCGATCTTATTCGGGAATCCTTTCCAATTCAATTTGGTATACTTTCTCTACACATATTTTTTGGTATTTCATTTCAAAAAATTACTTTCTATTATATCATTAGAAAGGAATGGTTATGCTGAATAGTACAGGCAAGAAAAAGTTGTATGTTCCTATTTAAGTTATGGACCTACAGAGTATTGTTTTTTTCCCAATTTTTCCAATACTTTTTTTGGCGGCTTTTTATAACGCCGACGAATGAAAATAAAATATCACAGTATTAGCAACTGTTATCAAGTGACGTATGGTTTCCATGGCCAACTTTTCAATTTTTGGCTTTCATTTTGCTTCCACGGCCTACTCGGTGAATTTCAATAATAATTTTTTTCTGATCTAGTTTCTGGTTAGATACCAACTTGTGATATGTCATTAGAAAGGGAATTGAATGCTGAATAAAGCGAAAAGAAAAAAAATAGGGTTTCCATTTAAAATAAGAAAGTTCATGTTACTTCCGGTCAGACCGGAAGTTAACTTCGACATGTCAATATGCTCAAATTCTAGCTCTTATGTCATTATATCGACGCTCCAAATTTCACAAACCTACTTCATACAATAACTGAGATATTCCGTAAGCAATACTTCCGTAGCCACCCGGTATATAGCTCAGTTTGTGAGTTGTTATGAAATGTTTTTTAATCATCATGAAATGTAAAAAGTAGTAACAACAAACCTGTCTAGAAAGATGCAAAGGTGCTGAGTCATTTTAATAAATATTCAAAATATTTTCCATAGTTTCCAAACACTTTCTTATGCGAACAGTCAACAGGCCTCTACTACTGTCTTCGAAATGCTCGAGTCACACGATGTTCTAATTCTTCCGTCGTGTTGACCGGTGTTCTGTTAACTCTTTTGCTGAAGAAATAAATGTCTGGAGATGTAAGATCGAGAGATCTGGGAAGACAATTCCATGGACTCAAACGTCAGTGGCGGATCCAGGGGGTAAAGGGGACAATTACCCCCTCAAGCCTCGTCCGAAATGTTCATAATTCGAAAAGCGAATCAGCTTTCACCCAAAAGACATGCAGAATTTAGATGCATTTTCTATCTCAACACTCCTCTTTAACTCGAGTATTGCCGAGCCGACCCGATAAATCGACGGCGACTGCTATCTGATCCATTGATGACTTCTATTGCATTTTGTCCGTGAGGGCGCACCAGCAGGACATATTTTATCATTTCATCATTTCATCATTTCATGTTTTTGAAGGATATTATCGTCCTTTCTGCTTATGCGAGTGCTAAATAAATCAGTTTGTAAATATATTGTGGTGAAACAACAAGTTCACAAATCAACCAGTAGGATATCATTATCTTATTGAATCTCATCTGCGTATTGCATTTTGGGGAGTTTGCTGTAGTCATCGTTTACAGACTATCCTAATTACTACTGAGGGTTACCTTTTTTTCTATTCCTTTGCTATTGATCGTTTCTATATCATCCACAATTTGATTAACTTTTTTTTCTGCTCTCATGTGCATACTCTTCATCTGTTCATAAACTGGAGATGACAGGCTGAAGTTGTAGAGAGAGGCAGAGGTGAAGGAGTCCTTGGTGTAATGATGGATGAGCATGTATTGTGTTTTGTTTCATTCCCTCATTCGCTAAGGACTAAATGGTGGTACTGTAGGTTTTACCGGGTTTTTTCTGCAGTTGAAATAGCAAATGCGCCATCTAATTCTCAAGTCGCCCAGGAGCGCATACAGTGGTAATGTTCCTTCATCTGGGATGATATGCAGATAGTGGGGAGTATCACCATTATACTTTTCATCATTAATTAATTAAATTGAATTTTAATATCAATCCAAAACCAAAAATCATGGTCTATAAGTTTTTTATAACCCGACAATAAAGTATATTATGACTTTGACTTTTACTTTGACATGATATTTAGTATTTTATTGATTTTTCAGACAATGAGTAGGAAAAGATTTTTTTCATAAGCAATGTGGTTTGTTTTATTTATTACAGATATAAAATGTTTTTTTTTATTATTATTTTTATGTTACCAGATATTATTGACTGAATATATCCTCTCAATTTTGTGACATACCGATCGTCACTGTTTTTTATTGTTCCATATATCTATTGAAAATATATTCATATTTCACTGATCTTATATGAGAATTTTTATATGCATTATACCCCTCTTACCATCATTTCATATAGTTCGTCTTGAGATCCTAAATTTCACAAAATTTGTAGTCATAAATTCCATATTCCTTCAGAATCCTATGAATAGTATGAATTGTAGAAAGTTCTACAACTAAATCATGAACCACATTACAAATGGAGGCTTGGGTATATCCGTGGAAGTAAGAGAAATCAATTTGTCCCCATTATCTTTCATAGGTAAATGATTATTCAAACATTTTAAATTTTCTACTCAATTTAATGTATTTTCTCATATCAATTAGAGGCGAACCAGGATACTTTTTATTGAACTATCTTGCATGTTCTCCTTATATTCTCATTGCATTGACCATATATGATGAATGGTTAAATCATAATTATCATCATAACATAATTATTTTCATATGTTCCATAATTTTCACGAGACCCCGAAAAAAAAAAAATTACTTCTGAGCCTCCCTGTACGCTCAAACTGAAATCCGATTCATTGGCAAAATACTTCATGGTCTTATGCAACTTTGATACAAACTGCAAAATTTTGTAGACTCGCATTGTGAGCAAATTTAAAAAAAAAATGTTTATCTCGAGAACTGTCAAAACTAGGTATAGAGAATTATCAAGGAAAGTTATGAGGAATAGTATGATGATTTGAAAAATTATATATTATAATAATATAATAATAATAATAATAACTTTATTATTCCCAAGAAACATAGGCTGCTCATAATAGGGAAATATCAAAATAAATTCGTAAGTAAATGAAGCAACAAACAAACTGTAACAAAATAATAAATTGTCAAATCACATTCATTTTTTAAAATATTGTTTCAATTTGAACTTGAATTTTAAAGAGCATTTGATATTGTTCAATGTGCTTGGTAGTTTATTATAAATGAGTATACCATCGTGCATTATATTTCTTTTTCCAATTTCAGTTTTGATTCTACTGGTTTGCAGTTCATGAACATTTCTTGTTCCGTGATTATGAATTGCAGTGCAATGAAAATTTAAACTGGTATATTTCTTTTTAATTCTGCTAAGATGAATAAATGAACAAACTCCTAATTTATAAAGTGAATCCAAATTCAATTAATTTTTTGGTCTATATAAATTTTCAGTAGGTTCTAGATGAGGTAATTTATATATGCATTTGATTGACTTGTTTTGAAGTTTTTTAAGTGGTTTTAGAACAGATGCTTTGGCAGATCCCCATATAGAAACTAAATATTGTAATCTCGAATATATGAAACAGAAATAAATGTTCATCAAAATTTTTCTGTCCAAGTATCCTCTAATTTTGTAAAGAATTCCGATTATGGGTGATATTTTTTTTCGGATAATTTCTATATGTTTTTGCCAACTGAGGGATTCATCAATATAAAAATATATATATAAAAATTTTATAGAATTTTTGTATATTATATGATTATTTTCAAATTGAATTGGTGTAAAGGTGTTTCCCATTTTTTTTGATATGAATATGTATGAGGATTTAGAAAAATTTTATGTTAATTTATGATACTGCAACCATGAGAAGATTCTGGATAGATCATACTTGATATTATTTTCAATGAATTTTAGATCAGGTCCAAAATAAACTATTGTTGTATCATCTGCAAATAATTTAAGAGCACCTTTCAATTCCAAAAAAGAAATAGAATTGATATAAATCAGGAATAGCACAGGTCCCAACACAGATCCCTGTGGTACTCCACAATTCACATTTTTGTACTGACTTTTATTTTCTCCAATGCGCACGTATTGTTTCCTATCAGTCAAAAAGTTTTTGAACCAATCAAAAACGTGCCCTCTGACACCAATTTTCCCAATAGAATTTCATGATCAACAGTGTCAAAAGCCTTGCATAAATCGAGAGACAATATGGGGTGTTCCATCTGAGTAGCTACTACTTTCTGATACAAGCGGCAACACTGTATTGATGAACATATTTTAGACTGATAGATTTGATTACCTGTGCCCACAAATTTCAGAAAAGATTTGTTGTTCTGTGAAAAGCCAGATATGCTATATCGCCCCATCACAGAAATTCCTTAAAATTCAATGAACCAATACTATATGTTGTCTCCCCAGGCCACGATCTTTCATTCCCTACAAAGAAACCGGTAATGCTTGATGTTCTTCGCCAAATTGAACCAATTGCAATGAGGCACAATACGAATATTAGGAAGCCTCTAGGGATCTAAATGAAAAGACGTGCAACATGTGCATTATATCTCATGGCGCTAAACGTGTAAATGAAATATTAATAGCATCTATCTTTGATAACATCATTCTTAGCTTTCCACAGCTTCAGACCGAATACAGAATGGAACCTAATTTCGCGTTATTTTAGTTCCAATATAGCGTTATTTTAGTTCCAATATAACGATATTTTGAATTTGCCGCCAAGAAAAACCACACATCACATGGAGCAATAATATCAAATTTGTGTGATGTTTGTGAAGTACCTAATAATATGGATAGTGACAAATATATAAAATAAATAATCACTCAACCTTGATAGTATTCTTTGTAAAACGCCTCCAAAGCATCAATTTCCTCCTCTTCAGGCACTTTAGCAGCAGCAGCAATCCATAATCGGCCCCTGTGATCTGTTGGCCAGGTTCTTCCTTCGTGTCTACAAAATAGAAATAATAAAAGCACACGACTTTGTTCTTCACAAAAGAAATCATAGAAGAAAAGAAAAAAACACCAAAAACAAACAAGTACACCTGCCACAATAATTTTGTGATATTTTTGTTTTACGATTCACTTAGGTTTTTGGGCAAAAAGTCCTTCAAAAACAGAGCTTGTGCGAGCAAAGTAAATTCAGGACCTACAATTTATATACAAGTGGATTCCGAACCACTTTAGCTTAGTGGTAGGCAGTGGAGACTGAACCCGAACCGCCTGGGTGAGATGCAAACACTCCAACACCACGACCACTTCGCATTGATACATGGCTTCATCCAAAGACTTGGACTCAATGAATTAAACAACTTTGGTAATACCTGCTCCATGAACAGAATAATCCAGTGTTCATCCAATACAAGATGTTTGTTGGAGTATTTGAGGGTGCCTGCATCAAGGAATCAAACAAGAATACCTCGAGTACAAAGGTTGGTTTAATCGATCGTGGATTTGATCAAAAATCTAAAGTCATTTACTGAAAAATCTACTTGAACAGAATGACAGAGAAACCTAATCAATACATAACAGAGATAATTTTAAGTGAAAGTGGGAATGCTCGAGAGTCATGGTCTAGATTCCTGAGTGTAGGCAACTCTGAAATTGTAGATATCTTTGTTGGTCAACTGAAATCTACATGGAAATGTACGTTCTATGGTTAGTTTTCAGTCAACTTTGGGATCTTAGTTTACAAACTGTGATTTTTTAGATGGACATTGTATTGATAGTGTGTAAAGATACAAAATGTAGATGGTACAAAACTTGCCATATGGTATGATTGTTGAACTCATACCTGGTCGACAGGAATTTCAAAGTTAGAGTGAATGGAACCAGCTCCACAGTGAGAAAAACCGCAGCAGGAGTGCCGCAGGGTTCGATCCTGTCGACACTGTTGTACTCGCTATATACGCACGAAGTTTCCAATGCATGACAATACCTAAACGGCAATTTACGCCGATGACAGGGCCACTTACGCACAGGCGAACGTCACAAACGAAGCCACCGTGCACGTAAAGAGCCATCTGCAGAGGAAAGTCGTGCCATATATGACGAAGAACAAGATAGTGATAAACCCAGCCAAGGCGGATCTTATGAACTCCAGCAAGAAAGTGAAACATGAAACGTGGAATTTTCAGTTGGATTCAGGCCTTTGAACACCGAGATTACGCACACTAAGTCAGTGCGGTACCTGGGGTTATAGCTGGACAAAAAATTGACCTTTGGTAAACATGTCAATTTGACAATCCAGCGCGCCACAGTAGCGGCTAAAAGAATATACCCGTTCATAGCGAGGAATTCCAACCTGAAGATGGAGAACAAAGTGTTGATTTACAAGCAAGTCATCAGAACAACGATGACATATGCATGTCCACTGTACTGCAGCATTCCCAAAACAACAATGTTGCGTTTGGAAATGATGAGGAACAAAATATTCAGTATTGTAACCAACAGTGATACATTCCATAATAAAACTATAGTTCAAAATATTTTCACTGAAAACAATTTATCCTTGGAACAGAATGTGAATTACTATTTAATATTCAACTGCCCTTACATTTTCACTCCGGCTACCAAAAGACTAGCATATGGTTGATGCATGCTCAAGCAGAGCCCGTGGTCCATGGTAACCATAAGATCCTCATCGAATACCTTTGTTCCATAGTTTATGATAGGCATTGCAGAATCTTCCTGCGCCAAATCTTCTTCGATGCCTATTGGCTTCTTATGACGCATCTGGATAAGAAGGTTCACCAAATCTTCATTGACATTCTGAAATAATTGAAGGAATGCAAACTATTTTCAAGTACTAAAATTACTGTATAACAATTTATTTCTCAAGTTGTGATTCCAAAGACATCAAACACAAGAATATAGGTATATTCTTGAATAAATAATATAACAGAAATAAGAATAACTAACCGTATTTCTGCTCCTATCGTAGGTGTGTTGAGATTGTTTCTGAATATTTTTATAAATCTCTTCCACTTTTTTCAGATGCTCCACAGAATCCTGCAGAAGCCTCTCTTTTATTTTCGCATCCTCTTGGGTAGTTTGAATAACTCTTCTAGTGGCAAGGTCCAGTGCGATAACCATTTTTTGTTTGCTTTCCTTGTCGCTGTTCTTTTTAGAGTTTATTTTGAAATAATCATTATCATCATCAAATACCTTATTTTCCTTGGGCCTTGAAAAAAATGTTGTGAACTTAATCATCAGGAGACAACAAACCAAAGAATTGTTCATAACATAGAGTATAATTAAAAAATGATTAGATCCTTCTGATTTATTAAGTAACCCTTTTATGAAAAAAATTTGAATATCATTACTCAATTATGTGAATCATAAAAATCTTATCTAGCCTCCATAGTTGTGGAGTTATAAAAGAAAATTGAAAAAAATGGAAAATTCTTCTGCCTAAATATTTTCATTTACTGAGGATTGTTGACTTCTGGCACTTTGCCATAATAACTTATTGTAGACTAGTTATCGTACAAATTGGGACTTTCAATTTTCAAAAGCGGACCTGTATTGGCATCGTATTTTCATCTGAACTACATAGTGTTCTCGAAATATTGAACTAATACCAGTAAAATTTCAACAATTTTTCAATTACCTAACAGTTGTAGATGAAAAAGATCGCTTCTTATTCTCTGGTATTTTTCAATTTTTAATAGCAGTTGGGAATAAAAAAAAAATATTGGTAATAGTTCAATATTTCCAACGCTTTGTAGTTCAAACGAAAATACTACGCCAATACCTTGGCATTTATAAAAATGCAATAAAAAATACAGGTCCGTATTTGAAAATAAAAAATGTAGGGTGGCCCCCAATTTTTATGATTCCTTGTATATAATTTTTACTCACATATTTTCTGTATAAATCTGAGCAAAATATCCTATGACATATATATTATTAATATCAAAATATGTGTGTATGTTATTGATGCAAAGTATGTTCAGATAATGAATATTCCGAGATTTTCTGATTCATTCATGTAGCCGAGTGCTCAGAATTAATGCTTTTCAATCATTCTGGCCTGTCGGTCGTGGGTTCAAAGCCCAGCAATATCAGTTTATTACTCTGATGGCCTGAGGAAGTGCTAGGAATCGCACTTTAAAAGGTAAGACCTTATTAATTCTTGGCTCACACGAGGTTCGACTTCTGATGGCTGTCGTTCGTAGGGGGACGACAGCTGGTTAACGAAAAAAAAAATTTAACAAAATTTTTTTAACAATTCAACATTTTTAACAAGTTTATGAATTAGTCATAAATATATTGTAACGATTTAGAGACCGGCCCCGAGACCGGCCCCGAGACCGGCCCCGAGACCGGCCCTGATCTAATTAATTATGCACCCTTGTTCAACTACAACTGCATATCTGCTGGCGTACGGATCGCCGAGAACAAGCTGGAATAAATCGATTGTTCGATACCATTCGAAGAGCCATCTAGATGAAATGTTCTATACTCCTGAATAATCTAGAGTTGGGAATGGAAACTGCTAGGGAGTATATAAGCGGGACAGTCAGAATGGAGTAAGTTACAGTTCCAGAGTTCGCAGATAGAGACTGACACCTTAGAAATAAAATAGTGAAGTAATGTTTTAGTGAATAATTGTTGTAAATAGTGTTTTAAATAAATTAGGAAAATTAGTTAGTGCAGTTTTACTACAATATGAAGTTGATCGTTGAAATTTTTCGAAATTATTGGGTACTGTTGTCCAATTACTCGTCCTATTCGTTCGCTTGAACTCAACCAGCTTGATACTTATCTTTAGAGATAAAAAAATAATTATGGAAAATATTACATACAGAAGTTGATACAAATGAGAAGTCACGAATTTGCATATGTTGTATCTGCAGCAATATGTCAATAGCCGGTTTGAAATGTAAATTTTCAATTTTTCAAATTAACTGTTATCTCCGACAAAAAACACTTTTACTACATTTTTTATCAATATAAATTATTCTTCATCATAATTCACCACTTCACTTATTGTTCAGCTTATCACAAAGTAGTAATTTACTGAATTTTGTGAAAACAGCTATCTGATCCCAATCCACAAAACTGGGGAGGACAATTTCCAGAATTACCAAGCAGTTTGAAATCATGAAACACTTTGACTACCTCGTTACTAAGCAAGAAACATGGGGTATAGAGAACATATAATGAATTACATAACATGGCTGCTGGGAAATTAACAACAAATGTGTTATCATGAAGCAATTTTATATCACCACATGGACATAGGACTGATTGGTATCTAAAAAACTTTGAGTAAGTATATTGGATGCAAATGCTATAATTCTCTGGCAGAGCATATACAAAATGCATCTTCTATTCATATTTTTTTCTTTTTTATTTATTAATATACAGTGTCATTCCCAAAGTATGCACCATATGGAAAACTTATTTATTAAGGGTTTTTCGACGAAAAGTTATTCCTGATAAAAGTTTGTGCATCCCCCAAAACTAAACATGCACCAACAAAATACAGTAAAACACACGTAATGTACGAGGAGCCTTCAAATATTTGATTTTGTGACAAGAGTAGAGTACTCTTATTTTGAAAAATCTCGGGAAATGTTATTCAGAAAAGTTGTTCAGCACTAAAAAATACATCTAGTTTTGGAGTCATGACCATCTAAGTGAAGTTTTATTTTTTTACCCATTTTCTTTAAATGGGGACTACGAAAAAAATAATTTGCTAAAACGATAAATAGACACCATCCTGTATACGACGGTTCATTTTAAAAGCCTGTAATATTACAAATTACACAACTATGGTGTTAACCATGGTCAATTTTTCTGAGGAGTAAAATAATTTTCAAATTTTTTGGTGCAAAGTTATTTTTATTTTTTGTTGACACCAAAAATTACTCAAAATTATACAGTTTTGTAACAAGAACTTGATATTCAATAATATTAAATCACAAAACATCAAAATAAAATAGGTATTTCGGAACAAACTCATTGAATTTCTGGAGATTTTCTTGTCCAAAATAACTCTTATATTCGCTTTAAAAACGAATGCATGTTTCCCAAAGAAGTATTTTACATCTCAGTATGATGTCCATCCCGCAACATGCACAGTTCGGCTCTTCTTACACAATCCTTGACTGCATTCGTAATGTGCTCCGGTTGAATAGCCCTGACACAATTAGTAATTACATTTTTTAAATGTTCTCTATCCCTAAATCGACGATGTTTGTAAACTTCGTTCTTCAATGAACCCCATAAGAAGAAATCCATTGGGGTTAAATCTGGTGAGCGCGCTGGCATTGGATATTCTGAGTAACGTCCTATCCATTTTCCATTGAACGTTTCATTTAAAAATTGTCCTATTGCAACACTACATTGAACACTAGCTCCATCTAACTGATACCAAATTTTTTCTCTCTGTCTACGCGGCATTTGATTCAAAATTGGTAATAAATCTTGTTGTAAAAATTGCAAATATCGGTTGGCATTAAGGTTTCCATCAATGAAGAAGGGACTAATCACATTATTGTTCAACAGTCCACATAAGACATTTACCTTAAATGAGTATTGGTCCTTGCACTCTATAGTGAAATGAGGGTTTTCTAAAGCCCACCATCTACAGTTCTGTGAACTTACGGTTCCATTAGTTGTAAATGTTGCTTCATCAGTCCATAAAATATTTATTGGGAACCGTGCGTTTTCTTCGTATTCTCCCTGATACCATGCGGAAAACTCAAATCGTGGGATAAAATTACTTTCTTTTAGGGTATTTATAAATTTTGGTTTGAAAGCTTTGAATTTATTTCTTCTCAAAATTTTTTGTACGGTAGAAATAGGTACATCAAGAGATGTTGATATTTGTTTAATCGATGTCTTACCATTTTCGATGACACTTAAACACACTTTCTCTTCCACTTCTCTAGATACCTTTGCAGCTGAGTGAGGTTTATTGAAATTGTTATTAATACTGCCCGTTTCTTTAAATTTCTTTAAAATACGGGTAACTGTAGTGTGATTTACCTTGCGATTAGGATGCCTGGCATTAAAAACGTCTGTTACTTGTCTGCTTAGAGTATTTTCCCCACACAACAATATGATCTCAACTTTTTCATCTTTTGTAAGCATCTTGATATTATTTAAATAGTACTTATTATCAAACGATAACAAAATAAGCAATAACAATAACTACGTAATGAATATTCAGCGAATATGTCACGTACTTAATGTCAAACATACGTTTGGTTTCAAAGCCAACTTAAAACACTTATTTTGGACAAGAAAATCTCCAGAAAATTAATGAGTTTGTTCCGAAATACCTATTTTATTTTGATGTCTTGTGATTTGATATTATTGAATATTAAGTTCTTGTTACAAAACTGTATAATTTTGAGTAATTTTTGGTGTCAACAAAAAATAAAAATAACTGCACCAAAAAATTTAAAAATTATTTTACTCCTCAGAAAAATTGACCATGGTTAACACCATAGTTGTGTAATTTGTAATATTACAGGCTTTTAAAATGAACCGTCGTATACAGGATGGTGTCTATTTATCGTTTTAGCAAATTATTTTTTTCGTAGTCCCCATTTAAAGAAAATGGGTAAAAAAATAAAACTTCACTTAGATGGCCATGACTTCAAAACTAGATGTATTTTTTAATGCTGAACAACTTTTCTAAATAACATTTCCTGAGATTTTTCAAAATAAGAGTACTTTACTCCCGTCTCAAAATCAAATATTTGAAGGCTCCTCGTACATTACGTGTGTTTTACTGATTTTGTTGGTGCATGTTTAGTTTTGGGGGATGCACAAACTTTTATCAAGAATAGCTTTTCGTCGAAAAACCCTTAATAAATAAGTTTTCCATATGGTGCATACTTTGGGAATGACACTGTATATTACCATATTGATTTAGTTTGTAGTATCCTGTGCTTTCTTATATACCTCTATCAACCCTTTTTGACTTTTTCACAATTTCTTTGTATTTTTGTATAAATCAATTACCTACTGAAATGAATATTTATATAAATAATATTAAATATCATTATTATTGAATGATTTAGACAACAGGTCTCTAGTCAACGTTGATCTCTCGCTTGAAAAACCACTTGCTTTAGGAACCAATGGGATGAATTTTTTTGTAATGGTAATTTTCTTGCTAAAAAATATTGTTGAGGCACTTTCAGATTTTGAGATAGTAATATAGGCAATAAATAATCCCAAAGAGTCAGATCAATTTGGTGGGACATAATACCTGCCAGGTGATTGAGATTATATTTTATAATCCGTCTCTACCATCCATTTCGAAGAACAGCTCATATACGCTTTCTCTCACACCTTAAGCTAAACATAGCGCTGTTCACTCGCAAGTATATAATATATTCTTAATCATCTGGGAGGTATTATATCCCTGCAAATCGATCTGACTCTTTGGGATTCCATATTTTTTAGTTCCTAGGTATATTACTCCCCCAAAATATCAAAGTGCCTCAACAATATTTTTTTTTAGCAAAAACATCCTTACAAAAAAATCCGAGGATTGGTTAAGCCCCACTCCCCTTCAGCCCTGTCTCCACTCAATTTTGTATTCACCAGTGCTTGGACTGATAGATGTTACAGTATAGTAACTTCATTTTGTTTTCATATTCACATTCTAAGCTAGTGATAGCATGTCAATGACATGCAGAGGACATCAGATTGTGAAAATACAATTATACGTTATTAATGTGAACAGTCAAGAATAGTACCCCTGGGAATAATTTTTGACAGCAATATGTTCAACTCATTGTTATGGTTCAAATGCTATGCTTCATACAAAGAACCACATTTGACCATTCTCTCTTCTTGTACCACTTAGAACACTAAAACATAGCAGAATTTGTTGTAGTCTTCAATATAATTGTGATTTTATTATTATTCTAAAACTTATGGACAAATGAAAAGAGAAAAAGGAATAGAAAAGAGTTGAACATGATCTATGTTTCTTGCATAAACTAATTGATGGTTGCACAACCATCATGATTTCTGGTCAACTGTTCAATTCTGTACATCGGAACTATAAGACACTATGTCACATAAACAAAAAGTGTGGTAACAGGCCAAAAACCATTTGATTGCTTCTATATTTGTGTGCATCAACTTTACAAATTATCTCTTAATTTTTGTTTAGTGGAGCCAGGACATAGTGTTATATATCTCTAGAAAGGGTATTGAAAGGTAGATATGGATACATATAAAACTCATGTCCTCAAAAAATTGAACATAGTGTCTTATAGTTCCGATGTACAGAATTAGATTTTAATAGACAAACTCAAATCTTGAATTTGTTCAACTTGGGTCACCAAAAGAATGCCCAAAGTATTAGGAACAGCAAATGAATTGTTAAATTAACTTAACATTTTTCACTTCAAGTTCTGCATTTAAACATGCTGTCAAATGAAGTAACACTACTTGCAGTTGTTATGGCAGTGTTTTCAATCATTATCTCTTTCAGTGTCTAATTGATGTAATTATTATTTGGAAACATAAAAAATTTAATAAAAAGGATATTCATATTTATTCATATAACTGATTCAATCTGAATTAAATTGTCTATAAATAAATAAGTAATTTACTGTTCTATAAGTTAGAACGAGTTAAGAATCACCTTGTGTAGGATCAACCTGCCAGAAGTAGTGTAACTTAATGAATATTATACCAGACACAAAATCCTTCTCTTATAAATATCCATTTCATATATTATCAAATAGTCCACAATCAATTAATATATACAAACTATATTTTAAACACTACATTATCCAGTGATTCATTGTTGATTTTCTAGGGCTGCAACAAATTCACCGCGCTGTTTTTCCTGTATTGCTCTGATGGCACTTTCAAACTCTTCCTTTCTAACGGGATCTTCGGGAGGATATATTTCTCTCTTTGTGTTCACTACCCATTCCTCAAAATACTGGGGCTGATTGAAATAATGAAACAGAGCAACTGGGAAGGTGACATATATAGCCATTTTGGCTATTTCCAATGTCCAATGCCCCATAATGATAGTTCAACTGTGAGTTATTGGTAAACTATTAAATATCTTATTGCAACAACAAAGTCTTGACAACTTCAGATACCACCAAGAAATAAATTAGGTTAGGTTGAAAATGAAAACTGAAATACAAATCACATAACATCACAGACACACATGATATGATTTCAGATGTCATTCATGGGCCATGGCATACGTCGGATGCTCCGAGCAATAAAAATTGCTCGGAGGTCGGATGTGAAGTGTGGAGTGTCTGTGGTTGAAATTTTCAACTTGAAAATAGCCGTGGCTAGACTCCCAGTACCGGGGTATCAATACAAAGTATCTGGAAATCAGCATTTGATATAATTTGGGCTTTTCTCAGGATCTCAGGCAGCATAGCATATTTCGCAATTGAAAAATTTATTCATCTTCAGTTCTATGTATTTCACTTTTCTAAAAATTATTTTGCATTTTGTAATGCTTCGTAATGAGGGAGTTCTCTCATGGTTGCCAACTTAGTTTTTTTGTATGTAAACTATGAAACTCTTATAGGACTGTTCATACCTTTATTAGTAAGCAATGGAATCGTATAAAGGTGAAACCATACCCCAGCGATTTTTCTGCAAATAAAATGGCTGCCAGACATGCCGCAAGAAAGTTCAAATATTTTAACTTTTTGCGAATTCGCGCAAACCACGGAACAACAGAATTCATATCAAATTATTCTATGCCTCCGCCATATTGGTTCAACTAACTTGAAAAATATCTTCAGATGTTGGATCATTAGTTTTGATTGCAAAAAGATTTCATTTGCATTTATAAGATTTTACAATCAATTATGAAAGATTTATAGTGTTTGTCAAATAACTGGGGACAAAACTGAAGAGGGTGTCTTCAGGTTTGGAACTATTTCCTATCTGCAAGAAATGCTCTTGCTGTAACTGAGTTATGTATTATATAGATATACATATTATTTGCCACATTCAACGTTAAAGCCGGTTTGAAAAATCAGATACGTTCGAGATCACGATTTTGTATCCATATTCAAAATAATTTTGTTAAAATCAAATCTCGCTTCTGCAATGATCTGTTAATATCTTGATGCAAACTACCTATAGCACTCCAGAGCATCCTGCTGCGGGTTACTGTTAAAGCGGGGTGCAAAATTTTGGTTCTGACTTTTTTCAATCTGCTGAATCTTCTGACCACAGATTTTTGATATTAGTTATACTATAACTGCATTTTTGTTATTTGTTGTTGAAGATAGGTAGGTACTCAGCTTCTAGATATAACAATAACATGGTATCGATGTCATTTGCATGCAGAATTGTAAAATACTCCAATATATGTAATGTTATTTTGGGAAACATTGAGTTAGCATTACCCTTTACAGCCAACTTCTTCCATGTTTAACTGATATTTTTAAAAATGGAAAACAAGAAAATTCCTAACCCAAAGTACCGAAAATGACATTTTATGATTCATCATTCACCCCAATATTTTTGGGATGTGTACGAAAGAACCGGGACATATATTTCAAAAAATTTTCAAATCACCATGTACAAAATGTATGAATTGTGATTAATGATGGAATGAGAATAGTATATTGCATGCCCTATTATTATCAATATTTCATTATTAATTCGAATTTTCAGACATTACTAAAATGTTTTTATTTTTCACTTTATACATACTGATATAATCTGCACCATCTGAATGATACTTAATAATATGAAGGTACGTTGATGATAAGAGCGAAAAAATGCAGTTGGCACTTTCAAATCCCGATATAATAATTAAATAAAAATTACTGATTTTTAACTTGAACGCCCTGTATTTCAAAATATATCCAGCAACGAACTTTGCGATTCTGCGCGTTCAATCAGTACATCGAATACTACAATATATGTACTGAAAATTCAGACAATTTCACCGAGAATCATTATACCTATAAAAAGTGCAGGGTCCTTTGCTCAACTCGACTACAAAACAACATATTTGAGAATCATCAAGAAGATAGGGAAACAAAAAATAGCTAGTGCCATAACCATTGAAAACAAATCTTCAACTGTAAATTATTTCAATTAAGCCATGAATCTTTGTAAATATACCTAAGGATACAACGAAAGTAGTTTTGAATTGCTTTTTTGTTAAATTTAGCTGTACAAGTTAAGTGATGCTTGAATGTTATTTCTTCAAATCAAAAATATTTAGACTTCACAACAGTTGTGCGTATCTATCGAAAATAAAGAATTTTTATTTTGAAGAGGTCAAACTGAACCTCTTATTTTCTAAGCTGAATCATTCTCATGAACAGCACACGGAAAATTTGGGTTTTCAAAAAGTGATTATAATCTGATTGGTATGAAACATTCTGTCCTACACGGCTTCTGATTCTTGAGGCATTGTAAAATATTAAAATAAATGTTTCAATAAATTATACTTACTTCATTATTGATTTTTGCTTTCTACTATTTGCATCAAACAATTCGTCGCCTCTTACAGAAATCTGAAATCAACAAATGAAATGACATCATGCAAAGAAATGATAACAAGTGTTTCACCATATTTCCACAAAAGAGGCAAGGACCAGGACCCTCCTCCAAGCAATGAATCCTTCCACATACCAGACAATTATTCATAAAGTCATGTTCCTGACCTAAACAATCACATATGGATTGACCTAAAAAAGTATGAATATTAAAACGTTACCTACCTATCTGTACAGGACAGCTAATAATGCTGTGATATGCCTGTCTCTTCTAATCAGTTTATACTATATTCTTATGTAGTTTGAATTCTTCCATCACGAAAACACAAGTAAATTTGGTTTTGATATATGGTTTGGGTATGGAAGTTCTCAAAACTATCTGAACTCTTGGATTAAACTCAAACTGAAGACAACCATATGTGAGTTTTTCTGTTAAAATTTTCCAGTGTTCCTACCTTCCTTTTGTTTCTCCTTTGTCTGGTAGGTGTTAATATCCTTGAATTTGGTTTTTCCCTTCTTAGAACTAGGAGGAATCTGTTTACGAGCATCCTGAGAAGCTGAGTTTTTAGATTTAACCTCTGTACTAGAATTGATTCTCTTCTTGAATATAATCTGGCGTATGCCCTCGTAGGAGGTTTTATGAGCACTATTAGTTTTATCCACAATATTTTCCATGAACTCTGCGAAGTCCTCTTCTTGTTTTATACTTTTGATGTAGCTAAAAAAAACTGTATCACCACAATGATGTACATAAAATGTTAGACTTACCTGACAATATCATTGGACACATCGTTTCCCAAAATCACCCTCAGGTGATTAACAAGAGCTGTATTTTCACTCATAATTGTAAACGTCTTCAAAATTCAAAAGTGTTATAATAGTTGATATGTTAAAATAATAATAAACCACATAACTAACATAACCTCACGTATCCTCCCAACGTCACATAGCTGTCAAAAATAAAATTACACTGGATGGTGGATGTGGATAGTATACCGTCTACCGGTACAATTATAATATGGAGCTAGTTTTGCTTACACGTGATCCAAGCGAATTCTACTGAATCTGCGTGGCCGTACATTTTGAAAATATCAATTCAACTCAGTTTGTTGTGCATTGAGAAAATACAAGCCTGGAGCTAGTTCTATTTAATTCTTGTTGAAACGATGTTTCCGTCTATATAGGGTCAGTGGCGAGTTTGACTCGTTCGTTCATTACTTGGTCCATTTAGCTGCCCTACTTGCTGTTGCAAACAGTGCTGTTCATTTTGTTTCGCGTAAAAATATTTCGCGGATGTATTGTTTACAATTTAAAAAATGAACTATATGAAAATTCAACACACTAACCTTTTTAAATGCCATTCCATCTCGTTCGGGACCTACCTGAAACAAATAAGTATGTCCTCTTTCAATCGATTTCGTGGCAGACTCCAAAAATCATTTTAGTCGTTTATTAAACCCAAAATATGTCAGAGCTTATCCAGAACAACTACCCCAATCTACCCCGTATAAGGGCTGCAAATCAATTCTATTTACTTTTGATCTGAGTATCTAAAATGCTTTCAATAAATCTTCAAATATCAAAAGATAATTCGGGAATGGAAGGACCGACAGATTATCAATATACAGAGTGTTTATTAAATTTTAGACTTTGTATAGGGTTCGTACAGGCTGTGCAGCCTCACAAGCAACTCGACCTGCAAGGTCTCTTGTGCGTGACCCTTTTATATTCAAAACACGGGATTCTGAGACTTCGTGCGAACTTTATCAGTTTCCTAGGAGCTAAGTTCCTATGATGTCGTAGTAGTATCTTTTTTAATTGATACCCCAGAGAGCAGTAACCAGTACTCCCGTTACCAATTTTGAGTCTTTTTTGTCGCACTTGAGAAGCTGTTTAGCTTTCCTTGGCAATAGGCTCACTAGCCTTTTCGCTTGTCTTTGCCCTGGAGCCGTATGTTTGAATTTTAATGCGTGCGATATCAATGTTATATCTCTCTGCAATGTGCGGTGTTTGTATCGCTCTGTGTCACTTCAAATGCATGAAAATGATTTCGCATGAACTCGAACATACGGTCCCTGGCACTTTATTCCAGTGAGATTTGATATCTTCAAATTTCCATCGTTGAAATTCATCTTTTAAGAGGGCTTTGGAGAGTCCACCAAAGGGTTCTATACCGGGAAGTGGTGTATTTATTAAGTACTTGTATAAAAATCGAAGGATAAATCTAATAATTTCAAGAAGAGGTGGTATGTGGTCCAGTGGCTAATAAGGCATCTAGAAGGGGAAGATCTGACTCGCTTCAAACAGACGTTCGAGTCTCCGGTAGGTGAAAATCTTTTTTCTCAAGTGCGAGATGAGTTGCCTAGATACCAATCCCTACGTCTGGTGCTAGTACGAAGTGCGCACCGACCACCCGGAGTGTTGCTGTAGGTTTTTCGCATATAGCTGAATTGTGAATACACCACCAAAAACATCAGTAAGTCGCCCGGAGTGCCACGGCAAATAATAATAATAGTCGTCCTCTACCCGCACAGGCTATGCCTTTGGGTACACTCTATGAGTGTTAATGAGGGAGTATTATTATTGTTATTATTATCTACACCACAGTATCACACTTGGCCAATGCCACAGTATGTTTCCCAAGCATTTTTTTCGAACAATATATCTTCAGAGGGTAAATCATGACTTTGCCGAGGTGCGGAAAATTAAAGTAACTTCAGAATGAAGTATCAACGTCATGAGTCGGATGGTATTGGATATATTCGATAAGAACGGCTGAACTGAAAATAGGTGTATGAAAATTCATTTTATTTACAGGGGGGTTGAATTTCACAGAGAAGAAATAAATATGAAATTGTGTGTCAAATACAGAATTTTTCTATTTTCTATGTCGTTTTTTTTATGTATGAAGATGCTGAAAGATCAAATAATTATTGTTTTGAAGCATAATTATTGAAATTGATTCCTACCAAGCGACCCGTCTACATTTTCTCCTTGCTACGAGTACTTTCAGATTATAGATATGCGGAATATGTTTGAAATACGCAGTTAGTAATACCTTAATGATATAACGATGTAGGCATATGAAGTTAAGATCATGGCCGCCACAAGTATAAACATATTGATTGATATGAACAGTAATACGGGGAGAGTTCTTACACCTAAATTAATGAAAAAGGTTCTTTTTGACATAAGTTGAAAATATCTGTATTTCCCACATAAGTTCATATAATATATCCTCTGTAAAAAATGGAGAAAAAATGAGGAAAATTAATATTATCCGAATAACATATACCAGAGACACATTTAAAGGGTATTTCGATATTCACTCCGATTAGTTTTTTATTAATAAATGAGGTCGGATAAACCTATGACACCATCGAAAAAGTCGTGGAAGTCGAAAAGGATAAAGTCGATAATTTTGTTGTTGCCAAATTCCGAAAAGACTGGAATTTGCGCTTGAAATTGAGTGTTTTCCTTGCCTATTGCTGTTTTACTAGTGTTGTTCTGTCGATAGATACAATTTGGGAAATGTTTTTCTGCTATTGTGGGCCTCAAAATAGAACGAGAGCTTCCGGTGTCTATCAATAATTTAATTTTGGTGTGTTTGATCTGGATGTAAGGAAGGGCATTGTTAGATGATATATTGATTTCGATTAGGTCTGGTTGTTTGAATAAGATCCTGTTACTTGAAAATTTTCAATTTCATTGATTGCTGGTCGGTGGATCAGCGGTCTAATGCACAGGCCGTTCGAAACTCCAGCATAGCGATAGTCGGTTCGAATCCGATGTAGGTACGAGAATTTTTCTCAACTACTTTATATCGGATTCGATAGGCGGCCGCATGCCTTGTTGAAAAGCAAGTGTATTGTGAGTTGTCTAGATGCCAATCTCGTCTAGTGCTAGCTTGGAGTGCACACCGACCACCCGAGGTGGTGCTGTAGGTTTTCCGGGTTTTCCTACAGCTGAAAAGTGAATACATCACCTGAAACATCAGTAAGTCGCCCCGGAGCGCCACGGCAAATAATAATAATAGCCGTCCTCTACCCGCACAGGCTATGCCTTTGGGTACACTCAACGAGTGTTTATGAGGGAGTATTATTATTATATATTATTATTATTACTCGTTATTGTCGTATTGATTTTCAGAATATAGAGCATGATCATTGTCGTCATAATATGGTAGAACTTCAATGTCATTGTACTTTTGGCTATCATCATCCTCATATTGATTTGTGTATAACTCTTCGAATACATATTTTGGAGTTTGATAATGATTGAATGGTCTTTGATCGTGAATGTGGTTCTGAGTGGGATATCTTTTAGTAAATCCATGTATAATTTTCGTAACTACTGACATAGGAGTTTGTTTGGGGAGTTGATTTGTTGGTATTTCATTTGGTTTGAATACATTTTGGGGTGGCCCAAATGTTTCTAGATTTGTTGGGAATCTCCTGGGCGGTAATTGCCGAGGCTGTACATTATTAATTGGTTGCGATGGTCAACCGGGTTTCGAATTTGGATGCAGAGAAAAATTTATTCGATTGAAATTTGGGTTATTTGGGAAATTGAACGAGTTTTGATGATTTGCATTGAGCTGATAAGATTGATTTGGGGAATTTTGGTAATTTCCTGGCTTATTTATAGGAGAATAACTTCTATTAAATTTTTCTGTACTACCGTTCAAATTACCGTAAAGTTTCTCAAAATTTTCAAAATCGGTTACATAGGCCATAGCATCTTCTAATGATTGGGGTTTTATGAGATGCATATTATTTTTTAATACCCCTGTGCATCCTGCGATGAAAGTATTAAGAGCAGTTTTATCATAATGGCTAGTTTTACAAAGTTTGTCGGTTTCTGAAAGATTTGTATCATTACTAATTCGTTGAGCAACGCTACTTTGAAGCAACTAACGTATACTTTAAATCTCCTCTGTATATATAAAAGAATAGGTACATATTTTTTGATTTAGTCAGCTGATCTTATCGGATATATCCAACAAAGAAACTTCAATTTACAAAATGCTTAGAAATGATACTGTTACACTAGCGTGTAATACTTTGGTGTAGATACATTCCTGATATTACTAGCAATAAAGTTCATACAAGTAATAATGGCCTGAAAGTAACAATTTACGTCAACATTCGACTATATCTTGTAAAATATGCATAGCATTTTTATGTGCCCATAATAACATCTGTTCAGAAGGCCCTGAGTTCAACAACATACTGAAATTTTGAACAATTTCACAGAAAGATTTTTTGCATAACAAAAAAGAGAATACACACTTACCATGTAAAGTCGAAAGTTTATATCACTTCCAGTGAATTCCGAATTTGCATGAATTTGAGTTAGTTACTTGTCAAAAAATGCAGTAACTAAATAGCCACAAGCTATCAATAAACTTACGTTGTTTGGTTGAATAAAAAATCCAAAAAATTTTTATGGCGGTCTCAAGTAATTTCGGAGATATGAGCCTATTTTTAAGTGATGACTGGCATTTTTTAGGACATTTCTGATGCGGAAAAAACACTCAAAATTCTTCCTTCGTTATACTAGCACAATGTTCACACCCTAATTCACCCGTTTTATACTATTTTTTTCATTAAAAACGGCATTGTTTATCCAAAACTTCAACCTCTTTTCAAAAACATCAAAACAACAAATTTATGTAAAATGTTTAGTAAATTTATTCATGTCAGGTTGGTCACATTGAAATTTGCATATTTGCACAGCCAACTTTTTGAGACATTTAACTTCAACATGAATAGGAAATTATTCACTCACGTTTTTTTCCAATTACCAACTTGATATGAATGAAATTCACTAACCATTTTGCCTAGATTTGTTGGTTATCAGGTAATAAAAGGTTGAGTTTTTTTCTCAAAAAGTACCGTTTCCAATAAAGAAAAACTGTGGAACAGGTCAATTAGGGTGTTCACATTCTGCTAGATTGATAAGAAGGAATAATTTTTGAGTGTTTTTAATGTTTTTTTTTTTCGCCGTAGAAATGTGTGATAGAAAATATCAGTAATCACTCAAAAATAAGGCCATATCTCCGAAATTACTCGAGACCGCCAAACATCTTGTTGGGATTTTTGTTCAGGTCAGGAAACAGAATTACGTAAGTTTGTTGGTAGCTTTTGTGGCTATTAGTAAACGGAATTTTACCAAAAATGCATTATCTCCGAAAACCATCGAGCCATATCTTCCGTGGACACCCGGTATATATTTAATATCACAGTTTCAGCGGAGTAATAGGCGATATTTTTCAAAAATCGTACCCAAAGATAGTAGTTTTCCCGTCAACACAAAAATAGATAACGATTACCCCGAAAAATGTCACGTTATAATATCAAATATAAAACGTATCCTATATTACGGAATTTTCGAAAAATAATCAACCTTCAGTGGGTCGAATGAATAATCATTGTGCAAATACTTTTACTCAGATTTCTTGAAACAGACCTATGCATTCCTTTTCTGAGTTATGAGAAAGACAAACTGTATAGTATAAGCATTTGCTAGCTTTTTTTCATTACCATTCATAATTTACCTGTTGACTTGGTTCCTTGCTACCATTCCTGTTCATCTGATCACAAACCTGGAGTATCAAACTAATGTTATAACAGCACTTCAGAATTCACCAAATTTTGTTTTCACTTGAATCACCAAACTCGAAATTAGACCCCGAATCGTCAACACTCTGCGAAACAAAGAAATATGAAACATTTCCAGTGAGCAACGATACCGAATAAAACGAATCACTACCCATTTCCCATTCCATTAGTTTCTATTCACCAATACGGGTTTTTGTGATCGTTCAGTTTTTTGTTATTGATGAACTGTCTGGGGGGCATGATTCACATTTGATTAAAGATACGCCAACTCCAATTTCATAAATATTTTAAACGTACAGATTGTTTCAAGGGTTGATTTGTACATTTTTAATATCGAATTAAAATAAGTTTTTTTATTTATAACGTCATCTGAAAATATAGTAGGTATTCTAAAAAAATGTGAATGCTAGCATATCGTTGTCATTGCATTATAGTGACGAGAGAAACCATAAACCATACCTACACGAAGTTATGAACTAAAATGCAATATATTTTTGTGTAACTTATAATAAAAAAATTGTAATTTTCATCGTTGTACTTCGGAAGTTTTGATTCATTCAAGTTGTCAATTCAAAGTCTATAATTCTTGACAGCAGTTCTGTTGTTGAACGAACGACAGCCCTCAGAAGTCGAAACTTAGCCGAGCCATGCGAGCCAAGGATTAACGAAGTCTTACCATTTAACGTGCAATTCCTAGCGATTTTTCAGGCCATCAGGAAAATAAACTGAAGTCGCTGGGCTTTGAACCTACGACCGGCAGACAGAATGATTTAAAAGCATTGTTTCTACTAACCACTCGGCTACCTAACTTCGTAATGTAATAATATAATAATAAACATTTTCATATTTATTTTCAAGAGAATTATTAATATGTGAATTCAAAATATTCATATATTGTGAAAACAGACAAAAACTAACAGAAAAAAACTTCCGATAGTATGCATTTAACGATAGCGGTTTATGATGAAAAGTAGTATACAGGGTGTTCCAAATTAAGTCGGCACCATTGCCAACTCCGATATTATTGATGCTACGAATTCGGTTAAATGGGCAAACTAGTAGCATTTTTACTGGCCTTCTCGATGCCGAAAACAAAAAAAAAATTGGCAGTCGCGTTTTCAGAATATTTCATAAAATGATATTTCTTTCAATGGAACATACTTTATTTTTTCATGCATTTCGATCCGTAATAACATTCTCAACAACAAATCTCATTTAACTTTTTTTCGTAAAGGTGAAAATAAGACAGTTTTATCAATAGGAAACATTTATAACAAACGGATTTGATAAAGCGCTATAAAATATCGAGTAAATGTTCACAAACACCGCCTTCTTGTTGAACACATATTTGGGCCCTTCTATTGACACTACGTGTGGCATTCAACACAGTTCGGCCATCAATTCTATTAATTATAGTTTCAGTATAATTTTTCAGTTCATCTACATTATTATGTAAAAAAAATAAAAATCTAGAGGTGTCATGTCTGGTGAACGAGGGGGCCACTTAACAGGACCATTTGTAGCAATCTGTTTCCATAACAGCCCCGCAGCATTATTTTTACGCCACTGACATTATGTGCTGGTGCTCCATCCTGCTGAAAATAGATCATATGACGAGCCTCCAGATCAAGATCATCGAAAAACTCTTCCAACACTCTTGTTTATAAATTAATGTAACGGGGTCCGTTCAGAGAACCACGGTAGAAAATGGAACGATAATTCTGCCTCTAAATAGACCACACCAAATATTAATACTAAATCGTCTTTACGAATTGTGGAGATGGACTAGAAATGAGGATTATGCCTACTCCAATAATGAAAATTCTTTCTATTATACATCCCACGATTTGAAAAATTAGCCTCATCGCTCCATATAATATATTTCTGAAGAAGTTTGGATCTTGTCTGCATTTATTCATAAACCACCGACAAAACCCCAATCGTCTCTCAGGATCACCAGGTTCTAGTGTTTGCACTGGTCTTAACCTATAAGGAGAAATCTTATGTTTCTTCAGAATTCGTTGAATACCAGACAGTGAAATAACTATTTCTCTAGATAAATCTCTGTTGGAATTATTTGGATATTCCTCAAAGTAGGATAAAACGTCAATTTCTTTTAGTTCTCCTCTTCTCAAAAACTTTTTCATTGTTCCTGAATCGACGATGAAGCACAGCAAAAAAACGCCGATTAGGTAATTCACGATCGGGGAACGAATTGCTGTAGTAGTGTTGGAGTGCTCTTGCGCTATTTTTCTGGCAAACCAAGTAGGATTCTAATATATCACATTTTTCTTGATGGGAAAACAGCATTTCGAAAAATATTCGAACAGTAGTTGAAAGTTACAATAATTTATGACATTGTCATTATATTCTTGAGAATATTTGACAAATAGTATTTCAACAAAGTTTCATGGCAACTTGATTGCTCATAATAATTGTTTTATCGAATCAAACACATTTTTTCCAACCACATTCATATGACCCTCCAGTATTTTCTTTTCTGTACAAAAACGGCTTCAAAGTTATCATTACAGCAGACATATTTTGATTCACAAAATAAATGTGGTTAGCGGAATGCATTTAAGATGGAAATTATAGTTTTGTACATTAATACCAAATAGCTCAATGGTGTCAATTGAGTGGTGCGACATGATGATCACGGGTTTCACGAGTTCACATTCCAGCGCAATTTTTTCATTTTACAGTTTTGTTTTGCTACTATTAACAAAATATTGTCATTCGTATAAGTACCAAAATTGGGTATTTGGACAATCATGAGGTTTTATTCGCCAAAACAAAGAATTTTTTTGTACTAGTGAAAGAAATAAATATTTCCACACAAGTCGCTCATTTTCCACTTTAGGAAGGAAGGTGATATGAGCTTTGTTGTTGAGAATGTTATTACGAATCGAAATGTATGAAAAAATAGAGGGTGTTCCGTTGAAAGAAATATCATTTTATGAAATATTCTGAAAACGCGACTGTCAATTTTTTTTGGTTTCGGCATCGAGTAGGCCATTAAAAATGCTACTAGTTTGCCCAGTTAACCGAATTCGTATCAACAATAATATCGGAGTTGACAATGGTGCCGACTTAATTTGGAACACCCTGTATATCTAACATACATTAAGTTTGCAGAAATAAGTATATCTATTGATTGGTGAACTAAACCTATAGGTTTATACAGTGTGAGCGATTTGAAACCGCAACACCCTGTTATTTTAGAACCCACGGAACGATTTCGAAAAATAAAAATTTTAGTTATAGTACTCGACGAGATATTGACAGATATTATTCTTATTTTCAAGGCCTACTATATGCTCTGCTGAATGAGTCGAAATTTCAAGAAAGACCATTAGACCTTTTCTATAGCTGTTTCTATTTGAGTATAATTTGAACACAAGTTTCAACCCAATATCTCATTAGAATGTTAGTTATATGGGCCGTAGTGGTCGTGATTTGTCTCGCAATCACAGGTGCGTGGGTTCCCAGCATGGTCACTGTGCAGATAACACATAATATCCTATGAATATCCGTTTCATATCCAATTCCGGTCGGAATATCCCCGGATTTGAAATGGACATCCATGAGATTTCCATCGGGGATGTGTATTGGATATTTTTCAGAAGATATTTTGTGGATAGTGTAGCATTTTAATCGCCACAGAAATTAATATATAAATAATAACACATAGTTTCCGTAGTATCATTAATGACCACTCTGTATGAACACCTTAGTAATTCCATCGCAACGACAAGAACTCAAAATGAAAAAGCTAATGCACAGTATAAAACCTAACTCTACCCATTTTTGTCATTTCCTCAGAGAACACCAAAATGTTTGTTACTTCATAGACTGTGTTTAGAATAGAATATTTTTTTACTGAATCATCCTCCCTCAAAAATGGTGCAATATCAGCAATAAATAATCACAAAGTCTTCAACTACCATTCTTCATCATTTAAATTGATGACTGCTTCCGATTTATTAAAAAAACGGAAGAGCATTTCCAAAACATTTTGGGAATCGCTGGTTCATGGTCGAATTATCTCGCTGCCCTGAAAGTTGGTGCCATCGTGGAATCGATAGAAAATTTTACATCGAAGATTTATTACTGCTTGAATTCTCGAAGTGTTGATTCGATACTGATTGATTTTGAAATCACATAAGAAATAATAAGTGCTTGTGGTTATATCATCTGAGATGGATTTGTTTCAATCACAACGCACGAGTCTTGTTTAGTGAATATTTTCAAAAATCACTTTAGAAACACTTCTTACTTTGAGGCCATCTTCCACCAACGGTAAGATAACGAGAGTTCATCTTTGTGCAGACTTTTTAAATCAATTTTTCAGATTAATTCCACGCCTCTTACATATTTCTACCAACTATCGGTTACACTCGAACACCACTAAATGAAGGGAGCAACCCCTATGGTTAATGGTTATTAAATTAATGGAATTGAGAAAAATTTGTTAAGGAACATTTCCCAATGACACACTTCCCGGAAATCGATGATTGATGGTTCAGAGGATAATTTTTTAGACTGAAAAATAGTTGCGTCACACCCCAAGGAAAATCAGATAAGAGTTTGACATTATCTTTTTTATATACAAATTTTGACAGGAATTAATTCCTGTACCTACTGGTGTTTTACAGATTAAAGATACTTTCTTCATAAGTAAGTACCACATTCAAAGTTTACTGTGAGGCAATGGTATACGTATACAATCGCTACTTGAAAGGTGGTTTATATTATGAACATTTATTTTTCATAAATTCCTTTTAACATTACCAATCGAGATTTCACTGTATTTCCAGAAACTCATTGCACTCATTCTCTTATTACTTTACAACCAATATCAGCATAGTTGAAATTATCAGTAAATAGACTATATTCACTTTAAATAAAACTGTTTGGCGCCCTGATATATGGTTATTTTTATTTCTATTTGACCCACGACTTTCAGCTTCCAGAAAAACTAAGCAACCGTTCGCCAATGTGTGGCTTTTTTAATAAAAAGGGTTACAATGGCCATAAGATATCAAAAGCAATCATATATTCATATAAATATAACGATATTAGTGTTCAAACTATATTTTTTTATCTTCCATTTTCGTATGAAAATTTCTTCTTTCAACCAATACTAGCTCGTATAATTTTTTTTCTTGGACTTGAGATGGACATCCATATGATATTTATCGATGGTCGATGGATTCGAAACAGATATCTTCGAGAAAATATTCGACAGATGAACATAAAATATCCTAGACAAACTTAAACGAATCAAGCAAAATTTTCAATATCGATGTTTTCTTTTCTCTCTTCATCGAACCTAAATTGGATCTTTTTGAGAAAAGGTAATTGGTTTCTTTAGAAAATAATCTACGGATTGCGGTGAAATCTGAGCAAATATAGATGAATGTGTATATTGAGCTGAATTTTTAATATCGATGATGCCGCTGCAGTTACAGTAGCCGTCCGAAATTGAAGGTGTGCTTGAACATGTGTATGTCTGTAGATTCGCAACAGCTGCCGCAGACGTTGTCGTACACCCGAAAATTTCTCAACTGTTACGGCAGCTGCAATAGCAGCGGTAGCGGCTGCGTATCAAACTATAAATCCAGCTTAAAAGAGTATAAGACCAATTTCTAATCCCAATAAGCTTTTTTCGAAATTCTACAATGCCGGGTGATTTCGCGGCTTTGTTACTTTCTCATTTGTAGAAAAACCATAAGGTACCTTTCATATTTTTTCAACGGTTTATTGACCGCCACCAAGTGACTAATTTCATTTATCTACATGTTGTCACCTGTCAAAGATTTCCATGTCAACTTTTTTTTTTTCAAATCAATTGACATATTTTTCATTTTAAATTATAATACAGGCTGTACCTATGAGTTCAACCATATAAAATATCATACATTTTCATAATAAAAACGTCGAGAAGTACGAGTGTTAAAAGGACTACTAGGTCGCCAGATCTTTTTTCTGTGGTCTTATCTCAAATAATGTGTTTTCATTGAAGCCCCTACAAATATAGAAGTCCTGTACAACATAATACGCCACGAGTGTCAGACGTTGAACAGTGTCAGTCTTCTAAGGGAAAAAGCATACAGGTTGTTATCAATAGGGAATGTTGTGTTCTGAAAACAACTAAGGACGTCACTTCGAACATTTGATGGACTGAAAGCTATTTTTATTTTTTGTATTAATTTGTATTTCCTTCTTGATGTTCCATTTTTTCCATTATAATTTATAACAAAAAATGTGTCAATTCATTTGAAAAAAAAATTTTGACGTGAAAATCTTTGACATGTGACAACATAGTTATCTACCTGAAAATTTTCAAAAATATTATTTTCTTCATGTTGCAAATTAACATTTTTCAAACAATAAAACAAAAACAAAATCGATAAGTATATATTTGCAAATAAGGAAAAAATAAAATGTATATGAACTTTTGACAACATTTGTACAGAGTTCTTATTGCGAGAAAATTAACAATAATTCAATTTGGAAGAATTGATCTAGTAGATAATAACAGATTTGCGTGAAAGTTGCCCGTGTTCAAACGTAGTCTATATGATCGAAAGGTTTCCTACAACTGTCAAAAAATCATGGCCATTCAACGATTCAGCCATTTTCATAGAAATAAAATGTGAACAACTCCCGTGTTCAGCCAAAACTTTTCAACAAGTAAAGAAAGTAATTATATAAAATTCGTGCGCAAAATTAACCTAACTATATCACAAAGGACGAGAAGAAATCGAAGCTCACATTGTATACACACACAAAATGCATATTAAATATGACAAGATGTTGGAGAAGGTTGCTAATACCTTTTGTTCACCACTCGTGTGTAAACAGTTTGAAATCCACTCGATAAAGAAGCTATATATTATGTACTATATATACCACAGCTATATGTTTAATAAATTAGACTCAACTACCAAATATACAAGTAATACTTAAAAGTTATCTATTTATGTTTGAGTTCAAGTGTGTTGGAACGGTTGCTGAATTTGATTAGGACTTTTTAGTATATTCAGGATCACATACTTACAACTAATATTGCCAAAATGAGTATTTCAAAGGAAAAATAAGTTAGTGACTCGATCGAAAGACTAACTCAGTGGTTTTTTTTAACAAGCTATCACCATCACTACTAAATAGCTGAACTAAAATCAGAGAATCAGAATGACCAGATATTTGAAATTTCTGAAAAACAAACTAGTTTAGAATGAGGTTTTAGAGAATGACATTTATATCAATTTTTCATCCAGAACTATGAATATTACAGATTATCTGATGAAAATAATGATTTTAAAATATGACAATACTCTATACACAACACAATGGTACAAATTCTAGTGGGAGGAAAGTTGTTAACAACTCTAGAAAAGAAACTTCTGCATTTTTGCTATCAAATCAAATCTTTTTTCAAGCGTCATGCACTGGCCTCAATTCGAAAAATCTTTTGAGTAAATCAATCTGACCAATAAACTATGATTTTTCTGCAATGTTTCAACACACAAGTGAAACAAATTAGCTACCTTTTATTGCTACCTCCATTTTTACTATAATAGTCATTGAAAATTCGCAATTAAATTACTATTTCCAGAAATCTTTTTTCATAGATATTGTCTCTTTTTATGATAAAATTTGGCATAATAATGAAAATGAAACAACGACAATAATTAGAAAATAACGTTTAGACACGTTTTTCAATCGAACTGAAATAAAGAAGTGCCAAAGAGAATGAGAAAATCTTCACAACTTGAGATATCGTATTTGAAAAAGACGGTTAAAACTAGCAATGAATATGATTTCATTCATTATTTTCTAACACTAGTTGAAATGTTTTACATTTCCAAGTCTCAATATCAGCATCTTATGTTTCAATTTATTATTGTATATTCATCACTATTGAAAAAATATTGCAATTTCAACCTTCAAGATTTATAAGTTTAAATCCTTTTATCAAAATTTAGAGCCATTGATTCCAGTAATTAGGTCCCCGATGTTTCAAGTAGGCGTTGGCAAATTTTTATTTATACCTTAATTGTAATTTCGATTATAAATACAACAAAAGTGTGCAAAATTTGTGTATCTATGATTTAGCCAGCATTACTCATTACATTAAATTTTATGTTCTTGCAGTTTTACAGTTTCAAGTAAATAAAAACGTAGTTTTGACCCCAATTCTCAAGAGAAAATATCGAACCTACTATTATAATTAACATAACTTTAGGGTAGGTATATGGTCCACATATACATTTTAAACACTTTTCATTACAATATGAAATATTTGTATGTTTCATGAACTTTTTATCTAATCAAATATGACCTTGAGCGGAAGCTTCAAGAGTTGACAAAATGAACATGCAAAACATTCAAGGGATACAAATATCATTACTTTTTATCGAATTCACCAGGATACATCAATTAAGACATCTTAATATACAATGACACCACCTTGAAACAGTTATAAGAAGCAAGAATTTTACATTGATACCTATGGAACATGTTGGATTAAATCCATTGTTGTTTCCATAAAAGTGAAGGGAATATCGACATTTTTTAGGCAAATGTATACCAACACCGTATTCAGAAATATTCACAATAGTTATAAACAATGAACAATTAGGTACCCTGGAAGTATTCCTGTAGATACGAGCTTTTGAAGCTAGAAATTATCTGAAAATTATTATGAAACAGATACCGAGTGCCATAAGTTTCGAGTGTTTTTCTCGAGACAAGTGCCTACAATATATAAGTCATACGAAAAATTATATCAAACATCAATCTCAGATAATATCGCTCCCTCAATAATATTCATATTATTGGCAGTTGTATTCCACAAAATGCAGGATTATGATCAAATTAACATTGTTTACCCTGCAGCTTGGTAGGTATGTAACAACTTATCTCGCAGTATTAGTCCAGAAATATCAAATAATGAAAATATGGAAAAGCTAAAAGTCTTTCGACCAATCTGAATGAAGTTCGACTAATGAATAAAGAATACTCCATGAATCCAGGATAGAATATCACAAATATGTAATAAATGAAACATAATGCATTTGATCCAGAGGCATACAATAAGTTTGACTTTACATGAAAAAATTGGAAAGTTCAACAAATAAAAACGAGAAATTCAGAAATGCATTATCTTTATTTTAATAAATAATCCCAATTATCTTATATGCTTAAGGCAGTGCTTGTTGGATACCTGGAAACTAATGGCAATCGTTACTAAAATAGAAAAAACTACCTTTGTCCAAAATCGAAGCAGTTTGGTGATAATCCCGATTCAAAATCTTGAGGTGATAATTCAAGATTATTGTATAAATTAGGTACCGTGGTTGAACAGTAGTGGATCTTTCGAAAATTAGACAATGGGAGTTTAGAATACATCCAACCATTGTTTACTACCTTCTAACAACCACTTTGAACACCTACTGGATATACTCCACTTATGCATTCATACATTATGACTCCTATTGTTCCCGTTCATATTGGTAGTTTCGGGTTGCTCGGGCTTGATCTCGGGCTTGGCCTCGGGCTTGCAGAATAAGGTTGAGAAGTATCGAGCCTGTAAAAAATATGTCAAATGATGAATCAGCTATTTTTAACTAAGAACTACCAAATTTAAGAAAAACTAGATGTCAATATTGAAAGAGGTTGATTTCTATGTGCACGATTTAAAAAAAAAAGCTTAAACAGTTCATAAACATAGTTCCATTTTCAAACATTTTTATGAAATTTGATGGGTATAAACTAAGATGCCTAAAAACCCTGGTGTGCCGACTTATACCAGTAAAACTGTAGAATAAAACGCTTCATTCGCTAGCTTGATTATGAGAGAACAAATGAAATCGCGGTCTACTTTCCAATTATCCCGCGAAACTTTCGTGAACCGCCACCGTCGGATTTCTTGTTAAGGTTAAGATTTTACGTTTTGGAATTTTGGATATCAATTTCACAAATAAAACAAGATGCAAAACAGAATTGAAAAATGAAGCAGAATTCTACCAACAAGATTGTTTATGAGGCGTGATCAGAATAATAATGGCAATTAACGTTTTGCGTTAAAAAAATATCCAAAATTATGAAAATTAAACCTAAATACATAATACTTCCATTGTGTTTCAGCATTTACAATTTTCTTTCGATATTTTAGAAAGCTGTTAATGTCATGTTACATAATAGTGAAGATGTTTCTTTTTTTGTGCAATTTTTTCTCGAGAAAATTAATATCTTTTGGATTATCTAACCACACTGAAAAGATTTTAGGAAAACTTGTGGTAAAATAAGCAAACCAAAATAAGCAAACCAAAATAAGCAAACCTAAACAGGCTTGATGATATATGCAAAATTAATACATTTCAGTAGGAGTGTTGATTTTTTTTACTTTATCACGAACTTTCACAACTTGTACTTCTGGAAGATTTAAAAAAACAGTAGGGTGTAACAACGCACCCAGTTGAATCGATTTAAAATAAAATGTTTGCCTTGAAATATTGTCAATTAGAGCATGGAAAGTTTAGAAATAAAATGTCAGTTTCAAATTGGTTTCAAAGTATGTTACAGATTCTAAGTAGTACCCACTTTCGGTACAAGATATAAATGAATTATGGTGTTCATCTTTCTAGATTTTGTCTACACAAAAACGGAATATGATCGAATTATTTAAGACAATAATAAAACAAATACAGGAAAATGAAGAAATGCACATCAATAATACTCAATAACAGTCAATAATATTGTACTACGAAATAATTGATTCTGTCACAATTATTTTGCCTTGAAAATGGTATTTATATAATTAAAAAAAAAAAACAAAATTTGAGTGGTGCTATTTTTCAAAAAAATGTGGTCTTCAACTTCGAGTATGGACACTATATTACTTTAGCATGTTATTTAAATAGTTTATCGACATTCCGTGAAATTCAGTTAACAACATTCACAATCACTCTGCCCCTGGAATATTTACACGAGGGCGAGGCGCCATCTCTGGATCCGATTAAAGAAGCAGATCGCGATTTTATTTGGTTTGTCTTCAAAAGAATCTAAACAAAATCTAATCAGTCGACATACCAGGGTTTTTATCTTTTATGAAAAAAGCGATATTGTACTTTTTTGTTCTGCCAGCTCAAATTTGTTACAAATTCAGTTCGTACCAATAAATAAGTGAAATATAAGTACGACTGTATAGTGAGTGTTGTTATGTGTAAGTACGAAATAAGTGAATTGGAGATAGAAAAATATTCAAAATTTTATCTTTTGTGAATAACAAGAACTTTGAAGATCTATTTCGACTTTATGTACCTATATACAGCTATGGTAAAATATTGTATGTAGCATTCCCAATACGATTGGTTGATAGTTGTTGTAGCCAGTCGACGAGTACAAAATATAACAAATATACTCCATGGCGAGTCAACTATTGAACTGGGCTACTGTTCTCCTCCCTACAAACTGTTTACCTCTAGCATAATTTACGTGACAGTGTCAGTATATCAACCGCAGTATTAGGATTTCTATATGGCGATAATAATTTTCCATATCTGTATATCATTGATGAAGAGGTAAAGTCGAAACATAGATATTTCTCTAGGACACATCGGTGTCGGTCATAACTGGGCTCGCTGACAAAAAAATGTTTATTGTCATACATGTATTGGTCATAAATCTAAAAATGTGAATGAAATACAAATATAAACTTACCGTTATTATAGCTACGAGAGCCCCCAGGGACAGTCCACAAAGCACGTCACTCCAGTGATGCTTATAGTCAGAGACTCTGGTCATTGCTGTGAAAACTGCCCAAAGCACCGCCAAGAACTGGAGAGTGTGCTTCAACAATTTTGAAGCATCCCATGTCATCCTTTTCTGTAAATAAATCTGAAACAATACCGACGTCAAAAATGAAATACCACTATCAGTAACTGTACTACAAGAAAGAAAAAATTAAATTAAAATGTCAACTGATTTATGATTTCTAGACAATGGTTCATTGAAAAAGTACAAGTTTTCCAGAAAACTATTATTAAAACTTCTGCCTATAAAATTTATTTTGGATACGAGTCGGTGTCGGAAAAAACTCTATTTTATTGAAGAAGCAAACTGTAGAGTTGGCGAAGTTTTTATACTTATTCTTATCTTGCTGAGTTTATACAGTGAGCGTCACCATTTGGGAAACATTCATATTATCTTGTGAAGTCCTTGTGAATGCCTGAGGTCGATTTTCACACATATCAAAAGGTCCCAAAATTGAAGCATTCAAAATGAATAGCAAAGAGAAAACTGTCATGAAGTTAACAAGAAAATATGAGAGTAGTCAAAAGTTATATATTAGCAATGGTACTGGAAGATCGAATCGATCTTTGCGTGGACATAATGAAAACACAAGTGACAGATGAACAGAAAAAGAATTGGGTTGCTTCTCTCATTGACCTTCTAGATGGATTTTCACTTACCGATGCAACAACTGATTCGGCTTTGCTTTCGAAACACAAGAACTTGAAAGAATCTGTTATGAAACGCATAACCACATTCATGAGAAAAAAGCCTAGGTATGTTCGTTATTGAAATTATTGTCTTCTTATTCTGAAGAATTGCTCCCCGTAATTTTCAAATTGATCTGTGTCAATCACATTGTCAACTCATTTAGGGCGTTTTTTTAAATGTTCGTGAATTATTTCACATAAGCCCAATGATTTTACAACGGCGCCTTACATATGTATACAGGGTGTTCCAAATTAAGTCGGCACCATTGCCAACTCCGTTATTATTTATGCTACGAATTCGGTTAAATGGGCAAACTAGTAGCATTTTTGATGGCCTTCCTCGATGCCGAAAACATAACAAAAATTGACAGTCGCGTTTTCAGAATATTTTATAAAATGGCATTTCTTTCAATGGAACAACCTATATTTTTTCATGCATTTCGATTCGTAATAACACTTTCAACAACAAAGCTCATATCACCTTTCTTCCTAAAGTGGAAAATGAGCGACGTAATAATTGTCCAAACACCCAATTTTGGTACTTATACGAATGACAGTATTTTGTTACTAATAGGAAAATAAGACAGCAAAAAGAAAAAATTGCGCTGGGATGTGAACTCGTGAAACCCGTGATCATCATGTCGCACCACTCAATTGACACCACTAAGCTATTTGGTATTAATGTACAAAACGATAGTTTCCATCTTAAAGCCATTCCGCTAGCCACATTTATTTTGTGAATCAAAATATGTCTGCTGTAATGATAACTTTGAAGCCGTTTCTGTACAGAACAAAAAAATACTGGAGGGTCATATGAATGTGGTTGGAAAAAATGTGTTTGATTCGATAAAACAATTATTATGAGCAATCAAGTTGCCATGAAACTTTGTTGAAATACTATTTGTCAAATATTCTCAAGTATATCATGACAATGTCATAAATTATTGTAACTGCCAACTACTGTTCGAATATTTTTCGAAATGCCGTTTTCCCATCAAGAAAAATGTGCTATATTAGAATCCTACTTGTTTTCCAGAAAAATAGCGTAAGAGCACTCCAACACTACGTTCCCTGATCGTGAATTACCTAATCGGCGTTTTTTTGCTGTGCTTCATCGTCGATTCAGGAACAATGAAAAAGTTTTTGAGAAGAAGAGAACTAAAAAACGTTTTGTAATATCTGAAGATACAGAAATTGACGTTTTATCCTACTGTGAGGAATATCCAAATAATTCCAACAAAGATTTATCTAGAGAAATAGTTGTTTCACTGTCTGGTATTGAACGAATTCTGAAGAAACATAAGATTCCTCCTTATAAGTTAAAACCAGTGCAAACACTAGAACCTGGTGATCCTGAGAGACGATTGGGGTTTTGTCGGTGGTTTATGAATAAATGCAGACAAGATCCAAACTTCTTTAGAACAATTATATCAAAAAAATCGTGGGATGTATAAGAGAAAGAATTTGCATTATTGGAGTAGACATAATCCATTTCTAGTCCATCCCCACAATCCGCAAAGACGATTTAGTATTGATGTTTGGTGTTGTCTTTTTAGCGGCAGAATTATCGGTCCATTTTTCTACCACGGTTCTTTGAACGGACCCTGGTACATTAATTTATTAACAAAAGTGTTGGAAGAGTTTTTCGATGATCTTGATATGGAAGCTCGTCAGATGATCTATTTTCAGCAGGATAGAGCGCCAGCACATAATGTCAGTGGCGTAAAAAGAATGCTGCGAGGCTATTTTGGAATCAGATGGATTGCTAGAAATGGTTCTGTTAAGTGGCCCCCTCGTTCACCAGACATGACACCTCTAGATTTTTTTGGGGGATTTCTAAAAAATGAGGTGTTCAAAATGAAACAATAATGTAGATGAACTGAAAAATTATATTGAAACTATAATTAATAGAATTAATGGCCGAACTGTGTTGAATGCCACACGTAGTGTCAATAGAAGGGCCCAAATATTTGTTCAATCAGAAGGCAGTAGTTTTGAACATTTACTCGATATTTTATAGCGCTTTATCAAATACGTTTGTTATAAATGTTTCCTATTGATTAAACTGTCTTATTTTCACCTTTACGAAAAAAAGTCAAATCAGATATGTTGTTGAGAATGTTATTAGGAATCGAAATGCATAAAAACATATAGGGTGTTCCATTGAAAGAAATATCATTTTATGAAATATTCTGAAAACGCGACTGTCAATTTTTTTTGTTTTTGGTATCGAGAAGGCCATTAAAAATGCTGCTAGTTTGCCAATTAAACCGAATTCGTAGCATCAATAATAACGGAGTTGGCAATGGTGCCGACTTAATTTGGAACACCCTGTATACGTATCCTAATTTGTTAATAAAAAGTTGTAAATCTATTGGTCAGAAAACTGCATTCTAAAAAAAAGTTAATGCATTACGAGACACTTTTTTTGGAGGTTTCAGATTTTTAAATTCCCAATTGGTTTACCATGAGCTGAGTCGATATGTATGGGAGTATTTTTCTGAAAATTTGTTAGAGGAAGTTTTACGAGGAACTCGGGTCATTTACATATTTTCAGTTGTCTACGACTTCCGCTTTTACCGAAAGTGGACCCCAACTTTGTTTTTTTAAATGGAACTCCCTGGTTTTTATTAGATTTTTAGAATCTACGATGAATTACAATATAACTTTACTGGAGACATCATATGTCTGACAGGCATCGGTCTTTAGTTAATTTTTTTTTAGAATTTTGACAGATGTAGATCTTTCCGAAAAACAAAAATTTTGGAAACGAAGAAAGTCAGATCATTAATTGATACAATTTGCATGAATAGGGCCTGAACCTTCCCAAATCTTTGAAAACTATCTGATTATTCAGATATCTTTAATAACCACACGGAAATTTTAGCTTTTCTAAGATTTTACAAAAACAGTTTAATTTAGATATAGGGTTGTAAGCAAAAAATCCCTCTATTTTTAGCGCAGAATTCACTGGCGTTGAAAAAATGTGGTTGCCATTTGAAAAAAATTATTCACACAATTTTCAAGATTGACAAATTTTTCGACAATTACTGAGCACCCTTTATTATTTTGAATAGATTTGAGAAGGTCTTATTCAGGAAAATTCTGTCAATTTTTGACCTGACTCCTTGTTTTCAAAAAATTATTTTTTTTGTGAAGGGCTATTATTATTTATTTAAAATGTGTGCCTTGGAATATTTAAAATAATTTCAATTATCTCGAAATCTGTGCCATTATCTTCCGGTCTACTACTTTTCAAGGAAAAGCGAATAAATTGATTCTTTGAAAATCAATTAGTTTTGCAGGACAAAACATTTGCCTGCTAGTATGTATAAGTATTGAAATATTAAGTGAATGGCAGTAAAAGAATTGAAATCTTTGGTGAATGAACAATTTAATCAAAATATTGATTTCAAAAACTGATTTGAGTGATATGTTTTTCATATTAAGTTAAAAAGACAGGAATTGTTATTTACAATTTATTTTCTACAATATCCAGATAGAAGGCATCCAGATGAAAAATCTGGTTAAAAAAGTCGTTCATGTAGATTATGGCTAAGAAATAGGAAGAATTGTCCATAAAAAAAGCTTTTCAAGGAAAAATTTTCGGAGCCGTTGTTGGGGCTTCTTATGGATCGATAGTACACAGGGTGTTCCGTTTGAAATAAGGAAGATTTTACACATTTTTATCTGCAATGTGTGGCAAGCTGTTTTTCGAACCCTGTAAACCGAAGGTCAATTCTATATATCGTTTCAGAGAGTCAACATCGTAAAATATTTGAAAATGAATTTTAATGGGACTTGGTACAACTTTATAATTCCAAATATTATGAGTGACGAATTTTGGAAAAGAGCTGTCATACTTAAAATCTTGAACACTATCAATATTTTCGAAAAAAAAAACTTTTAATTTCTCATGTAAAAACCAAAAAACGGATAAAAAATATAGGTTGCTATTAAAAAAAAACAAAAACGCCCTGTGTAAGGCCATTATTTTAATTTTGTAGAGCTCAGTATCATTTTGCAGATAGTGGAGATATGGAAAACGTGCCCTTGTTGCAGGACCCTGTATAGGATAATTCATTTTTATTCAGTGCCCAAATGATCTAAATGCTGGTGGGAAGCATATTAAAAAAAATAAGGCCCGCTGAAACTCTTGAATAATAGTGATGACAAGAAAGTTATTTCTGCAGAAGTACTCACCGCTAAATACGTCATACAGTACATGGAGAATGACGAATGGCCAGAGGGAAAAGATAGCCTGAAACAAAAACAAAAAAATTTATAGCAGAACAGGGACAGCTATGCATTGTTTACTGTTTACCCAAATACTTATCAACGTCGCGCATAAGCCAGTAAGTACATATATTATTCAGTTATCTAACGGTAGACACTAACGATAACCGGTATATTATTATGTTGTATATAGGTACAGGCTGATATTTGATAATTAGCGTTAGGATACCGAAATTGTTGGAACCAGATATTATATTTTAAAAACACTGATTCAAGATACATTTGCTGAATATTCAAACTTTTGAATACTTTCTACTGTTTTTGAATTTATTCCAAACAACAACACTAAAAAGAATTCCTTCCAATGCACATTTCGTCGATCATGGAGACATAATCAGTAAAACATTAGAACAAATTTTGGAAACTAGTCTTGATATATTCATAATTATGATAGGATTTATTTTAAAACTGGTACAATGATTTATAAAAAAATACATCTAACAAAATGATCTCACACGCAACACTCAATGATAATATTTCAAAACTGCTATTTCAAAGAATCCTCAATTCAATAAGGTTCTGAATCTACAAGTATCATATATATATATATATATATATATATATATATATATATATATATTTTAATCGATTACTACTAGCAGAACTTCTCACAAGTACTGGTAATTTGTTGCACGAGGATGTATTGGCAGATTCGTGGCCTACTCAAAAAAACTATTTTACTCTGCAAACCAGGCGTTGAAGGTAAAACGAAATTAAAAAAAAAAATCCGTAGAGAAAAGAGATGACATGACAGTCAGACGGGGACCGATCTGGCAAATGAGGGGGGTAATTGCGAATTTTGTGCTTAGCAACATGCGATTTGTGTGAAGAGGCATTGTCCTGCGAAAACAAAACACCTTTGGACAACTTTTCATGTATTTTCTACTTGATTTCAGCAACTTGAGGTCAGCAACGCCGAATAGTAGATCCCAGTTATTGTTCTACCCTTATCCAGATGATCAATTATAATTACGATGGAAATAATTACTAAGGAAATTACAAAAATATGAGGCAAGAACTTTTTTGACAGAATGTCAAACAACATACTTATGAAGCCTTGGAGAACTAGAGTGTCTTCATTCCATCGATTGCTGTTTTGTTCCTGGGTGGTAGACGCATTCATATGAAATACGGAGTGCCACAGATACTCGTTTTGACCCAATTCGACAATCTGATGAAAACATGTCATGAACTGCATGTCTATTTTTGGGGACGGACACTGAAACTGGACTTCCTCGCTATTCATTTTCTGTAGAAAATTCACCAAGCAAACCAATTTTTCAGGGTCGCATACGATCATTGGTCGCCAAGGGTGATAAGCATAGCTTCGTAAATCTACTTACCTCTGAACCCCCTCAAATACAGGTACTTGATGATGGATCGACACTCAAATATTCATAATTTTTGTTAAGTTTTCTATGGTAACGCAATATATTTTTTAATGCATGAAACCTGTTTAGGCTAACTAGATATTAATACATCCTCGTAAAATGCAATTGCCACATAATATAAAGATTTTTCAGCAAGTCCTATATCAAGGTGGACAATATGCAATTGAGAAAAAATCTCTCAATATAAAGAACAGATAAATGGAGTCCCAAATTTTGGGTAATCATTTTTTTCCCTTGGTATTGTGCCCGAGGACTATTTAGCAGAGACTCTCAACTGAGCATTGAAAAACTGGCCCTAGATAAAAAATATCACGATTCTTGAACAAGCATTCAAAAATTTACAAAGTAAATACGGTCGTGATGTTATTATTTTCAAAAACTGTTGGACAAGAATCCTAGCTTTAGCAATTGAATTTTCTCATTATGTCCTCTTTATCAGATAAAGGATATTTCATCTTTATTTTTAGTAGATCCCAAAAAATGATTACGTACCTTATGACAAATTCAGAATTTACGAAATTAAGAAACAAAGCTGCTTGTTTTTCTAAATGCTTACTGATTATTCGTAGTCCACAAGACACTTTTAAAAGCTTCAAAGATAAAATTAAAGATGGAATCAGACAGCTATTAGGCTTTCAGGCATTCATCGATAGACTTCGCGACCAAAAAATCGATACTACATCGTCGAACACTTTTCATAGATGTACTGGCATGCTCTTTGGAATTCGATGCTGCCAAACAATCCTGCAAAAGTCAAAGTACAGGGTCTCGATTCTTGAATCTTTCGCCTAAAATTTAAGAACAAATAAAAGAGACAAACATACATATATTATGTATATTGGTGTGAAACAGAAAATCTATCGTTCTACGTTCACCGTCAAGAATACGAGCCCTAGAGGAAAGTGAAGAGGGAAGTATTTCCTGGGAGAAGACAGATAAAACGATGGAATTATGATAAAATTAGGCTCATTCAAACATTCAAGAGTCGAACCGGCTCAAAACAAGTAGTAGATAGAGGTTGTTGATGAGAAATGAGCATCAACCTCAAGATAAATGAAATAACAAGTTCGAGAAAGACCAAGAGAAAGATTCAGATGCTGTTGAATACAGACATCATAGAATTGAACCAAGTTCACACCCTCAGACTACCGGTGGATGAGATGACGATTCTTGTCATTGTACTCAAGCCCCGAGAACTTTTCAAGGTGCATACTGATTACGCGCTAGGTCATACGTAATAAAAGATCTTCGAATATCCTAGGGCATCGGCATCCAAGGAATTTGGTCTATTTCAGGAACTATGGACACAGGCATGTTAGAGCTGAAGAAGGACCAGGGAAACATCTATTACCTGTGCTTACCAAAAAGCATTTTCAAAATAAACTCTCCTATAAGGATGTCCCAAAGAACCTCACCAAACTTAGGAATACTGGCAATGGTGGACTAGAATCTTAAAAAGATATTTTTCAAAATTGTCCTGTGGGATTGATAGCATTAATGGAGAGTTTATAAGAAGAATGTCGAAAACGATATTTTGACTTAGCGACGTCAAGATTTTGGTGTGTTGCAACAATCTTCCACGATCTAACATGAAGACTGTCGAGTGTTTCTTCCATCGAACATTCCAACAATAACATGTTGATTCAAAATATCATCAAGAAGGGGGAAATGTAACGAGTCTGAAGCAGGACCTGATGCACGGCGTTCTTCGAAAGAGAGATCAGGTCACTGCTGCATTTCGGTGGATGGAGAATTCTAAATGATTCGATTGCTCCATCTAGACGCGAACAGATAGAAGATAGCTCTTTATTTCCAACAGGTATACACCCAATTACAGGAATTGCTTAGAAGGTATTATTTAACAAAATAAATTAATAAAAATATATAAATAAATGTATATACCTGCATGTATAAATAAATGTAAATAAATGATATATCGATTATATGAAGTATACAGAAAGCTGCCGATGAAAAGTAAGAAAAACTCATGAGACAGTACAGTAAGAAAAGTTTAAGATCCTTTGAATTGAGTGGAACAATGAAGCTTTAGAGAGTCCTCAAAGAAGGATCGCGGAATATCGATAGAAATTTTCTTTAAAACAACAGCAAACATAGAGGTAGTAGGAAACTTACCGTCGGTGATATGATGTGCCGTTGCACCTTCATATATTTATTATTAATTATTATGTACCACCCAGTGAGTAGGAGTTTGAATGTGTATCTTGACCGGAGATATCAAGATGAGTGAGTTGTAATAATATATCATTGAATGACGTATGTTATTCATATTTAAATTATAACAGTCGGCATAGACAAAAACAGTGATTCATACCCATACCCAACAGTATTGTGAAATAAATTATTAGTTAATGAATATAAATCAGAAATATACCAAGTATAGAAAATGAATTAGCAAATAGTTGATGAATAAATTTTTGTATAACTATAAGTTAAGACACAGTTTATCAACAGTAGTAAGTACTGGGAAAACATTTGGAGTATGAAAAAGGGCGCATTCTAAGGAATATTAGTACTTCAAAATTATTTATTGACCGAAGAACTTTTAAGTAGATGAATCAACTTTGGAAAATGAACATTGTAATAATATATTGACATTAGATTTTCGATACCTGTCAATGCCTGGCGGATAACTCTCGGTCTATTTTGTTTTTTTTTTTTTAGATGCATTTACTGAAACCAAACAAAAATTACATTTTAAAATTTGTGGATATAATTCAATATAATTATAAAAAGTGTTTCCGGTCCATTAAATCAATAGTCATCAATTTCTAGATGAAATTAAGCAAAAAAGAGGTAAATTTTAAATTTTTAGAGTAACTTTCTACGTTTGGTGTAATTTTCCTATAACGTCAATGGGGGCAATCTATCCAGAGTTTTTCTCACCCCACTTGAAAAGTAATTATGTATTCCAAATAAAACGTAAGAAACTCACCTCATTTCCTTCATTATCCTTTTATTGTTTTTGTACAGCTCGTTCGTGCAAGTGAAATTTTCGTAATATTTGTATCTGTCAGTGGGAAAGGAACCATTGCACACGTCCGGCTCACATACCGTAAAAAAATGCGGCCTCAGTCTTCCTACGGTATATTTCATCACATCAGTTGTGAGCTGAGAACAAGCTGCCCCAAATGCAAAAATTCCTGCTACGCAGTATAAATTGTATACGCAATTCGGAATTTCTACACCAAACAGAACTTTCCTCCGGTTATCATTCGCTCTATTGAGAAGGAGTTCGGTGAGTAACATCTGTAAAAAAAAGATTGCTATGAAGCTTGTGGACTACTTGAAACCAGTGAAATGAAAATGAATCATTAGAAAAATTTATACATGACTAAATAATATATTACGATGCAAGTGAATAAGTTAGCTCACACGCAGCATTTCTGGATACAGAGACAATTCAGTCGATAGTATTGTTACGAGATTGAAAAAAATCTCTAGCTCCTCAGCTGTTGAGTGCCGACCATAAAACGTAACTCATTTTCATAAAGAATTCGCTGAAAACAATTCCTTCACCTGAAGCATCTTTCGATGTTTTTCTATACTGATCATTCTGGAGAACGGAAGGATCCCGAAAAATCCACTCTACTCGAAATGGGTATATAAGGCAACACATTTCACTCGGGGGAAGAAGTTTTTTGGACGATTTAACCAGTTGAATTATTAGCCAGTGTAGTAGTATTTTTATATCGAAGTTAATAAAAACAGTTTAGTGTGCTCGGAGTATTGGAAGTATCATAACAGTGGTATCGGAAGTAGGATATTAGTGAAAAGTAGAAACTATTTATGGTAAATACTTGGAGTGTATCGTATGATACGATAGAGGACATGGTAAAATTCATCCAAAATAAACTTGCGGAGTTGGGAAGAAGGCGCCAGGAGGGAAAACAAGAAAAGGAAAAGTGACACCAGGAGAAAAAACAAGAGGAGGAAACGCGTTGGTTGGACGAAAAGAAAGAACGAGAAGAGACACTCCAAAAAATTCTCGAAAAACAAAATAGCGAGAAGAAAAATAAGAACGAGAAAATGTAAAACACGAATGAGAAAAAGCAATCCAGAAAATTCTCGAACAGAAGAACGAATTAGAACGAATAGAAAAACAAAGGAAAACAGACTTCCTGAAGGTTCTAGAACATCAAGACAAGTTCATTCAACGTGTTTTCCAAAAAAAACGAAGGTAAAATGAAGGAACTGAAAGAAGAAATGAAGGAACTGAAAGAAGAACTGAAGGAAGAAGTCAAGAAAATCGACGATGAGTTCATTAAGAAAGTAGATACAGTGCGGTAGGAGATGAAAGGACTCGAAAACCAGATGGCTCTCCTCAAAAACCAAGATCGTCGAGACAGGGTAGCCACATCAGGAAATTCCGTAAAACCACCGACTTTTGATGGACAGTTCTCTTGATTTGATTTGAAGATGCGGCAGTGGCTGATGGATGGGGCGAAGAAGAAAAAGCTACGGCACTCATAGTAGCTTTGAGAGGGTCATCTTTGGGTATGTTGCAGACGATACCCATCGTACAGCGTAATAAATATGAAGACCTGACTACTGCATTGTATTGGACTCAATTAAAAACGCGCACTCAAAATCGGGTGAGAGTCTGCAAGAATTTGAAGCAGATGTGAGACGCCTAATTCAGCTGGCTTACCCAGAAGCACCGGGAGACTCCAAGGAACAGCTAGCGGTGCAGTTATTCATACATGGACTGAGAGACACCGAAATTCCAAGGACCCTGCGACTAGCACACTTCAAGAGGAGTAGCGATGCTTTGATACGTTCTCTATCTCTAGAAATGAAGGTGGCCTTCAAAACCTCGAGGTGGTATCAATAGAAGAACCCAAACAATGATTTGGCGCAGTTACTTGTTCATTCAAGAAGGTTCTGGATGAGATTAGATCTTTGATAAGCAGAATAAGCACTCGGAAAAACAGGGCATGCTAGAGATGTGGGAAATTGGGACATCTTATTAAAGACTGCAGGGTAAGATTTTCACCACATTCGCAATAACTTGTGAGGACAAGATCTTTCGGCGAGTCCTCAAACGGTGGCAGGATAAACTAGAATTAGCCAGCATATCGAGGCGGTGCGTGTTTTTGTAGGCTTTGTTACGAACTCCATACGCCACCTCATGAGCTGAACTATTTATGTGAACCCAACAGTAAATGGCAGACAACTTTTCCTTGTCAGTATACAGAATTTTAAATTCAACACTACTTTTTTCAATAATATTTTTCGATATTTTGTATAGTAATGCCACTTTACTCTACAGTGAAATTAGAATATCGGCCGATTCCCGCTTAACCACACGCCACTGATAAAAACGGCTGTGCGGATATTTAGTCTAATTGAATGCACCAACTTTTATGTAATGAATGAAATTTTTTGAGAAACCATTAGTTAAAAAGTTTCCCATATGGTTCCAACATTTTGGCGGACACTGTAGATATTAAATTGTTGATATGCTTCCAATTCTTGACCTTCAATTTCTATCCTAACTTAAGCTAACCTCCAGTAAAGGTACTTAATTAAACCATGTTTTATCTCAAAATGAAACCAGTATGCGCTGTCGTATTCAAGTATTATTCACCACTGAAAAATTACACCTTCAACCGTATTTAATTTCTCTTCATTTAATCTGCACGATACAAAAAGACAGACACTCTCTCGCACGGATTCCTGCCTAGCAAATATATAGCTAATTAGTCTTTTAGACCTCTCTTCACATAATTCAGTGAACATGATATATGCGAAGGTATTTATACTGAACGCTGGCCAGTTGCCAACAACAATAAATTGGCTTTCACAGCAATATGATTTCGAAAATTGTATCTTATGACCGAATCAAAAAACCATAATGATTATCAGTGAAATTTTCGAGTAGCTTACTTCACAGGGTTCGAAATTATTCAACATTCTCAGTTTGTGAAGAATAATGAATGTACACAAAATTCATCTATTTGCATATTTATCGATTTGACGAAGATATTTAACAGTATCGACCATGGAATCATAGGCTGCTGAAGAAAATTATAGAATGTGAACTCTTGTTTGAAAGAGTCTGAACAAGCAATATAAACTGATTGCCTGAATGGAAAACAATCTAAGATGATTACCAGTATCGCACCTTTCGATCCCACGTAAACCACCTGTCGTTTCCGAAAAGATGTTCATCGCAGAATGGAGAAGCTCTGCATCGTCCATGCATTCGACGAATCTTAAGTCAACTGGAAGTATACGCATTGTTGATTTATTGTGTCTCGGTTGTCACTCATTCTGAGAACTGTCAACTTTGACGCATTCATTTATATTTACCCGCACGCAGTTTACTTTGAGGGGTGTCATTTTCCCGTGGTCGGGAAATTTTTCCCGCATGCTAAGTTCCTTCCGACATTACGCCTATAAATGCTGGTGTTCTGCAGGAATCCATTCCAATGCCAATATTGTTTTTTTTCGCATCAATGATTTTTTGAGAGATACTTAATGCTCGACTTGGCGGATAATAGTTTAATTCATACCGATTTCTCTTCTGAAGCTCCGATATGAAATATAATTGAAAATCAACGGAGGAGTAACTTGGTTGATTCAAATAAATATGGACACAGCAAAAATTCTGGCATGAGGATTCAACAACTTGGTAGAATTGAATGCGAACAAAATCAAAGCATGGCTTCTCTAGAAAGGCCGATATCACAGAGGCCATCGTAATCATATCAGAATGAAGTCATCTCTCTAGATGTTCAGTATTATCTAGGTATTAGCTAGGAATCGCACGTTGAAAGGTAAGACCTCGTTAATCCTTAGCTTGCACAAGTTTCGACTTCTGAGGGCTGTCGTTCGTAGTGGGATGACAGCTGGTTAACGGAAAAAACAATTTTAAACAAAAACAATCATCAGCTCTACCCTTTCATGTCAAAAAGTGCTTCTCAAACACTTGGTTTTCTGTATCGTGCCAATATAAGTGATAAATTGTCCGATTTCCTGTGATGACTTGTATGTGTTTTTCAGTAATGTTGCTAATCATATGCTAACTGATCTACCGAGAACAGATATATCTTTTGATCTTGCCACGGCAAATAATAATAATAGCCGTCCTCTACCTGCACAAGCTATGCCTTTGGGTACGCTCTATGAGTGTTTATGAGAGAGTATTATTATTTTCAACATTTTTACCGAGACCAAGTTATGATCTGACGACGTTCATTTTCAGCTTTATTCATGTAAGGAATGTGATGCATTTTAAATCTCAATGTTTTACTAGCAATGGAGGAAATCATAATATAATTCCTCTCACGAAATTGATAAATAAGTGCCCATACATATATATAGGTATATGTCCAACATGAAGGTCCTTCAGAACCATTTCTTGGAATGCAGTCACAAATTCCTGAATCTAACCAATGCGGTAATTTTGGAAACTGAATTATTTAGAATCCTTAGAAACGCATAAACATTGCCGAATGTAACCCTGCTGAATGATTAATTGTATTTGGTATATTCGCCAATTTTCAACGCAGCGTACACACAATGTCGCACGTAAACAGAGTTTAGATACATCAATTCTGTTATGTGTATGAAAAAAGACCATTAGTTCAGATAGGTTTCCGCGGTCAGATATTTGAAAACTAAAAGTTCGGGTTGAACCGCGTCTAGAATTTGTTGAAATTCGACGTTTCGGCTCCGATTTTGGAGCCATTTTCAAGAACTGAAAAAGAAAGATAATTAATAAATGGTTGAAACGTAATTCTACGCTGAGATCTCAATCTGCCTACTCCTCAGGTATAATTACGTTAGGTTTTTGTGACTTGACGTCGGGGTCTCAATCTGCCTACTCCCCATGTCTCGTCACTGGTTCTCTCTAAGGTCTCAATCTGCCTACTCCTTCGAGAGAACTGAGGAATTGTGGGTTGAGGAACTGTATTTATAGTGGACGTGGCTGTAATGGCCGTGTGCAATGTATTGGCGCGAGGTGAACTATGGACGGGAACAGAGTTGGCGCTAGATGAGCTGTGTGCGGGAACTTGGTTGGCGCTAAGTGAGCTGTGTGCGGGAACTGGGTTGGTAGGAAATGAGTTGATGCGTGCAATGAGAGGCTTCCAGGTATTGGGAAGTCTACGTCCGTCGTCGCGAGTGTTGAGGCAATTGGGGCGCTTCTCTATCTCAAGGGCTTCTCGGATGATCCTGGTTTGCAGAGTTTTCTCGGTAGTAATTGTTTTTGTGTTTTTGAAGTCTATTTTGTGACCTGTGTCTTCTCGATGTTTATAAAGTGCGGAAGTGGAAGATGCCTGACGCACAGCAAGTTCGTGTTCGTAGACTCTGGAAGTTACTCGTCTGTTAGTCTGGCCAATATAACTTCTCGGGCAGTCTGAACATGGTATTTCATATATACCTTGAGAATCGTTTGGTATTGTGTCCTTGGGAGACCTGAGGAATTTGGATATTTGGTTGTTGGCCGTGAATATTGTTTTTATCTCGTGTTTTCTCAAGATATTACTGATTTTGTCTGTCACACCTTTGATGTATGGTAGGAAAGCTTTGTGTGGCTGAATACTCTCTAGTGGATCATTTGTTTTTGGAGGACGGGTCAGTTGATGGCGGATAGACTTGTCGATTAGCGAATTGTTGTAACCATTTTGAAGTAAGGCTGATTTCAGTTTGTCCAGCTCTTGTGGTCTATTCTGGTTGTCGGTAAGCTGAATTGATCTGTATATCAGGGAGTTCAATACGGAGTTTGTTTGTGCTGGATGGTGATGAGAGTTTGCGTGTAGGTATCGGTTGGTGTGGGTCTGTTTCCTGTGTACTGTGTGGGTGAAAGAGTTTTTCCTACCAACCCAGTTCCCGCACACAGCTCACTTAGCGCCAACCAAGTTCCCGCACACAGCTCATCTAGCGCCAACTCTGTTCCCGCCCATAGTTCACCTCGCGCCAATACATTGCACACGGCCATTACAGCCACGTCCACTATAAAGGAGTAGGCAGATTGAGATTGAGATATATATATATATATATATATATATATATATATATGACTGATGTTACTGCAGTTTGATCCTATTTGGATATATATATATATATATATATATATATATATATATATATATATATATATATATATATATATATATATATATATCTATCCAAATAGGATCAAACTGCAGTAACATCAGTGTTACAAAAATAGAAGTGGTACAAAAACATAGAAAGTTCATTTCGCTTTTTTCATATTCACATTTCTAATTTGTCTTTGGATTAATACGCGAGGATGATGAGGGTTAAACAAGATAAAATGATACAAACATCATCGCATGATCACCCAGGGTAATTTTTTTGGTGTATCACCTAGTGTCAATCACATAGGATTATCGACCGACTTCACATCCGAAATCTTAAGAGTACAAGCAGGTGGTTCAAGTCTGTAATTAAACACTATGAACTATGACCACTTACGTTATAAGTATAAGGTGGTGTACTAGTGTGGAAACACACCTATAAAATCTCAGTTCAATCCGTGATGATTTATATGATTTTTTGTTAGCAACCTTGAAGATGCACGATGCACTACTGAATCACTATACTCATACCTCACTAGTGCGGGATAAACTCACTTGGAAAGATTTCAGCGTGCGGGAAAATCTATTCTCCACGATCATCGCCGAATTTATTAATTCTGAAATAAAATTTGATAACAAAATAATAACAGTCTCTCTCGAGATTGAAGAAATCACTCTACAACTCATTTGTCCCTGTGCAGTTTAAATGTATTCCAATCTTTCTCTAGAGAAATAATGAATATTCCCACACTGTTGTAGCAATAATAAAGTTAGCCTTGACTGTCATCGTATAGTTTTTCAATTTTGACTCAAGTTAAATATTGTTCGTTGCATTTTATTTCCTTCAATTGAAATTTTTGATCGTGGAGAGAGTATGTTCTGTTACTCGGTTAGAATGAAAATTCGTTATGCACGTGGTTCCTCGCGCTCGCCTTAAGGCTCGGGCTCGGAACTTCCCACTCGCATCGAATTTTCATTCTAACCAGTTTACAGAGAATATACTAGTCCCGCACTAGGGCGAAAAAATTACAATTACCAAACCAAACTGTGTGTTGGTATGTGGTGAATCACGCACGCTTGTAGAAGTACTTATTATTTGTTACCAATGCATAAGTGGAAATGAGCTTTTGAGTTCTACTACTAGATGGCGCCATGTAAGCTATTACCTTTCAATGCGGCAGCTGTTGAACATTATTGGGAGAAAATACGCAGTAATGGTTATTTTCAAAATGGAATAATGCAATGCAGATCTTTATTAAACATTTCCAAAACAGATCATTCTCCAGAACACGATGTTAGCGTCATCTAGTAGTTCAACTAGAAAGTTTATTTCCATATATGCATTGGGAACAAGTAATAAATATATTATACTCTTTACTGCTAATCTGAGTCGGAGACTATCAACATAGTGAATCGGCAAAGTCGAAGTGCCCTTCTCTCCACACATTTCCACCAAGTGGAAAAATGAGGCACACATCTTACAAAAAACATGTTTCGAGGTTTTGTCTCTTGTCAGTGTCAAGGTAGGTCGGACAACATTATATATCCAACGAATAATAATCAACTGAAACTTTGTTGTTGAATATTCATGGAGGAAACATTTAAATTTAACTGAAATTGTGGACCAGCCGGAAATCGAGTTCAGGACCACTCGATTTCCAGTCGAAATCGATATGTTTTGAAAACCGGAAGATCACATCACACTTCCACTTCCAATTTTCTGTTTGAGCCAGTGTAAGCCGCTGATTTTCGAATAAACGACTAGTGGATAAAGGTTATTGCACTCCACTTGAAATCGATTCGTCATTTTTTCTGATATGCTGTAAACCCTTTCTAAGTATATTTATTTCGATTATGGCCTGTATCTTTTACTTTGTATCTATTCTGCTGAGTCATACATTCTCTACTTGAGTTTTCGAGCGCAAGGTTTATTGAGAATCCCTAATCACAATAAGATGACAGTAAGATTACAATTAAGACATTGGCTAACAGTCTTACTAAAAATTCATCATATTTATTAACTTACGATTGATTCCTTCACCAGAAAAAGTCGAAAAGCGGACAAGGGCACTACTAAATCCTATGATTAATTTTCGAAAGACATGGTGTTCAAATAGGAAAGTGGCCAGTTTTTAAGTATTATTCTCAGGAAAACCTCTAAAATATTGTAGTAAAAACTAATTTTTCTAATTTATTTAAACACTACTTAAACAATTATTCGACTAAAACATTGACATTACTGTATCTGCGAAATGTATTTGTAACTCTCTTTGACTGTATTTATCGCCCTCTGCTATCCAGCTTATATACTCGCATATACAATTCTCGATCAAGTCTATCCCGCGACTTCTTAGATGTCCCTAGAAACTTCGGTTAGAAAGTTCGCGTTTCTTCCACGCGTGACTCATGTGTTTGCGAGCTCAGAAATATATACACTTGGGGTGCATACTTAATGAGGTGAATGCGTAATGAGATAATCAGGGCCGGTCTCGAGGCTGGTCTCGAAATCGTTACAATATAAACATTCGTCGGTAATTTTACATAGATCTTTGATAAAAAAATATTATCCAGAATTAAATGAAGTGAAATATTTAATCGACCCAATATAATGAAGATATGAACTGACCAAGGATCACACAAATTCACAATAAATGAAACAATAGCACAATTAATATTAGCTGGAAAAATCACAAAATACTTTTTCGTCGGAGTGACATTTATAGTCTTTTGATCGACACACGTGCTGGAATTTACATCTTGGAAGACCCGGTGTGCAATATCTGTTTTATTTTGAACTGAATCTTGAATGTATCCCTTGGCTAGATTTATTTTGTTCCAAAATGTGTTCTAATCGTGATCTACCTGCGACTTGTGCGATATAGGAATTACTTTTAAACGTGCGATTCCAAGTATTACATAATCAATCGATGAACATTTCAGCATTATACTTCATTTGGTTACGCCTATATTTTATAGGGTCAATGAAGAATTTTTTTACAGATATTTAATAGTAGTTTGTTATCAGAAATCAAGAAAAATTTATGCCTTTTAGTAAGCAATATTAGTCGTCGAAAACATTTATATTTGAAACGTTTTTTGTGAACAATAGTACCTACTCAATTTCTAACTTCAACACTCTGTATCTCGAATACTTGGTACAGGATTGAGTTATGCCAATGGACTTTTCTGTTCAGGAGGTCAAAACTCTACAATATATTTCAATTTCAATTCAAGCGTTCATTTGCACATAAAAATATCGTTCATACATATTAACAATATATTCATTATTTATTACAAATCCATATATGGAAATGAGCTTTTGAGTTCCACCACTAGAGGGCACCATGTAACCTATTTCTTTGCAACGCGGCAGCTATGCTGAAATAGTTGAAAAATGAGTTTCTATCATTGCATATTTTCAAAAAGTATGAGTGCATCGCAGATCAACTCTACAGGTATTCAAAATAGATCATGCTTTAAAACATGATGTTAACGCCATCTAGTAGTGGAACTCAATTTTATTGGGGGGGGGGGTACACAAAAATTACAAAATTACATGATTACAAGAGAGCTTGGTATGAAAAATTACAAAATGAAAACTTTAACAAATTGTGGTAACAACCTAAATAATAAATATATATACGCTTGTGTACAGAGAGCACCTAAGTGACTTAACACTTGTATTGTGCTGTAAAGCAATAGTAGTTGATGTGGTTGAAAAAAAATACATAATATGTAATAAAATGGTGGTATCACAAAGTTTTAATGAAATAACAATACACCAAAAATTCAGTAAGATTTTTCATAAGGCTGCTTCCTGTTTCGTCCTTTCGACAAAACAGTCGGAATTTCGTGGAGAAAATCGAAATGATAAAAAAATATGAAATCGTGACAACTCTACTAATATCTGATGTTCACTTGTCAATTTAATACTGTCTTAGATAGACAGGACCAAGGTTTAAAACTACTGTTGTGTAGGATTTTACAAAAGCCTTGGATTTCATATCCATTTCAACAAAATAGCATTTTTTTGTATTGTAATTTCGCAAATGTGTTTCAGTCTGAATTCCATCAATGATTTGCCAGCGAAATAGGATGAATCTTTTCACGAACCAATTAACTAGGCCTTCTATTCTCAGATTGAGAAGTTTCTTCGTTGTCGGATTTCAAGCACTATCATTTATTAATAATGATGCTAATAAACATTAACTTGAATTTAATGGTGTAATTCATTTCCCAAAATATCATTCTTCCGAAAGTCGATTTGTTGGTGTTGGCAGTCGACCAAGAATCAGTATAAACACACTTACAGTCATCATGTTCACGGAATTATATGTTGAGATAGGTCTGAAAGATTCATTGCTCATGCCCGGAATGCATGGTGCTTTTTGAAAAATAAATAATAAAAGAAGACAAAGCTATTCCTAATCTGTCCACTAACTGACACATACAAAACTAAAATAATATATTTATTGAACAGGAAGTAAGTTGATATTTAGATGAGTAACATTCAATATTGTAATGAATGTGGTACTACCGGAATCTAATTTTATTTTCAAGTATAGAAAGTAAAAACCTGCACAATATCAATCACCTCAATCTGTTGGGTAGTTTTTGAGTTGAAAAGTAACATTCACAAACACAGACGCATTAACATCACTATAGATTTCAATGATTACTTATTATAAAATATTATTGTTTTTTTTTTTCTGATTAAATCGTTCCCCTATATTTATACAATCATATTATTGATATAGAAAAATGTTTTGCTTGAAAAATACCTGCTACTGGTCAAAAGTTACATTTTTTAATTAAGAGCAACAGTTTGTTTTGTGAAGAGTCCTATATTTTAGTTTCTTCCTGAAAGGAGATATATAGTCTCCAAAACGTCAACGTTTAAAAAAATACAGTATTTCCATTAGGTTTTCATTAACTTGCTTCCTTGACCGCCCGTTTGTATGTTTAGTTGGTTGTTTATCTGTTCAGTAAAAATGTTTGAATCGATATTAAACTGATTTTACCAATGAGCCAGATATTTGAAATTCTGAGCATGAGTAGATCAGAACTGGATGAGGAAGTCGGTCGGTGGCTGACGTAGAAATTCTGGCTCATATCAGACAGACGTTTGAGGCTCGGGTACGCGAGAATCTTTTTTCCCAAGTACATGGGTCTCTTTAGGTGGCCTCTTGCCTTGTTGTAAATCAAGTGTGATATGAGTTGCCTATAGAAGCCAATACCGACGTCTGGTGCTAGCTTGAAGTGCGCACCGACCACCCGTGGTGGTGCTGTGGGTTTTCCGGGTTTTTTCTACAGCTGAAAAGTGAATACACCACTAAAATCATCAGTAAGTTGCCGCCGGCGAGCGCCACGGCAAATGATAATAGCCGTCCTCTACCCGCACAGGCTATGCCTTTGGATACACTCTATGAGTGTTGAAAAGATAGTATTATTATTATTAGTTGCAGACAGATGCACTCGAGTTGTGAATCTGCAAAATCGATGTTGTTCTCAAAGATTTGTCATATTGAGTGACCAAATTGTAACATAATATAACATAACGGAATTTTGAAATTTGTTTGTAATAAAATATTATACTATACAAAGTACTTCAATTAACAAATTCAAACAACATATAGGCAATAAGTAAAATGAAATAAAATTGAAAATAAGAAAATATAAAATAAATACTTAATATTAAACTCTTAGGCTAACCTCAAAATCAGTGTTGTTCTCAATGATTTGTCAGATCTACCACACAGAATGGCCAAAATGTACAATAGAAATAGGGGTAAATAGGTGATTGTAATAAAATATAATACTATACTAGTATACTGGTTTAATTAACAAGTTTGAACAACATAAAAGTAGATAAAATGAAATAAAATTCATATCAGTATAATATAAACAAATTAAATCACTTTTTCAATCAGGTAACTTAACACAAGACACTAAAGTGCAGAACCACCATGTTTTTAAAATGTATTATAAAGAATCAAATGATTTCTTCACGCACCATTCAGATTTACAACCCCTACAGATTTTTAACTGCCTTATCATGAACTGATATATGTACATAGACAAATTTATAATACGGTTAGTTACTGACAAAAATTATTTTTCTCATTTTGTAAACATTTCATTTGATCAGTGTAGATATCAACTAGTCCCAATATGCCACGTCTACTCCCACCATGATATATTCTTTAATTAAACATTGTGTCTTGCCAATGTGTCTTATGCATAAACCTTGAGTAAATGCTTTCACTCGGATTCTTTGAAACAGGAAACAGTCCTATTCATTTTCTTCACTTATGAGAGAGAAAAACCTATAGTAAAAGCATTTGCTATCTTTTATGAATATCACCCAATAGATTAACTGATATATTCGATAAAGGGTTATTGACACGTGACAGAAATTGTGATAAAATTCATGGTCGTAACCTAATAGTTTTCAATAATCTAAATCACCTATAGTCTATAACATGTCTCATACAGGTAAATAATCACTTATGTTAGAAAAATGTAAACAGATAAGATATGCGACTGACGTCACGGCTCGCCAATTCACTACATATTGTCATTTATGTAGCAAATATAATTAGAGAAGTGGTCATACACGTAATCCGAAAACGTACATAAATTTGGGAAATACCTGAAAATGATGATTTTTATAATCACAATTTATTAATTCACTTTAATCCAAAACACTCAATACCTATCACAATTATTCTGCTTCCTGAAAGGATCATAATATATGAGCCTGGAAGTTTAACACTGAGAATCAATATTGAGTATAATGGAGAAGTTTTCATTACAATTACCACCATTACTAATCATCTTTTGATATAAGTTGAGGAAATGGAAGGATGGATGGATGTTTTTCATTCTATGACGAGACCCTCATGTACAGTATTGATGAATGAAAAAGATATATGCAGTAGAAACAAGGGCGTCTCCAGGATCTGATCTAGGGGGGGGGGCAGTTGTTACAGTGGGGGTAGTAGCAAGGTGACGACGACAAAATAAAACTTTAGAAGATTCTGGTTAAGTATTTTCATTCATTAATTTATACGCTAATAATAATTTCTAGGATTTGTTAAAAAAAATTCTAAAACCTTTTTTCGACCATCTCACGTTTTTTTTTAACAAAATTCCGATGCACGCTCATCAAACAAAATCCCGTCAACCTTTCCTAAACCAGGTCTTCACCCTCGAAGCGTAAAAGGTCAGTTACTTCAATATCCTTCAATGTGCCATCAGTTAAACTTTTTTTCTTCCATAAGTTAAACCATAGGTCCAGTTCTGCGGTGATCTTATCAAACTCATAAAACGCTATAAAGGATTCTGCGTTTTTTTGTAATTCTCTGTTACTCATTTTCAGCATGTATAATGGATGCAGTTTTTTAGTGATTATAGTGAGCTCTTCAGGTATACTTTAACTATTTCAAGACAGATATCTCTACGATTAATTTTCTATTCTGTCAATAATGATTTCATTTCTAGTTTCGTTTTTGTTTTTGAGCTTCTAGGGGGGCAGCTGCCCCCCCTGCCCCTCGCTGGAAACGCCCTTGAGTAGAAAACTGGTCACCGCATTATTTTCCTTCAAATCGCCATTTCCCGAAGGCATTCTCCTGAGATGTCGGGAAAGTCTTCAACACACTGTATAACACGTGTAAGCATACGTACATACATAAATCAAGCATGCAATATAAACAGGTGAGTATGAGATTACTGGATATGGTCTACAGACTGTCTACACGTTTCGGGTGATAATCAAAAAGAAAACAAACCGGGAGCCAACACCTTGCTTTGTATATAATTATTCCGGTAAAATAAACACGGCCACATATCCCAACACTTGGAAGTCATGTTTCTCTCTATTGTTTGGCTAATGTCAAAAAAGTATCACTTCCATATATAATCTAAATTCCAAAGAAAACACTCATCGAGTATATCTTTCACATCGAGAAGTTATACATTTCCATAATTCTTAATTATATAAACGGAGTTTGCGGGACCCAAGACGATAAAACGTTTGGAATACTCCCAAAACCAGCCAAGATAAAAGAAATACTTGTAAAAAATTAAAAATTTTAGTTGAATTTTAGTTGGCTTTGTCTTACATCAAGTTAGTTGTAGTCGACAAATATATCAACGAAATATATTTATGAAATGGACGACAACTGGACGGAAGACCAATAACTAAAGATTTTAAATCTTCCGTTAAAAACACTATGCACTACTGATGCTAAGTATGAAACAGATATAACTCAAAGGTTGTAGCTGGTAGTATTTGTTTTCCGTTGGATACCTCTACACGAAAATTCTTATTGTGAAGGTTTTTTTTTACGGCTGATTGAATCATATAATTCATTTTCTATTATTAGCTTCTGTCAAGTAGTGTCGTCCATTCTTCATCCATCGATTTTTGGAATCGTATTCAGGTCGATCCGATAGAAACTGCTTTTTCTATCACCTTTTATCTATATATCCAAATTTTAGAACCTTCTACACAAAAAATTTTTAAGAAATATTTTGAAAAAAATTAGGCGCTTAAAAATGAGTTCAGTGGAAAGTTCTTAAATTTGGTTGGAAAAGTGAATTATTGATTTGACGTACTTTCGACCTTCTGAAGAACAGTAGCCATTGGCCTAACTTGATGCCATGACTAGTAGTTGCCTACAGGTATATACAAAAACCACGAAGGCATATTTGGGTCACCGATACCTGGAAAAGCAGGACAGGACTCGGCAAAGACCCTAAGACTAATTATTGGTCTTATGTTATTTGTACTCGAGACTTCGAAGAAGCTAGAGGAGAGACCACTGCACCGTGAACAATATGCCTACAGGATTGGCTGTTCAACGGAGACAGTACTCCACCAACTAGTAACGAGGGTGGAAAATACGCTGGAAAAGAAAGAGGTGATGTTAGCTGCCTCTCTAGACACAGAAGGGGCTTTACAACAACTCTATAAACTAAATCATCAGAGCACTTAGACACAAGACCTCGAGGAACCTAAATAGATTCAATGTTAAGCAACCAACTGATATACAGGGCGTAGGGTGGAGTACTGTGGAATCTGATCACGGACTCGCAGCTGGAAACTCTGAAAAACGCAAGACATCAACCCTTCGTTATTCTGACGATATTGTGGCACAGAGAAAATATAACAAAACTGTTAGAGATCGCATGCAGAAGGCTCTTAACCTGGTTATGAAATGGACGGACTTGGAAGGGCTGAACGTCAACTCCAACAAGGCAACTATGGTAGCTCCACCCAAAGAAGAAAAAAACAAAGGGCTTGGGATCTATACGACATCGATAGAAAGACATACAGAGAAAGGGGGGAAGTCAAATATCTTGGAATAATCCTTGACTCCAAGCTGACCTGGAACCAACATCTAGAAAGAACAACCGAAAAAACGGTGATATCACTAGTGATGTCCAGACGTTTTTATGGAAAAAAATGTGGGCTTAAAGCCCTATGCTGCACTGGTTGTACAGCAAGGTGGTGAAACCTTCCATTACAAAGGCCTCTCTGGTGTGCAAAGATCTGCCTGTATTGAAATCACAGGGGCAATCGAATCAACACCAATAAGATGGTAGCCAGAAAGTCCAAGCTGTCCATGGAAAACAAAGTGTTGATTTACAATCAAGTCTTGAGACCAACGATGACATATGACAGTGTTTTTCAGCTTCCCCAAGACCAGTAGCCATGGAGACACTCCTGGGGTTGCCTCCTCTTCATTTAGTGATGTAAAGGGAGGCAAGTCGTGGTGCCTCCAGACTGTAGAACACACACAATAACTTGAACATCGGAACAGGGCATATGAGCATCGTTAGAATTGTGATCGGGGACGCGCTGGAATTGAGAACTGTTCTCATTCCAAAACGGTACTGCTTCAATAACTAATAATGGGTGCTAGTGCCAGAAAGAATTGAGTGGGACGTCGCAGCTCGAAGACATTCTGCAGGGGAAAATACTAGCATCAGCTACTCACTGGGAACCCATGCCTCTGCCTTACCAGCAGAGATGTACGCCATCCTCCAATGCGCGAAGGTAAACAATAGGAGAAACGCTGAAGTCGAGCATATCAACATCCAGTCAGACAGTCAAGCGACACTTAAGACCTTGTGCAGCAAAAAGGTGACGTCCAAACTATTATGATACCGCAAAGAAGAACTAAGAGCGCTGGCAGACCGGAATCACGTCAAACTGATATGGGTTCCAGGATACCGGAGAGTTGCAGGCAATAAGGAAGCAGACGAAATCGAAAGAGAAGGTTCTGAAGATTCCCCAAACCAAGGGCGGATGCTAGGGGTACCGAATTGTAAAGCAAGGGCGGCTGTAAGAGACTAGATTTGGGAGAAAGACAAAATCTACTGGGAAAGTATCCTAGGAAACAAACATGGGAAAGAATACATCAAAGTACCGTGACACAAAAAATGGCAGACCTATTAGCGATGAACAGGCGCCAGCTAAGGATAGTTATGGGACTCCTGACCTCATCAAAACGAGATTGTATAATGGGGACCTGACCTGCAGACTGTTGCATTATGTGCTCAGAATTTACCAATACTCAGCATTTAGCTTTAAAATTCTTTAATAGCATTCAAATCACTGATAACTGTAATAAATCATAGGTGTGATACATCTGCGTTGTAATCTGTTTTGATTACCATTTGCTATTACAGGGAGCATTGCAAAGTATGTTCTTGTAGAGAAACTCTGCCAGGGCAAAGATGATTTGGCAGTCGTAGGGGGCTGTTGAATTATTTTCTGTTCGATGGTTGCATATAAAACTATCTCTAGTATGCGAAATTTGCCAAGTATGCACGATTCCACATGTGAAATATTCAATAATTCTACATGATAAAATATAACAAGTACTTAACATCCTCGAATCGTTGAAACTGAAACCAAGGAAATGCACGCCTTTCGCACCTAATAAATACGATTTTCGAAATGACAATATTAGCATAGATTAAATGAATTAACATAATTATTTATGTTTATCAACATACTTATATTCATACACGTTATCAGTAGATATTGAATAATTTCAACAAGTATATTTGAGTAGCCTCGACAACAATGAGTACGTCGATGTTATGATTTTCGATGAGCCTTCACCTTAAGTAGTATTTAGCTAGAGGAGCAAGAATTGATGTACATAATGATTTTCAACTAATAAACATGAAGTTAGGCTATGATAGGTTGAAAGAAAACCATAATTAGTTACTGATACAAGGAGGGGTACTATCACCTTTGATGTGGAGTCACAGTGGTACCATTCACTAGAAGAACAAAGTTTCAGCACCTAAGGGCTGTTCGCCTCGACGGAGCAGACTTAGGATAGAAGCAAGAGGTGAAGTACCTAGGGCTTACCCTAGACTCAAAACTACTCTGAAACAGACACGTAGAAAAGATCGTTAACAAGGCAAAATCATCACTGATGGTGTGCAGGAACATTGCAGGAAAAACGTGGGGCTGTAACCCATCAATACTGCGATGGATGTACACCATGATAGTGAGACCTATGATCACCTACAGAGCAGTAGTGTGGCACGTCAGAACCGAACTCGCCATTACAAAGAAAATCCTGGAGAAAGTGCAAAGACTACCATGTCTTTATATGACAGGAGCAATGAGGTCGACAGCAGCAATAGAGGTAATTATAGACCTCACTCCTCTCCATATTATAGTGAAGAGAATTGCTTGGTGAGCAAACCTCAGGTTGGCTACAGTCGGACTCAAAGAGACAGCACACAACGTAAGGAGCTCAACCCCCACCGAAAGTGCACACCTTGCCGATCTCCCAACTGACGATTACGATTACAAGGAAATTTAGTTTCGAGAATTTTTTTTCGAACGGAATTAAATACCAAGAGTGGATGGAGCACAGAATCCATTCGAGCACTGGGAAAGAATACCATAACATGGTACACGGACGGGTCCAAAACTCCGGACGGAACTGGAGCAGGAGTCTTTGGCCTCGCACCAATTAGGTCACAGCGCATCAGTCACAATTCATTCATACTTACCATTACCATTACCGATACATCTCGTGAATTCGAAAATGATGAGACCTTAGGGTTCCGTACTCGGCCCTATACTTTTTATAATATGTATCAACGACCTAGATCAGCTTCTTGTACTTGTACATTTCACGATTTACGCTGATGATACCTCACTTGTTATTTGTTATTTCTCACTCATCAGATCGTTCCCTGACAGATATGATCCACAAGAAATATTATAGCAGAATCTACGAATATCACCAAATTAATTTGGTCCTCGGAATCCCAGTAACTACGCCACTGGTTCACACCGCACAATAATTGTATCAGGAATGTAGCAGGTTATTTTAAGATAAATAAAGGTGAGTAACAGGAAATGGAATGCCCCCACAGACCCCTTCTTTTACAACCCACATAAATGCCGGTCTTCAAGCGTTGTCGGGTCGTTCTTTTGATAGTTTTGTCGAGCGACTTTACTACGACAGGTGACAGCTGCAAGTGAAGAACATAAAAAAGCTGTTTATTTAGAAGCATTTTTGGAAGTCCCATAAGTGATTGAAACTGAGACCGCTAGGTCCGTGTAAACTATTACCTGTCCTAATTCGTTAAGACGCAACACTTATATGGAAGTAATCGCCCTCATATCACTTTCATTTAAAATCTTGATGGAAATAAATTGAAGCATATCGAAGTAGAAATCGAGCAAAAGTAATTATATATTGTAAGTGGGTAGAAAACTAAGTATATGAAAATATTTCAAAATGCTTAAAGCAGGTAACGTTCAAGAATAAATCATTTGAGAATTATACAGTGTGACCCAGTGTGACGTCTTGCATTTTTTCTATTTTATCTGAGAAATTGTCAATTTTGGATTGTTTTATAAATTTGGTAAGTTACGGTGGTAATTTTCCAACGAATGCCTCAGATAGTTTACTGGAAGTTTTAATGATTTTTCTAGAGTTTATTTATGCCAAGTAAAATCTCAGGTTTTTTACGAATCAAATTTTTCCAATTTTTTGAAGAAACGTTGAAAATGGGGCGTTTTAAAGCTTTTTGAAACTGTCTTGGCAGATTCTAAATCAAGAATTAATGCCCTCTATTACTGGCTTATTTGTCATTAATGCTTGATTTTCAAAATCGACCGTTACTGACGCCTATAAAAAATGTTCGATTTCGTAGCGCAGCCGTAGAATGTAAGTGTACAGATAGACTTTTTCTGTATCTTCTTTCAGTTTCTCTAATTCTACCAATAATGTTCAATAAAGTTCGGATCTACTGTTCATTTCGTTGTTTGAATATCTTATATTAAAATGCGATTAACAATCTCGAACATTAACGCGCTCGCTTTGCTCACGCGTTAAAATATCTCGATGATTAATCGCCATACTTGAAACACTAGTAGAATAAATCCCTATTAATAAGATATATACCTATTTATAAAAAATAATATGGATACTGACAGTTGAGATGACTCTATACTCCGCCAGAGATATGGAAAAACCGCAGTAACGTTAGATTTGTTGCCAGAAATTTCAAGGAAAAAGTATGAGTTGGCATACGAACAATTTATGGAATCTTTTTTGAAGAGATGTCGAAAACTTTAAAGGACACTTTGTCCAAAGACATTAAACTCTATTTGTAAAGTATGGTCCAATCTCCAATTTGCATTTGACGTCACCGTGATACCTTCCGCATGCTTCCGTTTATCTATACATAGTTATATACAGGGTGTTCCTTAAAGACATGCCAATATTTGAGAGAGTGATTCTTTGACTTATTTTAAGGAAAAAACTTTCTATAAACGTATGTCCTAAAAGTCCTAACTTTTGAGATACAGGGTGATAAAGTTTTGAAAAAAAAACAGTTTTTTAATAATAACTGAGATAATATTGTAGACGTTTTTATAAAATTTGGTACATGTCTTCTATGCATCAAGGTGCATTCTTTAATGCAAAAACATTTTCATTTTCTCAACCAGTGGCGTCCGTACGGGTTTTGCATTGAATATTTTTGGAGAAAAAAATACTACGCCACTGCTTTCTCCTGAAAAAGAAAAATACTTTTGAGATCCTCATTCATTTTTGAGCAAATTTGATCTCTTGAGTTTTCTTTGTCCGCCGCATGGTTTTCGCTTAAAAAAATAAAAATCGTTTCATTTCAGGATCAATTCTTCAAAAATCTGATGCGGTGTGGAAATGTTTGTGCATCGACTGAAAGCAAATTGAGGGATCAGATTTGTTCCAAAATGAATGAGAATCTAAAAAAATGTGTAATTCTTGTCAGATGCTCGGTTCTTGATTAAAATAATTAAATTGAAATTGCTTCATATCGCAGTAGGTACCTAACATTTTGTTGACAATAAATCGTCCGATAGTAATTTAGCTACCTCTTTATAATTGAAATTTCTTTTCACCACTTCTTAATCTTTTCACTTATAATCTCCCAAGTGCTTGAATTATTGCCGGAAATTTACTTTACACTTATTGGGAAAGCAACCTAGGTAGGTTTTTATCAGTGTAATCGACCGTTGATTGGTCGATTCTAAGAAATTGAAGTAATTTCATTGACTGTCAGAATAGGCGTGTATTAATCATAATAAATGCATACCTGAATGGATTTACGATATTAATTCAGCTACCTATCCTAGCTACCTATAAATATTGTGTTTTCACTGGTTATGAATACCATTTTGTGTTTGAAAAAGCTACATGAATAGCGAAGCGCACAATTATTTACTTGATTTTTAAGTGTGTTATTGAAGTTATTTTGGTTGTCCACCGTTTTTCTGAATATCGGTAATTATGGTGAATTACACGAATGTAGAAATGGCGGCAATGCATTACGTATATGGCCTCGCTGATGGTAATGCAACAGAAGCCAGACGCATTTATCAGGAAAGATATCATAATCGTGCCTTACCAGATAGCCGTACCTTTTCAAATATTCATCGCCGACTTAGGGAAACTGGTAGTTTCAAGAAAGGTACTTCGGAAGGTAGACCTCCAAGCGTCAGAACTCTTGAAATTGAGGAAGCCGTTATTTACACTTTCTCGAAGAAGAACTAAATGGGTTGCTTGAAGATGTACCAATTGCGTTAAGGAGTCTAATATGGTACATGCACGATGGAGCCACTGCTCATTTCAGTGTAATTGTCAGAAACCATTTAAATACAGTTTATCATAATCGTTGGATAGGTCGCGGAGGACCTCAGCAATGGCCAGCAAGATCCCCTGATCTCAACAGTTTAGATTTCTTTTTATGGGGGCACCTTAAAACTCTAGTGTATAAAACCCCCGTTAATACTTTAGAAGATTTAAGAGAGCGAATAGTTGCCTCGTGTGAAACTATTCGAAATACGCCGGGAATATTTCAACGTGTGCGTATTTCCATGCGTAGACGGGCGGAAACATGCCTATTAAGTGAAGGTGACCATTTCCAACAGTTTTTATAATCAGTGTTAGTATTGTCAATAATTAATGAATTTGATCCGTTCATTTAAACTTACTTTTATAAAATAAAATAAAATTCGTTTTTGTACAAGCTGAAATCCACATTTTTTTGATTCTCATTCAGTTTGGAACAAATCTGATCCCTTTATTTGCTTTAAGTCGATGCACAATCATTTCCACACCACATCAGAATTTTGAGAAATTGATCCTGAAGTAAAACGATTTTAATTTTTTTAAGCGAAAACCATGCGGCAGATAAAGAAAACTCAAGAGATCAAATTTGTTCAAAAATAAATGAGGATCTCAAAAGTATTTTTTTTTAGGAGAAAGCAGTGGCGTAGTATTTTTTTCTCCAAAAATATTCAATGCAAAACCCGTACGCACGCCACTGGTTGAGAAAATGAAAATGTTTGTGCATTAAAAAATGCACCTTGATGCATAGAAGACATGTACCAAATTTTATAAAAACATCTACAATATTATCTCAGTTATTATTAAAAAACTGTTTTTTTTTTCAAAACTTTGTCACCCTGTATCTCAAAAGTTAGGACTTTTAGGACATACGTTTATAGAAAGTTTTTTCCTTAAAATAAGTCAAAGAATCACCCCCTCAAATATTAGCATCTCTTTAAGGAACACCCTGTATAGATATACTAATGCATGTAGAGGCACTTTACGGGAGCATGGAATCGGGCGATTGAACCATCCTGTATAAAGTGTTCAATGTCCTTGCACTTTTTCCACAATATTCAATGTTGCGAAGTACTATCAGTATAAATATCATTGAAATATCCACGTACAGTGGGGTTTCATTTAAAATTATTGGTCACAATGGCCTTGTGACGTCATCTTTGACGATTTCGTCATCTATCATCACTAGTAGGGAAGTTTACAAGCTTTAATATTCAGTTTGCAAATTTCACTTGTTTATGTATAATCGTTCCAAAGATAAGACGGGGGGAGGGGACTTTTGAGAAGCACTGTATAAAAATTACGTTAATTTTTGAAAAGAAAGTCCAAAACTACGTCCCCAAAAAATCAATAGTATATTTTTCAACAAGATATGAAAATACTGTTTTTTTTCGTGAGGTGAGAGTTTGTCAATCTTACGAACGAAAAATCGTATTTCATCTCGAGTATGAAATGCAATTTTTTTTACGATAGATGTTATAGTTAAAGAGAGAAGTTCAAATATAATCGTGAAAATTTTTATAAACTGTGAAACGAAATGACGTTCGTTTGCTGATTCAAGTGATAAATAGTGAGTTTAACTGTCATCCGTGTCAAAAATCCATCAAGTTGTTTTTAGTATATACCCATCGGATCGCATGATAATATTCATTTGTTTCATTTTCTATAGTAAAAAACTATCACTTTCATCCAGTTAAAAAATGATAATTTTCATATAAATGAGTAGAAAAACTTGTTTACAGCAGACCAATTGCAGAGATTTTTATACGAAGCTTCAGACCAGAAATATCTAATAAAGGTTAGTTTGTTCAGAAGGAACTATTTTTAGAATTCCTTTCGCTTCTTTTTTCGAATAACAATTTTAGTAGATAAAATGAATTAGATAATTAGTGAAACTTCTATTTCAAATCCTGCTACATAGGTATACACCCGTTTCTTTTATCATGTGGTAACATTGCTATATTCTAAACCGTAATACATACAAAGACGATTAAATGGGAAAAAAGGTAACTATTATGGTGAGCAGTAAATTGGTTATAGAAAATTTACGGGGATTCTTGCTATTCCCAACTTATACAGGGAAAACTGAAAATGCTGTTTTCGGTTTTTTACGTTTAATTAAAAATTTATCATTACGTAGTTCTAATACATTTTGAATACAATAAAACTTTCCCCTTTCATTTTTTTATATTTTCTGAAATAACCATTCTATTCGTAAAAATCCGTAAACAGCATTTTTAGTTTTCCCTGTAAGTCGGGAAGGGCGAGAGTCCCCGTAGATTTTCTCTGACCAATGTCAGTACTGCTCACCACAATAGTTAAATTTTTTCCCATTTAATCGTCTTCGTATCTATTACGGTTTAGAATATAGCAATATTACCACATGATAAAAGAAACGGCCTGTATGTACTTAAAAAAAAACTTTTAAACTAAGGATCAGTGATGCAGGGGTTCGTGTATCCGCTTGGACCGTATCTCGAGATGAACCCGGCCAAGTATGAAGTCATCAATTTATCGAAGAAATTTAAGTTCTCATAATGCATTTGCTGCCAGCTTGTCCGGCTTATGCGGTCGCAGCATAACGCGGCCCTTCGAGTGTTGTACTACCACCTACGACACTCGTATGGTATAGACGAGATACCGGTGTTGCCTTATGCTCCGGGGGATATTGAGTCCTCAGGCAAATTCAAGCCAATAAGCCTGATGTAGTCCTCCTCGACCATCAAAGTAGGACGATTTTCGTCGTAGAGTTCTCGGCTCCTGGCGAAACGAACATCGTTCGAAAGGAGGAGGAAAAACGGACAAAATATCGAGATCTACTCTTTGAACTCCGCAGGCTTTATCCAAACCATTCGGTCAAGATGGGGGTTCTGATAATAGGGGTCCTTGGTGGAATGATGGCCACACTGCTCTCGAACTTGAAAATCATGCCGAATTGCCATGATGCGTCAGAAAACTTAGCCGGAAGAATGCAGAAGGCCGTAATTCTTGGTTCACTCCGCCTTCTCAGGGCATATGACTCTCGGACCCAGTAATCACTCACCCCACGGACGTGGGGAGTGTTTACTGGGGTTATTGGCACACCAGCGCGCACTCCGGTAGTATCGGAGCTCCGGGGACAGGGCCTGACTAGTACATTCCATATGGAAAAAAATTGATAATAATCCCTCATAAACACTCATAGAGTGTACCCAAAGGCATAGTCTGTGCGGGTAGAGAACGGCTATAATTATTATTTGCCGTGGCGCTCCGGGGCGACTTCATTCGATATATTCGTCTGGATACGCTGCACGTCGCCTCCATTCCGACACATGTTAGAAACCTATCAGATAAATTGTACAAGTTCCACCACCCCAAAATTTCGTTATCCGGAGACCTCAACAGGCTCAGAATACATGATTATCAGGCCCGCAAACACGGCGGGCTGATATATCAATCGTTGGCCATCTTTCAGGAAAGATGGGAAGATCTGGTTCCATAGGGAACCAAGTCGTCTATAGCTTTTTTTTAAATGGAAAATCTCCATCTATATACAGGTTACTGCTTCAGATATTCTCACTCACGCTCTTTACTAAACTGGAGACAGAAAATGCTATATATGAATGATCAACCCTCAACAATTAAGAGCAGAACTTCGTATACCTCGGTATACTATAGTCAAGTTCCTAAATAGTAGATAGTGACTCATCGGTTGTACGGTTCATAATTCTATAAAGCAGGTCAAAAAATAGAACAGAAATAAGCTAGGTACTTTGGCTTCAAATCAAGTTTTACTTTGCCACTTTCGTATATCCCCTCTGCACTTTCAAATCCCGTAAAAATCAGAAAATGTACGATTAGTCACTATATACAATTTTGGAACGAGGCTATTATAATTGCCTGATTTTCGAGAATTTATTTCACAAATTGTTAATTTCAATAATTTTATAACGGTATTTTGTGGAAGAATAATAAACGATTTATTTTCTTATAAAATACACATACACCATTATCAGTTATTCAAAGGTACTAGAAGAAATTCAAGAGGGAGTTTATCCAAGTGGTGCTGTTTCACTCAACCCATGTTTAAGTGAAGAATATAAAGAATATAAATACTTTATGAACATTGCCTAAACATATTTGACAAATACCCGGCATGGACCCGACACCAACGACTGAATACAAGGATATGAGAAGACAGTTTTGATATCTGACCATGTAAGAACCATATCGACCATACATTAATACTCCAGTTTGTAAGAAGTTGGCCACACCCACTTAGAGGATAACAGACAATGTTTGATCACAACTAGTACTCGCAATGGTTTCCTCTTGGAAGAATATTGCATGAATAGATGTCAGATGTAGTTCGTAAAGGGAAGTAATTGTTTTCTGATAGATATTTATGTTAAATTTTCCACTTCGAACAATCGAAACGTCGCCGTCGTGACTTAAACGTAGAGAAGTAATTTCTCTCTCATTTAGGAAAAAACAATTTCACCTATATATTAGACATATCTACTTATTAGAAAATATAGAGAAAGTAAGGTTACTCAATCGAATGTTGAAGTCAAATAATCTTTTGTTAATTTTGTAAGAAGAGATGGGTTATGGATTTTTAAACGTTTGTTTTGGTTGTAATTTAATATCAGTGGAGAAGTCGTAGGATTTGTTAATGTAGAAGTGAAAATCTTTGTTCAAATTTAGTGGTTATATGTGGAGATGCTGAGAGTGAACATTCATTTCGTATTTGTTGATATTACGGAAATCAAAGCGGAATGCAAATTTATTATGAAGGTATAGAGCAATTTTTCAAGTAATGTTTTCAAGAAATAAGTAGACTATGTTATCAACGTGTCTTTCATACGTAGCCAGTTTATGAATTATAATAAGTATCATATTTACTGATACCATAAATTAATAGCATTTATTATAAGTGTTGAACCTGCTGTACTCTATTTTTCGTTTCTTTGTATACTCAAATTCTGGTGTACATAACGTGAATAATTGAGACAGCACCAATGACTCAGAGATTTTTTTTTAATAAAACTTTCAGACACATTTTATGTGTGTGAGTTTTATATCTCTATAGTCTTTGTAACATGACATCTAAACTTCAACTAAAAGAAAATCTAATCAAGATTTTCGATTCCTCGGATATTGTTATCGATAGCTCATGACTGTAATAGCAGAAATCATACCTTCTAATTTTCCAGGGTTTAATGAGAAGGAATGCTTTGCATTTCTATCTGAAAGCTAATTAAATCTTCTTTTTCTAAGTTGATCAATAGCAGAATTATAAAGAATATAATAATATGACAGAGTTTGAAGTTGTCGGCGTACCTACATGTACACATTAGAATGTTTGATATATCTCTCGATCTGGGTCGTTTATACGGTTAATACTAGAGGTCTGAGAATAGACCCCTGTTGGACTCCATATAAAGGTATTGAAATCTCACACTTTGCGTTATTTCATGCGCCATATGTCTTGATTAGGAGTGAAAGCCTTATTAAAGTCTAATGTAATGAAAACTGCGCGTTCACGATCATCAGAATCTTGAATTATAATATCAATGATGACCATCATTTTATCCCCTAAGGATCAGGAGAGATATTTTTTCTATCATAAAAGATAAATTGAATTACATATCACTTCTGAGATTCAGTCAACTGGAAATTTGAATTTTCATAAATGTGAATCCTTTGCAACTGAAAGGATCTGGTTAAATATCTAGAACCGCCTGATTAGCTCATCATTGCATTATTTGTTCTAATACAAGTATCATAATTTTTAATCTCTTCAAGAATCAGCTCCGACAAAATCAAGTGCCGAACTATCTGGATGACCGTGCATGAATACCATAAAAGCTATTCACGATTTTTTTTGTTTGATGGTTCGAAATAATATATCAACAGAATAGAATAGGGTCTGTAAATATTTGACTAAGGATGGAAACGAGCTTTTTTTGTCTGGCGCCCGACTGCAGACCATTAAGTATTTCTGCTCGACTGTTGAATTCAAACATTGTACAAGGAATGGCGGCATAGTTCTCAATAATTAAAAGACAATAAAGAAACAAATAAGCAGAATGAAGCATGCTAAAAATATGGTTCAAAAGTCAAAACATACTTTGTTGTGGAGAGAGTTCGAATGAAGATTGAATATGAATACCACAACATACTGATTACTATTCGAGCATAGCGGAAGTCCAAAAAATCGTACTACAGGGCTCCACTCTTGGGCCCACTCTCTTTCTCATTTATGTGAACGACACGATTCTTTTGCTGGTAGCCTAAGATCATCATTTGAAGTTGATTTTCTCGACTTCTTCGATAATTTGGCAAATTTTCATTGACAGAAAACAAATACATTCAATAGTACAATTTCCCAAATACCCAGATGAAGTTATGTTTTTTGCTGGGTTGAAAGGTTAAACAATAATTGAGATGATTGATCTATCATTATTGGACGAGGAGAGAGAAGGGAATGTCTACTTATGGAGTTTGATTTCGTTCCTAAACACAAATACTTATTATTTACAGAAATATTACCTATTGCATTTTATTCGGATTAATTTTCACTTAATGTGTACCAAGAAAGGTATGCCGTCGTTTGGAATTTCAAGAACGTAGTAGTTAATTTTAAAGGGGAAGTTGACAACAATGCGAGTTCCATACCAAAATGAGTCTTGCAGGCCACTTTTCCCGAAAAGAATACGTGAAAATAAATTCATATCATAATATTATTTCAACCCTCACTGTATTGTCTTTGTCGTATGTTACCAAAGCGGTTGAATTATTGACGACGTTATGTAATTTTTCAATGAAGTTACAAAGTTGGATATAATATCTTTCAATTGGCAAATAGCTTTAACATATTGAAGATTCGAGTACATTCTCTTAAATGGCCACCATCAGGTATAAAGTATCGCTAGATATTTCCATCACATTGAATCTTATCTGCTCTATGCTGTCACGAAAAACAAATTTTTTTATATGGCTTTGAAAATTGTATCCGATACACTTTGCTAAAAATAGATCGTACTTATGTAAATATAGATCATCATAAAAATAGCTACTGAAATTTTATGGTCATTGTCAATGTTGACTGGTGCATAAACATGTATTTCTTTGTGGTTTGGCGGTTTTGACAATGCGAGTAGTAAAATTATCATACGCCAGTCTCCTCGGCCCAAAAACAAGGTCAAATTTAATTGAATCATTCATAAATGAATATGTTTGCATGTCTGTCACTCAAATAAGTTCACGTTTGGGTTTTTTTTGTTTTCTAGGGGCTATTAGTGAAGTTGCATTGACCGATTGTTTTAATCAAATGTAGTTCAGTAACAGGATCATTCAATTATTACATTTCGGGGTACGAGAAATGAGGCGGTTCAGAACATTTTGAAAGTGAGTCTGAGCAGATTTTCTTGCAATATTTTGGTAGACATTGTCCCAATACTCGATGTTAAAATATCTTTTCAATATTTACTTTTTTGGTGAGATGTATTTCATCTGGTACAATTTCATTATTGGTAATGGAAAACGTAGTTGCGGTGTAAAAATGATTAGGTATTTCTCAAGTTTTTCTTGTTTTATTATCGCAAATATGTGATCAATTCAAGACTTGAAGTAAGTTGTTACCAGAGTGTATCATTGTTTTCTTATGTTTGATACTACACAATTCCTCTCCTACAAACTCAATAAAATTCCCTTTGAACCCCTGTGGCTAGTGATAGTTTTAAGTGGTTTTATTTATTTGTGTCGTGATTGCATATTTTTATATTGTAAATTTAATCTCAATAAACCTTTTATTTCGGTTTTTCAAATGATTAATTTTCATCACATCATTATTTGGCTGAAATTTAGTTAAGTATACTGTTTTCACGGCCAAACTAATTTCTGTGCAGACAAACAACATTCAAAAACACTTACAACTCGACAGCAAATCCGTAAATTATTGGCCATTAATTAATGAAATCAAAGCGAAACTGCAGAATGTTTATTGTCTGATGGTAGATGCAGCTTGCAGCAGACAAAATATACATTATCATATCGGTTTATAGGTGATAGTCCAGAGAAATTAGACAATTGGTATGGAATGTACAAAGAGGGGTATCAACAGTTTTTCAAATTGTTAAATTGTTATTTCCGCCAACCAGCTGCATATCCTTAAGAGTACAACCCTCAAAAGTCTTCGAAAGACTTGTCTGAGCTAGGGAAGACGCAGCCTTCACCTTTTAACGTGTGATGCCAAGCACGAGACCGATTACATGCTGGGAATCGAACCCATGACCCTTAGGTTAAGAGACAAGCGCTCTACCATCATGACCATCACGGCAAATATAAATGAAAATAGGCTATCATTTGAAACAGTTCTGTATTTAGTACTAATGTGATTCAAAATTGGGCCATGACATTATCCAAAAAATCCTTATGATTAACGGTGACGTTTGCCTATCGACAACAATTGGTACAAAAAAGGGGTTTTACATTTCTTGTTTTTGTCATCCAGCAGCACTTTAACGTGCGACAGAAATTTTGGATCGAGATTATTCAGATTTTTATTATTTCGTGATGAAAGATAAAATTAATAAGGTATTTTTTATATATTTATAATTTTGAATGTACTACAAGTTATATTTACGAACAGCTTAGCAGGGGTTCATGTATAATAAAAATGGATAAGATAATGAACATGACTTGCAGAAGGTACAGCAACCGTATTAAACGTGTTTCAAACTTATTGGACATCATCAGTACGATGTGGCCAAGTGCAAAGATGTGCAACACTTGGATACGAGATAAACAAAATATTTTATTGATTTAAGTGATTCTGTTATTGATAGAATTGTAATTACATAAATTTGTCGAGTTTTCTGTTTACGTTTCACATTGATATCTATCAGTATTTTAATTGCATAGTAGCTATTAACAGCAATACAGTATATGGCATTGAAAAAAAATTGTTCATTTCATTCATGGATACGATCACCAAACTGCACTGATACAATTTCATTGTAAATCAAGTGCCCCAGTGTGATTTCGCTTTAAAAAATATTTGATTATAATTCCATGAAACAATTTCATTGATAACCTATACTGAAAAAAACTGTCAAATGTCATACTTTAACAATAATTCCAAATTATTAAGTACGTATATACTTTTTTTCAGGAATCTATTTTATGTTTTTACATAAGGGTGGCTGGGGCATTGCAGCCGTTGAACAGGATACGTACAAGATGAAACAAAGAGATTTTCAGCTTTGTTTTACTTATGTTCCTGAAAACAATTCATGTAAATTCAACTACAATAGACAATCTTGAGTGACCCTGTATTACAGTAACCTCAGATCACCCAACATCAAAATGAAATGATATTCACTCAATTTGCAAGTCTACGAGCTTTAGATATTGACTGAGTTTGTTCAAAGAATCACATAAAAATTTTAATATTGACAAGTACAGGAAGAATCACCCTGTATACGGAATCTTGGAACTCTTCTGTATATACAGCTCATGTCGAATATATTGAGATTGTAATCACTATCCTTAACTTTTTGTTACAAAATAATCGCCACATGATTTTCTAGTTAAGTGACAATTCTTCCTGCGTATGTTCAACACCCTGTTTCTCAAAAACTGTCCATTATACATTTGGTCAGGACATCATAAACTACATTGCACAAAATTTTCAGCCAATTCGACTGACACTCTTTTTAACATAAGAACAGTGCAGGGTCCTTAATATTATGGTCAATTCTTCTTACGAATTTGGAATATTTTCATGTTGTACTTATTTTACACATTTATGATATTCATCGTTCAAATATTTATCGACTTTTTGGTTTGGTTAATAAGGCTGGTTTGTGGAACACTGCTGCAAACGAAACCAATATTTCATGTTTATGGTATATTATGACGCACTTCCCATTTTCTTGGTGAATTTGAAATTATACAATCTGGATTCTGGATGAACGCATACACTTTTCAGAAAACCTTGAGACAACTTGAATAAAACATACGAAAACTACATAATATAGAATATTATCTTTAAACTGTCTTTCCATATATGTTTTTGCGTTTATGATTTTGAATATGATTTAAATAGAATGTTCTAGAACATGAAGGTCCATCAATTTGTGCCATTATCTTTAGATATAATTTTTTCGCCTTGTTCTATATTTCTGAACTACTAGTGCTTTTGATCTTAAATCACGACGCTCGTCATCACAGACTCACCTAGAATGTTAAACCGAATTATCAGTCATTGATCTTTCTAAACTTAGAAATTGGTTTGATGGTTATAAATCAAGTTGAACTGGAGAAAATACAGTATCAAAACATAAAGGCAATGTTTATGACATAAACACAAGTTACACTTTTAGAACAGGTCTAATATAATCACAAACCCACCAGACAAAACAGTTCAATTTTTAATACCGGATATGTAAAGATATTCACTTTTGAATTGAAATACGTTATTTGAAATTTGGTCGAGATCTTTTGTACCTAATACTTCCAGACAACAATCTCTCAATTGAGTATTCGTATCACTACATATCCATATAACCCTCCCCTTTTATTTTTTGAACGGGTCAACTCAAAAAATTGAAATTGATGCATGAATACTATATTTTGGAGTAAAATTGACAAATGAAAATTTCAAGATGGTGACTGGGCGCCCTCTGGGCAAAAAAAAAATTAAATTGAAAGGGGGGTCTTTTGACACATCCTGACGATAACCTTACAACCCTAGAATATAAAGTCAATATCTTCAACTACTACAAAATGGCGGAACATTTAATAATTGCCTGAATACATCGACGTTTTACTTCATAATTTGAAGAAATAAGCTGAGTTCAGTTCAGAAGATGCTCGGAATGGTTGCCTTGAACTGCTTGACATAAGAACAACCTTTACGATATTTCACGCTGAACATTTTCGAACACAGTAGCGTCGATATTTCTACAAATATTCATTATTCTCCGCTGTATATCCAATATTGAAGCAGGTTCAGTTTCGTACACCTTTTGCTTCAAATAGCCCTATAAAAAAACCTGAAGGTGTCAAGTCTGGCGAGCGGGTTGGCCATTCCGTATAGGACCTCGACGACCGCGGAAAATATTATCCATCTTGTTGGAATACAATATCCAAATCCGATTCATTATGATTCGCTTCGACGATTTCGGTAATTAGAGGGTCAACAGTAGTTTCCATCAGCATATTCAAATACAGTTCCCTGTTAAATTTTGTTGAATGAATAGAGGTCCTACAATATGGTTTACCAAAATATTCCCGCCCAAACGTTAATTTTTTCTGGACATTAAGAATGAGTTTCCCGGAAAATGTGAGGGTTGGTGTCACTCCAATAACGCGGCAACTTTGTCTGTGAACATTGCCGTTGAAAAAAATGTACATTCGTCACTAAAACAAATATTGTGGAGATAGGTAGGATGCCTTGCAATGGTTTCCGTCATAATTTCGCAGAATTCTGTTCTTCGATCAGGATCATCTTCAGTTAACTGGTGTACTATTTTGATTTTATATGGATGATACTTATTCCTCTTTAAAAGTCTCCACATGTTCTTCCGGAATGGACGGATGACCTGGGGGCTTTTTGTTCTGTACATGCACTACCGGTAGTTGTAGGTTTTGATACAAGTTCTCTTAAATATTTTCTACAGATAGGACAATTCGGAAAACGATAATTAAATTTTTTTTCGATTTCGTGAAAGTTACGCGTCGCACCGTAAATGAAAATCTACTAGTAAAACCGAAAACTAAACGGAAAAATTTCAACTGAACAATGATGTTCGTTGTCGTACTGACATTTTTTGTCAAAACAAAAATAACCTATCAGACCTTATCCGGTTGTTGGGATTGCCATATGGCAGAGAAAAACAATTATTATTTCTAGAAGTATCGATGTTATGTGTTTGAATTCAGATAATTATTAAACGTTCGCCAGAAGCTTCAAAAGGATGTGTCACAAGGCCCCCTTTTAACTAAATTTTTTTCTCAGATGGCGCCCAGTCGTCATCTTTTAATTTTCATCTGTCAAGTTTACTCCAAAATATAGTATTCATGCATGAATTTCATTATTCCAAATTTCAATTCTTTGAGTCGACTCGTTCAAAATATAAAAGGAGGGGACGATAAAGAAAACCACTCTATGAACACGAATGCTATAAACGAAATACAAACAACATTTTTTATACAACTGTGAATTTTTGTACAAAATATGTAAAAAATAGAAACTCACTATAAATGTTGACATGATTTCTTTGCCTCGATAAGTTACTGCGTTCAAACGATTGCTGTCTTAAAATTGTATTCTAAAATTTGCCTATCTTGAAAAAGTAAGGGTCAATTTATGCAACTTTGTCATTATCATAGTCCTAATCACATTCACTGTCTCAATCATAAAATTAAATTGAAACTGTACATTCCAGAAGTAGCATTTATGCAATTTCTTTAGTTTAAGTCTTAAAAACCAACTAAAACTGTGATAATGATTGTGACTATCTTAATGACAAGTTGCATAAATTGGCTCTAAATTCGGAATAATTGAACAATATTTTCTTGGATATTCTCATTATATTAGATTTAGAGTAAAGAGGAATATTCTCAGAAATAAATAACAAATGTCAAAATTTTTTTGTGGGTCAATTTGGCAACAATGTTTACAATGAACGATATAGAAATAAAATCAGTTTTTTCTTAACTAGTTATATAAATAACTATTGAGATCAGTAAAGTGTTAATTTGTGTCTTTATTTCTGAGAAGTCTCAGAGATTTTCTCGAAACCGAATATTCCAAGTGAAATGGACTTAATTTTATTGGAGCAAAATAAACGAATCTGAATAACTGATTCATTGACCTTTTCGACGGACATCAACTGATTCAATTTCAGTAACAGTTATCTAGAAGGCTGAACGCGACAGGTGAGGCTATCATCATGTTTAAAAATACGCCATTCGGAATGTAATGCAGTAGAGTCTTTATGGCAGTAATAAATTACTGGTTTATTGAAATCAATTTGTCATCGACGTATATTGATAACAAAATTAAGTACCTAAGTACTAAGAACCGTCGAGTTTTATTGTTCAATAAATAAATAAAACAGATCTAAATTACATCTAAATTGAATCTAAATCTAAATTGAGTCCCCGCATGAGCCACATTCTGGCAACAAAGTTGACAAATTGAATAGCTTATAACCCAAATGGATTTCGTTATATGTACCATCACTCACTGGCAGAAAAGAACGTGAATATTGGTTAAGTCTAAGACAGATGATAATTTATATGCAAGCTGAGCTGGTATATGACCCAGTATTGTCTTCACATCATAATGGTGGTTGCTTGTTGCAATCTTCAAAATTATTCTCAATTAATCTAACCATGAACATATTATTCAACCTTTAGGTGTTACGAAGAGTTTGACCAAGCTACGAAACATAGCGTGATAGTTTTATTTCATCACAAACCAGGGACAGACTAGACCTGTGAATCAGCACGTGCTTGAGATCGCACATTGAAAGGTAAGACCCTCGACATTCGCACCCTCGCACAAGTCTCCTGTCTTGCAGGGTTGCAAAATATGCTATTCATCTTCTAGACAAAAGATTGATTTCTATCATCCAAGGGATACTATTCTGATAAAGTAGTTGGCAATCTTTCTCACTTTTGAGTAAAATTTGTCAGTTTCATTTGCAAATAAATAATAATTTCAAAACATTTCATAAACCTCCCTTTTTGAGCTTGTTCTAATCGTCAAGGAATATTTACAGTAGGTAATATTTGGCTAGTAGTTGGTGAACAGATTTGTTTTGTGATGGACAGTTAATTAGTCGTTTTGCGATTATTTAAATTGCATGTCATCATTAGAGCCTGAAGATGTATTCCAGAAAGGAAATGGTCGATATGTTATTGATTTTCGAGGGTGCAGGATAATGATATGGATAATGGAAAGATCATGTTAAGTATGGTTTCACGACAAAAATTGGTAGGTGCTCACTAAACGTTGAGAAGCACAACATATTGCATATTGTAATAAATGTTTGCAAGTTTGATGTAGGTTTACTGTGAATCTGTTTTTCCCCATTTTGAAAAAAGAACTCTCATTTACAAAAATTTGCAATATCGCATTTCAACGAATTCTTACAATTTTATAGATGAGAAAAGTAACAATACTATTTTTGTATTAAGTATCAGTATGATACAGTCACAAAAAATTTGATATAGAAATACAGATTTCTTTCGAGACATGTTTGTTTTGTTAAACCATTTTCTAAACTGATTACTTGTTCGATTCTATTTCGTCCAAATTTTGGTCCCGTTTCCTATAGTACTTTTGGATATGAAGGTTTCGGAGGGCAATGGAAAAATAATTAATTTCTTGCATTGATACAATCACATTCAAATAACAAAGTTTTTTATGAAATTTCAGCAAATTTCCATTGGAGACAGGATTATTTTCAGAAGTACTCATGTCTTACGTTGACTTCTCGTTCATGTTCAGAAAAAAAAAATTCATAATTAGACCAAAACGATTGTCAAATTTGCATCAGTCCACCACACTGAAAACTGAACTCCTTCCATAAATGAGTTCCACTACTTAATTTTTCTTGTAGACATTTTTCAGATTTACAATAAGAATGAATCAATTTGTGTAATTGATGACTATTTTGTGAAAATTCATGATAAGCTTTATGAAATCAATAGAAAAACACCTAATATTAGGTACGTTATTATTACGACTAGTCATTTAAACTCGATAATGGGATAGAATCGGATTGTGATCGTACTAATAAAATTCCTAGTGGAAATTAGACTTGAGTGTTTTTCTATTTATTCAATAAAAGTGATTATTTTTTTTACAATTCTTGCAACCAATCGAAACCATCAATTCAAAGCATTCATGTACGTTCAGGCCAATCACAGCATTATTTTAGTGGGAATTTTCTACCTTGAAAATTGCCGAGGAAATTTTTTGTGGTATTTTGTTCTTATTGTGTGACAACTGATACTTTTGATTTGAGGTCTGCATGAAAAGTGAAAAATGATTCAAAATCGGTTTAGTACATCATCATTCGATGAAATTTTAAGAAAATCAACGAAAATGCATGTAAGAATGCTATTTAGAAACAATTTCAATTGATAACCTAAGAGACAGAGAAGAAGCAATAACTTTCAATCCAACAGAACAAAACAATGTTACGGAATCCTCCAGCCAAGGACAAAACATCCATAATAATAAATTGTATATTTCTTGCTAAGAACTTCAAATTCCATACTTCATTCTGTTCATAGTGATTCAAATAAATTGTTGAAATAAAAATATTACATAGACAATGGGTCTATGATTGGGGCATCAAAAAGTAATCTATCGAATACCACAGGAGAGTTCGATGAAGTAGAAAATAATTCTCACTCTCTTGTGATATTACAACTCTCAATTAATTTGATATTTTCAAAAAATAATTATTAGTAAGTTTTTTGTCAAAAATTGTGTACAAGTTTTCATATAATTTCAAGTTGATTTCCTGGTAACTTCAATTATAATAACATCAAGTTGTCGGTAAACTTGCAAAATACAAGTTAACTTTCGTAAATGAACCGAGAGGTACATGTTATTCCTGAGAAAACTTTCTGTAAAGTTTACATAACTAATTCTGCTGAAAATTTGCAGCATTCATATTGTTCAGTGGGTAGTTTCTTCACAAGTAGCCAAATTGAAAAAGTATGCCATTTTAATTTTTTTAAAGTGAAATTAGTCTAATTCAAAAGTTGTAGTTTTCTTCATCCACTAGCCTGGTGTTTGATGAAATCTCGGATGAAATAATGAGTTCAGACAAAGTTTCCACAATGATGACAAATGGAAAGAGAGACTGGCCGCTTCGGATTCATTTTGATCAATTAATTCTATTAAAAAAGCATAAAAAGCTCATAAGTATTATCAACTCCGATATAGAACCGATTCAGTGGCTATTTACACTATCAGCTTCTCAAATGCATCTATCGTCATGTACAGGCAATAATAATTTTATACAGACGTCGTTTATCTCCAGAGAATACTGAACCACACTGAACATTCTTAGTCTTTCATATCAAAAGTGAGCCATGTGGTATTTGGAACCAGTTACTGTAGCTTTCAGAGACTGACCCACACCTGTTTTGTCACAATCATTCAACTGATCGTATTTTTTAAATCCTGGACATATTTACATGAAAATTGTATTGTCAGTTTGACGGTTCAACTCTTCAACTGACATTGATTACACAAGATGAACCGTTCTTGCAATACGCCTTTAGTCCATAAAATGTATTCGTGAAATTTTCTGATCGAATATCCCTTCAAAATGCAGAATTTCCAAAATACTTTCAGCTTGCCATAGGCACTCAAACTGTGTTGCTGTACAAAACACCACTCGAGCAAGCTCTCGTGGTGTTTCTAAGCAACACAGTTTTCGTGCCAGCAAGGCGAAAGTATTTTTAAAAAATTCTGCATTTTGTCGGGATATTACTACTGAAAATTCGATAATAATATGAAAGTTGTCAGGGTAGAAATTTTCACACCGTCATTCACGGCGTAGTGACGAGGTCAAGGTGCATATTTAGTTATCGGAGAATGCCAATAAAACTTAAAAAAATTCAAGGAATTTCATTAGCTGTCAGAATAGGACTGCAATAATTGTAAAAAATTTCTGAGGATTATGTTGTCATATTTCCCCCTTGTGCATATGAAGTGCCGAGTTGTTCTCGAGAATACTTCATCCTCAAGATATTCTATAATCGGAGTTCAATATAAATAATTATTGCCTGCAATCTAAATATTTCCGTTTCTAAAGATATCAAAATTATCTTATTGTTGGCGTATTAACCCTGAATAGCTATAAAATTGATTTGACAACTATAAAGCAGGCCATGATCCATGAAGACATTGCATTGGGACATTAATGAATTTATTATGACATGCCAAGTAAAGAATAAATCTAATTCAGTGGGTTCATTTCCATATAAAAGAACCTTGAATAATGGATTATCCAGTTGGGAGGTTGGAATATTTCAGCAGGTAGCAGAACACGATTAAAATTCCATAAACACATTCATGTGTCTATCACTCGGAGACATCTACTTTAATCACATCATTTACGGTAGTCGGTTCTGTATATAGAATATGTTCATCGCTAGTTTCATAAGAACCAATCTATTTTACCAGAATAAACAAGGAAAAAAAATTACTTCAACCCTTCTAGTACCTCTGATTAGTGAGCAAGGAAAAGTGAGACATGTTCGTATTTGGGAAACAGATTAGTGATGCTAATACGTTCCCAGAAATGTGTTAAATACATGTTTGTTTAATGTTGTCGATATGTCTGTCAACTGTGGAACAGATTGATTTAACTTTTTTCCAATTTTAATATTTTTCACCAGAAAATTCATTAAACCCATACTTTTCAAAATATTGACAAATTCTAGCCATTTATTTTCTTGTTTTAACGGATTGAGTGAAAATCAAAACGAATATGTTAGTGATATTTACCAAGGAAAATCCACGGAATTCCAAGGAAATCGACAGAATTTCGAGGAAATCCACGGAATTCCGAGGAAATCGGAGGAAGGAAGGAAATCCACGGAATTCCAAGGAATTCGAGAATTCATTGAAATATTCGGAATTGCGAATACGACAATAGGATGAGTTATTTTATTATCAACGTTCTTGGTAATTACTAAAATAATTCTAATAAATATTCATATTTGATCATTTTTATGAAAATAGAACAGATCAATAATCATAAATATGTGGTTACAAAAATAAAATTCCGAACTTACTGGATTATAGAATGAAAAATTGATATGAACACATACAATGGAAAATATTATCATAAAGTACATATATACATCATAGAAAAACCTGACTGTAAGATTTTTATCGGCTCACTGCCAATCATATGGATAGGTCCGTAAAATACATGCTGCCTTTCGACGGTATCGATATACTAATTTTTTTTGGACAATGAATTCTCTAAAAGTTTCTTTGACGAATTTTATGACAAACATATCTCCATATTATGCAATGACCAATTTATAGTACAATAGCAGAGTTTTTGATATCGGAATCTTTCGAGTCTGTAGTGTCACGTGGTGGTTCATAATTAGTCATTTGAAAAATACATGTTTTCAGCTCAAACTTCTCCATCTGAGTATGAATTTTGGCTATGTGCACAGTTGTACCAAAAGTATTCTCAACTCTCAACTCCAGATGAACTTTTCAATTCGCGAACGGTTAGAGATAGAGCAATTCTGCGAACGCAAATGTAAAATAGCTTCGTTTTTACAGTTTTCATATGTATCTCAAAGCATAACTCAAAATTCCATTTGATTCTCTTTAATATCATCTCTCTTGGAGAGGCTTGCAATAGACAAAATTTAATAACTGATCAAAATGAGAATGGAACGAACACTTCTAGTACGCAAGTCATCGTACAAAATGTGAAGTGATACCAGCAAGTTGTAACTTTGTATACTGTTTGAGTGTGACGAGTCTGATAAGATGTCGCAGAGAGGAAACCTTGAAAGTGGTAAATTTTCCTTGGTCGCCAAATCGACATCTTCAGAGCGTCGGACTGCTGAAGATCCTTATTAATTTTGTCGGACAATGGTGCCATTGAAAATCTCATTAAATTTTTGTATTTTCCTAGAAAAATCAGATTGCTACCTGTTGCCAATCTAAGTAGTGATATCGACAATTTCAGAGTGGGGGAAAATCTAGAAGAACCGAACTTTTTTGACTGATTTTTCTAGGAGAATACAAAAATTTTATGAGATTTTCAATGGCACCATTGTCCGACAAAATTAATAAGGATCTTCAGCAGTCCGACGCTCCAAAGATGTCGATTTGGCGACAAAGGAAAACTTAATACTTTCAAGATTTCCTCTCTGCGACATCTTGTCAGACTCGTCACACTTGAACAGTATACAAAGTTACAAGTTGCTGGTTATCACTTCAGATTTTGTACGATGGCTTGCGTCTATTCGAAATAATATTACGGAAATCTAAGGAATTTCACGGAAATCAAATCTACGGAATTCCAAGGAAATTCAAGGTACTGTAAGCCAGAATTTCACAGCAGGTCACCCCTTGCATATTTATTTATTTTTATGGACATTGTCTCACCATGCTTTAATATCACCCCTAGTAGTCTGAATCAATGGCAGCGGACTTGATTAAAAAAAAAACTCGACTTCAAGAAGTCTATAAAACATTTTTTATCGATAAGAATTTTGAAAAAATAACGATGTCACTTCAAGTATGCCAAAATATTGCTTTTTAGGTCTATAATGGCTTTACTATAGTGCTAGTGTTATCGCTGTCACTCAGTATAAAGTGAACAACTTGAAAATTCGTGGATAGACTATCAACTTATTAAGATGTGAATCAAGTAGAAAGAATCGGAACTTTCCGTACAACTATACCGGGTGGCTACGGAAGTATTGCCTACGGAATATCTCAGTTATTGTATGAAGTAGGTTTGTGAAATTTGGAGCGTCGATATAATGACATAAGAGCTAGAAATTGAGTATATTGACATGTCGAAGTTAACTTCCGGTCTGACCGGAAGTAACATCAACTTTCTTATTTTAAATGGAAACCCTATTTTTTTTTCTTTTCGCTTTATTCAGCATTCCCTTTCTAATGACATATCACAAGTTGGTATCTAACCAGAAACTAGATCAGAAAAAAATTATTATTGAAATTCAACGAGTAGGCCGTGGAAGCAAAATGAAAGCCAAATATTGAAAAGTTGGCTATGGAAACCATACGTCACTTGATAACAGTTGCTACTACTGTGATATTTTATTTTCATTCGTCGGCGTTATAAAAAGCCGCCAAAAAAATATTGGAAAAATTGGGAAAAAAACAATACTCTGTAGGTCCATAACTTAAATAGGAACATACAACTTTTTCTTGCCTGTACTATTCAGCATAACCATTCCTTTCTAATGATATAATAGAAAGTAATTTTTTTAAATGAAATACCAAAAAATCCAATTATTATTATTCAAATATCAAAAAAACAGATTTATCGAAAAAAAAAATTCAATTTAATAGGATTAAAGATAAAATAAATTCAAAACAAATGTTCGAAATGCATTCCCTCAGCGTCAATACATTTATTGACTCTGGTGATATTTTCATGTAAAACGTTTCTCAACATTTGGGGCGTGATATCTTGCTCTACGAATTTTTACTTCTAGCTCATGTAGAGTTGTAGGCTGTGTGGAATACACCCTATTTTTAAGATGCCCCCATAGAAAAAAGTCGCACGGAGTAAGATCAGGTGACCTTGGTGGCCACCTGACTGGACCATGGGTTGTTATAAGTCTCTCTTGAAAGCGATTTTGAAGATAATTTCTCGCTATTCTTGGATTATGCGGAGGGGCGCCATCTTGCTGGAAGTACATTCTCTCAGTTATTTCCGCTGGTAGGTTGTTAATGAATTCCGAAATATCATTCGTTAAAAAATTAAAGTATCTCTCTCCGGTTAGTTGGTCTTGAAAAAGAATGGGGCCAACAATATGAGTTCCAACTATTCCTGCCCAAACATTCACACCAAATCTCTCCTGGAAGCCACCTTGTCGAAACCGGTGCTCGTTTTCTATCGCCCAGTACCTGAAACAAAAGACCGTTCACACTTTAAGCACTTTACACTTCGACTATCGACAATAATCCAAATAAAGTACAGTACCTACCTTGTATTATTCCTGTTAAATAATCCATTGTTGGTAAATCTTGACTCGTCCGTAAACAAGATATAATAGTTAAATAGGTGATTCTCAGCATTTTGTCGAAGAAACCAATTACAATATTCCAGGCGCCTTTCACCGTCATTTTCATACAAATGATGATGCAACTGATACTTGAAGGATTTAAATCGATGATTTTTCTAAATTTTCCTAGCAGAGTCCTTACTAACAGCTAATTCGAAGCCAATCAGCCATGAGGAAATTGTGCTATCATATTGTACTAAAGCTAATACATTAATTTCAGTTTCCTCATTAATAACAAATGCTTCTTGGTCTTCGTGAACATCAGGCTCAGTTCTTAATTTTTCTTCAAGCCACTGGAAATACCTTCTTGACGGTTGCTGCCTCCCTGGATATCGCTCTAAATACAATCGTTCAGCGGCATAAGAATTTTTTAAACATTCACCATAAATGAGAAGCATGTCAATTTGTTCGGTTCGTGAATAACGGGGCATTTTTTGAATACTCCACTAACTGATTTCGATTTCCAAACCCTTTTAAAATGGCAGAATCAAAAACAATACTTCGAACGTCAAAATAATATGGATAGCAGCGTTCGTGAGAGCTCTCGTTTCTTTTTTGTTTCATTCCAAAATACGTCTTAATCAGCCTACTTGTTAATATTTTGGTTCGAATGATTATTGCAATGGAATGATTATTCTGAATAGCACAAACATCGTCCATAGGTAGATATTAGAATATCTATGGACGATGGCACAGACCAAGTACGTTTATGTTCCTATTTAACCTAGAACCTACAGGATATAATTTATCATTCCACATTATTTTTAATGTTATTTTTGCGTATGGCGATAATCTGTTTTGTTATTTGAAGAATAATAATTGGATTTTTTGGTATTTCATTTCAAAAAATTACTTTCTATTATATCATTAGAAAGGAATGGTTATGCTGAATAGTACAGGCAAGAAAAAGTTGTATGTTCCTATTTAAGTTATGGACCTACAGAGTATTGTTTTTTTCCCAATTTTTCCAATATTTTTTTTGGCGGCTTTTTATAACGCCGACGTATGAAAATAAAATATCACAGTAGTAGCAACTGTTATCAAGTGACGTATGGTTTCCATAGCCAACTTTTCAATTTTTGGCTTTCATTTTGCTTCCACGGCCTACTCGGTGAATTTCAATAATAATTTATTTCTGATCTAGTTTCTGGTTAGATACCAACTTGTGATATGTCATTAGAAAGGGAATTGAATGCTGAATAAAGCGAAAAGAAAAAAAAAAGGGTTTCCGTTTAAAATAAGAAAGTTGATGTTACTTCCGGTCAGACCGGAAGTTAACTTCGACATGTCAATATGCTCAAATTCTAGCTCTTATGTCATTATATCGACGCTCCAAATTTCACAAACCTACTTCATACAATAACTGAGATATTCCGTAGGCAATACTTCCGTAGCCACCCGGTATATATTAAAAAAAGCTCCTGGTGAATACACTGAATATTTATCATGATTTGTGTCGATACGCCTCTGTGTTCTATTAATTTTCAATAAATACATTTGATGAAAGGAAATTAAATGAGTTTGAAACAAAAGGTCACTCGAATCATCGTACCGTACAATTGTTAAAACTACTGGGCGTCGCGACGTCGCCGTCGCCGCTGAGGTGAAACCGATACGGTACAAATATGACGACGGAATAATGAAGTTGCAGAGCTTCATTTTTGAATATTTTTATGTGCGCTGAATATGGCCCCAATCCGGTTACAGAGGGTACAATAGCATACCGACAGTGGGGAAAGAGGCAGGTGATGACCGACCAAGGGAAGGCGGAAATATTTGGGGAATATTTCCAGAGTGCGTTGCAAGTGAGCACAGGGAAGTTACTAGGGGGCCAAGCTGTTCAGAGAAACACATTCTCGAAGTTGATAACCAACTTTGGGGAGGTTTAAGAAACCACCAAGAAACTCCCCAGGAGCAAGGCACCGGGCGCGGATAGAATCGATGCCGCTCTACTGAGGAACCTCCCAAAGAAGTCCCTCGTATAGTTAATCTACATCATTAACAGTATAATAAAATGGCAGCACTACCCAAAGTGTCTGAAGCATGCAAAGATCATCCCTATCCTCAAACCGGGAAAACAGGACTCGAGGATCGAGAGCTACCGCCCAATCTCGCTGCTTAGTGCGGTGGCCAAGGGGGTGGACAGGATCCTACTGAAGAGATTCAGTGCCCTCGTAGAAGAGCTGGAACTTATCCCAGCGGAGCAGTTCGGCTTTAGGAGGAGTCATTCAACGACCTCCCAGGTTGCACCAATTGTCTCTGGAGAGAAGAAAGGCTTCAATCGGGGGCACAACACGGTGCTGATCCTGCTGGATAACCAAAAGGCGTTCGACACCGTTTGGGTCGAGGGCCTAGTCATGAAGATGCTACGGGCAGGCATGCCTAGCTACATGGTTAGATTGACGGATTCATACCTGGTAGACAGGTCGTTCAAGGTTAGAGTGAATGGAACCAGCTCCACAGTGAGGAAAGCCGAAGCAAGAGTGCCGCAGGGCTCCAGCCTGTCACCACTGTTGTACTCGCTATATACGCACGATTTCCCAATGCATAAAAACACGCAAACGGAAATTTATGCTGACGACACGGCAATTTACGCACAGGCAGCCGTGACGACCGATGATGCCGTGCAGGTTGAGAGCCACTTGCAGAGGGAAGTCGCCGTATATGGCAAAAAACTAAATAGTGATAACCTCGGCGAAAACTGAGCTCATGCACTTCACCAAGAAAAGGAAGTGTGAATTCGGGTGGATTTAGGGCTCTGGATGCCGGAGATCAGTCAGGCCGAGCTGTGCGGTACCTGGAGGTACAGCTGGACAGAGGATTAACCTTTGGTAGACATGTATTGATTCGAACAAAGTTCGAAAAAAGGGTGCCGGAGAGGATCAAAAAAATGAAACGAATAAAATCCGAAGAACCCTTTCTCACCACACACGTTTCCACCAAGTGGAAAAATGAGGCAAACATCTGTCAGAAAACATGTCAGCTTGGCGTTACAACGCGCCGGGGTGGCGATTAAAAGAACATACCCGCTAATAATAATTTCCTGGAATCCATGAACAAACAACCTAGATTTTCAGATCATTGCGTGGCAAACTAGCATTGTTACCACGATCTGATTGAATTAAATATCACGTATGGCATACCCTCTTGGGGTGTCTGTGATAATCAATTCTTTGATGGTATATTCGTTCTTCAAATGCGTGCAGTTCGCTTCATCTGAAAAGTTGGACCCAGAGTATCATATGAAACATCTCTCGCACTCTCAAATTTAGTTTTAGGTGAAATACAGATGTCTCACCATAGCGTAGGCGAAACTTTTGGCATATGAAAGTAACGCAAGTTAATATGAAGTGGCCTGTACCGGAAACTAATGTACTTATTATTCATTCTGGCTTCTGGATCAACGTCTTAATTTGAAAATAAAAAATTATATATTATCAGCATTACACAATGTGAATGGAGACTACTGAATCTAGACATAATATGAAAAATCCAAGATGTAATTTCAATTTTTCGGGAACATCCACTATGCTTAACAATTAGTTATTGATTGATCCAATATTGGGTAAAAATTCTAACATATTTCTTTTAATTGCTTCTATGTTACTCAACATATATTATTTCGTTTTGTTCCCTCCTATTTCGCTTTTTTCGTTTGCAAGTTGGCATTCCTGATCATTTTATATATGTAGTTTTCGTTCCAAGTTTCCTATTCAAATGCCTGGTAATTGCAATATTTCCAACATCATTACCAGAACAACTACCTACAGCAAAGCATGATATGCATGAAGTTTGCCGTAAGGATTTACTAATGTATTATTTTTAGACTATGGAGTGAAATCCATGCCGCTTTAAGCTTAACTACATGCCACAATAATTACCTTTTTAATATGTCCGCTCGCTATAAATTTATTCGTTCTTTAGATTTTAATCGTGATATCATGATAATTTCTTGCAGCTTCAAGAGTTAATGAAGATCATTTATTATCGATTCATCACGCAGGGCTTTCGTCCATGGTAAATCTGCCTTAATTTCTTCTGAAACATCAGTTCACGTATAAGGGAGGTGCTCAGAGCTGAAGCATTTTACAGTGTCCAACTGGAAAAAATTATTTTGATGCTGAAAAGAGCATCTTGGAGTGAAGTAGAAGTGAAAGTGGGTGGTGAAAATAATTAAATGTCCAACCTTTTTGCCATAGTTGACAAGTTGAGTGGAGACAAAAGCTCAATTATGTTTATTATTAGGTTTTCTTCTACCAATGAAAGCATTTATCATTATTATTTATTATGATCACTATGAATCATTAAGTCACCATATGCACCACGCGAATTGCTGTTCTTAGATACGTTCTGCCTTTGAGCTCACTAATTTCAGTGTTTCATTTTTATGAAAAACCAGCCCATTTTCTACCCTAATCAAGGAAAATGGGACACTAGTCAGTGATACTTCCAAAAAGCATTATCATTGCCCAGATTTTCATTGGAAATTCTAACGAGGGGGGAACATCGAGCTAAAATGTGTACAAGACTCATAATATTTAAAATAGGTAAAATTAAATGAAAAGAACAAATTCCGACTAAGATCGAAAATACCCTTCTCTCCACACATTTCCACAAAGTGGAAAAATGTGGCAAATATCTAACAGAAAACAACTACTTCCCCCTACGGACAATGAACAACACCTGTCATGTATTTGTGCAATGGTCTTCAAGGAGACCGGAGTGAAGTTAGCAGCTAAAATATAGCAGCCAAAATATCGGAAACTGCCGAATAACCATTGGCGTAAGCAAATTTTTTTCAGTTTCCTCTTCAGCAGCCAATACGATTTTACAGCAGCTAAAAGATATAGATAAGTAAGGGTAGCAGCCGAAGTGGACAAAGAACTTGAATAATCATTACAGATGGAAAACTACGATTTCAATCAATCATGAGCTAGAAGGAAAATTCAAAATTAATTTGAAAAGTATTTACAGCTGAAGAAAACGAGGTGTCACTTCGAAAGAATAATAAAAACGTTTAAAAAATAAATTCAAATCATGTGCTAGAAGGAAAATGACTTGCGAGCCGTCTTAGGGGGCCCAGAGGGGATAAAACGACTTCAAAATTATTTAAAAAAATATTTACGATGAAAATAAACGAGGTGTCACCTTGAAATAATAATGAAAATTTGTATATCATTGATTTCAATCATGTGCTAGAAGGAAAATGACTCGCGAGCCGTCTAAGGTGGTTCAGAGGGGCAAAAATGACTTCAAAATTGATTTAAAAAATATTTACAGCTGAATAAACGAGGTGTCACCTTGAAATAATAATAAAAACGTGTAAAACATCAATTCAAATCATGTGCTAGGATTAAAATGACTTGCGAGCCGTCTAAGGGGGTCCAAAGGGGCAAAAACTAATTCAAAATTGATTCAAAAAATATTTACAGCTGAAGAAAACGAGGTGTCACTTCGAAATAATGATAAAAACGTGTAAAATATCAATTCAAATCATGTGCTAGAAGAAAAATGACTTGCGAGCCGTCTAAGGGGATCCAGAGGTGCAAAAGCGACTTCAAAATTAATTCGAAAAATATTTTCAGCTGAAGAAAACGAGGTGTCACTGTGAAATAATAATAAAAATGTGTGAAATATCAATTCAAATCATGTGCTAGAAGGAAAATGACTTGCGAGCCGCCTTAGGGGGTCCAGAGGGGATAAAACCACTTCAAAATTGATCAAAAAAATATTTACGGCTGAAAAAAACGAGGTGTCACTGTGAAATAATAATGAAAATTTGTAAAATATCAATTCAAATCATGTGCTAGAAGGAAAATGACTTGCGAGCCGTCTTAGGGGGTCCAGGGGGGATAAAACGACATTAAAATTAATTAAAAAAATATATACGGGTGAAATAAACGAGGTGTCACTTTGAAATATTAATAAGAACGTGTCAAACATCAATTCAAATCATGCGCTAGAAGGAAAATTACTTGCGAGCCGTCTAAGGGGGTCCAGAGGGGCAAATCCGAATTCAAAATTAATTTCAAAAATATTTACAGCTGAAGAAAACGAGGTGTCACTGTGAAATAATAATGAAAACTTGTGAAATATCAATTCAAATCATATGCTAGAAGGAAAATGACTTGCGAGCCGTCTTAGGGGGTCCAGAGGGGATAAAACGACTTCAAAATTGATTTAAAAAATATTTACGGCTGAAAAAAACGAGGTATCACTTCGAAATAATAATGAAAACGTGCAAAACATCAAATCAAATATGAGCTAGATGGAAAATGACTTGCGACCCGTCTTAGGGGGTCCAGAGGGAATAAAACGACTTCAAAATTAATTAAAAAAATATTTACGGGTGAAATAAACGAGGTGTCACTTTGAAATAATGATGAGAACGTGTAAAACATCACAAATTATTATGCATCAAGAAAGGCATACCGCGAAATTGGCCTTGTGTCACTTATGACACTGTTTCATGCTTCTTATTGTTACAATTTTCTCCACGAACACTTTCAACTCCAATGGGCATTCTTTATCCTCTTCAGTAGGACTTCCATTTTGTTGATTAGAGTTTGATTTTATAGCTTGATATCTGCCAATATCAAAAACTAGATTCAATTGGTTTTCGCATAAAAGTAAAAAAATTGTAATTCAATTGATTCTGAGAAAACAGGTACGTCATGTTTCCATAACATATTTATACAGGATGTTTATCAAATACTTGTACAAACTTTAATTTGACTAATTTCAAGATAAAAAGTTTGCATGAACATGTGTCCACAAATGTATCGTGTTTTTGAGATACAGGATGTTGAAGTTGAAATTTAATTTTATATAATTTTGAAATAACTTTTGCAAAAAATCATTTTTATCAACAAAATTTTCCGTACGGGGTTTTTTGAGGTGAGAAATCAGAATTTGTTATTGTATTTTATGTTAAACTTAGAGGGCGCTGCATATGTTATCATTCTTTATTTTAATTTGCCCTAAATTTTTTTACACTAAACTTTTGAGATTTTTAATTATTCGCGAAATGCATTTCCGCTAGATGGCGCTCAGAATTTAGGCGCGAAACTGTGTAATGGTGATCAGCCTACAAATGCCATAAGAGACCATGGTGTTCAATTTTATTCTCATTCGAATTTGAATGAATTGTTGAAGATGTCGATAATTGAAATATGTTAATCAGACATTTTCATATACGTAGTCATTGCCACTTTTTGCCTAATTCTATGTTTTTAATGGGAAAATTATGTAAAGAAGGATGTTGAAGTTGAAATTTAATTTTATATAATTTTGAAATAACTTTTGCAAAAAATCATTTTTATCAACAAAATTTTCCGTACGGGGTTTTTTGAGGTGAGAAATCAGAATTTGTTATTGTATTTTATGTTAAACTTAGAGGGCGCTGCATATGTTATCATTCTTTATTTTAATTTGCCCTAAATTTTTTTACACTAAACTTTTGAGATTTTTAATTATTCGCGAAATGCATTTCCGCTAGATGGCGCTCAGAATTTAGGCGCGAAACTGTGTAATGGTGATCAGCCTACAAATGCCATAAGAGACCATGGTGTTCAATTTTATTCTCATTCGAATTTGAATGAATTGTTGAAGATGTCGATAATTGAAATATGTTAATCAGACATTTTCATATACGTAGTCATTGCCACTTTTTGCCTAATTCTATGTTTTTAATGGGAAAATTATGTAAAGAAACTTTGTGTTTGGTACTATTGATGATGCATTAAGCATTGGGGCACTGAGCAAATATGCCTATTGTTTGGATTACTTAATTCTGCCGCCATTTCGGTTATCATATTCTGAAACTATGAACATGAAGGAATATCACCAAACTCAATTTAGTGTCCCAAACTCAATTAATTATGAGAAAACAGATAAAATAGATACACTAGCTCTTATGGCAAAACAAGACCTTGCAACATTACATCAGTTCAACGAAATAATTATAGGTGTCGCACCCTTCGCGCAGGTCGCGAATTTTATTTCTACACCTTTTCTCAGCAAAGAAGTTGGGTATTCCTGCTCAACAACACTAGGGACAACCATTTATGAGAAATTTGCAAAATTCTGCATCGATGCAGGTTATGGGGTCCCTTGGGCGCTCAAAACTTTACAAAATCTGTGTATATGATAAATATCGATAAAATAAACAATTTTTCTACCACAAAGATGTGCCAAGCAATAATTCATTCTCAAGATACAAGATGTTGAAAAACCGATCATTTTAATAATTCAACAGCCTGTAATTTGAGATCGAATAAATTTTCAAAGCATCTTGATGAAACAAATATCAGTTATTCCAGCGAGATCAGTCTTTGTCAAGTTCTGAGCAACTTCATCTGGCACCCAATTGACCACATATACAAGGCTATTCAAATTAGAGTCTATGCATGGGGATCTCGGTAACGGTAAAAGATAGAAGGGTGGTTGAATGGGGGCAAAGTTGCGTATTTTAGAGGTCAAATACGTGCGAAAAAAAAATATGATCTAGCTGCTTTGGTTCTGGAGCTATACAGGAAAAATGAAAAATTTCGGAATTCTTTTTTTGCCTATATCTTTTTATTTTGTGAAGTTTGTTTGAAACTTTTGGCACTTTGCCATAGCAACTTTTTGTAGACTATCCAAAAATGCAAATACAAATTATATAGAAAGTATCGTACAACCCGGGCCTCCCTCAACTTTTAATTTTCAAATACGGACCTGTATTTTCATTGCATTTTTTTAAATTTCAAGGGTCATATTTCATATTGTATTTTCATCTGAGTTATGGAGTGTTTTTAATTAATTGAATTCAATTTTAATATTAGTCCATAAAACCATAAAGCTTTGTCAATAAGTTTTTTATAACTTCCGACAATAAAGTATATTTTGACTTTGACTTAGTGAACTATTAGCAGTATAATTATATTTTTTTATTTCATAACAGCTGTACTTGAAAAATGTCATTGGTTCAGTTTTTTATTCTTTGATATTTTTCAATCATCTGTTATGGAATTGAATAATGTTGATTTTACTGCTACTACTTAGTTCACTACTCCCAAAACACTCTGTTGATTAGATGAAAATACTACGCCAACATGAAACACGACTCTTAGCATTTGAATGAATGTCATAAAAATACTGGTCTGTATTTGAAAATAAGAAGTTGAGGGTGGCCCGGCTTGTACGATACTTTGTATTTGGGTAGTCTACAAAAAGTTGCTATAGCAAAGTTCCAACAGTTTCAACATATATTCACAAAATAAAAAGATATAGGCAAAAAATTATTTTTTTTATTTTTCCTCTATAACTCTAAAACCAGATCAGATTTTTTTGTTTCAGGTAATTGACTTTTGAAATACGCAGCTTTGCCCCCATTTAACCACCCTTCTATCTTTTACCGTCCCCGAGATCCCTATACATAGACTCGAATTTGAATAGCCCTGTATATAAATTTGCAAAGGACCCCGCACATTTCTTATGGGAAATGGCTTTCCGTGAATTTGGCTGAATTTTTGGTATAATGTAGTTATTGATGAGCTGATCAAAAGTGTTCACAGCCACAAGCTCAAAAATGGACAGTTTTCGAGATATGGAGCTTTGAAAATGGATTTTATCCATTTTTTGGGGTATTTCCTTATCCATCGGAGAGCTCTCATTCCTTGTTGGGATGGAATTTGACTATTCGATGCCTAGAAACCGACTGAAAAATGGTCTTTCCCAGTAACATTAGGCACCATTTTCGAAAAAATTTCATATACTGCTCTACACTGTCTATGGAATGAGGTACAAATTCCAAGATCTTCCCTACGTCTTTCCATGCTACAAGATAACGCTAGAATAATCTGTAAAAATTCGAACAAGTTCGAATATATTGTGCCAGAGATGTATCAACAATGTGAAAGAATACGGGGTACCCTTCTCTCTAAGCATTTCCACCAAGTGGAAAATAAAAGGCAAACATCTGTCAGAAAACAACTACTTCCCTGACTAATACCACGACGGACACTGAACTACATCTGACAAATATTTGTGCAACGTTCTTCCAAAAAGACCCAATTGCAAATGCTTGTCTTGTAATTAAACATAAGATTATCCTACATTTGGCTGGAAATGACCACCTGCAGACATGCATGTTTCGAGGTTCATTGCCTCTCATCAGTGACAGGGCCGGTCGGACAACAACAGATGTTTGCCTTTTATTTTCCACTTGGTGGGAACGCTTAGAGAGAAGGGTACCCCCTATCCTTTCACAACGCTAGAATAATTTATATTTTCGGAAAATATCATATTTCTGGTATTTTTTGAAGAGAGGCCGTAATATTTGATCCCAAATATATCTAATATCCAATAATATCAAATATGTTTTCCAAACTGTTCATAACATGCTCAGCGAGTTGTAATGGGGAAAAACGGAGAAATCTTAATCATATATTCTCAGAGATAACAACTGTGATCACTATTAACTCCATTCACATATGATATGTAATTGATTTTTCACAAATCTCGATAATCTGACAATGGGGTGCCAAGACATTTTCCTCAGAATGGCTCGAAATGGATGATAGCATCTCACAGCCAAACGAATCCGTAAAAATGTCTGCATCTCTGACACTTGATAGTACTTTCCAGAAAGAATGGAGAGTTCAGGTGGTGGAAGCAAATTGTGGATGGAACTTTTGATATTTACTTGCTCCTGAATTCTTGGAAATATTAACTCTTTATATAAATGTTGCGTTGAGTTTCCACACATATAAACGACTATCTATTCATATGATTATGCAAAATGAATAAGTGGATCAATCAAAAACGATAAAAGGAGCAAATCTCATATTGTCTATTATTGAACATTCAACCCGGTTTTGATAACATGATACTGACGTGCCTTGAGAATCAGAGTCGTTACTTATCAGTTGCAGATCGGTATTCCACCTGTTGATTCTTTTGCTGACGAAAGAAATGAGGGTAGAGGATGTTCAATCCATGCTATATAGTGACATATATTTGTATCTTTGTTTGCAATCCTAATATAGCATTTTGCTTGTTTGAAGATAACGGTACGTGTTTTTGACACATCCTTTTTGTCCGGCTGAAAACAATTGGTCGTGCAATCTCTCAGATATTATTTTTGTAAAATTTTTATAGATATTATTGAAGCAGGTAATTGGTCTGTAGTTCTTGGCTAGTTCTGTGTTTTCATTTTTGAGTATTAGATATGTTCTTTCATTTGTCAGCCAATCCAGAATGCTTTGGTTGTTGTTAATCATTCTGTTGTTAATTCTTATGTACTGTATGGGCTTCTTCAGCCAAAAATTGGTTATGCCTTCAAAACCTGGCGATTTCTAATTGACTGAATTTCCAATGGCTGCTTTTACTTTTTTTTCGTCGATGTTCTTTTTTTTTCCATTAGGAATTTCTCAGACAGGCCCTGTCTCCGGAGTCCCGATACTTCCGGAGGGCGCGCTGGATCATTTATCCCAATAACCACTCCCCACGCCGTGGGGCAAGTGATTATTGGGTCCGAGAATCATGTGCCCTAAGCAGGCGGAGTGAACCAAGAATTATGGCCTTCTGCATACGTCCGGCTAAGATTTCTGCCATATAACGGCAAGCCGGTATGATTTTTAAGTTTGAGAGCAGTGTGTCCATCATTCCACCAAGGACCACCATTTTGACAGAATGGTTCGGATAAAGCCTGCGGAGTTTAAAGAGTAGATCTCGATATCTGGTCCGTATTTCCTGCTCTTTTCGGATGATGTTCGATTCGCCAGGAGCTGAAAACTCAATGACGAAAATCGTCCTACTTTGGTGGTCCAGGAAGACTGCATCAGGCTTATTGGCTTATATTTGCCTGAGGGTGGGGAATGAGTTGTTCCAATAGATTCGGCACCTCTCATTCTCCACAACGGACTCAATATCCGGAGTATAAGGCAATACCGGTGTCTCGTCTACACCGTACGAGTGTCGTAGATGGTAGTACAACACTCGTAGGGCCGCGTTATGTCTGTGGATATAGGCTGAGACCGCATAAGCTGGACAAGCTGACAGCTGCCCCACGACACGATCTGCATCTAGTGTCAGGGACCTCTATACCCATCACGCGACTACGGTAGACACCATCCTGGCATCCTGGCAGGACATTATGAATCCCTCGATTTCCGACTTCAGCCCACTTGACCTGAGAAAAGCGAAGGTGAGGTTTCTGGATAAGCCAAGGTCTCAATGTTCTTGAAGAAGACCCCATCCTTATGTCATGTTATCCTTATGTAGCTGTAGGAGCCTGTCACACTCCGCAGCTTTCACGTGGGCTTTTTGCTGAACGGGTTCCAACTCGGTGACAGAGTTTGGGTTCGTCTATTCAGTGTCGAATACGAGACCGAGTTCATCGGCTGCACGGGTTGCTGCCTTGAAAAGAAACGCTCCAATCCCTACTTTTTCGTGATCGCATACCAAGCAGAGAAGGGTATCTGAACTCCTGATGACTTCAAAGGCTTCATCCAGTACCATTCTGTTATGTAGACACTCCAAACTCAAAAGTCCACGGCCTCCCTGTTGTCTGGGGAAGTATAACCGTGGAACGGACGATTTGGGATGCACGCTCCTATGGAGATGCATCATTTTGCGAGTTTTTACGTCGAGTTGTCGCAGCTCTTCATGAGTCCATTTCATTACTCCAAATGAGTAAGTGAAGTAGAATCGGAACGGCAAGCATATTAGTTGCAGCAACTTTGTTCTTCCCGACAGTTCTGATGACCAGATCTGTCGGAGTTTGTGCTGATACTTGCTGCGGAGAGAGTGTTTGACAGTAGCTACCTCTTGGGTGGCGTTGTTCCACCCCTAGGTAGGTATACGTCTCTCCGGCATCCAGATGATGTAGGAAGCTTCCGTCTACGAGCTGAACGTCCTCTCCGTATTCCTCGCATCGTCCTCTTTGTCCGTAGTGCAACGGCAGTAGTGAGATGCAGAAGAGAAGAGGGCTGAGGGAGTCTCTCTGAAACACGCCCCTTCTAAAGATAACCTGCTCTGTTTGAACTCTGACTTGACCAGATGGTATGGTAAAGAGAGTCCTTCAGAGCGGCATCAGCTGTTCAATGCATCTCACTATTTGATCGGGTACTGCAATGCATCTGAGCAAATGCATGATGAGCTCATGCGATGTTGTATCAAATGCCTTGCGATAGTCGATCCAGGCCACTGAAAGGTTACGCCTATACTGCACGGATTCCTGCGTGATGCATCTGTCGATCAGCAGGTTCTCCTTGCAGCCAGCGATGTTCTTTATTATTATTATTGTTATTATTATGAATGTTATGCTCACTAATATATTTATTTCAATTCATCCACTTATTCATTTTGTAAACAATCATATGAATAAACAGTTATTTATATTTGTAAACTTTAATTTAACATTTATAAAAAAAGATAGTGTTTTCAAGAATTTGGGTGTAAATATCGAAAGTTCCATTCATAGCTTGCTTCCAACACCTAAACTACTCCATTCTACCTGGAAAGTACTATCACGTATCAAAGATGCAGACATTTTCACGGATTCATTTGTCTGTGAGGAGCTATTATCCATTTCGAGCCATTCTGAGCAAAATGTCTTGGCACCCCATTGTTAGATTATCGATATTTGTGAGAAACAAATCACATATAATATGTAAATGACATCAATAATGATAACAATTGTTATCTCTGAGGACACATAATTAGGATTTTTTCATTTTCCCTCATTACAGATCGCTGGGCCTCGTTATGAACATTTTGGAAAACATATTAGATATTATTGGACATCAGATATATTTGGAATCGGTTATTATTATTTTTCTTCAAAAAATATCCGAAATATGTCATTTTCCGAAACTATAAATTATTCCAGCATCATCCTGAGCATGGAAAGGTGTTTGGAAATATCTTGGAATTTGTACCTCATTCCATAGGCACTGTGGAGCAGTGTATGAACATTTTTTGATAACGGGGCCTAATATGAGACCATTTTTCAGTCGGGTTCTAGGCATCGAATAGTCGAATTCCATCCCAATAAGAAAGAGCTCTCTGATGGATAAGCAAATACCCCAAAAAATGGAAAAAATCCATTTTCAAAGCTCCACATCTCGAAAACTGTCCATTTTTGAGCTTTGTGGCTGTGATCACTTGATCAGCTCATCAAGAACTTCAACATACCAAATTCAGCCAAATTCACGGAAAGCCATTTCCCATAAGAAATATGCGGGGTCCTTTCACAAAAACGTTGTTGAGCATGTAGTCCTTTTTTACTTAAAAAAAGGTGTAGGAATGAGATTTAAATATAAGGTAAATTTACACAATACCTGTAATATTTTGTAAATTGGCTTTAGTCCGGTGTAAAAATATTATATTACTAATTAGTACTTTTTTCTACAGTCATCATGTAAACCATCGGAATTTACATGTAATGAAGCATTGAATTACATGCTCACTGTAAAATTAAGGAGAAATTTAAAATTACTTGTTGATTCAAGATATAATTCTAAAAGGAGTATGTAAATATTACATTTCAGTATGTATTTCTCCATCCACTTTTTACTGTGTGGGTTGTTATGATTATACCTGCCCGCAGGTATGTTTACAGTTAGGACACACCCATGTTACATATTGTGTTGAATGTAAATATAAAAAATGCGTTTACTGTCAAAAATGTTAGGGCTTAGTGAAATGAATAATGATAGTGTACGCAGTGCCCTCTAAGAGCGACATAAAAATCAATACCAAATTTTTATTTCTCACATTAAAAAAACACTTCACCAAATGTGGTGCAAAAAATGTATTGTTTGTCAAAGTTTTTCAAAATAATTCAAAACAAAATTTCAGTTACTAAGGATAATTATACTATTTAGGAATAAAATTCTCTGATGGTTACAAACCTTTTTATATTTTGAATGTGACGAAAGAAATGAGCAAATGATTAGCAATATATTTGCACAAGGTGACTAGTTATTTTGATAAAGGTGAGCGATAAACTATGGGGAAGGTGTGTGACTAATTTACTGATAAGCAGGTGATTATGTGTGACAAAAAAATGGTACCAGAGTGGTACCTTGGAGTAATTCGATTTTTGTTCAGAAATTATTACTTCACACGAATATATGCCTTGAGTGGAAATGAATGGTTTGGAAGATGATGCATCAAATGTGTTTTGAGAAAAATGTATTCATATTTACCGTATAAAATGAACATGTACCTTATTTCAATCTGCTAATTTATTTCAACTCTCAGACTACTACTTCTAGTTTATTTCATACATCCCCTATTGCTAAGCCAACTCTGTATTTATGTCTGCACTCTATAACTGAGTATCTCCGCCACTGCCTGCCATCTGATGTTGAGCGTCTTATATACCGGCAAGTAGATTCCTTTTACCATTTTCGAACCGCCGAGACTATACGGTGACTCGTTCAGTGGCTCTCGTGTATTCCAGAACTATTTGGAACGATGGGTCATCGGAGAGCGATAATTACCCATATGCACTGTCAACAAACCGAGGCCGGCTAATTATGTGGTCAGGTCCGGCCCCAGATTTGTTACAGATTCATTGCAACCATAATATAAAACTAGTTTATATACGCAAGGTTCTACAAATACTCCAAAAATTCCGGAAACATTTCAGGAATATTTCTATATATTTCAGAACCAATCCAGATCTAGAATAATTCAATATGGTAGAGCATGTTAAATATGTGCGTTTTCACCTTACGCCTTGCAATATGTTTCCGTCGCAATTTTGCTTGATATATTAAAAAAAGTTGCATCTTTTCAGTTATATAAGTTGGCTAGTTTAAGAAAGGACACCCTGTATACATGGACCACACCGTGTAAGACAATACCCGGTAATCACTGTAATCTGTAAATTACAGAGAGTACCGTATTCCGCATATAATTTCCTCTCTCAACCTGAAGGGGCATATACTATAGAAATCAACAAAAATTAAATAATGAGAAAACGAGCCAGATATTATAGTATTATGCTGATATTGGGATACTCCTATCCTGCTTCGATCTGAAATGGCTTTCCTTCAAAGGTATGTCACGATCCGCCCTTGACCATATGTTTAGGTTTATTTATTACTCACACGGTTACCATCATAATTTGTACATACGTATAACACGCACTGGCAGATCCGGTCGATTATTATACAGGAATATGATGTGATAATTCAGATCTGCGTTTTGAAAATCGTTGAAATTGAAAATTTACAAAAATCATATGCTGATAAATTTGTACAAGCATGTAATCCCATCCCCGCTATCAGACGATAAAAAAAAATTTATATCTTTTATTATAAGTTTTCTCGATATATCTTCGTCACTCGTTTATGGATAATCTTTGATCGAGAACTCACTCTACATTATAATGACGATAATAATGATACATATTATAATAGATATAGGATACGAATGCTGGTGACTTCAAAAAGTCACTAGTGAGGCGGGCGAGAAGCATTGCGGAAAACATGAAGCTCCGCGATACGATAAACCTTCTCGCATATTCCAAGAGTCTCCACGTGTTTCCGCAACAACTCAACGTAGATACTCCAGCCCTAGCGCAGTTCGAAGCTTTCTACAGGAGGCTTCGTCAGCCTGAGCTCAATGAAATGCGCAATCCGATAACTCCGGAAGAAGTTCGACGGGCCCTCAAAGGCTCGAAGAACTTTACTGCTCCAGGCCATGATGACCTAAAACACTATTGGTGGAAAAATGTCCAGGTACCCACCACCATCTAGCAAGAGTTTTTAATTCATGGCTAGATGGGGAGCAACAGATTCCGGATTGGACGAACCGTGCCCAATCCGGAGATTTGTCTGATCCGAAGAACTACAGAAAGATAACATTCTTGAACGCATGTTATAAGATGTTTACCCACAGTTGAGCCGGTGTATGAACGGATATATGAGCAGAGGGTCGAAGAAAGAGGTCGCTGGCTGCAAGGAGAACCTGCTGATTGACAGATGCATCACGCAGGACTCGGTGCAGTATAAGCGTAACCTTTCAATGGCCTGGTTCGATTATCGCAAGGCATTTGATACAACATCGCATGATCTCATCATGCATTTGCTCAGATGCCTTGCGGTACCCGATCAAATAGTGAGATGCGTTGAACAGCTGATGCCGCTCAGAAGGACTCGCTTCACCATAACATCTGGTTATCTATAGAAGGGGCGTGTTTCAGGAAGACTCAGCTCTCTTCTCTTCTACATCTCAATATTGCCATTGTCCGCTGCACTACGGAAAATCAGCGGATACAACTGCAGCACCCTCAGCAACCAGAGGCATCTGTTTCACATGGATGACCTTAAATTGTATGCCTGCGAAAAAAATAATCAGTCCTTAAGGGTGGTGCAAGAGTACACGCATGCTATCGGAATGGAGTTTGGGATCGACAAATGTTCGAAAATGTGCTACGGTTCATCTCAAAAGTGGACGATGCAAGGAATACGGAGGAACGTTCAGCTCGTAGACGGAAGCATCCTACAGCATCTGGATGCCGGTGAGACGTATACTTATGTAGGGGTGGAACAACGCCACTCCCAAGAGATAACCACTTTTAAATACTCTCTCCGCGGCAAGTATCAGCATAAGCTCCGACAGATCTGGTCACCAGAACTGTCAGGGAGGAACAAAGTTGCTGCAACTAATATGCTTGCTGTTCCGATTCTACTTTACTCCTTTGGAGTAATAAAATGGATTCAAAAATAGCTAAGACAACTCGACGAAAAAAATTGCAAAATGATGCATCTTCATAGGAGCTTGTATCCTAAATCGTCCGTTTCATGGTTATACTTCCCCAGACAACGGGAAGGCCGTGGACTTTTGAGCTTGGAGTGTCTACCCAACCAAATTGTACTAGATGGAGCCTGTATAGTCATCAGGAGTCCAGGTCCCCGTCTCTGCTCAGTATGCGATTGAAGCATTTTTCTTTTCATGTCAGAAACCCGTTTAGCCGATGAACTTGGTCTCATATTCGACACTGAACGGACGAACCCAAACTCTGTCATCCAGTTGGAACTCGACAAAGCTGCATAAGGATAAGCCAATGCAAGTTTTCTTCAAGAACACTGAAGACCTTGGCTTATCCTGACCTTCGCATTTCTCAGGTCAAGTGGGTTGAAGGCGGAAAACGGGGAATTCAAAATGGCCTGCCAAGATGGTGTCTTCTACACCCTTGTCTACCGTAGTTGCCTGATGGGTATAGAAGTCCTTGGCACTAGACCATAATACACCAGAGTGTGTTGTACTACCATCTACGACACTCGTACGGTATAGAAGAGACACCGGTGTTGCCTTATGCTCCGGGGGATATTGAGTCCTGGCGAAACTAACATCGTCCGATAAGAGGAGAAAAAACAGACTAAATATCGAGATCTACTCTTTGCACTCCGTAGGCTTTTCTCCAACCATTCTGTTAAAATGGTGGTTCTTATAATAGAAGCCCTTGGTAGAATGATGGACACACTGCTCTCAAACTTAAAAATCACACCGGCTTGCCGTAATATGGCAGAAATCTCAGCCGGACGAATGCAGAATGCCGTAATTCTTGGTTCACTCCGCCTACTCGAGACACATGATACTCGGACCCAGTAATCACTCACCCCCCGGACGTGGGGAGTGTTTACACACCAGCGCGCCCTCCGGATGCATTAGGGCCCTCGAAACAGGGACTGACTGGTAAATTCCTGACAAAAAAAAAACACATTTATTCAACTAACATAAAGGACAGGTACATAGTTGATTATGAATAACTATCGGACGCATCGTGTGTAACTCTACATAAATGTGAAATAATTTAAATCAATCACCTAATGATAATTGAAGTATATCAACTAATAAGTCAAAATTCACAATACACTGAAATACATAAAATAACAGTCAATTGAATCGGAGAACATATATACCAAAACTAAATTAACAATACAGTTAAAAAACTTAATAAATAAAATATTGGAATATAAGTGATGATTTTTGAAAAGAAATTAGATCAACTGATCAGCAATTTTTCCCAGGCTGACTGTGAACGGAGATCTCCAATTCAACTTTAACTTTATTTCAACAAAATGAGGTCAACGGGAAAATATTGTAATTAACTCGTATATTGAAATGTACTTATTGATTTAGAAACATTAACGCGCTCGCTTCACTGACGCGTTAAAATATCTGGATTAATAATCGTCATCATTAATACACTAGTTCACTGATATCTCCATTTTCAAAATTGGATCATTGTATAAAGAGTAACAAGAAGTTGGCGTTATCTAGTACTCTGGTCTCCCAGTCAGTGTTTGAGGATATAAAGAAACTACCAACTAATGGGTGGCAATTCAATTATGATACTGGACAGGGCAAACAAAATATCTATTCGAAATCTGTTTTTTAGACTAGTGCAAAAAACGGGATAGTTTATAGATACAAATTATATTTGGTGATGAAATTCGAGAATCGAGATTATTCAGTTTGTGAAATATGTTGAAATTGCAAAAAACTATTTTGTATTAAGTAGAATCCTTCAACAGTTTTTCGTGTTTCCTCCTAGTTTTCAACTAAATACGCTAGATGGCACTAGTGTTTTGCTCCAATGCCTATTCCACAGGCATTGACTAACCATCTTTGACTGTTTAAACAATGATTGGACACTCGTTTAGTAGAAACCAAAAGTTCGAAGGATATGCAGAAGGATCAATGATGAAGAGATGCAAAAAAATTCAGACTAGTCGGGTCCGTAAGTTACATTTTGTGATACAGAAATAGAAAATGTTTTTGCTGTTGAAATAATATACATTTACAGTCCTCCCCTGTCTATACGTGTTGCCTCAAACTAAGCCCCAGACCTAAAGAAGAGGATCACTGCTCTCTGTAATTATTTCTCGAGTAGATGTTCATTTTGTTCATCGTTTTTCTCGTTCCTCAATGAACCTTTCTGCCATACAAAACGTGTTTATGCAAATGAAGGAGATATAAAAGTAATTTCCAATTCCACGGATGATTTACCAGGGTCACGAAGATAATCTTTAGATACTTGAAGGAATCATGAAATGAGTTGTTTCCTTGATATCACGAAGTTATAGAGCGCTTTGAAGTTTTGCCATCAAAAGTAATATTCTTTCGTTCTGATCAATTGCATTTGATCATCGAGGGCCGGTGGTTCAGTCAGAGTTAATCTTCAAATTTATGTTCATATTGAATCGTAGAGGTGTTTACTGTATAGTTAGAACTTGAATCCTGGTTTGATTTCAAGTTTCACCAAACAATGTTATATCGAAATATAATTTCAATTATGATATTTGAAAAGCATTGCAAAGTGTTTGTTTAATGACTCAGATTTTTTAATATATGGTTATTCTGAAGGATCGAATACCAACTGTCCATTTATAAGATTAGAAAAGTCTTGGCTTATACCTGCGATTTTCTAAAGGGTAAATTGCAACAGCTCAGAAGATCAATCATAATGAGCTGTTCAGTGTTACCAATGATGTGTCAGTTTCAATATATGATGCACATATTCCAGTACAAATCCAAAAATCCAAGCAATACATTTCAGTAAGATTGCATAGCACGTTACAACACTCAAATATCTTATCTGCTGGTCAGCTGGCTTCCTAGAATATGGTATCTGTAGAATCGATCAGTCGTTTGATAAATTCCTTGATGGATAGAATATCGGCCAGCTCCCTCAAGGCGTCTAGCCGAATGTATCTGTCACTGTTTGAGACGATACAGAGTACTTTGTTTTGCATCCACTCCAGTCTCCCGATGTAGGTTTTGGGTAGGCTGCAAAACACTGGGCAAGCGTAGAGGTTATCGTTGGGGTCTGATGACCTTTCTGTAGATCAACATCTTGTTCTCCATAAACATCTTGCGATTCCTGGCTCTTAACGAGTACCTCCTTCTTACTGCTGCCGCAGCTTGTTGAATTGCTAAGCTGACATGCCTACCAAGTGTTAATATTTTGTCCAGCTGTACTTCCAGGTACCGTACGGACTCCGAGTTGTCTATCGTCACCTTCTATCCAGATGGAATCGAATGCCTTCTAGATATCCATGTAGCCCCCTACCTCACCTCGTGGACGATCCTGGCCACTTGAGAGGTCGTTAAATGACCTCTCCTGAACCCGATCTGTTCCTGGAATCTCTTCAGCAAGATCCGCCTGGGCCACCACACTGAGCAGTGAGATCGGATAATAGCTTTCGATATTCTCTTCAGTTTTTCTTGGCTTCAGGATAGGGTTAATTAGTTAATTTTCGCAATCTTCAGTAATTCCGAGTAGTACTTTATTCTATTGTTTATGATGTATAATAGTTGCACTACAGATTTTTTCCGGAGGTTCCTGAGCAGTATTGTGTCGACCTTATCTATGCCAGGTTTCATGTTTCTGGGGAGCCTTTTTATCGTGTCATGAACCTCCTCAAAGTTTGTCATTAACTTCGAAATTATTCTGTTGTCCATGCTTACTTTGGGAGTGTTTCAAAATTATCTAGCTCCCCGCGAAACCTCTTCGTGTTCCTGGGTGGCGTCGGCATCTGCCCGGAAGGCAATCTGAAACATTCCCGATTTTTTTAATTCCGTCATCTCTTATCTTTGACCATTCCCCACAACCAGGATGTCTTTTTTCCTCCTCCGGAGTCGTCTGGATTCCTGCTATAGGGAGTTGTCTCTGGCATCCAGGTTTTTAAGCTTCCTCTTCCAGGCTTCATTCCTGTGGCTCTGAATTGAATCATTTGCCTCAATGTCCGCCTTGTGGGAATCACGTGAAAACGATTGTAGATACTCAACAATCGAAACGTCGCCGTCGTGACTGGGAACCATAGAGATACGATTTTTCTTTTTCAGGCAATGAAAGTCCATACAATTTTATTCAAACTGAAGCGTTGTCTCAAAATCTCAAACACATTTCATGATAATTGACAATCTGTCACGTGATTCAAAGCAGGTAGGAACGAAAGAGGATATAAACGATTTGATTGGACGGCCGAGGAGTAAGAATATCAGGGGAAAGTGGCAGGATGTCTCATCAGATCATTTTACCAAAAATGACAATGTAGAAGTTTACTTGTTTCATCAGAAAGGAATACGACAGGAAAAAACATCAGTTTCTTTTGGTCTTGGCTACACAACAAAATAAATTGAGGTTGAAGCATGTTTTAGAAATTTGAACTGTTTTCCAAAATTATAATATCCCATTTCATTTCCTATATAATATAAATTTTACGGAAAACCCTCGTAATAAACGCAACGAGATATAGAAGAAATACGGCGAGGCGTGCTTGAGAGTCTAAGAACTGTGAGTGGTGTCTTGTTAGCAGAAGAAAGAGATAAGACACGTTCTTAATTAGGGCTGGCTGAAAAGATCGTACTCAACCGGCAATTTCAGAATGACAGATTGTGACAGCAGTTTGAGATTTCGACGGAGATACAAGAGTTTCGAAACAAACAATAGATAATAATTTTAATGCTAGTACCTTTAGGCCAATGAAGCGTACTTATATATATTTTCTGTGCGACTGAGTAATCGGATTGAATTCAACAAAGCCATTTTTTAAGACGTGTTACAATTTATTTAAAGTTGGGTTTTATTTTTTGTCCATCCCATCTATCTTTTCGTCATTAACTGATCACCACACATATACTTGAAGGTTTTGTATCCAATTCAGAACAGAAAAATTCATCTCATTGGTGCAGTTGGTGAACTGTCTTTTGCACATATATTCTAGCCATGTCTAAACCGACAGATATCATGCCGATCAGATTCGACTTCGAAGTGCAGTTTGAAGTGGTCATAACTAACCACCAGCTTTACACAGCGAGCGGTACTCAATTGGCAATGGATGCCTGAGTGTGATACACAGATGGATCAAAAGTGGACGAAGAGGTTGGAGTGGGAGTAACAGGGTCCAATTTTAGGCTCTCAAATTCCCTTGGTAGGATCCCAACCATCTTCCAAGCAGAAGTGCATGCTATAGATATTTCTGCCCAGGAATACCTTGAAGAGGCACCCGAAGGGCAGAAATCTATACAGTATCAGATAGCCAAGCAGCACTAAAAGCTCTGAAGTCACACACTTGTGAGTCTAAGCTGATTTAGGACTGCAAACAAACCCTAAGAGAACTGGCAAAAAACAATCAGGTAACCCTGATGTGGGTGCCAGGTCAAAAGCAATGCATTGCCAAAGAAGGGGCAAACACACCATTAACCGGCCCAGAACACTTCTGTGGACTCTCCAAAGCCTGCTTAAAAAAGAGTTTCGATGCTGGAAATTCGATGAAATGAAATCTCACTAAAATGAAGTGCCAGGACAAACACAAGCGAAAAGGTTAGTAAGCCTATCGTCAAGGAAAGCTAAACAGATTCTCGAGTTGGACAAAAAAGACTTGAAATTGGTAACGGGGCTACTCACTGGGCACTGCCCTCTGAATTATCACCTCAAAAAGATGGGCAAGTCAGAGAGTGATAGTTTCCGCTACTGCGAGAACTTCGCGGAAACTGCAGAACATATGCTTTGCGAATGCCCAGCGCTCTTCTGCAAGAGGCTCAAATTCCTGGAAGGGGCATTTGTAACGTCCTCCGACATCAGGAACTTAACTCCAAGGAAACTGATAAACATCTCTATGCACACTCCTTATGCAAAAAGTCTTTCGATCAAATTGTCAAAAATTTCAATATTCTGTTGAACACGGCCTACTGAACAAAAGTAACTATGGTCACACAAAAATTCTGTGTAGTTAACGTTCCTCCAAGCACATATCAAATTGGTGATCAAATCACGTAATCCAAAGCACTTATACCATCAATCCCCTGTGTATATTTGAAAGAAATACACATTTTTTAGTTTCAGCAGATCTTAAAAAATATATTGAACACATTGTACAATACTCGGGAACGATACGATCTTCACAAACTTCAATTTTTATGTTTCGCTAACTATGAATAATTATTAGCTGAACATTATAAACCAGTTTACTCATTTATGTTATTTATTTAAGTATTTTTCACGTTGATCGTCTCTTAAAGACCCCTTTTTTTGGAGTTTCGTCGTTTTCCAACAATTTCTGTTTTATTTTAAATTATATAACATTTTTTCCGAGTGATCAGTAGGAACATATTAAGTATGATATTTTTCGGTTTTATACCGACCGCGTTCGACTTTTATCTTTTGTAGCTTTTTTTTGAGAAAATCACCGTGACAAAATTATTCCGTACACCTATACTATTCCAAACCATCTAGCAATTAAGAGCCGTTTCAATAACATTCGTAGGATTATTTGGTATTTCCAAGCAGGTCTTATATCATTTTACTATGAATTTTGGCGAGTGAACTTCTACGAAATTTTGTATTCTGGCATACTGATAGAAAATAGGTGCATGTCAAATATAATCAATCATGCAGAATTACAAGAATTAAATGTAGAAATTATAACATGAAAGGAATATGTAAATGCTTTCGAATCTGAATATCAGCTTTCTTTTTTCACGATATCTGAAGACAAATTTACAGCATGTTTTGTCGATTGATTCAAAAACAAGCAACCAAAGGTTTTAAATACTCATATCCAGTAGTGTATCTCAGCTAATTTCCGAAATCTAGATGAAACAAATATGTCATCATTGTGCTATTTATACCCTCATCCCCAGCACCCCTATTTCAGAATGTTCAGTAGGACTACCATATTTGAAATATATTCTTCAGAAGGAAATATATTCACAAATACATTGCTATAATTTAATACAACATTTTGTCTGATTGAACCACTTATATGAATGAGTAATCCTTGTTTTTTGTGAAGGTCTCTTTCTGTCAGTTTTCTCAATAGTCAGAAAATGGTTCAACGCCCATAAACATTTCTTTTCCAGGTCTAGTTTTTCTAACAAACGGCAAAGCTTTGAGACTCAGTGCCTTGAAAGGTGTTCCCTGAGGTATGCCTCCGGCATACAGCCTGCAGACACTCAAGGAGAGAACTAATTCTTTCTTATATTAAAAGATTTTTCTTTTCTTTGGAACCAGAATACAAATAAAAGTAAATTTTCACTCTTTCTGATACCCACAAACAAGTGAAATATTTTCAAATACATCCCTCCTCGTAGATTAACTCGAAATTTATAAATATTAACAATGATTAATGTTTATTTTCGTGTTCTGAAAGTTAACTTGCAGAGCACCTGACTCACCTCCACCACCTTCAAATAAAGTCAAGAAATATCCAGCTTGTTGACTGTATGGGAAAATATTTATCATCCGAGATGGATGAACAGATACTAAAAATAAGACCGGATGTATCAAAGATTTATTGTAGATGGCAAATATGTACTAGAATAACCCCTGTTCGTGTAGCGACTATTAGAACGGCTTCAGCCCAGGTAACTTGACACAAAACATAACATGGAATCCCAAAAATAATTTGTATTAATAGCAAGACAAACAGTAAAATATCGGGATGTTATTAGATCCAGATTGAAATTCAAGCTATTTTGATATCTTATATTTGTTTAGTGACGTGATTTAATTGTTGTTGGCAGATCTTCAGAGGACCACGTGAAAAACCTGAGGGGGGTATTTCTGCTACTGAGAAGATCCGGAGTGAAATTGAGCCACAAGAAATGCCATCTATTACGATATCTCGGCCACGTAGTTTCTGGGGAAGGAGTATCAGTAGATTAAAGCCATGAAAAAGTGGCCAATTCCAAAAAACAAAAATCAGCCTCAAAGTTGTCTTGGCTTGTGCATCTTCAATCGCCGATGTGTGCTGGGGTTCGCCAATATCACAAACAAAGTTACAGTGCATGGTTCGAAGAATGTCAGAATTTATTTAGGAAGCACCAATTCCGATGTATCTTCTTCTGAACACACAATCCATTCTGGACACGGACCAGCAACGTGGGACTTGAAGCGGTTCTGTCTTAGAATCAACATGGGCAGGAGAAAGTCTTCTTAGTTCTAGTAAAACCCTTAGTAAACCGGAGAGCAACTACTATGTCACCAGGCAAGAACTGTTGACCGTTGTCAACGGAGTAGAGCATAAATACGTGTATGGAACGAGATTCCTGTTGACAACTGACCATGCAGATTTTGAACGACTTCCACAGTACAAAAACCCAAGGGTCAGGTAGCAGGGTGGATTAAGAGACTCGCAAGAATTTGACTTCGAGTATGAACTTCTAACGGGAACTTACCATAAGAATACAGATGTTTTATCGCGGAGAACGGAGACGACTGCTCACATTGCCAACAAGCAAGGGAAGATTTGTAGAACAACGGCAGTAGATGATAACTGGATTGACAAGTTGGAGAAAGACCAAAAGAAAGATCCAGATCTTGTTTTAGTCATCGGTTGGAATAAAAGTAATCGAAGACCGTCGTGGCAGGAAATATTCAGATCTTGTTTTAGTCATCGATTGGAATAAAAGTAATCGAAGACCGTCGTGGCAGGAAATATCAAATTTTTCGCAAGCCAATAAATCTTATTATTGCAGAATGCAGATCTATTCCAAGAGAAGTGTTCCAAAATGTTAGAATGGCATTTGAACATCGACTATACTATCGCTTGCACCAGAACGGAATGCATTTTGAACAAATAAAATATCCTTTTAAAACAATACAATTTATTTTATTCGACTTCATGTTTTTCTTACACCCCTGTAGTGGGTGGAAAAAAAGTCTTGTACAGGTCAATACTACTGACTGAGACCGTTCATTTGAGGTATCACAAAAGAGGTAGTGCCATTTGACATTTTAAAGTTGGGGTGTGTCGCGTCGACGGGGTGAATCATCCCTTCACTGAAATATGGTGGTTCTAGTCCCCCCTAACTCTTTAGCATTTGTGCCAAACGGCGTTTTCCTAACTTTTTTATTTCCCAAGATATTCGCATTGAAAGTTTTCAAATTTACACCCTGTATATGACGATATATAACTGTTTCGAATCATCTCAATTTCAGTTTATCACTCATTCTGCAATACTTCCCGAACATTTCATTTCAAATCAGATCCTTCTGGCTTTTCGTTTTCGAATACAAATTGTGGATTGAAGTTGGGAAAAATACCAATATCTTCCTAACACAGCTTATTATAATATCGATAATAATAAGAAATCAAAATTGTTTTTTAGCTAGTCCAAGAACTGATTAAATTTTTTTCTGAAATTGAACTTATATTTTTTTGTTGAGATTATATTATCTCACGAAATTTCAAAGATTTTATCTAGGGACCCAGAGATATAAGAACTTCTTTGAATTGTTCTTCAATTTCATTGAAAAAATATCAGGACCAACTCATCAAATTGAATATTGCAGAAATACCTATAATTGAAACATTCACAACATAAAAAGCATGTCTCCTATGATGAATGAGGCACTATATTCTATGAATAGACCTTTTACCCATTCGTGTCTAAAGACCTAAAGTTCAGAAAAAATAGCTCAGAGAAGAACAATATATTTCAACGAACACTATTACCCTGTCGCCAGTGTAGAAAATCATTCAGCCGAGACAAACATGATTTAAGTACCTTGTGAAAATGCTAAGAATAATCGTTTATCGGGTCTCACTTTTACTTGCAAGTTAACGAACCCTCTCCCCAATTTCGGCTTACAAGATTGTTTTAGCAATTTGCGATGACTTCTCAATGATTTTATTCAATTTGAATGGTAGAATACCGAGTGATTCAACCATTGGCTAACCAGTAGAATATTTTGAATTATTGTATAATTTTATTACATTGATTTTATCACCGCTGTTTTATGTATTCTGTATTCGTATTGAACTATTTCACGATTTCAATTGATTTGAACTACTATCTGACTGTTCAATTTAACTATTTTCATGTAAAAATTTGATTTAGAATTGCAATAACAATTACAGAGGAAAGAACGACGCAGGTATTTCAGTTGGTCCAGATGCATGGATTTACAGTCCGTTTCTTCAAGATTTTTTCTATATTTCCGAAAGATTTGCGAATATTATCGTTATTCCACTACAATTAGCTACCTATTATTATCGATAATTTTAAGATGTTGAGGGAAAATTGTCATTAGGTAGACTGATGTGTTTCTTTCTTTACACGACTAGGTAACACTGCCTACATATTTATTATATAACCAATGTATTAATTTCGTCGTCAAACAAATTAGATGATCATTGCAAAAACTTCGACTAATCAAGTATCTAAAACTTAATCAACAAATTATTATAGTAACAGCCACCATTCAGACTGGCAAGTTCATCACATACTGAATGCATGAGAAATATCTCTCACAGAGTTCAAATGTTAAATCATCAAAAATCTGATATGATATGAACAAAAGTCCTGGATATCAAGTCAACATCAAGAAAAAAATTTATTTTATGGTTGAGAAGAGTAAGTGATCCTCAATTGAAATTGAAATTTTGAAAAACTGATCTGATGGTTCCATAGAAGAAAAGAAAAACTTTAATTTCAAATCCAATCCATTGGTTCCATAAAGAACTTTCTACTACACTTTGCTGAATCCAAAATCTTCATTTTCTCCATACCGTTTCGAAACAGCTGAGGGTATTTTCGATTCAAATCGCCATTTTAGAGGTTCGCAGATCGAGAAAATTTTCTCGATTTTCAACGAAGCAATGTTAGAACAACGTCAAGTAAATTAAATGAAACGGTATGTACCGGGTGAACACGAGGTGAGGTACGCCCCCCAATGTTTCTATAGTTTCAAAGATACAGGTTTCAAATTTGGTAAGTCGGTATAATAATAATATAATGAGGATGATCCTCAGGTTGCAGCAAACGTATTCATTGAAATTGTAACAGAAAATATAAACTTATGTACAGAAAAAAAACGTTTTCTCAGAAAATTCAACAAAATTGCACCTTGGTTGACGAATACCTTGCTGAACTCTATAAACAAAAAAAACAAAATGTATAACAAAGCTCAAAGGAACCCACAAGATCTCAATTTAAAACTTGAATTCAAAAAATACAGAAATCAATTAACCTCAATTATCAACAAAGCTAAATTCAACTATTACAAAAAGCAAATTGATGGGAATAAAAATAGTTCGAAAAATCTATGGGGTATAGTTCAGCAAATAAGTAAGACCAAAAAACAAAAGGGTAATATTGAAAAAATTGAGAGTGTAGGTACAGGAGAACTACTAGTGGTAAAAATTGATATTGCCAACGAATTTAATAACGAGTTTAGCAAAATAGGTAAAACATTTGCCAGCAAAATCGTTAAAGATGAAAACTATAGGGTAGGAAAAAAAACAACACCCAATACTTTTGTGTTCGCACCCATCATAGTAGATGAAGTACACAGAACTATTTTAGAATTGAAAAATGGTAAAGCAGCAGGAATAGATAATATAAAAGCTGAAACACTGAAGCTCATCAGTCCATACATCACGCAACCTTTAACACATCTATTCAGCAATTGTATAGAGTATTTACCCAACGGTCTTCAAAAGTGCTATCGTTACTCCTATATTCGAAAAAGGCAATGTAAATAATATTAATAATTATAGACCCATATCCCTCATTACACATATATCGAAGATTTTCGAAAAACTTATAAAACAACGCCTTGTAAGTTATCTGAATAAATTCAAAATATTATGCAAGCAGCAGTACGGGTTCAGAGAAAAAACATCGACACTGCTGTAATCGCCCTAACTACAAAAATAAACCAAAACCTCAATGACAGCAAGCCGTGCTTGTGTTTATTCATCGATTTATCGAAAGCATTCGATACAGTGAGTCACCAACTGCTCATAAACTGCCTAAAAGATATTAGAATACGCAATAATAATCTGCTGCTTTTCGAAAGCTACCTTATGAACAGACACCAAGTTGTCAGGATTGAGGATACTCTCAGCAATGAGATGCTCATTGAATATGGAATTCCCCAAGGGACTGTACTTGGTCCCACCCTCTTCAACATATACATTAATGGACTATTCTCACTGGAAAATAATGATATCATAGGTTTTGCCGATGACACGGCTATCTTTTATAGGGCGGACACATGGAATGATTTGAAAGTTAATGCGGAAGCTGGTTTTTCACGAATTAAACAATGGCTGGACTTTAAACTACTAACCGTGAACATGGAAAAAACCACCTACCTATACTTCACCTGTAAATCCTCCACTAGACCGACCTTCGACCAGCTCAATATGAATTCTCGTTTAAAGACTTTCACCATCTACCCCAAACAAAAATAAAGTACTTAGGCATAATTATTGATTCTCACATGAAATGGGACTTGCATATAGCATATCTTCTGAAGAAACTAAGAGCCATATTGTACAAATTTAGGAAACTCAAAGAGCAATTACCTGAAAACTATCTCAAAACATTATATTATTTACTAGTTGAAAGCCATCTTCGTTATGGGATACTTGTTTGGGGCTCAGCTCCAAAAACTTATCTCCATACTTTAGAAGTCATGCCGAGGAGGTTCCTGAAATTAATTTTTTCAAAGAATTCCCGGTATCCAACAAATACCTTATACATTGAAACGAGAATATTCGATATCAGGCAATTGTATTACCACTGCTCCTGTGTGCGACATGTTCGGAAGCAATTTTTTCAAATACCAGAACATGAACACAATACTCGGAAAAAACAGCACTGTATCATACCATTCATGTCCAAAACAGCTACTCAAAGGTCTTACTCTTACCTCGCACCGAAACTGTACAACAGCATTCCAGAAAACATGAAGTCTCTAGTCAACATAAATCAGTTCAAATACCAACTAAGGGATCACATAATTCAAATGGGTAGAACTGTGAGTCATTATTTCGATAATTGAATTAGTCAATGTTAATACACTACGTTTGAATAACTACTAAGTACTCATACTTCTATTTTATTCATAGTATTATTTTATTAAACTAACCACATTTTTAAACAAATACCTCTATATATTTCATGATTTATTTATTATTACATTTTATACCTATCTATTATTACCCAAATATTTTTCAATCCTAATTCTCGAACCGAAACAAGTGTGTATACACTTTTCGGATTTTTGCTTTGTTTCACAAATATTATAAACTTTGTATGTTGTATTGTATTTGTATTTTATTGTATTTTTTGTGTGAATAAAGCGTATATTATTATTATTATTATTAATACTGAAATACGCATATTTTGACTCCATTACCGAAAATTTAGTAATTCCGGTTTAACCGGAAATGACCCCAAACCCTTTTTTTACAAATGACACTCTGTACTTTTTTTTCATTATCTGGAAGAATACGCAATTTGTGATAACACTGTTCTTCAAAATTGAAAATTGGTTTAAAAATGAAGGAGATTTAGTTGATTGTTCAATCGAACAAAGTTGGCCATAAATATCAAACTCAAATCATCACAACATTTACGAGAGGGAGGTTTGAGGTAAGATACAGCTGAAAATTGAGCTTCTTATGTAATTGCAGCAACCATATTTTTCAACAAATATCAAAAATTTCCTCAAAACGTTGTCGTATTGAAAAATGATGAATTATCAGATCACTCGAATGAAAAGATTTGATTTTTTGCTCAGCTTTCGTAGGTTCAAGCCGCCTCTGCATGTTTAAGAATAATTAATTTTGAAACATCCCGTATATTCGATTCCTTTCAGAATTCTCCGTAACTTTTAACACGATTATTTGGATAATTCATAACTTCTCAATACGACATTATGAAAAGAGTATGGTGCCATTTGAGAAATGTCAGTTGTGAGCGTTTCTTTATGGGTACTACTCCGTTTTGAGGGAATTTTTGATAATTGTTGGAAAATATGGTTGCTGAAATTTATTTATTTATTTATGTTTGGGGTACAACAGGCAGAAGCCCTAAACGATACCCACTTAATATTCATTTACAGATTTTACATTCTAAATACACATTAATTTTGGCATAATAATAATATACAATTCACATCAGAAAGATACTGCAAAGCCAGTCAAATTTATAACAATTAAATTTTTGAAAATTAAACAATTAACAATAAGCATAACAGAGTTCACAAGTTTTATGTAACATGAAGATCTATATGCAGAAAAAATCGTTTAATACATTTTTTGAATATTGTGAACGATGTACTGAATATGACATATTCATTGAAATATATATTGAAATTTTTAGTCATTCTGCAGATTGGTGAGTTATTGGTAGAGTTCGTGTTTTTGAAAGGGATATTAAACAAATTTTGATTTCTCAATGATCGTAATGGCACAGACAAGCTTATTTTATTCAAAATTTCGGGGCTATCGATTTTTTCATTTAGAATTTTATGCAGATTCAATACATCGTTCACAATTCTACGATTTTTTAACGATAATATATCATACTTGTTACAAATAGTGGTGAGGGAAGTGGCAGGACTGTGTGTTTTGAAAGACAAGTATTTCAGGAACTTATTCTGAACATTCTCAAGTCGTTCAACGTAAACATTATACTGAGGATTCCAAATAGAAGAAGCAAAATTGAGCTTACTAAATACGTATGCATAATATAGAGCTAATATAGCCTGAGGGTTAGATATAAATTTATTGATATGAATATCGAATATAAGTTTGCTATCATACGTGACTCCTAAGTCTCTTATCTGGCTGCATCGTCTCAAGAAAATTCTATTCAAAGTATATTGACCATCAAATACGTTCTTGTTTCTTGTAAATGTAATGTAATGGCATTTGTCAGAATTCAAGAATAAGTTGTTTTCCTTACAGTAAGTCTCAAACCTATTCAGATCAATTTGCAATTTGGCGCAATCAGAAAAGTTTTTTATTTTTAGGAATATTTTAAAATCATCCGCATATGCTAGATATTTGCAGTACTTAAAGCTAACAGATATGTTATTAATGTAAATTAAAAACATGAGGGGTCCCAAGTGCGATCCTTGTGGCACCCCTGATGTAATTTCTGTGACTTCAGAGTTATAGCCTTGAAGAGATACGTGTTGGGTTCTTCCAGATAAATATGACACGATCCAGGTTAACAGGACACCATCCACACCCACCTCGGCAAGTCTTCCGATTAAGATACCATGATCTATTTTATCGAAAGCTCAATTTTCAGCTCAAACCTTCCTCTCGTAAATGTTGACGTCGTTTGCCAGTTGTGATAATTTGAGTTTGATGTTCATGGCCAACTCTGTTCGATTAAACAATCAACTGTATCTCCGCCATTTTTCTACCGATTTTCAGTTTTGAAGAACAGTATTATCACAAATTGCGTGTTCTTCCAGATAATGAAAAAAAGTTTGGGGTCATTTCCGGATAAACCGGAAGTAGTAAATTTTTGGTAATGGAGTCAAAATATGCATATTTGAGTATTATATCGACGTACCAAATTTGAAACCTATATCTTTGAAACTATAGAAAAATTGGGGGGCATACCTCACCTCGTGGTCACCCGGTATAGGATCTAATCAAGCATCCATTGAAAACTGAAACTCTCTGAAGTTTTGTTATTGTCAAACGTGTAGATTTAATATTTTCTGTAAACATTAAATGTGCACTTTTACCAAAAATAATCTAAACTCAAATTGTTTCAATGGGAATTGTTAATTATTTCATCAAGATATCATGTTAAGATAAAATAATCGGTTCAACGATGTATCACATTAGGAGCCTGAAATATGGATGTTGGATGTCCAGCAAATCTTAAAAAGACTTGTGCGAGCTAAGAATGAGGGCCTTGCCTTTCAAGCAAAATAATGAAAGAAACATGCATTTTCCTTCATATAACCCGATTTTTACAAATGGAAACCACTTGCTTTTTCATTGAAATAAAGAATAAATTTTCCTCTGCTATGTAATTATACACCTTATGTGATTAAATATTTATTGTCCTCAGTAAATGGCTGATTGATGGTTTCAGAACTGTCCATCATTCACAACCCAAACTAAACTTTCAAAAAGTGAAATAGAAGGAAGGTCAAGGTATTTGAAAAACACTATAGATGTTCACAAAAAGAATTCTGATAGTAGCAAATATGGGAAGATACTGACAACGAACTCAGGAAACCCGACGTTTTAATTCACTCGTACACAAGTTGACGGAAGTGTCAAAATACATTCGACAAACAAAGCATCAGGCTCAGGCAGAATTGTCGTGATTCCACCATAAATTATGCCAGTAAGGGCAACGGTATGGAGATTGCTAAAAGCGAGCGGAGGTGATTCCGATTATAAGGTCTGAAAAAGGCAAAAATCAGCTCATCTCACTGCTCAGTGACGTCTCGAGGTAAATTTTTCATGGTGCTGTTCGGCTTACGGAGGAGTTACAAAGCGACCTCGCAGGCAATATGGATTCAAAAGATAAAGCGCAAGAGTTTCAATCGACTAGATTTCATATAGGCGACCCGCATGAGTTGGGGAAATATTGACGAAAGAAGGAAAATTTCACCTGGAAAACTTGTGTCTAGGGGCAGAAATGTTATTGTTATTATTAGTTAAATATACGTAAATTAGTAACCTAATCTGACCTCACTATTGGTCCATACAGATCGCTTAAGAGGTCTGATCGATTAGAACTCTTGCAAAGGGAGCGCTCCCACAGTGTACAGTACAGCAATGACGACCAAGATAGCATCTGCCTTATGATATCATTCCTAGGAGCTCTTTGCAAGTGTCAGACAACAAATTACTTAGTGTACGCTTGGCCACTGGTTCTGTAGCCTGAAGAGTACTCAGCTAACAAGTATGTTGAATTACCATATATCCTACGCAGAAAGAACTCAAATCCAGTCAAAATATAAAGCTTAAAAAAATAACAGCAGTTATTCTCCTGATAACAGCGATAACCCACACCAGTAGTCTCATATCCTGTACTGGTCAGTACAGTTCAATTGACGGTGAGGTGTGTGGTGCTTCATATTTCTATTGTATGTTCTGTTGTTTCTGGCAACTTCTGGCAGAGTATGCAGGGCAAGTTACCTTCAATCAAACATCGTTTAGTGCTTGTGTTCTTTCAGTTGAAGATGAAACATGTCGAAACAGCGTAGAATTCGCCAAAACTGATATTAATACTTGATATTGAATAACGAGTCTATGAAAAATATCCTTACAGAGTATTATCCTGAATAACGTCATGAAAACTATTGGGAAACAACAATTTTTTTCTAGGCCCCATTAAAAGAATGTCTTGACTTAAAGCGTAGATATCTCCAGAATTGTATTTGTCTGAAAAATTTTTTAGCCAATCAGATGCCTGCATTTTGACATGTTGCTATGACAATAACCTAATTTCTGCGGAAATTTCTCTGCGTAGAGAGAAATTAATAAGTGGAAACTTCCCTCTGGCTTGACAGCTGTCATAAACACAGTGGCGTAAAATATATTTGATAGATATTTATTTACAACTTAATTTTACGTACATGTTATTATCTGTTATTTAATTATTTACACATTTCAATAGAGCGTAGGGAAATAAATATATAACAACAAATCCGAGATTAATAAATGAAGATGCCGCCGATGTGATTCATTAGCGTCCGATAGAAGTAGGCCTTAACTTTTTTTCCCTTTCCTCTAGTACTATAAAATTATGTGATTTTGGTAGAATATTTGCTTCTCTATTTAATTATTTAAACCACACTTCACTAGAGCATAGGGAAATTAAAATATTTGATATCAAATCCGCAAAAAAAATAATTCGCAATTTGCTGTTGTGAGACAAAGCTTTAACAACGGCCTACTATGATGTCCGTTACATGGATAATAATATATCTATTTAATTTCTATTTTAAAAAAGTTTTGGTATAACATTTTCTTACCTAATCACTTTTAATATCCCTGTTGCGAATTTTTTTAAGAAAATTTCCCTCGGCTAACGCCTCATGAAATTTTCAAAAAATTCGCACTTCGAGAAAATTTACGGAAATAATTCATGCTCTAGGGAGATTATAAGTGAAAATTTGAAATCTGTAATATGAATAATAACTCCGATCAAATAACATAACCTAGATGAGTAACTCGCCGCACACGCATTAAGATTTGTGTGTAAGGACATCTTCCCCCCAACGGCAGTGTCGTACGTTGTTAACAGAAATATTGAGATTCAATAAAATAGAAATAATGGAAACCCAATATGAAATGGAAACTAGAAATTATGATGAAATAATCGCCACAGGATTTTGAGAACAGCCGATGCTCTGACATATTTTTTTCATAATTAATTCATTTTTCTCTTATCCAATTTGGTTTCCCTTTCTCGATAGTTACGACCCTGGTGGCATCAAACGATTTTTCTGTCAAATATCAAATGCAGCGTTGTCGTACTGACAAGAATATATCGACAAATGAAAAAAGTGGGGTTAGGTGGAAAAAGGTCGGAAGTTAATGAAACTTCAGGAGGTTCTTCAGGGATGGTTAATCAACATTTTCTTAAGTTTTGGACCTAGAGGACCCTGTGCGAAAAAAGTAGGGGGGAGGAAAACTGCAAATTTTTTTACCTCTCTCCGGTTTTTCCTCGATTACTTTTTTCTCTTACGTCCTACGGAAAAAACACATCAATACTTTCTTGTAGAGCGTAAAATGTTTTACAATTTTGACTGAAGAACCATGTTTGTATGTGAATTCGCTACCGAGATATGGCACGTCAAAAAAAGGTCATGTTTCAAAATTTGCTAAGAAATGACAAAAAATGCAAAATTACAGCTTATTTCATATGTTATAGCCGAATTATGATGAAATGTTGTAGTAATTATGGTTCTTAGTTGAAGTCGCCAACTTTGGACACCCCACTCTTCCTTCCCCCACCCAACCCCAATTCTCAAAAGCTAATTTTCTGATGAAAGCCAACCATACCTATTCATATCATTTTGGTATTGATATCAGTTACTTTTCGGATCGATATCCCCCCGTTCCCCTACATAATTATTCCAGGACAGGAAGAAAAAAAGACGTAGTCCTTTCGTGAAAAAAATTAATGTAATTAACAATATTAAGTTATTCTCAAGGCATATATCATACTGAGGAATAAAGATATTATAGCTAATCATAGTAGGTATGTACTCATTTGTACTCATTACATTTCCTGCCGAGATTTCTTAGCCGCTGGTTCTGCTCGCTGTCGTCGTTTTCGTCCAATATTTCTGGTGAGTCTTCCTCGATCAAAACAGTTGCGGGGGCGTTTTCGCAGGAGTGGCCTGTGCAATGCTTGCACATTGCTGAGCATCGGAGACTGCAGCAATTAATTTTTCATTGTTGTACCTTGTTTGGCAAGCAATGTGCACTCTTACTCCACTCAACTCACGCAGAAAGTTTCCTTTTTACACTGGACTCCAACAGTCTGGCAACTCTTCTGGCTTTCACTACAGTTAGTTCACCTGCTTCAACTCCTCCTTTACAAATAAAACACAAGTCTGATCCACGAGATGTAGACGCCATCTCAGAAAATTACCCAAAAACTAAAACTGTCACTAACACTCGATGCTCCTTTCACTAACAAAGTTATTCACTTCAAGAGCTGAAGGTTTCTAATGTTACTTATCTAAGTTAATCTTTTATATACTCTGAGTGGTTAAACACTCTCTGTCCCATTTTTACAAATCCCTTATTTTAATTTTCTTATTACCTAATTTGACTATTCTACCTGAGGTACTCATACCCTTCCATAATTACTATTTTTCGATTTCTTCTTGGAATTAATGAATAAATAGAGTCATGTTGAAAGAATAGAATGAAAAGTGATCTAATATGACCTCAAAAATCGAAAACAATTAGGTCTATGTAGCGCAGGTAGAATAGACAAATTTCAGCCTTCTATGTTGAATATTTGCTCATCGTTCGCATTCCACAGTTCCACAGGAGCGGTGTTCTATCATCTATTGTTTACCAGCTATTTACTGCTGTAGCTGCTGATCACACACTCCCCTTGGCCCGACACTCTCTTTTCCTTGGAAGGAACGACTTGACACCTGGTGGTCAAGCAGGGGTGGGGGTTATCTAAAGTTGGTGATTTCAAGTAGGAATTATAATAGCAACTACATTTCATCATAATTCTTGTATAACAGAAGAAATAGGGTGGAATTCTGCATTTTGTGGCGAAATTTGAAAAATTACCTATTCTGCGAAGCGCCATATCTCGGTAACAAATCGACACACAAACATGTTTGATGCAACAAATTCGTAGGGAATTTGACGATATACAAAAAAGTAGGAAGACGTTTTTGCTGTAGAACGTAAGGCAAAAAAGTTATTGAGGAAAATCCACACCAAGGTCGAAAAATTTGCAATTCCCCCCCCTACTTTTTTAGCACAGGGTCTTCGAGGTCCAAAACTTGAGAAAATGTTGATCAACCATCCCTGAACAACATCTTAAAGTTTCATTAACTTCCGACTTTTTTCTGAAACTACCTGTCGACTGAAGTATAATCAGAGCTCAGTGAGTTGCCACAAATTGGAGTCATCCGGTGTACTTTTTAATCTATATGAAAACTTTAGTAGCTTTGATATCCAATATGAAAATAGTTGTAACGGGCCGAAATATGACAATTACTATAATGAGTGCTGAAATAATTTCTTCAAGGTTGAAAAATATACACTATTGAAGCGTAATCAACTTTTGAAAATGCGAAACACATTTTAATGAAGTAAGAATGTAAAGTAAGTAGTCATAATTACGACGCCATCGGAATATTTCACAAATATTATCAGTTCAAGATGAAAAATATTCAAATATTTTTGATGTGGAACTGTCTGTACTCAACGAATTAACACCCTGTATATGGGTGATAAGCGAAAGGCTCGATTATTTTAATTCAATTTTCATTTTGTGAATCCTGTATTATACAGTGCTTCTCAAAAGTCCCCTTCCATTTTCTTATCTTTGTAACGATTATTCATAAACAAGTGAAATTTGGAAACTGAATATCAAAGGTTGTAAACTTCCCTACTAGTGATGATAGATGACAAAATCGTCAAAGATGACGTCACAAGGCCATTGTGACCAATAATTTTAAATGGAACCCTACGGCAAGCGACACCTCTTTTAAAAGGTATCGAAAAAACCTATTCAATGATACTAATTTTGTTTGTGTTTATGGCAGTTTTGGCAACTCGCTTTTAAAAAACGCAAAGCTGTGATGAATTAAATCAGTTATTTTTCGAAATTCAGAAATATAAGCTGAAAATTGAAGTTCTTTTAACTACAATCCCTCACAATATCTATACAGGTTCGTGACATAACAATAGGGTACGAGTCTTTCAAATCCGAAAGTAGTAGGTTTGAACTCCAATTAGGATTTTTTCTTGACTGATCTTAAAGAGTGCGCTGTTTACGAACTGGTGGAGAAATAACAGAACCATAACAGAAGTGCAAATCATAAGAAATTATACATCAATGAATTCAGAATGAGAATCACTATTTTTCTATATAAAAAAAACAATATGGCGCCCATAACAGAAAAAAAAAGTTGATAATGAATGCCAGAAGATGAAACGTCGGATAGTAAATCTGAACATGAAAACGAGTAGCTGAAAAAAAGTATCAATGAAAATGTACTTTTGGTTTTGAGCTATGTTGTCAAATAACGATAGAAAAAAATAAAAACGAAATTTCCGATTTTCAGTTTTTTCACGATATTTCCGGAAATAATTTTACAAGTTTCAAAACAGTATTTTGTTAAGCACTAGAATACGCAACTTTGCCCCAATTAAAGCTTCGACGTATCTCCTGTAATTTAGGAGATCCCAATGGTGGGGGTCGAATTTGAATTGCCCTGTATATGGATATTAGTGCAGTAATTGAATAGAAGAACCATGGACGAAAGATAAAATTAGGTAATATAATTTCTCATTCTCTTAGACCAGATTTTAATACGATTGTAAATTAATCCCCGGTGTCGTTCGACCACTAACAACGTTTGTAGATTGTAGGGGAAATGTCCTTAAAAAGAGACAGTAAGCTTAAACTGGATTTTATGTGAAACGAGTGTTGTCATCTAGCAAAATATTGCCCAACCTCAAGCTGTATTGTTTTAAACTTGCTAACGGACTTTCAGTTTAAGTGAATGTGTTTGTTGACACACGGAAGTTTTCATGTTTTTCAATATTTTAATGTAATATTATCAACTCATAACGGTAGGGATTGCTCCTTTATTCCCGAAGAGAATGTGTTGATAATTATTGTCAAAGGCCAAGATAAGATGTTAGACTTTGATGTAGGCATCAAATTTAATCAATATATTTTATGGTAAAGTTAGTAAAATTTACTTTCTGAAGTCAAAGGTAAAATTTCTTGATTATTTTTTGACAAGTCTTTCAACCAATCGAAACCATCAATTCTAAGCATTCTTGTACTTTCAGGCCAATCACAGAATTATTATAGTGGAAATGTTGTACCTTGGAAATTGTCGCGGAAATTTTTTGTGGTATTTTTTTTATTTTGTGACAACTGATACTTTTGATCTGTCATCAGTTTGCATGAAAATTGAAAAATGATTCGAAAACGGTTTAGTACATCATCATTCGATTTTAAGAAAATCAACGAAAATGCATGTAAGAATACTGTTTTGAGTAACGTGTCAATTTGGAAACAGTTTCAATTGATAAACCAGGGACAGAGAGAAAGCAATAGCTCTCAATCCAACAGAACAAAACAATATTACGGAATCCTCCAGCTGAGGACAAAACATCCATAATTATTGTATATTTCATGATGAGAACTTCAAATTCCAAACTTCATTCTGTTTATAGTGATTCAAGTAAATTGTTGAAATAAAAATGTTATATGTATAGAGAATAGGTCTATGATTGGGGCATCAAAAAATAAACTGTCGAATACCACACGAGAGTTCGATAAAGTAAATATTATTCTCCAGATTTGTTCTCAAACTTGTTGCCATTTGGTAATAGCCACTCTATTGCCTGGCAACAAGTTTTCGAAAAACTGTCAAATTATCTTCACTTCATTCTCACTCTCTTGTGATACTACAACTGACAATATTATTCAGCTGTTTTTTTTTGTTGCAGTTATAATACATATACAATATGACCGGTGCTGGACTCAAGAAAAACCCACCGACAAGACTAGTCTGAAGAGAACTTGAAAAAAGCAATAGACATGGTTATAAATCGAGAATGTGGTTATTTGTAAGTGGCAAAACTTTGCCACATACCAAAGAGTCCTTTAGAACGCCGTGTTGAAGGAAAAAACAAAATAAGAAAAGAATAACTTGGTTCAGGTAGCAGACTTGTTACGTTTAACGAGCCGCAAGAAACGGATCTTTTTCAGTTTTTTTACCAAAATGGAGATAAGGATATTTGGTTTGACCACTGATTCAGTGCGACGGCGACGTTTAGCTTATCAGTTCCGTTAGGAAGAAACCTGGTTGACACTGGATGCAAAATTTCCTTAAAATAAACAGACTCTGTACTTACTTTTTCCTGTAAATAATTCTACCTTATTCTAAAGTGCCTAAGAAACCACAACGGACTTCCAAAAAGCAGAAAAATGGTAAAACTGTTGTTTTAACCAGCACTCCTTACAAAACAGAATTGAAAAATCTATTGGAGCGAAAACGATCGAAAGGAATTGAAAACGTCCCAATATAAAAAAAATCAAAACAAAAAAAGCTGTTGCCAAGATTGAAAAGGACGTAGATTCTAGTGCATCTGGAAAAGACAATATCCCTGAATACCGTGGAAACAATTAAAGTGAGAGTAAAAATCTAGATCTAAGTTGCAAGCAATGGATTCATAAAGCTTGCTCTGGAGCAGAGGAAGACGAGGAAAGCTTTCTGTAAGATAAGGTACTGCATTTCTTATTAATATCCATTTAAGTTTATTCTTTTTAACAGTGTCGTCTATTTTTGCTTGTTTATTTTCATAGTAAATCGCTCCTTTCGTTTATGTTGATATTTTTACGTCCAATAAAACATTTTTTATTGAAACTTTGATAATTTCGCAATAAGTTTGATAAGTAAATTAACATATGAATTACTTTCCCATTTTAAAAATGACGGATAACCTATTTCAACCACAATACTTCCTTAACAATTGCATTTTTTTTTTTAAAAAAACCTCAAATACATATTTGATTTTTATATTTTGTCGTAAAACTTATTTCGATTTTGAATCGACTGCAATCGCTTCACTCCTATCAAAAACAAATTGATTATTATCTCGATTAATATAGATGCTGATCGCGGAAAATGGAAAGTCTGGGAGTAATTTCCATTGGAACACTCTATTCTGTCTTTTGTCTGTTAGTCCCTGTGAGTCAGCAATGTGGAACCTACTTCTATGACTTTTGAAAAGAAAAATGAAAGTAGTTTGGGTTAGGTAAAAATTATCATCAAATTGCTGTGTTCGGAATTACTAGCGATGATGTCAAAACTCCCACAGATATAAGGTTATGAAAAAGATCATCGGGCTGAGGAACGAGATATCGCTTAGTCAAGGCCATTGCATGAAGTCGATCCGTGAAATTATCATGCGATATTCACAGTTAACAAGTTGTGACTTCAAACCAAAAAAAAAACATCGCCACCTACCTGTGACAAGTACTGACATCCGAGTCCAATCAAAAATCATCCGAGTGTAGGAGAGATATCACATTGCATGCGACATTGATACATGACATAAAGGATACACAGTATAAGGTTACTCAATTTCATTGCTTATCTCTATCATGTTAATTAATACGCACGATGTCGTGAGGATTGTAATAATAAAACAATTATAGTACAGCTAATTAGATCATAGAAAAGAATCAGGATTGATTCATCGTTGTTTATAGGCAATATTTCATTGATTTTTTAATGTAAATTGATAAATAAACATTGCGTAGAAGAATGGGTATATTGTTGAAATGAGTTGACATAACTGAGTCCCCGGGTTCTTAACCTCACATCATGTTTCATTGTGATGGATTTCGCACAGAAGTTCGACTCAAAAAAAAGGCTGGCACATAGATGACCAACCAGAGTGATTATCAGATATTTTTAGAATGATATTTTTACGCACAAATTAAAAATGCGAACAATGATCCCCATCAACATTTTTGAAAAATTGTGTTAGCCTATTGAAGATTCAACACGTAAACGCACCCATTTGATGAAGAATTTTAATTAAATTTTCTCAACACTTTCTGAATATAATAGAAAATAAATTTCCTAAGGCCGTTACCTATATTTACCTGGAGAAGACAAAAGTTTCGTTTTTTTCTTAGTGTGATAGTAATAATTAATGTTACTTTTCTATCAACTAAGCATGAAACATCCCCGGCAGGTTTGTTAACGTTTTATTCTTGAACCTGTAATAATTTAAGGGGTTCCTAATGAAACGAACAACACACTTTTTATATTTTATATTCCAAGTTGAAAAACATTCTAAGAAATATACTGGGAGGCCCCATCCAAATGACGGAACTCTCCGATATCACATCAGAACTCACGATGATGTAGCATTTATACGTTGTAAAAAGTAATACTATTACGTTATAATCATTGTCGACACTGTCAAGGCCATAAAAAACATAGCAACTTATGTCATTCACAACGAATTTTGAGATATCCTCATAAAGTATCGCTTGCTTGCAACAATTTTATTGAGGAAGTCGGACGTAACGTTGTTGTATCATCGTTAAGTGCTTCTTACCATAGACATAAATCGAAAAGAAAATTAAACTACTACGTGGATGGTTACTACGAAAGCGCAGAAGGGCCACAAATATATTTTTTTTTATTTCATAGCTTTTTCCGACTTAGATCTCGGAATTCCGACTTAGATTTCGGAATTCCGACTTAGATCTCGGAATTCCGACTTGCATCTCGGTATTCCGTCTTAGATCTCGGAATTCCGACTTGCATCTCGGAATTCCGACTTAGATCTCGGAATTCCGACTTGCATCTCGGAATTCCGACTTAGATCTCGGAATTCCGACTTGCATCTCGGAATTCCGACTTAGATCTCGAAATTCCGACTTACATCTCGAAATTCCGACTTAGATCTCAGAATTCCGACTTACATGTCGGAATTCCATCTAAAGGTACAAACATAGACGAGCAACGGGGTAAGAGGCAAGCGACGCGACTAGAATATTTCAATGCATTTTAGCCGCTTTCTAATTGCCACAGGGAGTAGCTCTGAGTAACTCCGGGTAGCTACTGAAGTGATCTGACAGATGACGATAAATCATGTTCCAATTAAACCCCATTTATTGAGTCAGGTGTGGTTCACTTCAGGTTCAGTTCAGGGGTAACAACCTCAACTGGGTACTTCTACCCCTGGCAATTGGAAAGCAGCTTTTGTATAGGTGTGCATATTAGTGAGGACTCGACGTTTATTGACGGAGGGAGCATTTTGTGAATTTCATCATTGTTATCAGTACCTGATACAAGACAAACAATTGTTTGATAGCCTCTTACCACATGTTGATAAAAATACGGACTCAAAGGTACTACAATTTAGGAATGAAATACAGAATTAATTCAGAAATACGCATATGAAATATCAGCACCCGCACAGATGTTTCAGTGCTTTAATCATGATACAATCACTAATACCGACGACGGTGTGAACCTAAATGGAAGTTATTTGTGGTTACATAAAAATGTTACAATATTATAATACGAAATGAGATTAATTTCAAATTTCCTAAAGATGGTTAAATAAAGAGGTGTTGGTTCAATTCAAATTTTTCATAAACTCAAGGAATTGTTATGTTCATTCTTTTATTTAATAAAGGTTTGTTTGATTACTTACCTCAAACTAACAACAAGTTTTTCTTCTGGTTCTATAGGATGGGGTAGAAAATTTGTTCATTTTGTCACCAAAAACGGTGCATTACTTTCCACTATGTAGCTGAAAGTGTTTATATTCATTCGTAGATACTCAAAATTCATCTAGATGTTTTTTCAATGCCAAAAATAGACAATGATATTGTCTCAACACATTTCTTTCTAGATTTATGGGAAGTACAGCGTATTCTCTATTATAACCCTTTGCAAGTAACAAACGCAGTGTTGGGTTATCTGATAAAAAAATTTGTCCACTCTGTTCGAACTTATGTTTTCATGCGACAGTTTCATAACTGTAGCGTTACTATGTACATGTTTTTTGTCTTGTCGCTAGTCGCGTTGCTTGCCTCTTGCCGCGTCGCTCCTCTATGTTTGTACCTAAGTCGAAATTCCGACTCAAGTCGGAATTCCGAGATCTAAGTCGGAATTCTGACATCTAAGTCGGAATTCCGAGATCTAAGTCGGAATTCCGAGATCTAAGTCGGAATTCTGAGATCTAAGTCGGAATTCTGAGATCTAAGTCGGAATTCCGAGATCTAAGACGGAATTCCGATATGCAAGTCGGAATTCCGAGATCTAAGTCGGAATTCCAAGATCTAAGTCAGAAAAAGCTATGAAGTAAAAAAAAATTATTTGTGACCCTTCTACGCTTTCGTAGGTTACGAATTGATTCCATGAAAATTACAAGCGTCTGAGATCTGATCAGTCTGACCATTCTAGTCTGTGATTGACGCGTTTGTCGTCGTTGGGGTGTGTTTGTGACTCGATATTTTTTGTAGCTTACATTTATAAAGTATTCATGTAGTTGTTCCTTATTAGGGTAAGTTAAATAATAGTAGTAATCTGAATATTTTTTTCGAATGTATGGCTTGCACACACATTCAACTTGCAAAAAAGCATGATGAATGTGGGTAACAATATTTTCAATCATTGTCAGAAAACATTCATAACGATATCGAATACATAACTGATAAGGAACTGTCACAACTTTAAAATTATTGGTCTTCCCAAAAATATTTTTCCAAACAATTTCATCATCCTAATTAATTAATGAAACTTATATCAAAGCAAAATGACACGACATTGATAAAGGTATATTTTTCAATCCAACAAATGCTAGATTTAACATGAAGTTTATATGGTATTATATTTAAAAACAGATTTTTTGGAAAACTCATCTTGGCATATCACCGCTGGTTTTACAATCATGAAGCATAATAAGGAAAAGGAAAACTTTTAAATTGCTTAACTTTATTTCATTTCAAGCCATTTGAATAATTAAATAATCATTTATATTGATCAACATAGTCACTGCTGAGAGGAGAAATCTCGAAACATGCCTGTCTGCAGGTGGTCATTCCCAGCCAAATGAAGGATCATTTTCTGTTTAATTACAAATATCTGTCATGTCCGTCGTGGACTTAGCCAGGGAAGTAGTTTTTCTGATATATATTTGCCTTATTATTATATGATTATATATATATTTTTCCAATTGGTGAGAAACATACTCCGTACTCATTTCAATATAGGGATTTGTTGTTTATTATAGTGTCTGAACAACGAGCCTATTGACGGTATTTAGAGGAGAACTCCGAAGTAACTCCTTGACCATAACCAACTCGCTGGCATCATAGTGTTTCTGAGTGGGAGAAAACAATAATTCCATATATTTTCGTGACTTCAAACTATTTTCATTTAGAAAGTGTTTGTATGATCCACAAAAAATCAGTAATGAAATAAAGTCCAACCCCCATACAAGGTATGAAAACTGTACTTATTCTATTATCAATTTCTAGAAGTTCAATGACGAAGAAATCAATAATTCATAATGCTAAAAAAATGTTCAATCACTTGCCGATGTATATACGAATTCAATAAGTGCATATGAAATTCAAGAATGCTCTCAAGGATTTACTATTAAATAAAAAAGCACTGGAGGAATTCTATGGTAAAATGTTTTAGTTTATCAGTGTTTGTTGCTCTTATTCATCATTTGTAGTTATATATATATTTACATTTTTTTGTGACTCTTGATGTTTCTTGTTATTTTTAGGTAATTTATGATTCAAAATTTCATATTGTTTGTTGTAATTGTTTATAAAGCTTTATCCATAAGATATCATATATTCGACAATAAATTTTTTTTGATCGAGTGATTGATTGGAATACAGTTGTCTATTTCAAATTTTGGTACGCCTGATTTGCCAACAAAAAGGCTGGGACAGTGCAAGGTCTTGAACAGCCAGATCAATCTTCAACCTATGATTCCCAATTTATGGACAGTCGTCCCCTGCCTGCCCACTAGGAAGTGAATACTTCAAGTATGCTGAAGACATTGCAGACTGTACACAGGAACACGTACCTTTCAATATGTGAATGCTGGGTACACCAACGAACTGGTATACGTAGTATGAAAATGGGCGTTTTTCATTTCTGGTTCCCACGAAAAAGAAAAGAGACAGGTATGAAATGAATATCAGGGAGAGCAGAATGACTGTTGTACTTCCAAAATAATAAAGACGAGAGAAAATGCGATAAATAAAATTTTTTAAAACATGAAATACGTTACAGAAAACAGTGTGGAAGCAAATCCAGTCAAAACATTGCTCGAAAGTTCGATATTGAGGAATTCGAAAAAAATTAAGCATTCCTAAAGGCCATTCTGAAAATACAACTTTTTATTTCTCAATTACTGTATTAAAAACTGTATCAAACAATTTGTTAATGTGACATCGTTCAGCTAGCATGTTTGTACTACCTATAACGTCTGCTATTCTACGTCTCTTTGTATAATGGATGCAGTTGGACGCGTACTCCTAACCTGAATATCAGGAAATCAATAGCTAACTGACTCACACACGTCCATTCAACCCCAGTCCAGACGAATACAATAGAACGGACAACAATGACTGAATTTCTGAAGGGTAAATACGTCTTGGATTTTAATTTGCTTGATGCAACATGATGGTTTTATATCGTTGGAAACATACCGGGTGGTTCACTTAAGACTATCCACCCTCAATAACTCCCCGAAAATTGATTTTACAAAAAATCGCCAAGACACGTCGATTTTTGTTTGGAGGGGGACACCATGTGACGTGAAGTAGGTATTTGAAACTTCAACCCCCTACTCCCCAGAGCAACCCCCTCTATGATTTTAATAGGGAATGAGGGTCGTAGAGGTAGTGGATTTTCTTAAGAGCTATGACGTTGAATATATCTCTCACTCACACTCATTGCCGATACGTAAATATTTTGTCCTCTGCTACGGTGTGAGTCATAGCTCTTGAGAAAATCCACTACCTCTACCATACATCATTGTGAAGGTAATTCAATTCTGACTCTTATCAGTGCAAAATTTTCCTAATTTGAATGAGGCGTTCTCGAGATATTCGAGTTCAAATGTTCAAAATGATCTCCATTATTGTCTCCCAGACAGTAGTAGAGTTCAGTCGTAATTGGCGATTTTTTGTTATGTGTTCACTATTGATCATCATATATTCGTTTCTAAATACTTAGTATATTATGTAACAACAACTGTTATAAACGTACTTTTAGGAGTGTATAAACGCGATATATATCGTATCCTTTTTCTACAAACTCATATATTGAAACAATATAATGGTATTTTTCAGATGAAGTTCTTTTTTCCCGATGAAACTCCATTTTCACGTATTTTCTTGGAAATTATTCTTGAAAAAAAAAAGGATAATTACTGTTTTTTATGGATTTTTTTCTTTTTGCAACAATGTCTCCTATGAAAACAAAGTGAAAGGCCTCTTTTCGCATTTTTGCTTTTCCAAAAACCCCGTTAAATGGCGTTTTCTTAACAATTTTCCCTTTTTTAACATCGAGCAAAACCGCATTTTCCGCAACATTGAAAATGTCCAAAATTTATTCCCAATTAACTCACTAACGGTACCGTGGGGAATAGAGAACCCCATGGTGGCGAAAACAGGAGGAAAGTATTGTCAAAATGGAATTCTGTCGAAAAAGGGCGTAAAGAGGTATTAAAAAAAGGGTCAATTCTGGAGAGAAAGAAGGGTGAAAGAGCTGGGTTGAGGATAGAGGGGGCTTGGCTTGTAGGGTAAACGATTTTTGCCCCTGTTCAAACCTTTTCGGAGTGGTCGTAGGGGAAAGATTTTGGCCCTTATTCCGAGATAGATTTTATCCTCAATTCTTCCTCTGGACAAGGACAAAAATCTTCCCACTGCAGCCCCCTTTACCCCTTATCCTTCCCCATGGTCCCGTTAGTTAGTTGGTTGGGAAAACGTTTCGGAAATTTGAAGAATTTCGATAATTTTCATGTTGATGTTTTGGAAAAAAAAGGCAAAAATGGTGTTTTTGCTCGTTTTCAAAGAAGGTAAAATTGTTGAATAAACGCCATCCAGCGGGGTTTTTGGAAAGTGAAAAATGTAAAGTTTCCAAAGAAGGGGAAATTATTGAAAAAACACCGTTTTTATCGATTTCGAATTGCTTAGTCTATCAGGCGCATTTTCAACCAGTGATTTCGAACTATAACCATAATGACCTAGGTATTCAAAGAAAGAAGTGACCATGATAATTCATACGATTTTTAAACTTCAAATTTAAAACCAATCAGACTTTTTCTCCTTATACGTCTAGCCTAAAAATATATAAAATTGACGTACTTTACTGGAAAGCAGACAGAAAATTGCATACGTAATTTTTCTCAAATTACTAAATAATAAAATTGATTCAAAATACTGTAAGGAACATTTATCATTCAAGTCAGACGTTTATTTCATGTGTCTCCAGTCGATATTAATTATTGTTTAAAATCTCATAAATTCCACGTTTTCTAGTGTTGACCTATTTCACTTATCTCTTTCAAAAGTTAAACTTTCCAACTCAAATTGTATTTTCTGCAATTAATTTGTATTTTTCGTTTGATTTAGCTAAACACACTTTTATTGTAATGAAGAATCTTGTAACTGCTGTGTGATTCTACAATTGAAACTCTTTTTTAATGTTAGTGCCAAAGCCAACTTAAATTAATGAATGAAAGATAATTTTAAAAAATTTGATTGTGAATCTGTGGATAATCGATCATTTAGCGTGATACATATCGCTGAATGCCACTTTAGTTATACGTTCAAATCTAGTCCATGACATACAGATCAACTAAGTAGGTACCAAATAAATTTTGCGGTTGAAAGTTTTTAGTTTTTATGAATAATATTCAAGATATATCGAACCATATTGTTGATTGATGAATGACACCATTTTTGAAAGATATTCACTCACCACAACTCCATTAAGTCCAAAACCAGATAGATACAATGACCAACTGGGAACGGTAGACTCTATATAGGGATGCCGCAGGCTCTCATCGTCGCAAAAAAAACCTCTTTTGTAAGGACTGCCCCACAGGAATAGGAACAAAATTGGCCATCCAACTGAAATACAACATGCATAGATGAGTCACTGGTAAAATATTAAAAAATAAATCAGAAGTTGAAGTCAAATGGCCAGTCAAGTACAATTAGAAATTAAAAAATTGTTGAAAATGCAACTGTAATAATTAAACATTATAATGATGATGGTTGATAATTAGATTTGGCACCACGGCTGATTATAGCTGAGTGCAGATTATATCAACTCCTCTTCTTCATGTATTTAAGAAATCTTTGAAAACCTTTTACCCTAGATACAGAAAACTATCCGAGTGTTCAATAACAAAAAATGCAAAATTTGCATAAAATATTTTAGATCTATTTCCAAATTTTATGAAAACAAAAATATAAATGGGTACTTATTATTTCATTTACAACTCGGTAATGAACATAATTTCAGATAACTAATTTTGATTTGCTGAGAAGTCGAATGTGACCAATCTATCATTAATGATGCTTGCATACTCATCCACATCTTATTGTATCCGTTTATTACAAATTCACTTGTTCTGGCGGTTTCATAAGCGAATCGAATGTTAGCTTCATAATCAGATCTAAACAGGAATGTGGGTCGCTGATATGGTATCTCACTTATAATTCTCATACATCAATCAATCAATATAATGCTTTATAGTCGGAAATATCAAATTTCCATTTACACACGGCAAAGCAAAATATAAAGATATAAATAACTAAATAAAATGTATGTATTATGTAAAAGTTATATGAAGATAAAAACATATTCACATCAAACTGTACTTTATTCTCTTTCATTCACCAGGCACTTCTTGGTAGTTAAAATAATTGAAATAACTAAAATGATTGAAATGGACGAACACAAACAATTCCATGTAGATAAATAAATGTATTGGCTAAAGTAACAACATATCACAGTGTATATCATCGTAATATTCTTTTAGGCAATAATAGGATAGGGCTTATCTATCAATAGTTTTTTGACGGCTTTCCCAAATGTGTAAAGTGGTGCAATATCTTTTACGTCATTAAGTAGGTGTTTGAAAATTTCACAACCATTGAAAATAAAGGATTCTTTGATGAGCGAACATGTGGATGGTGGTAGTTTGGTATTTATATTTTGTCGAGTATAGTAACTAGTGTAATGAATGGGAGCTGAATTTATTTTTGTTTCCTAATGATGGAAGCAGTTTTTATTATGAACAAGGCCATCACCGTAAGTATTCTATATCTTATGAAAAGAGGTTTGCAAGAGTCCTAAGTTCTTGTTTTGAACATGTATCGTAATGTTCTTTTCTGTTGGATGATTATACTGTTCATTAATTGATCACTACAACTTCCCGAAAATAGTACACCATATCGCAAATGGGATTCAATGAGCGAGTAGTACACCATCTTTCAAGATGAAATGTCCAGTTCGTGTGAGACTAGTTTCAAAGCGTAACATCCAGAAGACAATTTTTTTCTCACAGTAATATGATATGTTCCTCGAATTGTAGTTTGTTATCAATTTGAACACGTTAGTATTCTGTTAATGATTTGGCCCCAAAATTACTTGAATTCAGCGTAATATCGTCAAGTACACCTTTGAATGCTAATAAATTTGTTTTATGTTGAAAGAGAGACGATTGAAATCACACCAATTTTTTATTTCAGTTATAACTATCTTTTTTTAAAACTTCGTTTGGTTCATATGTATTTTTTACTGTGTCATCTACAAATAGTGTGAACGTTCCTGATATATTAGTTTTGTTAAATCATTAACATAAAATAAGAAAAGTACTGGACCAAGAAGGGAGCCATGAGGAATCCCACAACTAAATCACATTGAAACTACTCTTTAGATACCTTCTAGGTACCTACGTCTTGAATAATCTGACACATTTTGATATTTTGTTTTTATATATGAACAGAATCTGTGACTGAAAGACAAATTTTTGTCGCTATTATCCCTTGAAATATCCATTATTCAAGATGACCTATGAAATGTATTCATGGTGAAAAAGAGAACATTCTCAATTGAATTTTTTTTCATAAATACCACAACCTACGATATTTTTTTTTATTTTTTTGTATTATCTAACAAAAAACAACTACTTCCTCGGCTAAGGCCACACTGGACGTTGAACTACATCAGTTTTTGTAGGAAGTTATATAGACAAATGAGAATGTTATTCAAAAGTATCACTCACAGAAATCGTCCAATTCATTGATGCGAGTACTCATTGCACCTCTTTCGGTAGGCCTACAAAAATTTTGTATTTTTGAAACTACAGATACATTCGAGTAATTCATTATGAAAAATGAGCAAGCTGTGCCTTGTGATTTCGTTGACAATGCAACAGTAAATTACAAGGCAAATTATTTATTCACTGTCAAATACACACTGCTGTCAATTGGTTTTGTAGTGCAAACTTTGAAAATGGGCTATTATAATGATTCAAGTTCAACTTCTGATTTGGAGGATGAAGTTTTGTATTTTGGAATAAAATTGCTTGATATTAAATATTTGCATTTCTCCTTATAAAGTTCATTCTTGCTAAACTTTCAGAAAATTTACATTTGAATTTCATTATAGTACTAGAACTTTTTGAACTTCATTGTCCTAGGACCATAACGAACTCCATTATGTCAATAAAATACAATTGCATAACGATGTCATTATGATTGCCAGCGAATTTACTCTATTGTTGTCATTCCTTATATGGCAATATCTTAGAAATGTTTTCTCGGCAATCTGTGCTGATTTATGTCAAGGAGCAAAATATTATTGAATGTAGCTTTTGGTTATTCATAAGGCTGAGGCTCGGCAATAGTTACGTGACCTTATTCATTTTCTCCTATGTTATTAGCGCTGTGAGAACTACTGTACACCTGTTTCCATCCAAGATACTCATCAGAAGTATTCATACACTGTTGGAAATTAGTTGATGAATTAACAATAAAATGTAGTCCCAGTAGGTCTACAACTATTTTATAGTTGATTTGTCAAAGGCGTTTGATGTCGATTTTTACTAAATGGGGTATTGCTCCTCTCAACTGTATCATGTTGATATATCTGATAGTCGCTATTTTCAAAACTTCAAGAAGTTCTTTTGAAATGGACATATTTTTTCTGTCACTTCAACAAATCAACAATTTTTAAAGAATATATCAACAACAGCCAATTGTATGGCTACTATGTCTTTATGGTAAAGTTGCTACAGTAGGTTATCAATTCTACTGCAAATAATCGTATTTTTGAATTTTTTTACATATAAAGTACGTTACATTTGAAATAGCATATTGTGAAGAGGCCTGTTGTATAACGATGAAGTAACTACACAAAATTGCTAATTCTATGGCAAGGGGATGTATTATATTCAACAACTGTTGATAGAGTAACTATATGAAATTGTCATATCTTCAACAACTTTTTGTTTTTCGCAGTATCTCCTGGAGTTATTTTAGCAATAATAAATTGTAACTTTAACTTCAACCATATCTTCAACACCTTATTGTTGTTTTCAGTATCTTTTGAAGTTATTTCAACAATAATTAATGGTAACTTTCATTCCAACCCATTGTTAGGAGCACTACCTCCTAATGTTATTCAACTACAATAAATTGTCAGTTATACTTCACTTTATTGTATAATAGTCACATTCTTCTGTTGTTTGCACAATTCGCTATTGGAATATAAGCAACAAGAAAGTGCGAATTCTCCTCCAATTCATTTTGGGTTTCACAAAATCTGTTGGTATTTAATAATTTTTCACCACTCTTTGAAATACTGCCTGTAATTGCTTTTTATTCATTTAATTATATACGTCAATATGCTGTTCAAATAATCAAACAAAATTTACAGTCAGTATTTCAAAGAGTGAAGAGAATTATTAAATACCAGCAGATATTGTGAAACCTAAAATGAATTGGAGTAGAATTCGCACTTTATTGTTGCTTATATTCAATTAGCAAATTGTGAAAACAACAGAAGAATGTGACTATTGGATTATATAATCCAGTCTTCCACAAAAAAGCCTATACAATACAAGGAATACTCTGAAGTGCTCTTCAAATATCATTGCTGAAAGTATTTTTCAATTAGAATGGGAAAACACCTACTTACCGGTTTTATGGTTCTTGTCATGACTTTTTTAAATGAATTGGGCTTCCATAATGAAGTTATGGTAAAAGTAATTAGGCCATTTAGCACTAGATACCCTTCTCTTTAAAATAACGGGGATTACTGTAGCACCCCAGTCATGGAAAATTCATGTCGTCATGAAAATTACCTGTATATATTGGTGGATTTGATATATGTACAATTTGAAAATCAGAATATTTTCAACAAATTTTATTTCATGTACGAAAACAAAATGGAAAAATTTCATCAATAATAAAAAAAATATTTAAATTGCATAATTAATACATGAGTAACATAATATATGAAAGGTGAATCTAGTAGTAAAACAGGAAAATGGGTGATGAAGTTCTCTCTACAATTTTCACCAAGAAAAATATACACGAAAACAAACACTTATATCACATTAAAATAGCTCCATTGGCAGAAGCTCGCCAATTTTTAGAATTATTATTTGGTAATATGTTGATAGAAATCTGAATGTTTTGAGTTTATGCAAGGCATCACTCGCTGTCTCCCTATTCACTCTTCTTTCTTGTGGCAGTTGGTGGAAGCAGTTCTAGCAAGGCAAATAAAGATCTTGAATCTTCATCCCAATCTGAAAATTGCATTTAATAGCTTATGAATGTGCATGGTCGAATGACACAAGATAATATTTGTGAATATCATTCATCATGTACTCATTCAAAAATGTGCTACTACATCTGTGGTATCACTCAACGGGAACAAATAGAATTGAAAAAATTGAAAATTACAAAAATTCGACTATATAAAATAATATTTATTGAAATTTCAGAGTACTTACAGTCTGAGTCTTTGATCAGAGTCTCGTTCAGTTTGGAAACAGATATCCTGTATACTTCTAGAATTTTTCCTTCGAAATCAGTAATGTTTTTCACAAAAATATCTTCTTCCTTTCCAATTTTGAAAAAGAATTCATAAGATATCTAAAATTGATGTGGAAGATAAAATAGAACAGATTATTATTCATCCAGTCACTTACCAATCCATCAGTATCTGGAAATTTTGGAGAATACTATATTATAAAGCAGCTGCCATTCCTCACATGAAATGTTTTTGAGTGTTTTTAAAACTTTCACATCTTTGTTTATCCGGATCAGCATTCTGAAGAAATGCTTCGAAACTTGAAAACTCTTCCTCCCGAGGTAGGTCTCCAAAAGAAGTGGTATGAGTTATTAATGAAGAGTTGATTCGACCTTTACAGATGGCTGATCATGGATGCCAAAAAAATTTTTTTACAGACTCTGGGCCAATAGACGCTTTCTTTTAAAAAAATCTGAATAAAAATGTTTTCAAGGAAAAATATTGAACTTACAAATTAGTCATCTGTTGTCCTATTCTTTAGAACTTGAAATAGTTCTACGATATGCTGCTTTCGTTTTATTTGATGGTAGTGAATCAGAAGACGCCTGCAGCCTACGATTCAACACAATACTGACTAACTTATTTCTCTGTTTGCCATCTGAGGTCGTATTGTTCCTATAGAAGAAAACAACTTCCTCTCCTCCAGGAGCCTTCAATATTATACTCTTTCAATTCCTGAAATGATGAAAAATTTAAAAAAGTATATTTAATTTCAAAATCATTTTCTCTTAGAAATTTCAAAGCAGCATTTTGAAAAATTGATAAAATCACAAAAAACAATTCAATAAATTTTCAATATCACTTGGATAGAATATTATTCAGAACGAATCTTATCAGCATATTCATTTCTCTTCCACTCAACTCAGTTCTAGATCATTTTCGCGGAAGTTCTCCATTATTTATGTCATTGAACAGCTTGAACTTGAGTCAAATTTGCTGACATTACTGTTGAAATGTTTTCAGTTACTTTCATGACTAGAAGAGCCATCAGGCAGAGGTAGGTCTGTTCCTAATTCTAATAAGAGTCTGAAAAGGACAAAAAAAACATTATCATTTCTCAAATGATTTGAATTAAAAAAAAGTATTAACCTTTTCATCCAAAATATTGGAAAGTATTTTTTTATTCAAGTGTGCATTGGATTTAATTTATTTGCCACAGATTTTTTCGCTGATTTCTCATGAAATTTTATTCATGGGAGAAATTGGTGTTTCTGAAATCTATCGAATTGACTATTTCGGATAATCGTCCTGTATATCACATATATAAAATATTTTAATTTACAATGCTTTGTTGGACCGCTATCAGTTTGAATTGTGAAAATTCTCAGTATTATAAATTATTCATAGAGGCAATAATTGTTTCCAATAAATTCTTGTAATAAAAGAGTTCGGAACTGCTACAGATGACGAAAACAGTCCTGTTAGGTATAAGTGAAGTTTATTTTTACTGCAAGTAGGTAGGTACACGAAGAAATTATTATTTCTTACGAAAATATATATTTTTTTTTTTTGGGCAGAAGGACCTCGGTCGATAGCCTTTTGAATTGTAATTCTAGTTCAATAAACAACATTTATTATTATTATAATTTTTATTATTAGTTTCTAGACATGACCACGTGCATGCCATGTCTTTTCACACCGAATCGAATATAACACGTAACGAAATTTTTTATATTTGCTAGGTAGCTATGTTTTGCAAAATGCGTAATGTAACTATTCGCAGAACAAAGTTGAGGAAAGTGTTTGTTTACTCTATATACTCACCTCCATTGTATCTACTTGTTCCACACTTCCATACACTGCACACATTATTATAACAAATAAATATCAAACCCTATCACTAGTCACAACTAGGATTTCCACGATCCTAATGAGTCAGGAACAAAGAACTGACCAGAATGGGGTGAAATGTTTTCGCGGGAAAACAAACGGTAAATAACGAATTTACACGAAGGGACACATAACAAAAAAAAAATTGTAGTAGAGCATGAACTGTTGCGAACGAAGAAACAAACTGATGTTAATTCATCAACAGAGTTTGGAAAAGGGCAATTTACTAATCATCTATCAACTGTTAGATGTTGGTCAGCTGACGAAACATTCCTATAGGTATCTACATAATTAAGTAAACAAAAGTATATTGATGAGGTTTCATTTGCAACAGAAGAATCAGCTAGAATTAAATGTTCAAAAAGTCCTTACCGTGGTGCTGTTGATAACAGTATGATATTATCACCATTTCAACATGTCAAAGTTCTTTTACAACACAGTTTTTGTTTTGTCAACTACACCATAGAAATGTATTCAAAATTGTGTATTGTTCTTCAAAATGCATTCCAATCGAGGGAAGTACAACATTAATGTATCTCTTGTTACAATACGTTGTCGTGAGGTTCCAAATTACATTTAAATTTTTTTTCGAAAATATATTATGTGGTTATTGATGCAGATATGTGGCTGCTGTATCGACGATATCAGTAGTGAATTCAACAACTCAACGAGTTAAAACTACACTGCATATATTTCTTGTGGAAGTAAGACATAATTGTTGTTGAATTTGACAACAATATAAGAAGTTGTTGAAAGTAACAACTGATTTTCAACAGTGTAACCACTTGGCCGTACTTATTACGGGAAAGAACGCCTCAATCGTATTAGGACTCAAGCAACGAGGATGAAATGTTGATACAATATGTAGGACCTCATGGTAAATTCCCGAAACGATGAAAGTCAGGTGATATTTCAGGGCCTAAACCCTGAAGAGTGAAACAGAGGTCAGAACAGACATCTGCAAAACATCGCAACTAGAGTAAAAAAAGTGGTAATAAAGTCAGGATTTGTACACTGACTGAAAACACAGCTACAGTGCTCAGATCTACGATTTCGAGTACAATTTCCCAACATTTAGAAGTTTAGCAAATGTCTCCATGAATAAATAATAAGATCTGACTTCTGGAACAGACGGTTCCTACCAACCAGAGTACGTACTTTTATGCCCGGTCTTCAAAAACAAAGAAGTACATGGGTGAGCCACCTTCCGCGGGCACCCGGTATATATTCTTGAATCCACTAGTTGACTATATCGAAAATGAGTGTGGATTCAGTCAGCCCTTAAAATCTGCCATATTAGTACGTTATAGTTCACGGTCATAGAAATATTTAATAAACATGTTTGATTTTCAAATTTTTAATTATACCGGACGATGGTGATCATTTAGCCGCCAGATAAAAAACGGCAGATAACTAACCACACTGGTATCAGAATAAAGTATTGCGTATATTTCCGAACTGATAGAAGATAAAGGTAGGTTTTTGTCGTATAATCAAATCCCAACAATTTTGTAATGAGAACCGTATCTTCGCAATCAACAATAAGCCTGATATTTTAGAAATCCTGAAATATTGACATTTCTGTATCTGATAAGGTGCAACGAAACGTATCTGTTGGAAATAATCCTTATTTGACAGTTATTATTTGCGCAAAACGTCAATCAAAATTGTACGAAGGCGTAGAAGGGTCAACAACAAAATATATTTCAAAACATTTGGAATTGGCACTTCGAAGTGACAATTGTCACTTGCATCTGACAATTGTCACTTTGAATTGTCAATTGTCAATTGCATTTGACAATTGTCACTTTGATCTGACAATTTTCACTTTGAACTGACAATTGTCACTTTGAACTGTCAATTTTGTCACTTTGAACTGACAATTGTCACTTTGATCTGACAACGGTCACTTCGAACTGGCAATTGCCACTTTAAACACTCCATGCACATATATTATTTTTCAATCAAATACAAAGTGGCAATTGCCAGTTCGAAGTGACAATTGTCAGATTGAAGTGACAATTGTCAGTTTTAAGTGACAATTGTCAGATCAAAGTGGCAATTGTCATATCAAAGTGACAATTGTCAGATGCAAGTAACAATTGTCACTTCGAAGTGGTAATTCCAAATGTTTTGAAATATATTTTGTTGTTGGCCCTTCTACGCCTTCGTAAAATTGAATATATCTACTCATTTTGAGAATTACTGAATGAGTTGACGAAAATTTTGAAAATATATTACGTGGAAATTATTTATGTGTATTCAGAGCGCAAAGATTGCCTCTCGACAAAGACAATTTTTAGAGAGCGGTAATGACAAGATCCAAAATAACGTGGATGCTGTTCATAACATGAATCCATTGGGTCAATATTCCTTCTCATTCCTTTCTACGTAAGACCTTTCGAAAGTATACAAACTACCTTACTATTGAAAACTTTGAAACCTACTTTGATAATAGTACTTCAGTTGCAGATGCATTGAAATATGAAACACTTGTCTCATGCCTATAACTATGATTGTCATTTGACATGATCTTTAAGTGTTATTTAGACAAGCTGTATAAAATCTCCAAAATTTCATATCATAAATTGAAAAAGGATAAATCCAAATATGATAGTATGGAAAAATAATTATAACTTATTAAGCCTAGTTATTGAGTGTTTTGAACGTAGGTAACATTGAAAAAACGCATAGTAAGGTAAAGGAACCGGCAGTTAACACTGAGCCAGTTGACAGTTTGATTCTGAAATTCGATTCGACAAATAATAAGAAATATTATTGTGATAAGACTCAATCAACTGCAGTTCAGTATAACAGGCACTATCTACTTTCTAGTGCCGGAAGTGACAAACCCCCCTTCTTAGCAAATTTTAAGAGGGCATCAAGTTTCTGATGGCAGTCAGGTGCTGTGTGGAGAATTAATGGTTTTTTATGGAATGTGCTGAGAAGGTAAGCTATTTTGAAAATCAGCTTATTATTCTAGATGTTTGTATCAAGATAGGAATCAGGACCTTCTATTTCTGCATATTGTGAAGAACCTTGTGAAACATTTGAATAGCATGTATCCCAGCATTTACAATTTTTCCAGGGAATGTCATCTACTGGTACTCGTTTTAAAATTTTCACCAATAGATGACCACCGCACATCACTGTCAACCACTGGTGAATTGGTCATTATTGGCTTTTGAGGCCAAAAACGTATTTCATTCTAATACAGAATTGGCATTTTCTTCATAATTCGTTCCACCAAAATATTCCAGTCTGCATCAGTAGATGACAACCATGAAATCTACTGAACCGTGAGAGTGTCAACTATTGGTGTTTCGTTTCAGATTCACTATGCCACCAATGAAAGGAAATATGTTCGAATATACAGAGGACCAAATCAGATGCTGTTTCAAGGACCGAGTACGAATCAATATTAATTGAGGACGAAGAAAAAAGATTGTCGTTTGGACATTCACAATGGCTAGGCAGGATTTCCAATTGGAAAAGGCATTGCTCAAAACTTAACGATAAGCAGAGCATCAGTAACAAAGGAAAGTCTAAACCATTGGTTTGAAGAGATCAAAACTTATCTTGCTGCTCACAAGTTTGTAGAGGTTCTAAATGATCACAAAGGTATTTTCAATGGAGATGAGAGTGCCTTTTTCCTGAACCCGAACGGAAGTAAGGTTTTGGCGAAAAAAAGTGATAAGACGATATTATATCAACTTAGTGACGATAAACAATGTCTAAATAACTGTATTAGTAACTGGCAATGCAGCTGGAGAAATGGCACCACCAATGATACTGTTCCGTTATTCAAAAGAATCCCAAGGGTAAAACTCATCACTCTTTATGCAACTTGTTTCAACTGCAAAACCTGAAATCTCAGAGACAGAAAAATTAAAATCGAAACGAATCAAAAAAGTAGGAAAGAAAACCGAATAAGGAAGAAAAAGAAAAGACCAAGAGAGAAAAAAAAAGAAAGAGAGCTCAATGAAAATTTAAAGTCATGAAGCGAAGACTGAAAAAGTTTATAGTGATTCTTTAGATTCGGAGAGCCATGAGAAGTGGCAAGAATTTGGCAATAAACTTGACAACGTGAATTTCTCGTGGAATGCAAATAGCATAAACCTAGATGACAATTATGATGAAGAAATCAAATAATGAAGTCCAAGAAGATTCAAAGCGAAGATAGTAACAGAGGAAAGAGTCCAATAGAGTACGAAGAAGGTGACTACGAATTACACAAAAAACTTAATGTTGATGGATAGTTAAAACACCTATCAACTATTGGTTATTGTAGTGTTAACTACTGCAACGCTTAACAATATTGATGTCTTCTACTGGTGAATTTGCAACCTGAAAATATTTTACTTTATTTGATTAATGATTTTTTTTATGAGCAGTTTCAAGTGATGTACCGTTAATATCGCCCTCAATAATCATGTTTAACATTGAAGCACCAAGGTGTCTGAAAATTTGATCATAAAACAGACAGATCTATGATTTATATTTCTTGAGCTGTCACCTACAGGTTCCGTAACCACAAGTTATGTAAAAAAAATTCTCAATCTTACTTTCCACACTTTTGCAGGAAACTGATTTTCTGCACTTGTGCGGGAAACTGAAGATTCCTAAACTGAAATAAGATGCAAAACTGTGCAAAAACGTGAGAGACCTAATTAATTTTTGGTACACTTGCTTGCCTTTGAAACGGCCACAATTACCTGAATAGTCAAATGATATAATAACGCCATATTAGGGTGGCTGGGAAAAAAATATCATGCCAACAAAATGAAAGGCATCAACACTTAGGAGCCTGGTCATCCACAAAAAAATACTTTTTTGTTAATAGCTCCTTGTTAGAACCTGAAAAAGTGGTATTATTTCAAGATTTTATGCACTGACGAAACCAATTTTACAAATAGTAATGGAGTATTGAATATACTTGTATCTATTCAAAGATATTCATCATAAAACTCCGAAATTCAATGTATGTGTTGGTTTATTGAAGAAACGCATTATAGGATCATATTTACTTAAGTATATGGGAAAACTCTAAATGGCACTATTTAAATATAGCACCTTGGATACCATACCGTTTCCGAGGAAAAGCGAAATGTTTCATCCGGATGTAGCCCCATAACGTTGTCGCAGTTAACCATTACTTAACGAATACTTAATGGCCAACAAGGTCTCCTGATCTGAATCCATGAAATTATACGGCTGCATGAATAATAATATTTCAGATACCAAAGAAGCAATGCAAAACCGTATGTGCAAAACCAGCTGAGATATTATTTGTGTAATATTCCCACGAAATCATAATGTAATATGCAGGCGACTCACCAAGCTTGAAAACAATAGAAAGGCTACAATTCCTAATAATGTGAATTATTATGAAAATTTAGATAGGTATTATTAAATGTTCTCAAATGTTCGGGATAGTTTTTGGTTATATTTGCAAATTATTGAAGAATTGAAAGAACAATATAGAGTGAGTGGTTTTCTTTGATGTACCCTCTTTTATTATTTGAAAGGGTCAACTCAAAAAAATTGAAGCTTGGGGTAATGAAATTGATGCATGAATACTATATTTTGGAGTAAAATTGACAGATAAAAATCTCAAGATGACGACTGGGCGCCATCTGGGGACCAAAATTAAATTGAAAGGGGGGTCTTGTGCTACATCCTTTTAAAGCTAACAACCCTAGAAATATAAAAAATTATTTGTTTTTCTATACCAAACGAACATAATACAATGATTCTATGATGTAAAAAATGATTTTACGTATTTTACAGTCGTATTTTCAAAACGTGTCGAATAAATAAGTTTTTCAAGTATGACAGCACTTTTTCCTCCTACTAGACGTATGGGAAATATAATAACGGTCACATTCTATCAAATACTTTCCTAAAATCCAAATGCAATACTGGTACAAATAGTTTAGCAAAAAAAGAAAAATATTACTCTCTTGCAGTGGTATGGCGGCCATTGGGAACCGTCGGAAAGATGATTTCTGTGAAGTCACACGGGAGAAGTATGGCATTACCCTACCGCCTACTTCTTTTTTTATCGACTATCGGAAAATACAAGCATTTTTGTGGAACAAATCGTTCGACACTCGTTATTTATTTGACACGTTCGATTAACGCCCACGCGATTGGGCCGCCGGTACCAGCGCTATGACCATCACTTTCTTTTTTGTCATTCCGTAATTAGACCCTGAATAACCACCATAATGGTACAAATGACCTAATATTTTGTGTCACCATCTCCCGGTCTATCTGTCGCGAATGTTTATGAGGTGTTTTACAAAATCAAAGTCAAAAATAGCTTTATTGTTTAAAAATATATATTTTTGTAACGAAGAATGTCAAAAGAACATAAATAAAATCATAATTAAAACATAATACCTCATAGTATTCGTTAAAAAACATACATTTTTGTAAAAAAGCAGTCAATGAAACATATAAACAAAAACATAATAATTAAGACATAATACCACTTAGTATATCGTCGGTTCAATGCCAAAGTCACGAATGTGCATATTTGATGTTTTGAGAAAAATGCGTTTTAAAAATTCAAGACGTTGTTAAAAATAAAGATCTCTGGTAAAATTGCAACAACAAGGACTTTCCTAATATTTCTCTTCTCAAATATCGTCCGTTGCAGAGATACAGGGTGTTCAATATGAAAAAATAAAAGTGATTTTTATTCATAACTTCCACAGTTTTAAAAGTTTATGAAAAATTTTTTTAAGAATATTATTGTTCAATAGGTGCTTCATTTCGAAAAAGAAAACACATTTTCAGTTGTTACCAGTGGCGTACTAGAAGGGCATCATGGTCCCTTTTCTCCCCTATTTTTTACGCCACTGGTAAAATCAAGAAAATTATATATTTTTCGCATTTCTCATTCAAGTTTCAGTAAAAATGTATACTTGTTTGAATCCGGAAAAACTAACCGCTTTCAAGATAATTGCGCTTTTATGAATGAAAACATACTAGTAACGAAAAATATGTTCGGCTGAAGTGAATTTTACAATCCTAATTACTGGTTAAACTTACAACTAGTTATTCTACCAAAAAAATCAATGACATTTCCACATGTATTTTTTCTTGCAGAGGTACAGGGCGTTGAAACTGGAAAATAAAAAGGCAACTTTCATAGTTACAAAAAAAAACTAAATTTGAAGGTATGCCTTTTTTCAATGGGTGCTCTATTTTTGAAAGAAATCAGTTAGATGTTATTTGGACCAGTAATCAGGACTGTAAAATTAATTTTTGCCGAACAAATTTTTCGTTACTAGTATGTTTTCATTCATAAAAGCGCAATTATCTTGAAAACGTTTAGATTTTCCGGATTCAAACAGGTATACATTTTTACTGAACATTGAATGAGAAATGCGAAAAATATATAATTTTCCTGATTTTATCAGTGGCGTAAAAAATAGGGGAGAAAAGGGACCATGATGCCCTTCTTGTACGCCACTGGTAACAACTGAAAATGTGTTTTCTTTCTCGAAATGAAGCACCTATTGAACAATAAAGCTATTTTTGACTTTGATTTTGTAAAACACCTCATAAACATTCGCGACAGATAGACCGGGAGATGGTGACACAAAATATTAGGTCATTTGTACCATTATGGTGGTTATTCAGGGTCTAATTACGGAATGACAAAAAAGAATGTGATGGTCATAGCGCTGGTACCGGCGGCCCAATCGCGTGGGCGTTAATCGAACGTGTCAAATAAATAACGAGTGTCGAACGATTTGTTCCACAAAAATGCTTGTATTTTCCGATAGTCGATAAAAAAAGAAGTAGGCGGTGGGGTAATGCCATACTTCTCCCGTGGACTTCACAGAAATCATCTTTCCGACGGTTCCCAATGGCCGCCATACCACTGCAAGAGAGTAACATTTTTCTTTTTCGCTAAACTATTTGTACCAGTATTGCATTTGGATTTTAGGAAAGTATTTGATAGAATGTGACCGTTATTATATTTCCCATACGTCTAGTAGGAGGAAAAAGTGCTGTCATACTTGAAAAACTTATTTATTCGACACGTTTTGAAAATACGACTGTAAAATACGTAAAATCATTTTTTACATCATAGAATCATTGTATTATGTTCGTTTGGTATAGAAAAACAAATAATTTTTTATATTTCTAGGGTTGTTAGCTTTAAAAGGATGTAGCACAAGACCCCCCTTTCAATTTAATTTTGGTCCCCAGATGGCGCCCAGTCGTCATCTTGAGATTTTTATCTGTCAATTTTACTCCAAAATATAGTATTCATGCATCAATTTCATTACCCCAAGCTTCAATTTTTTTGAGTTGACCCTTTCAAATAATAAAAGAGGGTACATCAAAGAAAACCACTCACTCTATATTGTTCTTTCAATTCTTCAATAATTTGCAAATATAACCAAAAACTATCCCGAACATTTGAGAACATTTAATAATACCTATCTAAATTTTCATAATAATTCACATTATTAGGAATTGTAGCCTTTCTATTGTTTTCAAGCTTGGTGAGTCGCCTGCATATTACATTATGATTTCGTGGGAATATTACACAAATAATATCTCAGCTGGTTTTGCACATACGGTTTTGCATTGCTTCTTTGGTATCTGAAATATTATTATTCATGCAGCCGTATAATTTCATGGATTCAGATCAGGAGACCTTGTTGGCCATTAAGTATTCGTTAAGTAATGGTTAACTGCGACAACGTTATGGGGCTACATCCGGATGAAACATTTCGCTTTTCCTCGGAAACGGTATGGTATCCAAGGTGCTATATTTAAATAGTGCCATTTAGAGTTTTCCCATATACTTAAGTAAATATGATCCTATAATGCGTTTCTTCAATAAACCAACACATACATTGAATTTCGGAGTTTTATGATGAATATCTTTGAATAGATACAAGTATATTCAATACTCCATTACTATTTGTAAAATTGGTTTCGTCAGTGCATAAAATCTTGAAATAATACCACTTTTTCAGGTTCTAACAAGGAGCTATTAACAAAAAAGTATTTTTTTGTGGATGACCAGGCTCCTAAGTGTTGATGCCTTTCATTTTGTTGGCATGATATTTTTTTCCCAGCCACCCTAATATGGCGTTATTATATCATTTGACTATTCAGGTAATTGTGGCCGTTTCAAAGGCAAGCAAGTGTACCAAAAATTAATTAGGTCTCTCACGTTTTTGCACAGTTTTGCATCTTATTTCAGTTTAGGAATCTTCAGTTTCCCGCACAAGTGCAGAAAATCAGTTTCCTGCAAAAGTGTGGAAAGTAAGATTGAGAATTTTTTTTACATAACTTGTGGTTACGGAACCTGTAGGTGACAGCTCAAGAAATATAAATCATAGATCTGTCTGTTTTATGATCAAATTTTCAGACACCTTGGTGCTTCAATGTTAAACATGATTATTGAGGGCGATATTAACGGTACATCACTTGAAACTGCTCATAAAAAAAATCATTAATCAAATAAAGTAAAATATTTTCAGGTTGCAAATTCACCAGTAGAAGACATCAATATTGTTAAGCGTTGCAGTAGTTAACACTACAATAACCAATAGTTGATAGGTGTTTTAACTATCCATCAACATTAAGTTTTTTGTGTAATTCGTAGTCACCTTCTTCGTACTCTATTGGACTCTTTCCTCTGTTACTATCTTCGCTTTGAATCTTCTTGGACTTCATTATTTGATTTCTTCATCATAATTGTCATCTAGGTTTATGCTATTTGCATTCCACGAGAAATTCACGTTGTCAAGTTTATTGCCAAATTCTTGCCACTTCTCATGGCTCTCCGAATCTAAAGAATCACTATAAACTTTTTCAGTCTTCGCTTTATGACTTTAAATTTTCATTGAGCTCTCTTTCTTTTTTTTTCTCTCTTGGTCTTTTCTTTTTCTTCCTTATTCGGTTTTCTTTCCTACTTTTTTGATTCGTTTCGATTTTAATTTTTCTGTCTCTGAGATTTCAGGTTTTGCAGTTGAAACAAGTTGCATAAAGAGTGATGAGTTTTACCCTTGGGATTCTTTTGAATAACGGAACAGTATCATTGGTGGTGCCATTTCTCCAGCTGCATTGCCAGTTACTGATACAGTTATTTAGACATTGTTTATCGTCACTAAGTTGATATAATATCGTTTTTAAACGAATACTATGAGGTATTATGTTTTAATTATGTTTTTATTTCTGTTCTTTTTTTTTAAACAATAAAGCTATTTTTGACTTTGATTTTGTAAAAGGACACACCTCACAAACATTCGCGACAGATAGACCGGGAGATGGTGACACAAAATATTAGGTCATTTGTACCAGTATATATATATATATATATATATATATATATATATATATATATATATATATATATATATATATATATTATATATATATATATATATATATGTTCAGATAGGTTTCCGCGGTCAGATATTTGAAAACTAAAAGTTCGGGTTGAACCGCGTCTAGAATTTGTTGAAATTCGACGTTTCGGCTCCGATTTTGGAGCCATTTTCAAGAACTGAAATAGAAAGAAAATTAATGAAAGGATAATACGTAATTCTACGCTGAGGTCTCAATCTGCCTACTCCTCAGGTATAATTACGTTAGGTTTTTGTGACTTGACGTCGGGGTCTCAATCTGCCTACTCCCCATGTCTCGTCACTGGTTATATATATATAAAGTACTTGTTTCAAGAAGTAAATAATGTCCAAGTGACTGTAACACAGTCGATAACAATCCTTTAGGAAGTGAACTTTGTATAGTATGTATAGCATGTGTCCGACAGAAAACAACAACTTCTCTGGCTAATACCGCGACAGATATTGAATTATATCTCTCAGACACATGTGCAAAGATCCTTACTTTGAAGGAACAACTTTGCAAGAGCTCTCTGAACAAACAGCAGGACTTCACCCGATTCAAGTGGTGAACCAACTACAGACCGGTTTCGGAATGTTGTCCCTCATCAGTGCAGTCCAGGTTATCACAATTGAATACACGCGAGGTCTCGCTGCCCGTCACCGTCCGCCGAGATAAATACTGCAATTGCTTACAGGATCCACCTTGACGACAGATTAGAGAGCACTCCAGAAGGAAATTTCGGATACAAATAATGTCCAAGTGACTGTAAAACAGTCGATAACAATCCTTTAGGAAGTGACTAGTTTTACTCTTTGAGTCCATCAAAATTAAATTAATGAATACAATAACAACGTAAATAGGTACAAAAGCTTTCTCCATTAAACTCACTCGGTATGAATGTACTTACTGACGGTAATATATGTCAAAACAAATTACTTCGCATGGTGGACAGATAAATTACCTTCAAAATGTAAAATTTCTGTCGTTCAAGAAAATTGTTCAAAAATGTTCGACATCATTCTGCCAGTAAGGTCCTCATCCGACTGTCCATTCAGAAGTATTCCCGAAATTCTTCATGAGACCTGCGCGTGTCGAGGACAACAGGGGTGTTACCTATTATTGTGCGATCCCAAAATCCCAGTTAGGTAAATGAGCTGATTGTATTATTCGTGAAACTTGAAAAATATCACAAATTGTGGTTACTTACATAATTCAATAGTAAACATAGTACTAAATCCTGATGAATATTCATTGAACAACGATTCACGCAACGCGCAAATTCAAGTTCACGAACGCATCTGTTTATTTTCAAAGGCGCCTCGTAAATTGGAAGTATTGACCCAAATGACATAACCTACAACATAAACTCACCACAATTGAGCAGAATAATGTCTAGAATAAACTTTTGCCACTTAATTTCCATTGTCCCGTCTTGATTCGGGATGATTATAGGGGAGTATATCACTTTTTTATTATTGACCATTTGTCATCATTCAAACAAGACACTTAGGACCACCAATCAAACTAAACATGGATCTAGAGCTCTGTTCATTCTTGGAAATCGTTCGCGATTTGGCTACTGCGACTGGTCTGTCACACACCAAACTCTCTACGCCAGATGCTCAACGCGCACTGATGTAAGATGGAAGCACCGTATCACTCCAATTTGAAATTTAATTGATACCAGGGAATAGCGAAGCGCTCCGATCTCACCGGAAAGTTTACCTGGGTTTTTAGCCAATAGACACGAATAGACATAGGCGCCGATGGCGACGGGGACAAGGGCGGTCTGGATCAATAAATTGTGACCAAGTGTCGCAACAAAACCGTACTCCAAATTTTATTTCGGGGGGAACACAAGTTTTTCCACAGAACAGGTGATGGAAGAAGAAGATTTGAAGTGTCGGGGAAAGTTCTGACTCCTTATTTCGTTGAAATTTCGCCTATGATTTATCAGTTGAAAACTGAGATTTTTGATGTGATGATCGTTTTGTCTTCAACACAATTTATCAAGTCGACTCAAAGTTCTTGTGGTGAGTCCCAAATATTGGATCCTGTAAGATCATAATATGAAATATATTGGTTCGTTGAGATAAAACATTAATGATTTGTCGATATAAATGTTTGAGTAGCAAAAATATCACCATACATGGGGTGATAAACAATAGAATTGTATACAGAGTGTTTCAAAATTCAATATCAGGATTTTGAGGACATATTTTTTCAGGTCAAATCAAGACTTTTTTCCCTATGAACATGTATGCTTCGTTTCCGACCTATAGAGCGTTGAATTTTCAAGATATATTTTTTTTCATTTCTCTTTCCGATTTTTGAATATTAAGAACAATTTGAAACAGGTTACATTTTAGAGCCTCATTCAGCATGCCAAGTGATTGTTAGAATCGACAGGGAGATATTTTTTCAAAGGTCAAGTCCTTTTTAGCCTCATAAACTATTTTGTGGTGTATTCTAAAATAGAAAATGAATTTTTTGTTTTGTTCATAAATTTTTTCGTCTTTTGTTATTTGTAAGCATCTGAAACCGGTATCGTACATTCAATTAAAAATTTTAATGAAACGGGAGAACTCAGTATCACGATGAAAACAAAAAACGCTAATTATTTGGTTTTTGATCTGAATTACAAGTTTCTCTAAACATGACCTAAAACATAAAAAACCTAACGAACCTTTTCATAGAGGCTGCTGGAAATGTCCTCCTTCTGGGATACAACCCTCCTCTGTTCTTCTCATAGACTGCTGTACGCGTTCTACTATTCTGGCAGTGTTTCTTACGATTTGGAAGGCATTCATAAGACACTCAGTAAGATCTTCGATTGAAGGCACCGGTCTTGCACCATAAACCTGGCCTTTCACTTGTCCCCACAAAAATAGGTCAAGAGGGTTGAAATCTGGAAAACGAGGGGGGCAAGCAATTGAACCTGCTCTAAATAATAAATAATGAAAATTTTTCGATATTTGTTGTTGTTCTCGAAATATATGACTTCTTGTCATTCATCATTTTCCTATAGAGTTTTAATATCCTGATTCCATTCGTCTTGTCGGTTTCATTTTAATTTTTCGAAAAATCCTTGGAAAAATGTCATAATATTCTCATGTTTCAAATTTTCTACAACAGAAATACTAGAACATCAGGTAAGTTGTATGTTAACTGGAAACGTTATCAAAATGGTACAACTTTCGAATTGTGATCTTCAGGGGTTCGAGAGATATAAAAGAGAATTAACGGAAAGACAAACCACAGAATTAAAAGAATAGTTATTTATTATACAAGGGAAAAGAGTATTAGATTTTATCTCGAGGTTATGTTGTCTCCCGACGCGAAGCGGAGGGAGACAAAAAACCAAGAGCTAAAATCTAATATTTTTCCCGTGTATAATACCCCATTTTTTTCTGTGGCGGGAAAAACGACGATTCAATAGTGAGAAAAACATATTATCACAATATATTGAAGTCAGAATATTATCGATATGAAATTTGAATTTTTAAACTAGTAAGCTGTTGTACGTATAGCGACAATTAGACCAGCGTTGCTAAGGAAAACTTCAAAGTAATCAAACATCTGTCAGTTTAATTCTGTGATTTGATTTGAAAATTGCGAACTCAGTAATTGTTTAATGGTTATTTTTAATAATATAAAGTTAAAAAATGTCTGATTCCGAGTTTTCTCTGACTCCACCGGAGTTGGTAGAAGCAGCGAAAGTAGCGTCACGAAAATTATTGCCAGCTAAATCGCGGAAAATTTACGAAACCGCGTATTCAAGATTTATGGAATGGAAGATGAGAAAGACATGCAGTTCTTTCTCGGAGACGGTGTTATTGGCTCATTTTTCGGAACTGGCACAACAACAAAAGCCATCAACAGTGTGGTCGAATTATTCAATGATTAAAAGCATGTTACGATCCAATAATAATGTAGACATTTCAAAATATTTCAAGCTGATTACATTTCTGAAACAAAATGGGAAAGGTCCCAAGAAAGCTGCGATTTTTACGAGTACACAAATTAGTGATTTTTTGAATAATGCACCCGATGAAGTTTATTTAATGGCCAAGGTTGTTGTTGTATTTGGGAATGCAGGAGCTTGTAGAATTTATGAAATCAGCCAGGTAACATTAGATGATATCGAAGATTCGGGAAAGTTATTAGTTGTGAAACTGAAGCAAACAAAGAACGATGTAAACAGAAGATTTGTAGTAACTGAAGAATATATTAAATTTTACCGAATGTACATAGCCCTTCGTCCAGCAGCAGCAGCAAAGGATCGCCGCCTGTTTTATGCATATCGCAATGGAAAGTGTATCAATCAGGTTGTGGGTAAAAATCAGTTTTATAAGGTACCTGAAACAGTAGCTAATTTTCTTCAACTTGAAAATGCTAGCTCATATACAGGTCATTCATTTCGTAAATCGTTTGCTACACTTTTAGTTGAATCTGGGGGAGATTTGATGACAGTGATGACACTAAAGAAACATGGCGGTTGGAAGTCATCAACGGTCGCTGAGGGCTATGTTGATGAATCGGTGGCACACAGGACAGAAATTGCTAATAAAGTGTTCAGAACGTGTGGCAGTGCTAAAATAACACCCGATTTGCGACCAGGTACATCAACGGCAGTTGTGTCCATGTCAGAAAAAAATATTATTTCAACACAAGAAAATCCGACTGTTATACCGAATAGTTCAAGGAACATGTCATTCATGCAATGCACATGAAATGTAACTTATGTTCAATAAAATATTCTAAACTTAAGTATCTTCCTTTATCTATGTGTGAATATGTCCGGGAAAAAAGTAATTTCATGAAAAGTTATATTTTGTTACCTGACAACAGAGATAAAATGTAAAATTTTTTCCCATCACAGAAAAATTTTTGTCGATTACAAACAGTTTATCCAGAGCTATGGTTATGAATTTCTCGTTCAAAATGAAAGTTTCGTCCTCCCTGGAGGACAGCAGTAGTGTTTTAGTGACTAATGGATCGTAGTAAATAATACCTACTACTAGGGTGTACGAAACTAGCAGGGTAGGTATGAAATAAACATCGCTGGATCGTTACTGCAGGGTCATCGATGTCACATCGGTAGTAAACAAAGAGATGCCAGAAACTAAAAATAATTCAAATAACTGTCACGACGATTTAGTGACCAATTTCGCATTTTGTGAAGTTGTTCGGAAGAGAGCTCAAAGCAATCGTGTCTGGTGCCGAGTTAAGTGATTTCGATATGTTTATGACGGTTCTTTTATGTTTTTTTCTTAATTTATCTGCAATGATACGGTATTTTCATAAACCCAAAGTTTATGATTTAATTTAGCGTAACTCATTGTAAAAAAACGTTCACCAAATCTTGTCCTTCCTCGTTGTTTTTGGTTACTAGTTTTTTTATATTTCATAGTGTAAGTATATGACTAAAAGATAAATGATTCAATCGAGAAATTCATCAGTGATAAAATTTTCAAGTGGGATTTTCCTCCGTGAATAATCATCCATCTGTGACATCCTCTCGTATTAACTCACAGATAACTAACTCGTTGTTTCTGAGGAATGCTTACTTGTGAAAAATACGTACATAAACACATGTACCTATTTTATAACAATAAGCTTATTTTTTTTTATTTTGAAGACGCAGAAGAATTTTTTTACTATCTTGACATCCTCGTGTATAAACTCACAGATAACTCAGTCGTATGTTTCTGAGGAACATACAGTTACAACCAGAAATAATTGAGGCTTGCACAAATAAGGTACTTTCTGTGAAATTCACTGTCTCATTCTATCATTCAACACAAGCCAGAATGTCTTAAAGCGTTCACTGTACTAAAGCTATACGATTATATATTAGACTTATTTTTTATATAATTAGTTGTGGTTCAGAATAACATGCATCTTTAATCTTATACTTTTAATCAAGATTCCTTCCATACACTATTTATATTCAATCCCCTGTATTTTTCAACCTATACAAGAATTACAGTTCTTAAAGGTGTTCCCATTTTATTGTACATGATTTAGGTTAATTCATGAATTTCAATCTTGTAACGGATTTGTTTGTGCAATAAAATATGTTCATCTACTCCTATTAAGTTATATATTAATTATTCAACTGCTTTTGAGCAATTAATAGTGTCTATGAACAAACAGCGTGAGTTATAATTACTCACTGTTCACACCTCACTCTTTTAGTCAATCAAAAAATTCGTTCTTGTTTTGATGCTATGGCAACCCAAAAATCTTCCGGAAATTTTTATCCTCCCAGGGACCCTCGGCGAAATTAATGTAAGTGGAAATTTTTCTGTCAAATATTTGACGTAGCCGGGTCGCCGATATATGAGGTCAAGCAACGTTGGGCGATGTTGGGCTTCCCATAGTTATTATGAATTGTTGGATGATTTTCATTTCTTGGTGTGAAATTTTCTTACCGAATCTAGTGTAAATTTCGCAACTCGTGTAATTTTCAAAAAATTCATGTACTCGAAAAATTTCCGGCAATAATTCAAGCACTAGGGATATTATAAGTGAAAACATTCTTGGAATTATGTACTAACCGAATATCAAGAGGTGGCTTGTACTTCTGTACAAGCCGGTTGGTCGAAATGGAACAGTTTATTACCTATTGATATTGAGGGGAGTAAAGTCACTTTAAAAATTTTGACGTTTTCAAATTAAATCAATAATATTGTGAATTTTCTACTGAAAAAGATTAATTCAGATATACTTGAGTTCGGAAATTGTAGATAGTGGCTCATCGTCGGTTCGCGGGGTTTCAGAGTGCGAATTTCCTAGGAAACTCCGTAAACTGACGATGAGTCACTATTTACAATTTCCGAACTTGAGATAGTGAAGATGAATTAATATATACACCTCCATCAGAAATAAGACAAGTAGCTATTGTTACCATACTTGCATAATTCAGTCTCACATATTCAGTTTACTGGTTGTTCAAACTTTACAGTTCATTTTATTAATAAACAAAATGAGTAATTACAATTAACCTTTTTATAGCATTGTTATAGGTAACTATTAAGATTTGTAAATACAGTTCTTTCTCTGTACTTGTATCTTAGTATTTATTGTTATAGTCGTAGATAAAGTATAGTATTCTACTTGCGGTAATGGTCATAATTCACTTGATGAATTACAACACTCGCCTGCGGCTCGTGCCGCAAACTTCATCTGCGTGAGTTACGACCTACATTACCGCTCGTTGAATAATATACTATTATTCATTTATTTAAAAAAATGTCATTTTTCCGCTAACCTTTACACGTATATGTCTATGCCCCACATGTGGTTCGCATATGCTGTATTCCAGTTATTTTTTTACAGAATAAAATGTTATTTTTTTCACCAAAATGTAACTTTTTTTTCCTGAAGAGTCCTGCAAAAAAAAAGCAATCATTTCTCGACCCGTCTTTTTTAGCATTGAGCTATAACCAAGTATAGATTAACGACCCATATATATGGTTTGCAGGACGTATAGATAAATAAACTAACGACCGATATATGGGTCGTAGGACAGTAATCGTGTTAAGATATTTCACTTCTTTGGGTATTTTTTTAAATTTTTGATCCAATCTCATTCAAGTTTTTTGTTATTATGATTAATAAAAATCCCCTATCTACGCCGCTGAGTGCTGAACCATAAAAAACTTTATTTTGCTTTATCTTGCTACTCAGGACATATCTTCAGTTTATCTCAATTTTCTCAGTAACCTTTACTTTTGGGTACATGGAGTATTATCACTTTTAAGTTGAGTATCGATGAGCCTAACTGATGTCAAACGCTCACTTGTCCATTCACTTGTCCAAAGAAAATATGAGGGAAATATTTCCACATACCAACATAACTACGCCACTGGTTTACGAAAATCAAGAATTATAACTTCAAATTATCACGTTGATTAACCTTGATTAGTGTACCAAGTTTGATATGTTTTGCTTCGGAAATTTTGGAGAAAAAAAAATCAATTTTTTTTGTACTTTTGACACCTTGATAGGTGATAGGAACTTTTCAGTTTGTCGGTCTTATTCTGACTCACCCTGTATAAGATACATCCTATGACAGCGCTCCGCGTAGCTTTACTTGCATTGAAAACGGAAGAATGCGGCCGGGCCACAATAAAAATGTCTTTCACTCAATTTTTCCTGATGTGAAGACCATAACAAAATGGGGGAACACATGATTAAGCATACAGGAGAGGTTTAATTTTTCAAAAATAGGTTTCTAGCAGTGCTTCTCAACCAATTCAAAATATTTGAAATTTGGAGTTTTCAAGAGATGAACTTTCAGTTTATCAAACGAAAGACGTACAGTTCGATTATTTTATCTTTACCCATTTGCCTAACAAGCGTTTAAATTTCGTCGATTATTAGTTCCTGGAAGTTTGTAGATATTTTTCTGTATTGAGTGATCTCGAAATCATCGCGAAAATTCTGGCCTAGACGAACTGAGTATATAAGGCGACACATTTTACTCGGAAAGGAGTTTATGAAAAAGTGATAAGGAAGTTAACAAGTTTTTGAAGAAGTTAATAAGTGTTAGGAATATTTAGCTAGAATAGATCTAAGTGTTCTATTAGTCAGTGACATAGTTGTTGCATTTTTATAACGAATGTAGAAATAAATAGTTAAGTAGTGTGCTCGGCGTATTATTTAGTAAATATCGCAACAGTATGCTTGATTTTGAATCAATCAGAAAGTTTCATTTAGGGTAGATTTAGATTTTTAGATTTTGTATGAGGCTTTTTGGGTTCGGAAGCCTCTACACCACGACCTATCATTCTGTATGCCCTCATGTTGATTAGAGTTCTTTGTCTAATCACTTCAATGCCACTAGACTTCAGAGATTAGACTTCAGCTCTCCAAGGGACTTAAGAGGTTGTGGTTATGCCTATCCTAATATTGAAAACCTTAGCCTTGTCAGACCTTCACCCTGGCACAATATGCGCCCAGCGGTTTTCCTACATATGGTTGTATTCACAAATCCGATGTTGTTTATTTGTTTATTGAGTCTACAGTGTCTTGTTAGAAGCCCAATTATAATTCTGGTTGTCCTTCCGTTCTGACTTATAGGTACTCAGTAAAAGAAAACCATGGTTCTTTCGAAACGAACAAAGTTCTAGTGGGTATACTGGAGAGTCCAATTTAATGAAATAAATATTTCGAAAAATCGAAAAATACCTATCTCTCCACACAATTCTACAAAGTGGAAATTAAGGCAAATATTTGACAGAAAACAACTACTCTCCCCTTTGTGCATCGTTCCTCACGGGCACATCGATGCATGTTTCGAGGTTTTTCACTCTCATCAGTGCAAGGATAGGTCAGACAACATTATAGTCGTCATGTTGATCTACAATATAATAATAATAATAATAATAATAATACTCCCTCATAAACACTCGTTGAGTGTACCCAAAGGCATAGCCTGTGCGGGTAGAGGACGGCTTTTATTATTATTTGCCGTGGCGCTCCGGGGCGACTTACTGATGTTTTAGGTGATGTATTCACTTTTCAGCTGTAGGAAAACCCGGAAAACCTACAGCACCACCTCGGGTGGTCGGTGTGCACTCCAAGCTAGCACTAGACGAGATTGGCATCTAGACGACTCACAATACACTTGCTTTTCAACAAGGTATGCGGCCGCCTATCTAATCCGATATAAAGTAGTTGAGAAAAATTCTCGTACCTACATCGGATTCGAACCGACTATCGCTATGCTGGAGTTTCGAACGGCCTGTGCATTAGACCGCTGATCCACCGACCACCATATGAATGATAACATTCGAAAGTCTACGAATGGAGCTGCGACTTAAAACAAAGTCAGTCGCAGCGCCATCCGCAAATAGATCAAGAAACACTCCTTGTAGCATCGACTCCAGGCAGAGGACACAAGCAAATAAAACGAACAAAGTTCGAATGTGTACCTATATTGAAGAGTCCAATTCAATGAAGCAAATATTTCGTAAAACCGAAAAATACCTGTCTTTCAAAACAATTTCACGAAGCGAAAATTGAGGCAAATATCTGCCAGAAAACAACTACTTTTCCCTACGGACATTGAATTATATATGTCGTCCTCACGGACACATAATTACAAATACTAATTGTCTTTAATGTACATTTTTGCCTGTCTCATTTCTGGCGTCTTGTTCCACCATCCTTGAGATCGAGTCTGCATTCATGTGTTCTTGTGAGTTCTTATCAGAGTATGTCATGTTACCCAGGCTATAGACAGTTTGTTTTGATAGTCCCAAACATGTTTTGAGTCGATTTGCATGGAGCTAATTGCTTGAATAGCTGCTTGGCTCTCAGAGTGAATAGCAATCGTCCTTTTATTAAACTTTTTAAAATTTTTACACGCACATGTCTATTTTCTGAAGGTGGTAGTTCCATGTTTACTTATAATTGGAATTTAAACACCGTTCAGTATTGATGACATTAGTCCTCTAAGTACCATTTTTCTTGTGAATATATCTATTGCGGTTTTGTGTGGGTTTACAGTGAATTCTTTCTCGTGGCACCCCTTATTTAATATGTTTGGAGCATTTACTGGTTGCTTCGAGATCGTTCCTGCAAATTCGCCTTTTGCAATGATCGCAAAATCATCAGCATATCCTTAGAAATTCATGACTTCAGATGTTAGCCATTTTAGCAGTTTGTCCATCAGGATAGTCAACCAGAAGAGGAGATAGCACTCCTTCCTGTGGGCATCCCCTACCAGCTCAGGATACGCTACCACGTGAAATCTTCACATAATCTGACCGATCACAAATCAAAGATAGCTTGAATTATCGCGAAAACAGCAGCTGTCTTTTAATTCTGATTAGTCTATCAGCTTCGTATTTTCAACAACTTAACCATGTATATGAATCGCAAAGCAAAGTTCGACAGTTTGACAATAAATAATTGTAGCTACAGACGTCAACATGAGTCGCTTCGGACTGATGGTGGTGATTACAAGGAGAGTGTTACTAAAACTGTATGGAACACTACTGCAAAATTAGTACAAGAAATATATTTTTATAAGTATCCAAGTTATTGATTCCTTCAAAGAAGTCTTGACAATCCGGAGATGTGTCCTGTGAGATTATCAGTTATTACTGGACATATGAAAGTTTGAACTCGATGAATCCGTATTTACATCTCAGTGCCGAACATCATCCGAACATAGTATTTTTGGAGTACTCCAAGAACATCAAGTAATAGTACCTGCCAACAATACATCTAATAACGGTAATAATATCCAAAAATTTTACAATTGCATCATTTATAATAATTATTACAAAATCGTATCATTTTATTTTAACTGTCAAACTGACACTTTGGATTTATGAACACAAGTTATCGATATACAGTTTGTCCATGAAGTAAACTCCCCTGTTAACTTTTGAAGGGATTGACATTATTCTTTGAATTTTTTTTAGTCTAATGGTAGTTTATACTCTGCTCTTTGACCTTTGTCTACAATGAAGTTGCCAATCTTTCAAAATTTCGAGGCACCGTCATTAATGGCATAGGGGTCGAGTGATATCCCATTCGAAACGTCTTTTATTCTTCTACAAAACAGGAGAATTCCAGAAATAAAATATTCCTGTGATACAAAATGGCGGTACATAACGTTAGAAATCTCATATGAGGATCATTTGGAATAGATGGCTATGAACGAGCTTTAATTAAAAAAAAGAACTTTGTTTATATATACAAAAGTGCTTTGTTCCTCAATATTGCAGATGACTACCATCTTCGAAATAAATCCAAAAGACAGAGAGAAATCATCTCCTTCATGTCGTTCATTCTCTGATTCTTACATTATGTATCGCCATTTTTTTTTGAAGAACATTTTTGTCTGAAATGTTGTTGTGTAGAGAATTGAAATACGTTTCAAATGAAGTATCACTCGACCTCAATGCCACTCAATAAAAATCTTTCAAATGGTGGCCTGACACGCTATTTCAAAAGTTATACATTTTTTATTATAGACAAAACGCAGGTTATGAACTAACATTTCATAATAAAAAATTCAAAGAAAGATGTCAATCCGTTCAAATGTAAATATGGGGGTTAATTTATGGACACGCAGAAATAATTTTTGAACTACTCGTCAAATCTTCATTATTATTGACATTGATGATGTTTGTATATCAATCGGTTTGTTTTATGTTTATGCCAAATAACCAAGTATTCGTGCAAAATTAAAAATGATCTATAAAATTTGAGCAGTCGTGCATGGTAGGTATGTTGACTAATTTCGTTAATTTATCTGATACTTTTCTAAACAATAATTTATTTGCAACATTTATATCACAGTCACTGTTGCTACTCTGTCTAGGTGCGAACTCTCGAAATATTTCTGCAACTGCATCTATGCCTGACATCTGATGTTGAACGTCTTATATACTGGCAAGCATATTCCTGTACCATTCTCGAACTGTCGAGAGTATACGGTGACTCGTTCGGATGGCTCCCGTACATTCTTGATTGAGGATAGAACGATAAGTCATGGGTGTACCATTAACAAGCGGAGGTGAGATCACCCGAGCAAGCTGAGCGTGAATATCGCAGCTGGGTCCGGCCTCAGGGTTGCTACAGTATTATCTTTGATAATACACGATGAGTTGCTCCACCAATAAAAAAATTTCTTTGATCGGAGACACCAGCTTCACATTGCTACATGTAAACAAAACGTGCTGTCAGATGTTTATATTTATTGATAATTCCTTTCAAAATGAGTCGGATTGGTGCCTAATGTGTTTGAATCATTCATTGCAGGCGCGTCAATAATTTTTGTTTTTCTATGGAGTTATTTCCCGGGGGGGTATTAGGTATCACTGATTATTTCATTAACACATGAATATGGAAAGGAAACCTGAAATTATGATGGAAGAATCTCCACATGATTTTGAGAACAGTCGATGCTCTAATTGATATGTTTTTTCATAATTGATTCATTTTACTCTTTTCCAATCCGGTTTCCCTTTCTTGATAGTTACTACACTGGTAGCTTACCTATGAAATGACATATTTTGATTTCCTGCTCCAAATGGTCTTTTACACATTTCACAATGCTACCATTGCTGAATAATAAAAACTAACGATAGTTTTACACAAATCAACTCAGAATTTGCCCTTTATTCACGAAAAAACCCTCCAATAAGCCAAATACGAAAACAAACGAAATGTTTTATTGTTGTTCTGTCAAATACCAGATGCAGCGTTGCCGTACTATATCGACAACGAATAATCTTCGGTCGGCGATGGAAATACTATCGTTTTTACATGCTCGCAACAAGCTGCAATGAACGTTTCAATTGCCATCTTATTGTTACATATTTCATCCAAGACAGTATTTTCGAGTTTTCGTTGCCATGACTATACCCGACAGAAATCAAAATCAAGCTGACTTGCTTATTGTATCCCAAAAAAATTTCGACATGGCAACAATGTCATGATTTGAGGGATAACATTATGAAAAGATGATATATACCTTCAGTACTATTTGAGTATAATTTATATACATGTATCATGCAATTATACATATAAGTGCACTTATATGTATAATTGCATGATTGAAGTCACATGATTTATTTCATGAGAGACTATTCTGTTTGATTGTATAAAAGGATCAAAGTTTCAGATTAATCAGTACCTGACTCAGAACTGAAAATATATCTTCCACTTCACCAAGATTTTGTTAGTCCATCTTTCTAATTCTTCAAAATCCGATTCCGATTCAATTCGTAAATATTGTTGTTGCTCATGGTCCGATCACGACGAAAAGAAAGGTTTATATTCGGAAGAACTCATGAATGAATGAAACAGAACAACATGTTCTCAGTCAGCAGCCAATCAGCAAACAATACGCCATAATCGTGAGCTATCATGTGTACCCAGCGTAAGGAGGTACAAATTAGGTATATTCCTATACAGGCCGTTTCTTTTATCATGTGGTAACATTGCTATATTCTAAACCGTAATAGATTCAAAGAAGATTAAATGGGAAAAAATGTAACTATTGTGGTGAGCAGTACATTGGTCAGAGAAAATCTGCGGGGACTCTCACCCTTCCCGATTCATACAGGGAAAACTAAAAATGCTGTTTTCGGTTTTTCACGAATAGAATGGTTATTTCAGAAAATATGAAAAAATGAAAGAGGAAAGTTTTATTGTATTCAAAATGTACTAGAACTACATGATGATAAATTTTTAATTAAGGTAAGCTCGGGAAAGTGTGACCGTGATTTTCATTAGTTCGCATTGAATTTAGTCCTTCTGATGAACATGAACTACTATAACAATGAAGTTATGCAGGTATTTACTTCGAAGGTCAGTCTTTGTAATACGCCACAGAAAACTGTTGAAAAACGTATTCTATGAATTTTATTTATATATTCAGATATACATCTCCATAGGTCACACTTCCCCGAAAATTTGGGGCAAGTGTGATTCTGGCCAAATTTAAAGACATTAATGCACGTAAATCTCTCTATGGGGCAGGTGTGAGTAAACAGTAAAGGAACTTTCACCACAATTTATTTGTTTCGAGATATCTTTATTCAAAACATAAGAACTTTTTAATATTGAATTTGAAATGCCCCATTGGAAAAAAACAAAAAGTGAACATTTGTTGAAAAAAAAAATTTACAGGTAGAAATCGAATGAGAATTTCATTGATTTCCATCTCCTGACGAGTGGTGATGGAAGCACAGTTGTTATTTCATCCTCAGAAAGTGTATCAATGTCTTTCAGATCTGGCCATGTATATTGTTTGACTCTCTGAGATTTCCGTATATAATTTCGTACTATAGCTGAAAAAATATTACTGTTTAGATTGGCCAAATGAACCAGGTTCCCACTTACCCCGACAGATAGGTCACACTATACCCAAAGAAATTTAATTTCAGGGTAAGTGTGACATGCAATGGAAAAAGGTAAAAAAAAACAACTTCATGAAAAAACGACAATCTATAGTCATATTCATTGTTTAGGTAGAAGAAAAGTGTATATAAAATGGATTCTTTCCTTAGATTTTAACAATACACTCAAAGCTTGAAATAAACCTGTTATACTCGTTCGAGTTGATGAATTGTAGGTTAGAAAATTGGGGAAAATATTTGGATTTCACAAGATCTCTTTGGTATTTTATATGATGGTTATGGATTCATTATGAGTGTAGGCTTTTCGTCAATAGATGGCATTGGGCTGTCGCCCGGTTTAGCGAAGATAGCGAGCAAACTCACAATTGCCCCAAATTCACACTTACCCAAGCTTACCTTAAACGTAAAAAACCGAAAACAGCATTTTCAGTTTTCCCTGTATAAGTTGGAAAGGGCAAGAATCAAGAATCCCCGTAAATTTTCTATGACCAATTTACTGCTCACCACAATAGTTACCTTTTTTCCCATTTAATCGTATTTGTATCTATTACGGTTTAGAATATAGCAATGTTACCACATGATAAAAGAAACAGCCTGTATAACATAATTAATGTAGATCAGTAAAAAAGGAAGAGAAGTGTAGAAAGATGAAAATGTGAAAATAGAGGGAATGAGAGAAAGAGAAAGATGGATAAAAAGAAATGTAGGTAGTCATGTAGCATGTGGACTATCTATCGAGTATATCTTCAAATATTTTATAATTATTTTTTATAAATTTCTTTAATTCTCTTTTCAGTTTAAATTTACTATGAATTTGTTTCAGTTCAACTCTACAATGCATTATTGTAGAGTTTTGGTTCTAAAAATATGATACATTTTTGGTTTTGGGTGAGCCTACATCTTGGCGTATGTATAGTCAGATCTTCACATATTCGAGTATTATAAGCATGCTGAATAGTTGTACTTAGGGAGCTAATGGTCCATAATATAGAGTTGAATATGTAAAGTTTTCTTACACCTAACAGACCACTTTCATTGTAAAACAACTCTGTAGAATGTTGTCTGTTTTTCCCCAACATAATATTTAACAGAGTATTTTGGATCACTTTTAGGTTCTTTAAAGAGGACTTGAATGTTCCACCCCACACTATAATAGAATAACGCATTATGGACTCAGCCAAAGCATCGTGAAGCATAGTGAAGTGGTCGTGGTGATAGAGTATTTGCTCCCACCCAGACGGCCCGGGTTCGATCCCCAGGACAGCCTGCCACTGAGCTAAAGTGGTTCGGAATCCACTTTTATTTAAACTGTAGGTCCCGGATCTCCCTTGCTCGCACAAGCTCTGTTTTGAGGGGTTTTCTCCGAAAACCTGGGTGATTCGTAAATACAAAAAAAAATCGTAGACTCCTAACATTAATCTCCCACTCACTATATTTCTGAGCTGGTAGAATTTGTAAATGAGTTTATACGTAATCTGACAACAGTAGTATCAATATAATTATTCCATCGGAGGCATTGATCCACAAGTACACCCAAGTATTTCATTGTATTTGTTTTGTTTATGAAAGAGCAGCCACCATGCATATTATTTTCACATGATGGTTTGTGTATTTTCTATCGGTTGGTCGCTCTTTGTACTTAGTCCCAAGTGTTTGCAATAAATGTAATTGCTGTGGGGTCAGCGAATGATGTTATTTTACCCTTGAAATCAGCAATATTAAAAATATTATTGATATACAACAAAAACAGTATTGGCCCCAATACCGTTCCCTGCGGCAAACTACCCTATTTTTGATGCATTTTTGTAATTTGTTACATTCTTTTTATCATCCGTTTTGAAAATAGGTATCGTAATTGATTCCTTGAATGAGGTGGGAATTTTACCAGTGGAAAATATCAGATTTAAGATGTGGCAGAGCGGTTTTACCAAGAAGAAGTGAAACTTTTTATTAAGAAAACTGAAATTCCATCCGGTCCGGAAGAAGTATTATTTTAATAATTTACTTGTATTCGATTAAAATATTAAGCAAATGAGCGACATTCCTTCTTCATGATTTCGTTACTATATCGATGATCATTGAACCCTTCATCTCGCTTTGATAGATAATTGAAGATAAAAGCAAATAAATCATAGATAAGAAAGTGCACCTATTTGATAAATGGCTCATTATCGAACAAATTACAAATTACGAACACGACAATTAAATCAAATTATTCGATGCTTGTGAATGGCTCCTTTGATCAACTTGAAATATTGGGTCGTTCACCAGAGACCGGAATATAAATTCGATGTACGGATGAATTTAAAAAAATAAACATGGCAATAGTTGTGAAATTCTAATAGTACTTCATTATATTAGAGAAGCGGAGGAAGTAGTATTGTGTTGGAAACAGAATCAAGACAGCTTGTCAATCCGCGGTCCAACTGAAATCCAGTTTTAATCTGATATTTATTCCTTTTAAAAACACTTTCAGAAGTTGATGAGGCATAAGTTTAGTATTCTCCGAAGCAATGGGAACACCTTTTATGGAAATTAGGTTTCTCAAATTACCTATGTTTTCAATATTAGAAATGGAATGTGCTACAGAATAAAAATTCATCATCACGTCAGATCGAATTGCCCCATGATCCGATGCACGTAAAGGCCACTGTCCAGAGACTATAGAAACTGATATCTACCTACATATTTATCTACATATTTATAGTCCGGTAGGAGCGATGGATTATCTTTCAATAACCCATCTTTTCGGTATTCCAAAATGGTACCTGTGCATATCGAGTACTTATGAAATTTATTTATTTATTTATCGAGAAAATACATCAAACAGACCAAAACATTATATTATTAATGATCAAGAGAACAAAATGCTTATTATCATTACATACCATGTAATATTCAAATCTGTGAGCATCAGTTCAAATCAGTTAGAGCGGCTTTACATTATGCACTTTTCATGCAATTTTTGTGCAATGCAAGACTAAATTTTACATTGCGCTTGCGCCCATGCAAGCTTCGTGCAAGCCCAAAAAATTTCGACTGGATGAAATTTTCATGCAAGTCGTGAGCAATTCTAGTGATTTTTCTGGTGAGAAATTAATTGCCAATAACACACCAAAGTACCTGTAGACATTGTTTTTCGAATGTCTTCTAACCTATAACTATAACTTAAAAAAGAAACAGAAAATTTGTCAAAAGCGTTAACGATAGGTGGAATATAATTTTTTGAATTTCAGTCAAGTACAAACCAACAAAATATCAAAATTTTGAATTGAGGTTAGATTTTCTCGAAATATATTATGTTGGTATAACAATAATTACATAAATGTAAAACACAATTTCTACATTGCCTTGCAATATCTGTCTTGCATAGCAACTGAGATAAGAGTAAAAAAATATATCGCTATTTTGTAGACTATTGTTCACATAGAAGTCAAAGGACAGTGAAGTGGTGTTTAGAGTTAGGAAGTTATATGAGGAACGTTGATATTCAATGATGAAAGAAGAGTAGATGAATCGATATGATTATGTATAATTTTGTACACAAAAACCAAGTCGTTAACTCTTCCAACAGTAATTCATAGCTATGGCCTCTCATGGGGTAAATACCATGTTTTTTCAATTGAGGAAATTTCAAAAAAAAAAATCTGAACAGCTTCAATTTCGAGAGACCCCATAAAGCCATGCTGATGAGTAGGAAACCACGAAACAGCGAGGTCTACGGATGATGAGCTCTCGGAATTGAATCGAAAACAGTCTTTCCACTTCAGATTCTGTTTGCGTTCCTATGAACGCAAGAGGAACTTGAATGCGTCTTGGGTTGTTAAAAACAATGAATTGTTGGCTACCTGACAATATTGTGGATAATCAATCTACCTTTGGACTTCATGGCTCGTTTCAAATTAAATTTCAACTAGTGATTGTAGTTATCACAAGTTACTTTTCATATATACTGGGTAATTCAAATTCGTGGGCCACCATTGAGATTTCGGAAACTATAAGACATACAAAAATGGTTGAATTGGGACAAATTTGCGCATCTATGTGACGAATAATATGCTGTTGAGAAAGTTAGAAAATTCCGAGTATATCCGGTATATCCGTGTATATTATGACGGTATAATCAGTAGTAATACTATAAGTACTTCAAAATAATCAGGTTATACATCGATAACTTGTTGCATAATTATAAAGAGTGTCAGTTTGACAGTTTAAATAATCCGACCGCGAAGCGGGAGGATTATTCTGTCAAACTGACACGATTTGTAATTATGCAGGAAGTTTGAGATGTATAACCGTATTTATTTTGAAGTACGTATTGTATTTGATACGATTATTTTTTGAGTAAATTAAGTAAATATATAAACACTTTATTAATTCAAATACAAATTGGTGCAATGAAAGTTACAATTATTATATACTACATTTTTTTTAACTGAGTTATTTTCGGCGCAGGAAACGTGGCCACTGCTCATTGAAGTACTGGAAATACTGGAGGTGTTATTACTTGAACCTGCAGCGTTTTTAAAATTGGATCTCATCTTATTTATTCTGTTTTGGTGATGTTGTTCATCTATCTGTGGGTAGGGTTTGATAGAATTTCTATTACCATGTCCTGTTATTTTAGTTCTTGTTCCGATACACCTGCTTTTGCCAATTGTGAAACAGCAGTGGCTCGGTGAGAATGATTTGAACATTTTTTGTTTGTCATATTCAAATTTGCCAATTATGCAGACTTTTTGGTCCTTTTACTAATTTCATGCTCTCCAATTGGCATATTTTTGTACCAGCCAAAAGTTTTTTCTTTTTTCCAGTTAGGATTTACTGTCAGAAATATCCTATCTGTTTTAATATTGATGTTTTCGCTTCTTTTCATCATTAGCTTATCTAGAATTCTCACTGGACAACGATTCACTTCATTATGGTTAGGTACAAGCTATTTATTATTAGCACATGGTTTTGCTCCTCCCTGTGTGGTTTTGGTAAAAATAGGATTATATTGTATTCTATCAGTTGGAGTATCATCATTTCCAGTTTATTTTTGAAAATAATGAGTCAAGCATGACGCTCCTTCATTTCCTTTCCACGCAAGTTCTACAGAAGCAATTAAGAAAATTTTTATTTGGAATCCTTCCGGTGTATTTTCATCCCACGCCTCTATCATTGCTATGTACTCGTTATGTTTAAATGCTGATGCACTAACCTTTCTCTTGTCCGGTAACATTTGAAGTTCTCGTCTTTTTGAATTTTTTGCGTTTCCTGCGGCTAAAAATATGGGACCAGAGAATGGATCAATTACTCTATTAAACTCCTTCATACAGTGTGTCCCAGCTAAAACTTGTCATCCCCCTAATATCCGAACTCATGAAAAAAATGGAAAATCGCTCAGACCCGTCGATTTTTATTTCAAGGGGGAACACTTTCACCAAATACACCATCATTGTGTTGTCAACCCCCTCAACCCCAGCACCCCTACTTCAGAATTTTCAATGGGACTACTATACTTGTGATACATCATTTTGAAGGGAATTCAATCTCAAATACATCGGTGTACTGAAATTGAGGATCGATCAAGTGTTGTTGAAGTTTTCATGAAAACTAATTTTTTCCAGATATTTTTATTTTTCATCACCTAACATGTTATCATCGTATGAAAGTTTCAAAATGTGAAACATTCAGTTCCATACAGAAGTATAAGCGATCTTCGAAATTTCTTCGCACATTGCTCAACATTTCTGGAGTCACTGCACGACACTCCACAACAAATTCTCCTGCGTAGATCATCAAGAGAAGTTGGCTGGGTAATATAAACTTTGGATTTCAAATGACCCCATAAAAAGAAGTCTAATGGTGATAAATCAGGAGATCTAGCCGGCCATTCTATTGGTCCTCGCCTTCCAATCCATCGCCCTGTGAAATTGTCATCTAAAAATTGACGTACAGGTGCAAAAAAATGTGGAGGAGCTCCATCTTGTTGAAAGGTGAGCTGACCGTCAAGTAACCTATCATCGTCTTCAAGTAACTGAGTGATTCTGGGGTTCACAGTTGTATCAAGAAGTTCAAGATGCGTTTGTCCGTTGAGGTTACCATCAATAAAATATGGACCTACAATATGGTCTCCCAGAATACCAGCCCAAACATTCAATTTCTGGGGAGTTTGTGAATGAGTTTCCCTGTACCAATGGGGATTTACGTCACTCCAGTATCTGCAGTTGTGCCTGTTCACATGTCCATTTAAATAAAAAGAAGATTCGTCAGAAAAGCACACATTGTAGAGGTAATTATTATCACCAATCAATAATTGACTCATGATTTCACAAAACTCTGTACGTCTGTCAGGATCATCTTCATTTAATTCTTGTACATTCTGCATTTTATAAGGATGGAATTTTGCGTCTTTCAGAATTTGATGTACGCTGCTTTTCGAAACTCCAGAAATAGTCTCAAGTTGTCTTAACGATTGAATGTTGTCCATCACTGCATGTCCTACAACTGCAACAGCGACCCCTTCATTTCTCATAGGCTTCTCTCGTTCATGTTTTTTATTCAGCACTGATCCCGACTCCAAGAACTTATTCATCAATTGAAGCACGTACTGATATGATGTGGTGTTTTCTGGATGACTTTCATTGAAACTTCGAGCCGTAGCTCTAGCACATCGTCCATTTTCAAATTACGCAGCTACAATGGATATTTTCTCTTGTACAGTATAAACCATTTTCGAATGTTTTCAAATTGTTGAATGCAGTGACTCGAATACATCAATTACCAAGGCGTAAACAAAGATATGCGTATACAAAAACACATGAGGGTAATTTTTTTTTTCATAAAAACGTCTGTCTCACCTTCGAAACTATTATTTCTGACAGCATATTATTTTTCAATACAGTGGCGTACCCACAGTGAACCTTTCTTACGACGCTAACATTTGAGGTGATGAAAAATTAAAATATCTGGATAAAACTTAGTTTTCATGAAAACTTCAACAACACTTGATCGATCCTCAATTTCAGTACACCGATGTATTTGGGATTGAATTCCCTTCAAAATGATGTATCACAAGTATAGTAGTCCCATTGAAAATTCTGAAGTAGGGGGTGCTGGGGTTGAGGGGGTTGACAACACAATGATGGTGTATTTGATGAAAGTGTTCCCCCTTGAAATAAAAATCGACGGGTCTGAGCGATTTTCAATTTTTTTCATGAGTTCGGATATTAGGGGGGTGACAAGTTTTAGCTGGGACACACTGTATATTTTTCTTGTACTTGTTTTGCCGTAATGTTCCACATCGTTTTAACCACATTTTCTTTATAATTTTCTCCATTACATTTTCGCATATTGAAAGCCCAATCTTTCAAAATGGACGCTATCATTTCAGTGGAAATTGATTCATTTAGCACATAGTTTCTTTCAATGCAAAACGTAAGAAATTATTTCCATACGTACATTTTTGTTTTCACTGTACTATGAGGCTCAGTATTTTGTATACTTTCGTCTATTGCAATCGATGATAAATCTCCGAATCGACTCATTTTTGAACAATTTTTGATAAACGTCACAATTTGACAGTTCTGTTTGTTGTATATTGATGTCGATGTGGTTACTATGAAAATGAAATTATTTTAAAATTTTCGATTGGTGGAGCTACTCTATGTATAATCAGGTATTATCGAAATTATACGAGGTAACTTAACTAAATTGGACATTCTGATTGGTTGAAAATCATACGAAAAAAATAATCAGGTTAACCATCCGACGTTTCGTCTCTTTGCTACCAACATCTACCTTATTTTTTCCTATATTAAATAGTTTCAAATTGAAATAGAGTTTTTCATTCTGCATCAAACGATGTATAATACTTTGTTATGTCACAACTTCACATAACATCGATAATCGATTTGTTGTTACCCCATTATCTGTCACGTCTGCTGTTATTATCCAAGTAGTAATAACTGTTTAAACTAGTTTTTAATGAAATTTATTGAAAATATCTGTCTGTAAATACAGATGAACGAACGAAATAACTCAACACTGACGAAGAAAAATCTGGAACATCAAAGCAACTGCCCAAAATTTCTGCCTTCTTCCTGAATACATGAACGTGTTCCCCGTTCTAAGTTTTCTACAGTTCTTGCTATATCCCTTCTTCTTATTGACCGACACTGTTCATTTGAGAAGTATGTCCTCAAATATTGCCTTGTTATCAAAAATCTTCTTTTGATAGCCAATCCAGGAATTTTTAAAATGATTGATCCTAAATGTGTCCATAATGGACAAAACTCATTTTGGATATCTGCTCCTCAATTATGCTTCTCCTTAAATCATTATACATTATTGAGTTCATGTTGGCCATAAAACCGGTTTTTTGATGTGCCTCACAAAAAATTGTCAAGTACTGTAAGGTCTGGAGACATAACCATTATATCCAATCCACCGATCTGGGAATCATTCTTTTAGGTATATTCACATTCTGCTCTGGTATTATGTGAAAGGGCACCGTCATATTGAAACTAATATTGATTTAAATTTACGAGAGGTAGAATGTCTAGGTAATCCTTCAAAGCGCCTCGGAGAAACTCCAGATAAGTTTCTCCATTGAGTGATGCAATAATAAATAAGGACCAATGATTTGATCTCCATAAATTCCATCCCATACGTTCAAATTGAACCGCACCTGTGGCCTAACTGCTCTAAACTCTATGGGATTGTTCTGACATCGACCATGCCACAATTAGTGAAACTGCTCTCATCTATCCAAAATGATCTTTGAGAGAAATTGGGGACAATCATTTCTGTTTATTAGCCAACCTCCGTTCAGGATCACCTGGGTATAATTTTTGGCAAATAGCATTTTAGACCATGTCTTCTGAGCTCCTTCCAAACACTTGTTTGTGGTGCACCTGTATTTAAAGCAACTTCATGTGTAGGAACTGGCGGAATCATTCTTATCTAAAAAATAGACAATTTAAAAAAATAATATTTCAATAAAAGGATAGATGTTTATTAACTCATTTTGAATTTTGTTTCTTGTTGTTATTGTTATTGTTGTTATTGTTATATCAGTCAACCGGTTGCACCCCTACGTGCAACCATCAAAAGTCAGAGACTTGTGCGAGCTAGGGGAAGACGTAGCCCTTACCTTTTAATACGTGTGATGCCATGCACGAGACCGGTGGCAATGCTGAGATTCGAACTCACGCTCTCTGGCTTATGAGGCGAGGACTCAACCCGCACACCACCGCGGCCGTCAAAGGATTTTTTTTTATTTTTATCTAATCGAATTCCATATTAATTCCTCGTTTTTTTTTGAACTACCGTACTCGTTGAGGTTTCTGTATAATTTTTTGAATAATGTTCTTGCTGTTTGTATTCTTTCTGGGTATAGTTGAAGATTAATTTCTGCAGTTCTCTCAGTATTACTGTCCGATTTATAAAACAGTATATACCGTTTTTCTTGGTTTGAAAAAACCGTGACAGCAGACGTGACTACGTGATAGATAATAGCGTAACAACGAAACAACTAATTTAACAAGTGTTTTTGACAGAGTCAGAGCCTACTTGAAAATTCTAGATTTTGTGGAATATATAAAAGGTTGTAACATTACAAAGTATCACATCTTATACATCCTCGGAATGAGAATGAAAATCTCTATTTCAATTTGTAACAATTTGATATGACTTCCATAAGAAAAAATAGTTGATGATGGTGCTGCAAAGACACGAAATGTTGTATTGCTTAAGTCATGAATGTTCTTTAAGCATTAAAAATTTTTATCATTTTCATGTTTGGGAAAATGTTTACAAGTATTATGTTATAAGAAATGTGATTATTTCCCCACAGCCTTTACTAACAGAATATATGTTTCAACAAGGTAGGAGGACAGGTAGCCGAGTGGTTAGAATTAATGCTTTTCAATCATTCTGGCTTGCCGGTCGTGGGTTCAAAGCCCAGCGACTGAAGTTTATTTTTCTGATGGCTCGAGAAAGTGGTAGGAATTGCACGTAAAAAGGTAAGACCTCGCTAATCCTTGACTCGCACAGGTTTCGACTTCTGATGGCTGTCGTTCGTAGAGACGACAGCTGGTTAACTGGCGAAAAACGGGACAAATCAATTCCAGGCGATCTGATTGATATTCGTTACTATCGACTGCCAATGAAACACTACCTCCACGAGATACGGTGCTTCGATATTTATGATAAACTGCATAGTTCGCTGTTGAAAAGATCTAAATGCAACCAACTCTCTGAATTGGCAACAATACTATGACAACTTGCTATTACATTCCTATGAAAAAAGTGAGTTTTGGTATTCAGCCCTATATGGTTTTGATAACAAATAGTAAATAGAATGGAAATCTACTACACCGGCGTCGTGATAAAAGTTACAAGGAAAAAAAGTAAAAAATTGGCTAATTCCTAACATCAAAGTGAAGGCGCTATAAATCCTAGTATAATATAATACAGGTAATCAAAAATTTCAAACAAAATCAAAATGAAAATAGTTTTACGAATATGAGCATTATTTTGTCCTGAGATTAAATTTTCATTGAAACATTATTTTTTAACATGCTGAAAGTCACTTACTTTCAATCGATACCAAATTGTGTTTTACAGCTCACATAACTAATATGCTTCCTTGAAGTTAATATTCCCCCAACGAAAATGTTTATGTTCCGAAGTCAAAAAAAATGCTCTGTGATAGTTTAATTCTCATTTCAACCACTGATGCGATACGGTGATATGGTGAATGGTCCTTGTGTTCGAAGTATCGAATCTTGTTGCATTCAAAAAGGAACAGAACTCTGATCAGGAGTAGGAAACCTATTTGACGTAAATCACCGGAACTCAGTTATATCTTTACAATAAACTGTCTTTCAGAACTTATGACCACAACGTAAATATTTGAAGACAAACACTTTTAACATACCCAAGCACTCTAAACCATGTTCAAACAGAAATTCACCTATTCTTCAGCCGTTTGTATCAATAATATCTTCAAAGTGAATAGAACGTTTTCTGATATTAGTGGTTTGTCTGCCAAAAGGAAATTTAAAAGCTATCTACTTACCATTTCAGTGATATTAATAAATTTCCCTTTTCCTTCCTCATGAAGCTGCAAAATCATTTACTCTCAATTTACTGCCAGAGAAATCAAGAAACAAGTACGAAAAGCTGTAAGAACTTTTTAGTAAATGGTGAAAGTATATAAGAAAAAATTCTACTTGAGTATCTTGCAGGGAAAGCCAAGATAATGAAATCCTCAATACTTTGATCTATACACTCAATGCTGAGATCTACGATATCAATATAACATGATATAAACATCAGCAAATACAAAAAAAATATTGGCTATCAAGCGGCGCGCCCACACGTCAAACTATCAGGACTCCCCTCAATTTCCGAAGACCACAGGAGTGCCCTCAGCACTTAAGGCTTAAGAAGAGGCCATCCACGAAAATGTACTCAAGTTAAGCCAGCCGCCGCGGCTAAGGTACAACCGGGGCTATCATTCACGAACACACGGGCTTTCCAAGCGACCCCTGCTAAGAAAACGACCCCCCTCGGCCACAAGCTGAGTGTGTGGTGTTTACCTGCTCCTCCACAGGAAAAGTAAGCTTAGCCTCTACAACACAATGATAAAGTCAGTCATAATGTACGCATAAGGCTGGATCGGATCTAGAATAAATACCTCCGTATGAAAGTGATTGCACTCTGGTTCGTTCACATTACCTAAATTCAAAATGAGTTGAAGCTTCCTTCCATAAAGAAGGACATTCAAAATCAAAATGCGTGGATTATTGTGGTCACGGAAACCCACGAAACGCCCGCCATAGTGAACTACCCAGTTCAAGAGGCCCAGAATGTCTGTGTAGCCCTATTCATCAAAAGAATCAACCAAGACGACAGGAATCCCAGCTAGGAGACCCCACCAACGACCCACTGAACCAGGGAACACACTCTGAAATACACCTGTTACCCTTCGTACCACTTTCTCTTCCAAAGTTCCGTAAATTCTACTTTATGAATTTGGCGACAATTTACGATTATTTTGTAGGGAGAGTAAACACACAATAGTAAAAAAAGTACATTTTATGAGACTGGGCATTTAACATGAAGAATAATGGTGAAGACTACAAAGAGAGTGCAGTTAAGACAATTTGGAACACTACAGTAAAAATGTTACAAGAGAAGAAGTTTAATGATTATGAACAGGCTATTAATTCGTTCATTGATTTAGGCAGCAGGCACACTGAGCAACCATGACCAACCGTCCGCGACCGTCCAAATACGACCAAAATTTCGAAAACGTGTATTCTTATCGGATAACTCACACTGAATGATTGTCTTCAACCGGTATTCGAAGACCATGTTTGAAATTGCAATCTGCTGAAACTTTTGATCGATCAGTGTGAGTTTGAAAGTTTTTATTGATCTCTATCAATTTTTGGTCGTTGCTGGACGGTTGTGGACGGTCGATGCTGGTCGGTCAGTGTGATTCCAAGCTTAAGGAAGCAAGAAACGCCCGTTACAAAAAAGGGAAAATATAACAAACAACTATAGAATTTAGAAAGATGAGTTCTAAAGCGCTCACGAAACAAGAAATTTTCAAAATGATATTATCTTGGAATAAAGAAGAGCCTAAAAGGCTCCAAACAAAATGTTCACTCATTGCTGACTATGAATAAACCTGGAGAGGTGAAGAGACATCAAAAATTAAGATCATTTTGAAATAGAGACAGACTATAATCGACAATAGACCAGAAGGATTAAATTCAATCCAGTATTTTCGAAAACAACGCAAATCAAAGATTAGACGACAGTAAATCCTACGGATTCATAATTTTTTCTGAGTGAGTTGTTTTAGTTAAATTGCCTAGCAATGAAATTCTCATGGAAATATTAAGTTCACTTCGACCAAAAAAGTTCGAGTTTGAAAATGATTGATCTTCAAGGTTCAGAAGGACATATCTGAAAAGTATTGGAGATCTACCTCGAATTTCTTTCAGATTCGTTTTCAGGGAGTGAAATTACGTACGTAAAAAGTTTTTTTTTCACTTACATCTACCGTCACTGTCCTCACAAATGTTATATCAAAATCCAAGTTCGATGAATTTCTAAACTGCAGCATAATAAGAGAAAACTCTACATATTGTTTATGAAATTCTTGTACATCGGTATATACGCATAAAAGCTGTTCTATCTCAATCACACCGTGGTTCTGAGCTATGTGAGGAAATGAAACATTGAAATTTCTGTCATACAGACATATTCCAAAGTTTCGTTTCGATATTATACATTGTTTGCTCTAATGTTTATTCAAGATGCAGTAAAATTACACATTTTTGTGATGCATCCTGTATATTTTTTTGGTTACCTGACAAAATACGCGCACCGAGAAAAAAAAACATAAATTTTTGACGAAATCCTCCACTTCTTTGGATAGAAACTTAGTTTCATTAATTTCCTTTGCTATTTACTTACTCATTTCACAACGAAAAAAAATACTTCCGATCCAGTGATTACTTACATTGTTCACCCAAGAAAGTTTTGAAACCGTCCACCCCTGAAAAGCATGGCTTCGCTGAATCACTTGTCTAGAATACCAGAAGGGGTCAAATAGCGATATATCGATCAAAAGTTTGAATTACTCACTCAAACGGCTGGAATTGCTCGTGAAAGCTTTACATGACTCAGGATTTCGTGACTTTCTGGGAATTACGTCCAAACGTGCTAATTCTGCAGTACGGATTCGGAAAATAACAGACCAATTCAATATCAATATACTGCCATTCGAAGTGTTGGATATGACGTATGTGGTATGGTTGAACTCAGAAAAATATAGGCTTTCAATTTTTCAATATAAGAATATACCTATTCAATTTAAAAAATATATCGATGACGTCATATCTTGTAAGGTGGTGGAGGAAAAAAATCAGTTTTTTGTGAACAAAGGTGGGAAACTTAAATACAAAATCGAAATGTCCGAGCTTTACCTTCAACTCGTAAGATAATGGAGCGTTTCAACACTTTTTGAACGCACTGTAATTCCCTTATATATTCTAACATTACCCTTACAAAATGACCCCTAGTTGAGATTTCTTCTTTTCTTCTGACCCACCTCTCTGAAATTGTCATATTAAATGGATCAAGTGAAAACTTCAAATTTTTTTTAGAAATAAATAAGCAACCCTAACATAAAACTGATAGACAATCAACAGATGTTTCAAATGTTAATCACCAACTACACAATCGTAGCATAAAACCGATATATAATCATTCAGGTCTTTTGAATTGTAATCACCAACTTCCAAACAATTTAACAGTATGAATGATGATCAAAGTTTTAACGAATGGCTTGCTATATTATTTATATATGTTCTGATATTATGACATTCTTTACATTCCGTACTTTCAACACCACGTTTCCACAGGATTCGAAGGCATTTTTAGCGGTCCCTTAGACTAGTCGATTGAAATCACATCTGGAGATCTTGCTGGCTAATCAGTCGAACCTCGTCTACCTATCCATCTCTCAGGATACCTATTAGAAGCCTGACTTTCCTTTAAAAAAATAAAATAACATCCTTCTGTCCAGCGAGAATATTACAATCATGTTAACAAGTATGAGAAAACGTGGAAACGGCCTAAATTCGAACATTCATCAGAGTATAAATACATATAAAAAAGTGTGCCTAGAAATACCCTTTGTTTCAATGGTGAGCTGGTGATCACCAATATTGTCACTGCTTGTTCTTCTAATTGTATGCTCCTCCAAATGGTGCTGGTGCCCAAATGGTGGTATCTGTTATTTCTGCATAGTTCAGTATCTACTCATCATCACGTCCCCCTATGATTGTGATGTCTAGCAGTGAAAGGTTGGGGATGATTTCCATAGCGACGGTTGAAGTGCTGTTAACAGCGCTCGTAATACACTGACAGCCTCTGAGTTTTGCTGAGATTGTTCTCTTCTTGTATCTGTTTCAATTCAGGCCACTACGAAAGTGAGATATGTTTTTCTCACTCAACATGGTTTGTACAAAACGCCAATGAAACATTGATGTTGTCTGATGCTTATAGTTTCATAAAGCTGTCGATCAAATAGAGCACTGTCTTCTTCTTAAATTAAAAATTATTTTTCGAATAGTGTCCTCCAAATCTGTTTCATATATAGTAACATCTGGAGTGCCACAAGGTTCCACTCTGGGGCCTCTAATTTTTTCAATTTTCATTAACGACTTGGCGAGATCGTTAAATATTGTTATTTGTAGACGACGATTTTTCTTGATTCTTGAGTATAATATCATGTGAAAAATACCAATTTCCTTTGATAATATCAATTATTACTACATGACGAGGCAAAAAACGCGATTTTTCTGAATCTCGTTTATTGACTTCTCGACCAATTGTGGGCTTTTCGTTGAATTTCTCGGAACCAAAAGTTCTCCCGAAGTTGCTCGTGTTAGCAATTTTGTTTTCTACATGTTTGTACCTATATATATATATATAAGTCAAAAAAATTAAACCCATTTCACCAGCTCTTGCAACATACCTTTAAGTGTATCGATGATCAACGTATTGGCCTATAAAGTGTTCAACTATAAAATAAAATGATTGTTGTTATGGTGACTATATAATCTGTCAAAATTGACAATATTTCCTCATCATTGAAAAGTCATGGTTCGTTGCTATATATGTGATATACCAAATGCTCAATACCTGATATGCGTCGATCAATTACTCCTCGAAAGGAGGCAGGTAATATCTAGATTAGTTATTAGATTAGGTTAGTTCAATTAATTTATTCATAGCTTTCATATCAACAGAAATAAATAAGTATTCTCCCATAATTTCGTTTGAATATAGGTATTTGAGAATTCGTCTTTTTGGAGTCACCCTGTAGCGTCACACAAAAAGAATAGACGAAACTTGATTTTCATTCTTTGTGAAAAATCAAACTCAGATATCAACAATAAATCCTCTATCCCATCATATCCCAACCACCTTATTTTTTGCTCACTGTGTAGAAACGTGAAATGTATTTAGAACAGTTCGTTGGGTTCATCTACATAATATGCCTAAAGAAATTCAACGAAAAGCCCGAGAATTGGTCGAGAAGTCAATAAACGAGTTTCAGAAAAATCGCGTTTTCTGCCTCGTCCTGTAGTAATGTACACCATAATTGATATAATCTATCGAGCCCCAGGAATACATGTATCCAGTGCCATGTTCTTTGGCGGTTTCAAACAACTTCAAAATTCAATTATTTTTTGGGATTTAGCATGTATGTATATTATGTATGCGCATATGTAAACATGTAAATATCTGTGTATATAGTTTGAATTGTTCTGGATCAGTGTAGTAATAATTTGTTAACTAGCTATTAATTTTAAGGTTATGTACAGAAAAATCAGGATGGATGAAAAACATTAAAATTGTGTTATTTGTAGAAAAAGTATCTAGTGATAAGATCATTGTTTTTAATACCATTATTATTATAAAGACCAATTGCAAGAAAGCAAAATTTTAAAAAAATTTGCCTGAACAATAATTTGAAGTTTCGTGATGATGATATTTTATCAGAAAATATGACCCACTCAGACAGTTATCATTCTAATTGTTATAAACATTTATCAGGTTTGATAAATCATCACGTTCAAAACAGTTATTTCTCAATTTTTAGAATACAAAATAAACTCTAAAATACTATATTGTGAACCCAGAGCCCGGAGTATACTCGGAACGCGCGGTTTCTCAATAACCAATCACAACGCAATGAGCTTGGGCCCCCATCAGCTTCCGAAATGCCATATTTCTTTGCAGGTTTAATCAGAATTATTCAATATACTTATACGTGATTGAAATTACAGAATGCCAAAAGTATATATTTTGGGAATTTTAATAAAATAGTTTTGGTAATACTTTATAACCGAAGAAAAAGTCTGGGATATTTTTTTTTCGGTTATATTAAAACTGAATTAAAATATTTTAATAAAACCAAGTTTTCTAAAATATAATTTTTAGATTTTTTTTTGCAAATGTTATATACCGCGCAGTAACGAAATATCCGCAGCTCTCCGACTATGAACTCAGTTTGTTCGCAATACTGACGATGGAACTCATAGAATGGAAAGATTGACGAGATGCATGGTAATGTATGAGAAGTTTGTGAAAGATTAATGTACGCATATCATGGTATACGTGGAAACAATAATAATCAGTATAGATCATTAAGACGTACCCTACAGAAGGTAAACTATCTGAAATAAAATACTGAGATTTTGAGACATTTTTCACAGCAAACTCTTCATTGGATATAAGAAGTTTCGGATCAGTCATTTCTGATCCCACAAGAGTTATAGCATGAAAGCGGTATACGGTATTAGAAGTACCTTCTGTCATCATTAGTAAAGATGTGGGTGAATAAAGAACGTATAATTTCTAATATAGCCCCCTTTCATGGACATTTCATTAAAATTATTCAATTCTTGTGACATGGTATTGTACTCCCACACAAGAGCGCCACATTTACATGAACAAATCCTATCTGACTACCAAGAAAGTTGAAATTCTATAGCTATTTATCTTGGAGCTGATAAAATTCAACAACGCGACATGCAGTTTATAACAACGGTCGTTAGTTACATTGTCCGAATTCTCGGTTACATATTTACGAGTGAAGTGTTAGCAAAACGTAAAATGAGATTTACTGTATGAGATTGATCGCACGCTCTGTGGAGGCCACCCTGGAACCTGATCCTCAGGGAAAACAGCCGATAACGACAGAATTTTAAGCGAATGCGACTTGGATTTATAAATATATTTGATTTGTGGAAAGTATAAAAATAGAGATATATTGGTTGCTAGAATTTGTAATGCAGCCTAAGCTACGTCTCTCAGCATGCACGCAACTTTTTCCGTCTATTCGCCAAAGAAACTAAATGAGTGCTCAACATATTGAGAATTTGTATTTGGGATTGGTCAGCTTGAACTGAAAAAGATCTTTGAATCAAGAAGTATGACATACTTGAGAACTTAAGATCTCATATGAATACTTTTTAGTCTTTCTATTCATTCAGTAATTATCCAAGAGAACAACAACTCATCATTGAGTGACCTAGGCGAATTCGCTTTGAATGAAGCATCAAATTCAGGGAAAACTTTTGAAGCTTTCATTCGTCATTTGAAATCAGTGTCTAATTCGAAGACGAATGAAAACAGTTCTATAGATCACATAAAACAAGAATGAGGCACTTGTAACGATCCTAGACCTGGACCTGACCGCTTTTCGTTTTCCAGTTGCTTCTCGATGCGGCGCCGCGGCGGTATTGACGTGACAGGAAAAATACCGAATTGTCAAGACTGGTCTGACTGGCGATCTGTAAGAATATACAGGGTGATTCTCAACTACACTTCCTAACTACAGGAGGTGCGTTAGGTCATTTTAAGAAGAAAAGTTTCAATGAACATATTTGCTTCGTTTCTGAGATATCTTGGAATTTTGAAAAAAAATTAAACGGAGCAATTTGAGAATTTAATTTAAATTTTGGAGTAATCTAGACTCTATGGAATTCTTTTCAGATTTAGTCGGTACTGCAGGAAACATAATTCGATATTGGTTCGTTATTTGAATTTTTTGACCAAATTGCTTTCAGTCCAAATATCGACGCGTCATGTTAAGATTAATTATTGAATTCAAAAAACACTTATCAACTTCAACTCAGTGACAAGTCATGATAATATTATATACTGGGTCTTGATACCACATCAAAGTTCAACAATTTAATATTTCATTATTCTTTGTTTCAACTCTCCTATCAAGAAACTGAACTATTTAATAAACAGAGTTTAAGAATCTTATTGAAAAAGGATTCTGTCTCCAGTAAATGCATGAACTCAGGCAGAGTAAGTTTTATTTTGATGATTTCCAACATAGTCCGAAAATATATCGCAAACTTCTATATCAAACTTCTATATATACTTCTATATAACCAAATGAACAAAAAGGGAAAATGGAGATTTAAAAAAATTGATTTATCATTTTTCCGAAATTTTCAATCTTGTAATTATTAATACCGTACCAATTCAAGAAAAGAATATCTGAAAAGATACAAAAAAATTTGTAGGATAGTGATTTAAGGAACAGTTCGTCAACTGATGAACCAACTACCAAAGCACTCACTTGACATGTAAAGAAAAAATAGTTTCTGACTCCTTTTTTTTCTCAGGGAACGTTTGAAGTGAATAATAGGGTACAAAATAATCCTGATACCTCAGTACAAGCCACATTATTTGAATCAACTATACAGTGGTCCACAGCTAATCTGAGAGTCCACAGTGTTACATTTGATTGAAAAACTGCAACTAACTTTACAACTTGTTAAATAGGTACTAAAAAGTGTTGGTGAAATTAGGTGTGAATAATCTCAAATTGTGTATAAGTCAGAGTTCTTGATAGATATCTTCTATATATATTTTTCCATATTTGGTTACTTTTCTAAGTTTTCTATCAATCAACCTTATTATTATTCTCAAAAATCAACTAAACTCAGTTCGACTCTATTCTCTATTACCTATCCTCTTCTTCCTGGTAGCGTGTTCGAGGTGTATTATATTACATTATCGTCTGTGACTAAAACCATTTACCTTTCATGTAATTTCAAACGTTCGGCATGAGCTGTAAATTTTAAAGCTAACGTTGAAATTGAACGAGTCATAAAATTAGCAGTTACTGTTAGTAAAAGCTCTCATTGCTTGGCTATTACAAGAATACAACGACCAAAAGGGAAGAAATTGATTTTTCAAATACATCGAATTAGTAAGGATATTCGAAGAGGATGCTGTTTGTTAGGAATTTTTAAAAAGAAAAAAGTTATTGCCTGCAATTTGCAGCAAGCTCCAGGTGAAAGTCAGACATAATGCAGTAGCGTATACGAAGAGGGGTGAGTATGGGGTTGAGAACCATAGTTGAGTATAAGTGGTATTCAGGGCTTCTATTCTGCAAACCCGATTTTTCCGACGTTTTCCGGTAGTCCACTGAAAACTAATAATGCATGGTTCTCATAGCCTGATGTCTTAAATGCCAACAACTGTGTGACTCGGCGCCTACAGCATTTAATAGTCTACCCAACACCGTGTAGCCTTAGGGCAGGTGTGTGCTGGTTTTCTGATATCCTTAGCAGGGCAAGAGTAAAACCCATGTAGCCTTAAAATGCGATATAACTTCCTCCTAACCTCTTTGTGACTCAGTGATAGTTTTAGCGTTTTATACACTGAGCATGTTTAGAAATAACAAAACACCACAAACAGGAAGGCAACTAAACCATTGCACAGGTCCCTGGTGTTCGATCCATCGTCCTGCATATACAGTATTCAAATAACTCCTCACAGCAATTGCACAATGAAGGGGAGCTCCATCTTGTTGCAAAAAAATTTCTATATCAAATTCGTCTACATTATTTTCGACAGTTGCCACTATCAGTGGACCTATCATTGTTTCCAGCATCTCCTAATAGAGAATAGAGCTTTGGAACTCACTGCCTGGGGTGGTTTTCCCTAAGGCAGAAATCAACAAGTACCATTACTTTGACTATAAAATCATAAGATCAAACGTGTGTTTATTGATGAAAAAATTATTTCTTATGTATTTTCTCCTGATAATGCCATCATCAGGATCACAATATGGTACTGAAGGGTGAATATTGAAACGAAATTGGTATCACAGTTGGTTAAACCAAAAGCCTAATCATTATTTGTCAATGAAAATGCAGACGTAATCTCAATCCTTTAATTAAGAATGTCAATTCCTTATTTTCAATGAGAGTGGCCAAAAGTTGAAGAGGATCTTTCATGAAAACGAAAGCTTTTAAGCCTGTCCAAAATACTTCCAAAATAGAGAAAAGGTGGATTTGTTTTTTTTCTTAAAATTGCTGAACAGTTGAAGAAATTACATTTTGTCGTGTTCTACCAATAAAATGAATCTTTCTTTGATTTTGTTGTGATCTTTCATAGGGGTGAAACATGCAACCCCTATTCCATTTTTTCCAACAAAACGAAATTTCTTAATTCAGAATTATGTTGGAAAGAAAAATTTATTGAAAACCTTTTTTAACTCCTGTGTTGTTTCCGTAAAAGTAATAGTTTCTTAATGAAAAAATGAAAAGATGAATGTATCTTCTGCAAATGGGATCGAAAAGATCTTGTAGATGGCTGTCAAGTTGATTTTTATGTGGTAGTTGACAGTTCAATTCACTTTATACAAAACGACGTAGTTGAAAGTTTAATTGGGGCAAATCTTCAATATGAATAGTTATTCTAACTCTGAATTGGCCGATATGCATTTTATATATGGTATAGGGCCAATGGAAATTCCTTGGAAGCTAGATGGCTCCAAGTACAAGGCAAATTGATAACGCGCTAAATGTTTGCAATAAGCTAATCTGAACAATAAATTACCACCAATTGTATCCTTACTATAATTAACGAGTTCAGGTACTTTGGCCATGAAATTTTCCTTATCGAGTACACTTTTGTCAATGGAGTCCTCAAATGATTACCCAGTATGCTCAATTTTTGAAAAACGCATCATTCACCGACGAATGAAACTTTTCTTGGAAAGGGATTAGAAATTTCCATAACGACCATCCATGGGCCGAAGAAAACCCACATGCAAATCAAGAAGGTCGGTGACAATTAGAATTTTCGTTGGAAAGGCCGAACAGGACCTCCACCTTGGTCTGCCAGATTTCCAGACTTGAACCACTTAGACTTTTGCGTCTGGGGTCATTTCAAGTCCTTGGTTTACATGGCCCCTACTGAATGTTTAAATGGTTTGTGGAATCGCATCATTGCAGGATGCGAGACAATCTAAAACCCGGTTTATTTCAACGTTTACTTGATTCCTATCTAATGTGGTCAGTTCGGAAAGTTTTGTAATTTTGTTCCGATTGATCTTGTCTTTTTCTTTGCTGTAATACACATAATTTTGTATTTTTTTATTTGATATTCTATTAAAACAAAACATAGTACTAATACATGCCTAAATTGAAAGTAAAAACGAGCGAAATAATTTTAAAATACTACAAATCAAGTCAGAACTTGTGCAAACAACATTAGACAGCCACCTACTAGATTTTTTTCGATTTCATTCATAATCTTTTCAATAAGTCTCTCTTTTCAACACACGTTTTCAAAGTAAGAGGTTTTGTTTCGTTCAAAAGTTCTGGTGAAAAATGAAATAGACATTGCATATTTAACACTTCAAAAAATCACAAGAAAATTGAGAAAAATTATCACAGGTCGCCTTTTCATTGGTAGAACACGCCCAGAAAATTCCATTTCTTCAACTCTGCCACAAAGCAAGGAGAATAATTTTTTCTTTGATTTCTTGAAGTTTTGTTTACATGAAAGACCCCTTTTTAAATGTCGCCAAGGAATAACCCCCTTTAAAAATTTTCGTACTCATTTGGAAACACCCTGTATACAACAAATTCTAAAAGCTTGTACCATAAACATCTCATGTTGTTATTATTGTTGTTATTGATATTTCCGTCAACCAGCTGCACACCCTTAAGAGTACAACCCTCAAATGTCTTCGAAAGACTTGTTCGAGATAGGGAAGACGCAGCCCTTATCTTTTAACGTGTGATGCCCATGCTGGGAATCGAACCCATGACCCTTAGGTCAAGTGACAAGCGCTCTACCATCATGACTATCACGGCTCATGTGCAATTATCAACCAATTTTCTCGATAGATTATGGATTTTTTCTTTCTCTCGAATGTTTTTTACAGTCTCTGTATATGAATAATGAACTTTTACTGGCCCATGTAACGCAAAAAAACCTGGTACAGTCTGCCTCTTGAGTGTTTGTTATCTTAAAAGCATGCCACATGCGGTACTCCATTGATGATGTTTTTATTCACATTCTAATGTGATTGCTGTTCTCACAACATTACGCAACTCTACAAGTCATTTTTTACGACGATCTGAAGTGGCGTTCCGGTTGATGTTACTGAAATGTAATGGAGTACTTCAATGACAAACTACTTATCCTTTTAATTCGCAACTTTGTCAGAAGGCCTGTTGAGATTATCACGTGAACATTCCAATTGAAAACCTCTCAATTCAGTTTTTTCAGGTCTGGGTGATTTCAGAGTATTCAAAACCCAACTAGATACTTAGTTTTAATGATCTCATTCAATTCTTACGCATGCGAAAAATGAGTTATAGAAGTTATTCGTAATAGACCTAATTCTACTGTATTCTTCAGAGCTTTCTGTGTGGCAGTGTGTGGGCTATGTATGTAATTTCAACTGGTAACAGGGTCAAACCATTTTATAACATCAGTATCAATCATTCTATAATGAACAATTGTTTTAAGAGAGAAGGAGAGACAGAAAGAATTTATAAGACCCCCAGAGGAAGAGTCTGTGAAGTGTCGAATTCTAAAACTCCCTCCCGTGTGCCTTTAGACTGGTACCACCTTAGCATTCCTTTGGCGTCAAGGCAGTCTTTATAGCTATGACTTATTCTCTGCTTTCTCCTTCTTTAGTCTCTATTATGTGCCATATTACATATTATGATTATTTCCATTTGTTCCATATATTCTCCAATAAATTCTTGCCCAGATATTCTGCTGTATCGGTTTCTCGTCTTCTCCCACCTGTGACGTATGTTCTGCGACGTCCCTTTCTACACAGCAGCAGCAATCCTCTTTTTCTGCTCTCTTACAGTCACACTGGTATTTGCGAAAGCAGCCAAGTATAATGCTTGGGTGCCTGCTCTCCACTTATCTTGCTACAGGGTTGAACTGTTTGTCTTGGCTTATTTTTTTGGTACTCCTAGGTAGGTTTCAAATATTTCTTTTTCGTACTTCCGGGCCTAAAGTAACAACTTCACTCCCTTGTGACAGGTACTAAAGTGTCACATTTAATCCCTCCGGGATTAAATATTGACGAAACTCCCGGAACGATTAAATCACAAACAAACGAATTCAAGGGATATTTTATTGAAAAATATAATTAATAAGAATGGTAATTAACGTTAATATTCAAATTAATATTGTGACAGTTCGTCATATTGACCAGTCTTTCCTGGGTTAATGCAGCAGGTAACTGACGAGTAACAGATAGGTCCTTTTCATATTGAACTGGTGTTTGTTTCGAAGATCCTGCGGAAACAGGAAGCGAGAATGAGGACTGTGGCATAACTATAGTGGACGAATCGGCGACTTGACCAAATATTTTATCTGAAATTTTTTGTTTATTTTTAATAGACGATTCAATATATCCCTCGGCCACGTTGGAGGATTTCCATCCTCCATGTCTCTTCAGCACGTCTATTGTTGCTCCCGAATCAGCTAACAAAGACGCAGATGTGCGTCTAAAACAATGTCCCGTATAAGACGTCGCATTTTCTAATTTCAAGAAAGCTGCTATTTGCCGTGGAAATGTACCAAACATGTTTTTTCCTACTACTCGCGTAGTACATTCTTTGTTGATGTATTGAACAAAAAATTTTGAATGAGTTGTCCCTGTCTTTCGCAATGCCACATATTTCCGAAATATCGCCACAAAACTGATGGCACTGTTTTCTGAATTTTTGATCACAAAATTTCGGTCAATTTTATTTTTGGTGTTTCTAATCGCAATTAGGAAGGAATCACCCAAATCTCTCACATCGTCGATTTCTAAATCAACCAACTCTTTTCCACGACAAGCTCCCGCAACGCCCAAAATAAGTGCAACCTACAAAAAAATTGATTTCTTAAAATTTCTGAATATAAACAAATTTCCAAATTTACCTTAAGCATTAAATATTTATCATCCGGAGCCTCCCGTAAGAACTGATCTACCTGCTCAGACGTGAGAATTCTTGACTTCTTTGGCTTAAATCCCTCATTTCTTCTCTTCAAAAAAGCTAATAATTTTGGAAATTTACTTATATCAATATCTTCTCTAATGTTAATAACCGATTTCAGCATTGAGTAATGTGCCCAGAGAGTTGAGGCACAAACCGCTTTTGATTTATCATCGAAGTAGACTAACAGCGCATTTTCAGTAGGTTGTCTAACATTTTTTAAGCGGCACCACTTTTTAAAAGCATCGTACTGCTGCTCGTATAGTTTTCTAGATTTCGGTGGTAACAATTCTTCACCTACTTCGGCTGCTCTTTTATCAATATCAGATACACCTTCTTCACTCATGATACCAATAATTATCAATAACAATGTTTCTTTACAATGACACTAGTAATGACAATGTTTCTAAATTATAACTGTCACAACGCAATGTTACTATGGTAACTTATTTTAAAGACAGTTTATTAAATGAGTTGAAGAGAGAAAAAACTGATTGAAATTATTGGAATAATTAATAAAATCATACCGGAAGTACGAAAAGTATCGTATATACCTTGCGACTGAAGTACATTTAATCCTTCAGGTAAATTATGGCCCTCCCTGCGGTCGGGCCATAAACTTTACCTTCAGGATTAAATGTACTACTTCAGTCCCGCGGTATATAATGTACTATTATGAGTAGTTTTTCCGGTATCCGCTGCAGACACAAGCGTCTGGCGGGACCATTCTAATTTTGATCCCGCAACTCTCCATGCGCATTGTATGTGAAATTTAAATTATTGTTTTATATGTTCATCACTCAGATCACTGTCCGTTCTTCTTGTTTTTTTTAAATGATTCCTTCAAAAAATTAAAAATTTCTTGGTGTACTCTATTTTGTAATGAATCGTTTACGATCTTGGTATAGTTACTGTAATGTATTGAAATATCTATTGAAAAACTTGTAGTTTTATAATTTACATATTTTTACTTGGAAAATGTTTTACAAAAAACATATATCCTTTTCCCCAGAAAAAACTCCGCACTCTTGTGACAAAATATACAATTATACAGTATGAAACATACTAGAAATAATAACACCATACTTCACATCTCCCCCCTAAATAAAATCAACATTTATCAACAAATTCTACACAACTCCTACATTCAATTCAATTACTAATATAACAACCTAATTGGAGGTTTGATGGTGTGTTTAGGTCTCAGTAAATAACTATGTTTTTCAACATCGTTTGGATCAGTCTCCTCCTGTACATCGTACGTTTTCAAACCATTATCAGTCAACTCAGTGTCTCTACTTTCATCATTACAGGACGTTCCTGCACTATTGTTTTCCTGAAGATTTGTTTCAACATAATACTTTTTAATGTGATTCAAATGCCTCTTCCATTTCACATTATTCAGTTCAGGTACTTCAACAATATATACTGACTTACCAATTTTTTCTAATATTATTGCTTTAATCCAAGTCGTTTTATTATTTCTGTAATCTCTGACAGTAACTAAATCGCCCCTCTCAAAAATTAAAGTCCTCTTTCCATCATGATATTTTACTTGTTTGATTTGTTCAGATGAGATTTTATTTTTTAAATCTATATTATCGCTTGGTAATAAACAATCAAAACGAGTCCTCAAATTTCTACCAAACATTAAAAATGCTGGACTGACTTTCGTAGTACAATGTGGTGTATTTCTGTAATCAAACAAAAATATATTTAAAGCTTTATTTAAACTTGTGTGTGTGGACTCTGCCCTAATGAATTCTTCAAGGCGTTTTTAATTGTTTTCACTGCATTTTCAGCAGCACCATTTGAAGCGGGATGAAAAAGGGGGAGAAGTTATATGGGTAATACCATTTTTAGTTAAAAATTCTTCAAATTCTCGAGAACAAAATGAGGGCCCATTATCCGTTACTATTTGTAGAGGCAAACCGAAACGAGCAAAACATGAACGCAAAACTTCGATAGTCGATTTTGAATTGATTGAGTTCATCGGAAATACTTCAAGCCATTTTGAGTGTGCATCAACTACTATCAAGAATTGCTTATTCAAAAAGGGGCCCATGAAATCGAGATGTAATCTATACCATGGATGTTCCGGCCTTTCCAAGTATTAAGTTTAGCTTTATCTGGACTTTTTTTATTGATCATGCAATTATTGCATGTCATACAAATATTTTCAATATCCTTATCTAAACCAGGCCACCAAAAATACGACCTAGCTAGACTTTTCATTTTTACCACTCCCATATGCGAGTTATGTAAATTTTGTAAAATTTCATTTTGTAGGACTTCTGGAATGATAATTCTATTATTCCACAATAAACAATCAGATTCAACACTTAATTCATTTCTAATACGGACAAATGAATTTAATTTGCTATCACTCGAAATAGTACTTATATCTTGAGGCCAACCTGTGGAAACAAATTTCACAATTCTTGATAGTGTATCGTCCTTTGAAGTAAATTCTCTTACTCGTGCACACAAGTAATCCATGAAATTCAATTCTAGTTCTTCGAGATTTGCTTTTGTGGAACTCTCAGGCATACGTGATAAAAAATCGGCTTGATTAGCTTCCGACTTCACAAATTTAATATCATATTGATAATTCGATAGAATAAGTGCCCATCTATTTGCTGAAAATTGTGGTAAATTTTTGTTTGAGTGAGAGTGGTTTATTATCAACAATACAAGTGAATTTTCTGGAAAATAAATAATTTTGAAATTTACAAATTCCAAAAATGACTGCTAATGCTTCTTTTTCCAACTGGCAATATTTTGAATCCGCTGACGATAAAGTCCTGAAGGCATATGCAATGGGTTTCTCTACGCCATTTGGCAAAATATGAGAAATATTAGCGCCTACTCCATATTCACTAGCATCTGTTGACAGTAATAATGGATAATCAGGGTTGTAATGGGTTAAAAATTCTATGGATACCAACAAATTCTTTACATTATCAAAAGAATTTTGACATTCTTCCGTCCAATTCCACTTCGAGGAAGAATTCAATAGTCGGAACAATGGATGCAATACCATAGAGAGATTTTTTACGAATTTACCGTAATAATTTATATGACCCAGAAATGATTTCAATGATGTAACATTAGTCGGTATTGGTGCATTTTTTATAGCTGTTATTTTGGATTCAGAAGTGTGAAGTCCATCTTTATCAATGTCAAAACCCAAATAAGTAATTTTTGGCTGAAAAAATATACACTTTTCCAATGAAAGTTTGAGCCCTGCTTCTTGCAACCGCTTCAGTACAGCTTCCAATCTTTCTACATAATGTTTTTTATTTTTTCCTGTAATTAAAATATCGTCAAGAAAACTAACGACTCCCTCTAAACCTTGTAATAATGTCTCAATAATTTTTTGAAATTTAGCAGGAATACTCGATATTCCAAATGGAGCTCGAGTGTACCGGAATAAACCCTTATGTGTCGAGATTGTAGTGAAATTTTTCGATTTTTCATCCAAACAAATTTGTTGATATGCGTTCGACAAATCTAATTTAGTGAAATGAACTCCTCCTTGCAATTTAACAAATAGGTCATCAATTTTTGGTAAAGGAAATTGATCTATTTCAATGAATGGGTTGATTGTTACTTTAAAATCATCACAGATTCTAACTGAACCATTAGATTTCAAAATCGGAACAATTGGAGTTCCCCATACACAATAATCAACTTCCTCAATGACACCAGATTTCAAAAGTCGTTCTAATTCCTTCTCCACCTTTTCCCTCATTGCAAACGGTAGTTGCCTAGCTCTGAGAAATTTTGGATTTACTGCTATATTTGACTTCAATTTAATCGAAATAGTACCCTTATTGAAAGTACCCAGACCTGTTGAAAAAGTCTCTCGATATTTATGTTTCAAAAATTGTAAATCGTCTGGTATATCTACAATATTCAAATTGAAAATACTTAAATTAAAAAGATGTCTTCCCAACAACGGAGGACCACCATTTTCAATTCCGGTGTCATATTTTTGTAACTTACATCGCACTTAATCATTCCTATTGGCGAAATTGTATCTCCATTATATAAAGTGAATATTTTACTAGATTTAAAAATTTGCTTCTGAGGAAAATTTTGTTCCCAAAACCTTTTCGAAATCACACTTTAACTCGCCCTAGTGTCCAAACCGAATGTGAAAAGTTTCCTGTCAGTGATGACATATATCAAAACTGGATCTGTTTTGACGTCTAAAGTAAATAATGAATCTTCATCAGTCATAAGAAAGTTGTTAGTATTAAATTTATTACTTCTGGCTTGACTGGAAACGACTTTTCTGTTTGGGCACATAGGTGCTAAATGTGCCTTTTCATTGCAAATATGGCAATAACATTCTCGAAAAGAACATTTGTCTACCTTATGATTTCTACGCCCACAACAACTACACTTAATATTGTAAAAATTCCCTGAATATGACTGCACTTCTGTTGAACGAGGTTCAGTACTTCTGGGTATCGTTTAACTTCTCTGTTCCTGGTTTTTCTATCCACCGCATAATTTATGGAAGGTTCCCTCTTCAAGGTATGTACATATTCATTCTGTGATTTTGATGAAGCTATCTCTACTGCTGCTGCTAACTTAACATTTTCTGTCTCTTCAAAAAGCCTATCCTTCACTTTTCCGGAATCATATCCAATAATGAATCGATTTACTAACGCACTTTCTATATCTTCTGCTCCTCCAAATTTACAAGATGAGACTAAATTTCGTAACCGTGCTGCCCATTCTTTTGGTGTTTCATTTTCGATTTTGTGAGCATCGAAAAATCTTTCTCTACATGCCCATACCGATATAACTGACTTGAAGTGATCATCCAATAATGTAACGATTTCTGAATACTTTTTTTGTTCTGGTTCTAAAGGTAGACACATATTAAATATTTGTTTGTAAGCATCCTCATTCAATAAACTCAACAAAAAAGCTTTTTTACGCTCATCCTCATTTATATTATTAGCCGTGAAATAATTCTGAAGTCTACGCTTATAAATGTGCCAATCTGAGGAATCTGGATGAATTCTTGAATATGGCCAGTATATTGAAGTACTTTCTCTGTCATTTCACGTAGGTACACTATACTCGTCGCCAATTGTAATGTATTAAAATAACTATTGAAAAACTTGTAGTTTTATAATTTATATATTTTAACTTGGAAAATGTTTGACAAAAAACATATATCCTTTTCCCTAGAAACAACTCCGCACTCTTGTGACAAAATATACAATTATACAGTATGAAACATACTAGAATTAATAACACCATAATTCACAGTTACAAAGGGCATGTAATAGCTATTTATGTACCAAGTGCATTATATAGATCCAAACGCCCGGATGGTAACATTCACTCGAGGGCCTTTGGCCCGAGGAATGAGTGTTGCCCGATGGGCGTTAGGGTCTAGTAACGCTCTAGTAACGCTCGTAACAAGATTTTATTTTTCTCGAAAAAATTATCTTAAACGACGTTGTTTACTTCATAAATTTTTAATTTTTCACGAAAAAATTATCTTAAACGACGCTGTTTACTTTATAAATATCTTTTCATAGTATTTACTGCGTTCTGGTCGGCACCTGAGCACAAGTGAGCTTCTATGCAATTGCCATGGAAACATTGAAGAGGTTGCTAAGGGTTGTTTATTTAATAAAATGACGCTGCATTTTTGTAAGAATTGACAACGTTGTTAGGGAGGAAACTAAAAACGGTTGTGTTCATAATAATTATGGAGATCCCACAGAATGTGACGCTCAAAGCTGAAAAAGCGTTAGGAAATTTACTGCCTGTGAAATCCAAATACTTATACGAGAAGAAGTATGACCATTTTTTGAAATGGAAAGATGAAAACAGAGTGAATACTGTAACTGTCCTAATGGCATACTTCCAGCAAATGGTGAGTTTATCTCATGAAAAATATTAATATTTTTTATTTATTTTACATTATTTCAGTCTGAAAAATATAGTGCAAATAGTCTATGGACCAAATACTCACAGTTGAAATCAACGTTGATTGTTAAAGAAAACATTAATATATCAGCATTCAGTCAACTGATGGCCTTTCAAAAAGATACATTCCTAAAAAATCAAAGGTATTGGAAGGTGGACAAGTACTACTTTTCATAAGAAAAGCTCCAGATGATACTTTTCTGCTACATAAAGTTGTTCTGGTAATGGGCTTATTTGAAGGCTTAAGAAGTGATAAAATGGTCAATATAGCAATTGATGACATTGAAGACAAAGGAGCCGTTTTACTGATCGAGGTACCCGAAACCAAGACCTGCACCTCAAAAAGTTTCACCATTGTTGAAGAAAGCGAATTAAGAGCATTCAACTTAGTTAAAAAGTACATTGCACTACGGCCAAAAGTATGTAAACAACGTAGTTTTTTTTAACTTACAGAAATAATAAATGCATTGAGTAACCTGTAGGTAAAAATACTATAGGAAGTGTTCCTTCTACGATAGCGCAATACCTTAATTTGGAAAACCCGAAAGGTTACACCGGACATTGTCTACGCCGAACGTCGACAACGCTTCTTGTTCAAGGTGGTGCTTCCTTTGAAACACTGAAATTACATGGAAAATGGAAGAGTAGTATGGTAGTGGAGAGCTATATTGAAGAAAGTATCTCCTCGAAGAACAAAATTGCTACAATGATAGCCCATTCCTTTTCCGAAAAAGAAAATGTTAACGTTCCGAACGAAACTGAATGCACATTGAAGAACAGAACTTCAAACTTGGTACTAATTTTTCAGGAACATTTGAAAATTGTATTTTCTATTTGAGAGAAAATAATTAGTCCCGTTTTTTTATGTACATAAATGAAACTTTTCTGTGTAATTGATTTATTGAACTACAGAAAAAATATTTAGCGGGCGTTATGATTCATAATGCCCTCCATAACGTCCCGGGCGTTATGGGTCTGTTAATAGCAACCGTTGCCAAGGTATTATAATAATAGCAGTAATGGACAAGTGAAAAATAGGTGTTATCTGGTACATAAAATACTCATAGTTACATGTTATTCGCTATACGTTGATGAATTAAAAAAAAAGAAGCTTATTTGTGTTTGAATGTGGAAAATCATTCTCGATATATTCGTTAAATCTTGTAACTCTCGTAAGTGTATTTTATTCTTCTTCAAACTGTTTTCCTTACTAAAATTAACGAATCCTCTTTTTAACATTAGGTCATTCTACTTTTCTCTCTTCAGGTAAAATAAAAGATCTAACGAAGTCGAAAAGACGGTTTACATTTATGAATAATGATGAGTGAATAGCAATCTGTTATTATTAAGTATGTGATATTCGAAAAAATGCAAGTACTCAATGTGTTTTGCCAATTAGGTTATTGCAAGAATATTACTACTCCAAATGCAAAATTACTACAAGTGCAAAATTCTAATACGTCTTTTTAAAGAAGCGGTATCCATGATCGATTTGTATCTCACAGACCACCAACAGAAAGTTTTATCGAGTGATAAACAATCAGAATATGTCAGTTTGGTAGCAGGCGTCTCACAGGAAAGCATTTTAGGTCCTCATTTCTTCATTATGTATACCTTGGATATTCTAAAATCATTGAACGGGTGCAACGTTTATGCCTATGCTGACGATCTACAAATGTATCTTAGCTTTCCTATAGTGGAAATATTGATGAAGAGTAAAATGCTATCAACAGAGACTTTTAAATCAACGAGCAAGAGTAGTTCGCATAGCCTTGAAATGGCTCAATATAGAAAACTTCTACCCATGTTCATTTATAAAACGCCAAGGAACAAGGATAACTCCTATAATCTGCTAACTGGATCTCAAACTCACTTAAATTAACTTTTCTGATTGATTCGGCCGTTACTTGATGATGACCCATAGTAATTGTAGAAATACACGGAAACGATTTGATCTGCACAAACTTCATTTTGAATTCACGACATAAAAAGCTACTTATTGTGCCAGCGATACATGTCGTGAATTCAAAGTCATCAAGATTAAATCGTTCCCGTGTATTGATTTCTACAATCACTCAGTTAACATCCGATATAAAGATAATTTTATGCACTTTACCGCCCGGTTCGCCGGGCGTAAAGTGGCACTTTACCGCCCGTGGGCGCATCATGGCCCGCGGGCGGTAAAGTAGACAATATACTAAAATTGTCCATATATACCTACGCACATCATTTCACGGAAGACCTACCACGAAACAATGAATTCAGTTCAATAAAGAAATACTCATTTAACAACTGTTATTCATAATCTACATTTTTGCTCCATAACCCTGAAAATTAGAATTTTATATTAATTTTATATTGAGGGTGGGATATTCACTTTTCTCTTGAAAATAATTATTCCCTTTCGAAACATCCTTACCACTCATTTTAGATGTGGATGGTAGGTCCAAATAATATTATAAGTTTTTTTTTTTTTTAAGAACTTTATTCAAATAATGCTACAACAGTTAAATGTATATCACAATATTGACTAGAATTCGTGATAGCAGCACTATCCAAAAAAAAGGTTATTCCAAAGCAGCACAGCATGTGCTGGTCTCAGAAAAGTAGTTAAACAACAATAATAAAATATACATTATCACAACAGCAGAGTAATACTATTAAAATTCACTTAACTTAAGGATATATTGCACAAATGTATCTTAAAATCTAATAATTCTAATAATTGATTTTTCATAAAATAACACAGTTATACCAGTCTTATTCAGTCTTATTCAGTTTTGTGATACAGAAGAAAGAAAATAAAAAATAAAAGAAAATTATGTCAATCATTCGTTGAGTATGCAGGTATAATAACTCTTGATTTTATTCTTAAATATACTGATATTAGAGCTGTCTATTATTTCCTTGGGGGGAGTATTATAAGTTTTCATACATAGTGTAATGGGATTATTTAGGCCAATATTAGTACGTGCAGGTTCTAAAAAGACATTATTATGTGTTCGAGTATTGTATTCATGGAGCTGATTAACAAATGTAAAGTTGGTATTACATTTAACTTGTTCGTTTATTACCTTGTATGCAAATTTACTTTGTTCAATTTCTAGAATATCCTGAGTAGGCAATATCTTGGTTGTTCTGTATATGGTATCAGTTGAGGTTCTGTAATCAAGGCTGAATAAAGTTTTCACGACTTTGTTTTGAAGTGTTTTTATTTTTTTGAATAATGTCTGCCCACAGGATCCCCATATAGGAATTAAGTAGCTAAATATTGATAAGAAATATGCATTGTATATTTGGTGGAGTGAAGATGGGCATAGGTAGTTTCTACAACGATATAGGGCACCAACCATTGGAACTACTTTTTTTTCTATATGGGTGACATGATTATTACAGCTTAGGTTTTCATCGACTATTAGTCCCAGATATTTAGTATTATGGACTCTCGTTATTTCTTTGCCTCCTATTTCCAATATGACATCCTGTAGTTTCATGTTTTTCTGTGAGAAAATTATATAAGTGGTCTTTTTCACATTGAGCTGAAGTTTATTTTTTGCAAGCCAACTGTGGTATCTTTCAAGGTCAGCATTTACTATTGTTTCAGATTTTTACCCTTATACACAAGTACGGTATCATCGGCAAATCTAAAATATCTACCTATAATGTTAGCAGTTTTCAAAGACAGAACATGTATTGTATAAAGTAGGGGTCCAAGGACTGATCCTTGGGGCACACCTGTTTTGGTGTTTTCAGTTTGGCTCGAAGAGCCATCAACTACTGTAAATTGCTCGCGATCTAGAAGATATGTTTTTATTAATGAGAGAGCATTTCCTCTTATTCCCAATTCTTCAATTTTTGTGAGAAGTATTGAGAAATCAACCTCATCAAATGCTTTTAGTAGATCCACAAACACGGCAAGAGCGTGGTATTTATCATCTAGTGAAGAAGCAATGTGGTTGACAAAGTCTATGCTTGCACTCAAGGTGCTACTATTTTCTTGAAATCCGTATTGATATTGGTCAAAGTCAACATATTTTTTTATGTAATTGATAATACGTTTTTTTAAAATGACTTCTATGAACTTTGATAGAGTAGGAGCTACTGAAATAGGTCTATAGTTATCTATGATGTTATTTGGGCCAGATTTGTGTATGGGTGTTACTTTGCTGACTCTGAGAATATCTGGGAATATACCTTGTTTGAATAATTCATTTAATGATTTTACTAAAATAGGTACAATGTATTCCTTGAGTGTTAAAAGATCTTTGGTATTTATGTTATCATAACCATAAGTGGCTATATTCTTCTGGGCCTGGTAGCTTAAAAAATGCTGCAATTTTTCTTGAAATTTGACCGACGATATTCTTCCCAACAACTTGTCTTGTACATTTGTTGTTCTTATAGAAAATAAAAAAACGCCGATGTTCAGTATTTGCGGGACGTAGACTAGAATATCTTCTATAAATAGCCAAATAATTAACTGACTGGTTTTCAGTACTGCAGATGGTAAATTTCGTTGTATTTTAGTTTTTGACTATCGAATTGTAATCAATAAAGCATAAGTTAGGTCTTGAATGTCATCAAGCTTGAGATTTGTTAATTCTTCTCTACGACAAGAACCATGTACCCCAAATATTTATGCAACCTATAAAAGAATCAATAAGTTTTTCAATTACTTAATAAATATAGGTAGGTATTACATACCTTCATCATCAGATATACATTATCTGGAGCTTCTTTTAGAAAAAGTTCGATTTCATCCATATTCAATATTTTGGATTTCTTCGGCTTATATCCATCATTCTTCCGTTTCAAAAATGCTATCAATTTTGGAAATTTGCCTTTGTTTATATTATTATACAAATTTAAAGTAGACTTTAATATCGAATAGTATGACCACAAAGAAGATGGTTTTCGATTCTTGGACTTCTCAGTAATATATCTTCTGTAATCACCTTCACATTATTTTCATTGCGCCATTTTATGAACTCATTATACGTCTTTTTGTAAAGTTTCTTTGACTTTGTTGGTAGCATTTCGAGTTTGGCACTCTCAATCGATTACATAATTTCCATTGGTATGTATATTGTTATGAAAATTGTTTTGAAAATAAAATATGAACAAAATACAGTTGATGAATAAAAAAAACTTGTCTGTAAAATTTCAGTCCTTTTGTAAGGAGCAAAAGTGCTTTCCGATGTAGTGGTATCCTATTTCTGAGGAAAAAAGGTATCGGTCAGCCTTCTGACATGACTATCTGCTTTGTCTTTGATATATGCATGAAAACAAATCAGCGATATGCCTGAAATGAACAAAATAAGTTTGGATATGTTCATTATATTGATGAACAACCCTGTATAAAATAAAAATGATATATTTTGAAAAATCTGACATTTTGGAAAGGGAACAGAAGAAAATCTGTGAAATTTTTGGAAAGGACAACAAATGTAATTATAAAATGATTGTTAAAACCTTTAAGGACATTGTTCAAATTATTTTTAATAATAATACGTGGTGAAAAGGTAAAACAACAGCGATGAACAAATTTAAAAATCTCGTGATCGGTTACTATGGGAATATGAAAACAGGATGATAGAAAACGGTGAAAAAAAAGCAAATCATCGAAAGTTTGTTGCAAGAAAAGTTAGGTGAAAGCGGAGAAAAATAAGAATTTCCTACCTTGAATAGCATTTTGGAGGAGCCTGATTAGTAGAACGAGGTTAGACTACTTGGAACATTTCCATTTTACCAGGTATTTCTGTTTGAAATTTGTTTCTGACGTTTTCCACTGCATGTCAGTTCATTTATAACGATCTACGGCAGTTTTATTTGAAGAAATATCACTACTTTCCATTGATGTTTCTTAAAAGAACTTTATTCCATCAGAAGAGTGAACTTTCTGGGTATTTTTAGTAAAAACATAACCTTATTCGGAAATACAGTTTTCTGGGTCGATTAGAACGATATTGTGCGTGTTTTTTTTTCGAATTGGTTTGTAATTTTACAGAAAATATTGGAGTATTTATTAGTATCAAAATTTCATTTTATTTTACTTGAAGTTATAAACCCTGAGATTTTGTTCATACAGTTTTCAATAGATTTTCCAAATTTAAATAAGTACTATATTTTTATACGGCATCCAAAGTTGACCATTTCAAATAAAAACATAACTTTTTCATATATTTTCAACTTTTCATATCAATTGAGGCAAGGGAAATTTATATAAATTTTCTTTTACAAAAATCATCATTCACAAATATTACATCCCATAACAATATATTATGTTCTTCATCTGATGATTCCATAATTTTCGTGTTGAGTTCACTCACGCACTTTTTCAGATAAACATGAAGATGACCGTTTACCTTGTTTATTGAATTTGTTGCTAGACAACAACCAGCTTGCTTAACAACATCATAATTAGGTGTGTGTATTTCAGTATACAGAGATGATTATTGACACGATAATTGCGATATAAATATATATACAGTGTCCGCCAAAATCTTGGAACCATATGGAAAACTTTTTTATTAATAGTTTCTCAGAACATGTCATTCTTCATAAAAGTTAGTTTTTCATGCTGTTCCAAAGATTTTGGTGGACACTGTATAAACCGCTAGTGCATAAAATTTTGTATGTATCACGTGCGTAAAATGCGTTTATGGCCTTCGGCGTGTAATGGCCCTCGGCTAACGCCTTCGGGACATTATCCACGCCGCAGGCCATAAACGCCTACTTTACGCATTTGATACATTAATAACTATTACGATGCCACAACATTCGACAGCCTTATCTCAAAGAGGATTAACTTACAATGCTGTTTACCTTCACAACTCAACTCCAAACCATGTTAAATTATTGAGTAGGTAGTTCACTTGCTTTCAAGAAATATGGTAGATAGTATATTGGGGCCACTCAGTAGATTCTTGTATAATTCAATAGGGAATTACACTGGTAATTTTTTATATTTTTTTCAAAGGTTTACAGGTCAAACTGGGTAAAAAAAGATTTTTCTATTTTTTTTTTTTTCGATTTTGTTTGATCCAGAAAACATAAGGATTAGAGATGAATTCAAACAATATATAGCTCAAATTCGCGCCAAATATTACCGATATTTCATTGGACAAATAATATAGGTGACGTCAAAGTTTCACTAATTTATAGTCTGTGATTCATAATGGGAACTTATCTTCCTTGTACCAAGCACTCACGAACAAACGTTTGTAGTACAATCCCGTGAAAATATGGCGTTCGAATCTTTCTCAATTTAGAACAGTTTTTTAAGTGGGTTGTAGTCGATATGAAATAAATTAATAGGTTCGTGAAGTGATTCTACATGCATCATGTATACAGATAAAATGATTCTTCACAATTAAAACGTTATTTCTATTGTGCATGGTGAGATAATCTGCCTTATGCTGTATCACTTCCGTTAAAAATAACGTCACCGTTATTCGTCATTTCCGTTATTTTGCTATTGCTTGGTAATAGCAAAACAACGGAAATGGCGAATAATGGTGACGTTACTTTTAACGGAAGTGATACAGCATAGGGCTGATTGTTATATCCGTCAACCGGTTGCACCCCTACGTGCAACCGTCAGAAGTCAGAGACTTGTGCGAGCTAGGGAAAGACGTAGCCCTTACCTTTTAATACGTGTGATGCCATGCACGAGACTGGTGGCAATGCTGACATTCGAACTCATGCTCCTACTGATGTTTTGGCTTATGGAGCGAGCACTTTACCCGCATGCCACCGCGGCCCATTAAAGGTTCACTGTATACTTGATTCTATGAGGTCGGTTTATTTAATGTGCCATTTTTCAATTTTGATTGTTTGATTCTAGGAGATTAGGTGTGAGAGTAGTCCGAGGCTGAATCTCTCCTTATTTTGGTAGAATGGGAGGAATTACATACTTTTTCATTTGATATTGTGATATTATTATTTTAAATGCGCATCAAGTAATGTTTTTTCAAATGGGATATGAACACAACGTCCTGATGTATAAACAAACTGTATTAAGATTACCTACGTTTTCTGTGGAGACAAGATTAATAGCAATATTTTCCACATATCATCTGGAATAATTGATTTTTACTCATTAAACACTCACAAAATACTTAGCTGAACGTTTGAATGAAAAAAAAGTTGCATCAATTTCCACAAATTTCATCAAGAATTTTATGTCATTTACTATTCACACGTGGTAATTTTTATCGAAATATTTACCATGTCGATCAACACAATTTTTTGACTTGTTTTATATGCATGATAACGATGATGTATGGGTAAGGATCCAATAATCGAACTGTAAGCTGGTTACTATAGTCCCCCTTTCACACACCATTTTCGAACTTAATTTTGAGAACTTTCAAAACAAGTTTGGCCATTGTGGAAATTTTAAGAACAATACGTTTCCTGAGCCTCCGCAATTCTCGTAAAGAATACTTACTTCTTATAAAAATAGTAAAAATGTATTTGTGGAATAATTCTACTTGATGTTTTTTAATAAATCAGTATACACCTTCTAACTCCAAACTATTCCAATTTGGAATTTTATAGGTACTATTTTTCATGCATTCTTTTCATATCAGTAAATGTAGTTAGAGTGTCTCCTATATTACTAGAAATATATTCGTCGTGTGTCTTTGATGTCTTTAAATATCTTTTCGAAAGCCACATGTAGTATATCTTTATCTTTTTCCCATTTCATACTGAATCAACGTAAATAATTCAGTAATTAGTGTTGTCTTCGAAGTTAATCTCGTTCAGGAAACATAACTTCTGAAAATAACAGGAGCAGAGTCACTTCATTAAGTAGAGATTAACAAGTGATGCATGTAACTTCACCTTTTTGCTCAATGAAAGCTTTGGACGCGCCAACTGTCGCAAAAACGATTTCGACGGTTATGTGGCATGTGGTAGGGATGTAGGGAGGGAAGGAAGTCAGTAGCGACGCCTATAGAATAAAATATCTAAAATCTTTCCAAAACCTTGAATGGTTGTTTACAGAATTCAAACCTTGATTTTTTCAATTTCATTTTCAGTTTTATGCTGAGAAAAAGACCTAATCCAGAACATGTGGGTGCACAAAGATGCCTGATAATTAGTTAGTATCTATAATAAAATTATGAAAACAGCTCATTGAATTAATCAACCTCTTACCACACAATGTAATAGGAATAAAAAGACGGTGATGTGGAGGTGAAAAAAAAAACGAAACGGGGCAACAATATCGACTGAATGTAGTCAATATAAAAAATATGATAGAGAATGGGTGAGAGTCAATGTAATATTCAATATTTATACAAATAAGCAGAAGAAAAAATACAGTTTTTTGGAATTTATTATAAAATTTACCAGTGAATGTGATTTTGAAGTCGTTTGGCAATCTCATCAGCTTCGTATACAGACAAATTAGAATCTATGCATTGGATCACTATTAATAGAAAATAGTGAGGTGGTTAAATGGAGGCAGAGTTGCGTATTTCAGAGTCAGCTACATGAACCAAAAAAATCTGATCTTGTTTCTTTAGTTCTGGAGTTATACAGAAAAATCGAAAATTTCAAAATTCTTCTCTTATTTCTATCTTTTTATTTTGTGAAGATTTAAACTTTTGGCACTTTGCCCTAGCAACTTTTTGCAGACTATCCAACTGTGTTAATAAAAATACAAAAAGTATCGTACAAAAACTAGTCCACCCTCAACTATTAATTTCAGATACAGACCTGTATTTATTAATGCATTTTTTCGAATGCCAAGAGTCATGTTTCATATTGGCGTAGTATTTTCACCTGAACTACCAGGAAAATTTCAACATTTTTTTAATTCCGTCAAAATAGTAGTTCAGATGAAAATACTTTGCCAATATGAAACATGATCCTTGGCATTTAAAAAATGCAATAAAAAAACAGGTCCGTATTTGAAAATAAAAAGTTGAGGTTGGACCAATTCGTACTATACTTTGTATATGATTTTTATTCACATATTTGAATATACTACAAAAACTTGCTTTGACAAAGTGACAAGAGATTCAAATCTTCCCAAATAAAAAAGATATAGGCAAAAAAAGAATTTTGCCTCTGAAATACGCATCTTTGTTCCCATTATACCACCACCACCCCTCTATCTTGTGGGACACTCGGTATCATAGGTAGGAATGAATTCCAGACCTTTTTTTATTCGGATAAAATGACTTTGACTTACGATGATGATATGTGTAGCATCAATCAAAACTAGCGGCGAAAATATTAAAGATCGCCAAGTTCGTGTCTTCATTCTATACTCAAAAACAATCGTCCGCGACTAATTGAAGCTCATCCGCCAATTTAAATCACTTCTTGGTCTCGAATTATTAATCTTGTTTTTCGTAAATACTTTCATTTCATGCATTGCGTAAAATTATTGTTCTAAAATCATAAAATGTTTCAAAGATGTCACCGATATTTTTGGATTGCCCTCTTCATTCCAGTAGCCGTAGTGTTGGAAGTTGCACACAGAAAACTGTCAATTGATTCATTCAAGACAGCTGTTGAACGGTAATAATTCAAAGAGTTTTGGAGGATGCCGCTAGATGTCACACGGGGCTGTGTTTACAGTAATTGATTTTTCAAGGATTTCAGAAATTGTCTACTTTTTAATGCAGCTTATGACATTGTTTAAAGCCTTTTATTTCAACAATTTGTTCTCTCTCTTTAAATAATTTTATTCTTAGACAATCTTGGCACTTTTGGAGAGTTCCATTAGAAGACCCCAGATGTCACGCGCGATTAAATCAAACAAATTTTCTGAATCAAACCCTCAGATCAAAGCACAGCATACAAACTCTCTTTTTCCCTTCAATCAATGCTTGGGGAGAAACAGTCAAAATATAGAAGTAGCATTTTATTCGAGTAAAATTTTAAGTGAGTGACATCTACCTTTAGAAATCTAAACCACACTCCCATGTATTACGCTGTTTATACTTTTGCATAGGTGGCCAGAAAAAGAATTGAAAAGGCTTTTTGCTTTTCGAATGAAATTGAGGCATGGGAAAACTACAAAACTGCAAGGAGGGAGTTCAAAAAGCAGTTGAGCCTACGGCTCGTTTCAAAATTTTTATCCTCGAGATTAATACCTATCATTATACGCAATTGGAATACTATAGACTCTACGATAGTTTTAATACGGTCTAAATTTTATTTATTATTTATTATTTATTTAAGATACTTCATTCATTTTGAATTTCAGATTTATTTGATAAAATGAAATATATTATACGTGAGAATGCCATACTTTCTCTACGACTGTAACAGATACAGTTCCAATGGCAGTCTCTTTGATTCCAGTAATATAATAATACAGTTGACAGAAATCTGTAATACTCAGCGAACTTGAACAATAAAACAACATAATTATTATAAGGTTAGTGAATTTCTATGTTTGTCACTTGTCAAACTTAGTGACTAAATTTATAGTGATATTCCCACAATTTGTGAAATTCAATGTCCGCGTTGCATATATATCAACAGAGACATTTCATTCATATTGTTAGTTGATGTTTATTGTGAAGGTACTTTTATTTAAAGATGAACATTGTTCGTTTGATCCATATTTAGACTATATTATTTATTTGTGTCGAGCATATATATGATACTTTTATGAAATATAATTCAAAATAAACAATAACAATAATAAAATGAATAAAATAAAACTAAATTATAATCTCATTGAAGAATCGAATTTGCCGTTTTCTTCTTATTTAATCTGGAATCTTCCAGATATCCTTCTGCCACTAATGTGCTCTTCCAGTCACCAATTCCCAATTTTCAGAAGAGTTCATTTTTCTTTTCAGTAATTCATGAAAAAATTGGGAATCCCAACATTTGTAACACGTACTTATATCAATGTACTTTTAAAATTTCCCAGTTACGGTACTTCCTTACAATTTTTGTTTTGGTTTTTGGAATAGTTATCATCAAAGTGGATCCAAGATCTTCAATATTTTCAATACCCATAGAGTGAGTTCATTTTCTATGGAACGGCAAGCCCCTGTTAGTTATATCCATAATTAATGCAACTTCAAAATATAGAAGAGAACCTATTGATACTTCATTTATAAATTCATGATGAAAGCTCAGTTTGTCGTACTTCGTACTTATCTATCAAAATTACTGCTTTTATTACCAAGAAGTATAAATTACAAAGTAATATAAGATAGTAATCATCTATGAAAAGTCGGTGTTCATTCATGAATAAATTAAATAAATGCATGAGGAGAAAAATAACTTCGGCACGGCGACGCGCATGTACCAACTGATCTACAACAGGAAAAATTTATGAATGACATAGACATACCAAAGAAACTCTGACCAAGAAAAATAACTTCGGCACGGCGACGCGCATGTACCAACTGATCTACAACAGGAAAAATTTATGAATGACATAGACATACCAAAGAAACTCTGACCAAGAGTTGAAAATTTGTTAAAGTCTAAGGTAAGAATCCATTTTATACATTTTTCTTCTGCCTAAACAATGAATCTGATTATAGATTGCCGTTTTTTCATGAAGTTGTTTTTTTTTTACTTTTTTCATTGCATGCCACACTTACCCCGAAATTAAATGTTATTGGGGATAGTGTGACCTATCTGTCGGGGTAAGTAGGAACCTGGTTCATTTGGCCAATCTAAACAGTAATATTTTTTCAGCTATAGTACGAAATTATACACGGAAATCTCAGAAAGCCAAACAATATACCTGGCCAGATGTGGAAGACATTGATACACTTTCTGAGGATGAAATAACAACTGTGCTTCCATCACCACTCGTCAAAAAATGGGGATCAATGAAATTCTCATTAAATTTTTTCAGATTTCTACCTGTAAATTTTTCTTTTCAACAAATGTTCACGTTCACGATTATTTTTTGTTTTTTTCCAATGGGGCATTTCAAATTCAATATTAAAAAGTTCCTAACTATGTTTTAAATAAAGATATCTCGAAAAAAATTAATTGTGGTGAAAGTTGCTTTACTGTTTACTCACACCTGCCCCAAAGAGAGATTTACGTGCATTAATATCTTTAAATTTGGCCAGAATCACACTTGCCCCAAATTTCCGGCGAAGTGTGACCTATGGAGATGTATATCTGAATATATAAATAAAATTCATAGAATACGTTTTTCAACAGTTTTCTGTGGCGTATTACAAAGACTGACCTTCAAAGTAAATACCTGCAAAAGTTCATTGTTATTTTAGTTCAGGTTCATCAGATGGACTAAATTCAATGCGAACTTACACTTACTCACACTTACCCGAGATTACTATAGTGAAGAACATTCAGGAATATAAGAAAGATTTCATCAGGAGCTTATTGATGAATTTATTTACTTTTTCTGGAGCGAATGCTTTCAACTTTTTTGGCTGATAACCTTCAGAATTTCGTTTCAACAATGCACGCAATTTTGAATACCTATATTGATATCGTCGTTGACGTTGAGTGTGCTTCTCAGCAAAGAATATATCTTCCACAACGATAATGACTTATATTTCTCGGTTAGTTCTGTAAAATAAGCGAGAGGGACATTTTCGGAGAATGAATGTGTAAATAAATAAGTTTATCGTTGCTGTTTTCGCCGTTTTGAATAAATCCAGAGATTTACAACAGCTTTAATTTTTCTCACTATCACTGCTTCCCCAATCCCCACTGTTCATTTTTATACAGGGTGGGTCACGGTCGATGGTACCTTAGACGTTTACGAAGAACGGGACATAGGATCATTCTTAAAATTTGGTTACTCAAGAAGTTGCTCTTGGTCTATCGATCTATTTATTTTCAGCAATGCAGCATTGCCGCTTATACCAGAAAGTAGTAGCATCTTTGTTATTTCAAATAGGACAGCCTGTATATTACCGCATTTTTGAACTTGTCATTAATTTTTGATTATTTTTGCACCATACTCTCCTATACCTATCTCTAACGGTTTTTGAGATATTGATTATTTTCCATATTTTTTATTCAAAACATAACTCGAATTGAATGTTTATTTCGGCGGTACTTGGATTCTTGGGAAGTTGCAATTTTGTGTTTAATTCATCAAGATCATGTATATTGATTCTGTATAGGAAAGTTTGTTGAGTTATACAGGGTCGTTCAAAATTCGTGATCTTACTACTAGATACAAAAAGGGTTGAAAGTGCGTTTTTTAATGGAACATCCTGTATATTATGAAATATCCTGAAAGATGACTGAATTCCCTTCGAATTGATATATCATGTTCCTATACTTTAATAGCCAGAATATCGATATAAGAGCAATTTTCTATAAAATTCGATTTTTTTTTCTCATATTCATCTAAGGGGGCTTATTAAATGTCATGATGCTACATGACATTATGAAAATTTGACAATAGGTGCACTATTAATAAAACCTTTGTGTGTTTCTCAACGGAAGTGACTGTGAAATAATTGAAATGGAGGAAAATAACTATTCAAACGAAGTTCTGAGGAAATCGTTTATTTTTCATTGAAAATGTGAGGGAATTATAGCAAGAACGTGCAAAAATGCAATGAAACGTTCCATGATTTTTAACCAATGAACAAAAGGAAGTTTGTGCGATTACAACATAATTTCATTAATTATGGATCAAAATTGAAAACGGAACAACATTTACCAAAGCCTATAACTTCAGATGAAGAAAACATAATGCATGTTTTGGCCTATTTCCATGGTAATCCCCAAGCTTCTACTAGAAGTGCCGAATATGATTTAGGCTTGGATCGTGCTCCTGTTCGAAGGATCCTTCATAATCATAACATGCACCCATACAAATTTAGAAAAGTTCAAGCTCTAAAACCAGGAAATCATCAATGTAGGGCACAATTTTGCGAAACAATCCTTATTCAGTTTAGTTTCAACGTATTTTGCCTTCTAAAGGATAACTGAATAAGTGTTCTTATTTACGATGAACCGTTGAATTCTGCGAAATATCTTCAAATTTTAAGGTCAGTTTGGACAATATGTCATTTGAAGAGTATCGTAGCAGTTGATTTCAGCTGGATGGACCACCGGCTCATTGCACTAGGGAAGTAACAGAGGAGTTGTTCAAAATATAAGAGGTTCGCTGGTTCAGACCTATGGGTCGATATAATTGGCCTGCGAGATCACCCACTTGATTTTTACTAGTGGGGTAATTTGAAGAGAAAAGTATACATGACACCAGTGCACAATAAACAAGACCTGACCTGCGCCAACGAGTGATAAACTGCTTTGAAGAGCTAGATGCCAGTGAAATGAGGAGGGCTGCAACTATGTCTCCAAATACCCGGATTTTGAAATGTTTTCTAATTTTTGACAGATTATTAATGAAATTATTATTTAATTGTACAAAGTTTCTTTTGTTCATTGGTTGTAAATCAAGGTACGTTTCATTGAATTTTCTGCACTGTTCTTGCTATAAGTAATTCCCTCACATTTTCCATGAAGAATAAACAATTTCATCAGAACTCCGTTTGAATAGTTATTTTCCTCCATTTCAATTCTTTTTGATTCACTTCCGTTGAGAAACACACAAAGGTATTATTAATAGGGCACTAATTATCAATTTTCATATTGTCTTGTACCATCATGACATTTAATAGCCACCTTAAATAAATATGAGAAAAATAAATCGATTTTTTTAGAAAATTGCTCTTATCTCTATATTCTGGCTATTTAGGTATAGGAATATAATATATCAATTCGAAGGAAATTCAGTCATCTTTCAGGATATTTCATAATATACAGGATGTTCCCTTCAAAAAAACGCACTTTCAACCCTTTTTTGTACCTAGCAGTAAGGTCATGAATTTTGAACGACCCTGTATAACACAGAACAAACTTCTCTATACAGAATCAATATACCGCCGAAATAAACATTCAATTCGAGCTATGTTTTGGATAAAAAATATGAAAAATAATCAATATCTCGAAAACCGTTAGAGATAGGTATAGGAGAGTATGAGGCAAAAATTATCAGAAAGGTATGACAAGTTCAAAAATGCGGTAATATTCAGGGTGTCCCATTTGAAATAACAAAGATGCTGCAACTTTCTGTTATAAGCGCAACGCTGCATTGCTGAAAATATTTCAGATCGATAGACCAAGAGCAACTACTTGGGTAACCAAATTTCCAGAATGATCCTATGTCCCGTTCTTCGTAAACGTCTAAGGTACCATCGACCGTGATCCACCCTGTATATCTCATATTAATATTACTGCATCGAACACTACTGAATGCATTTCGCCTTATTTCTTCAGCATTCTTTGAAAATGAAAAAATCACACATAATAATATTATCAATTCACTTGTACTAGATATTTTCAGAAATAGAATGCATTTTATCTCAATTCACTACTATACTGATATCTATCTACATTTTAAAACTGCATAAGTTTAATGTTTCATAAATATTCTAAATATTTTTTCACAATTACTTCATGTTATATTTATACATATTTTATATCTACACATGTCCACATTATTTCATCACCATGGCTGTAAATTAGAAAAAAAGAAACGCAGAAAACACCCACGCTCTGGCAATGCCTTAGTGGGTCCGTTGTTTGTTCATATTTTTTTCCCTATAGCGTCACTTTTATTTCCAGCTTCGCATACCCCTACACTTCTATTATGAACTCATGTATCTGTATGTTATTTATATGAATATTATTATTATTACACAGAATAAACTTAAAACTAAGAAATAGACAATCTGACATTCGCGGATGCCAAGCCGTGACAAGTTCAATGAAGCAAATCCTCCTTAAGAAATTAGTTTGGTACATTTGCTGCTTTGTCATTAGTCTTAACCTCTCAGTTTATCAGTTACAGTGGATCCTGAAAAATTTAATCTGTGATTGGTCGAGTGCCGTTGAATAATGAGTAAGGATCCACAGTGTATTGAAATCATCGACATTCATCAATTAATAATCAATATGTAATCAATGTAGAATTCAATAATTAGTTGTAATATCACAAAAGAGTGAGAATGAAGTGAAAATAATTTGACAGATTTTTCGAAAACTTGTTGCAACAAATTTTCGAAAAAGTCTGGAGGATTATTTTCTACTTTATCGAACTCTCGTGTGGTATTCGATAGATTATTTTTTGATGCCCCAATCATAGACCTATTCTCTATACATATAACATTTTTATTTCAACAATTTACTTGAATCACTATAAACAGAATGAAGTTTGGAATTTGAAGGTCTCATCATGAAATATACAATTATTATGGATGTTTTGTCCTTGGCTGGAGGATTCCGTAACATTGTTTTGTTCTATTGGATTGAAAGCTATTGCTTTCTCTCTGTCCCTAGGTTATAAATTGAAACTGTTTCCAAATTGACACGTTACTCAAAATAGTATTCTTACATGAATTTTCGTTGACGTTCTTAAAATTTCATCGAATGATGATGTACTAAACCCGTTTCGAATCATTTTTCACTTTTCATGCAAACTGATGACAGACGTCAGATCAAAAGTATCAGTTGTCACATAATAAAAACAAAATACCACAAAAAATTCCAGCGGCAATTTTCAAGGTAGAAAATTCCCATTATAATAATCAGCCCTATGCTGTATAACTTCCGTTAAATATAACGTCACTGTTATTCGCTATTTCCATTATTTTGCTATTATATACCAATCAATAGCAAAATAACGGAAATGGCGAATAATGGTGACGTTATTTTTAACGGAAGTGATACAGAATAGGGCTGAATGCTGTGATTGGCCTGAACGTACACGAATGCTTTGAATTGATGGTTTCGATTAGTTGCAAGAATTGTCAAAAAATAATCGTTGTAGATGAATATTTTATTATTATCAATAGGTACAGACGCTGAATCAGCTGATATCTTTCATTTCATATGATTGAACTGATTATTATCGAAGACATTCACATTGTCCATGTGGAGTACAATGAGGTCTTCCAATAGACCCATACCTACAGTACTCCGTACATTGTCCGTCTTTACCACAGCGTATGCTTCTCTTCTGTATGACGCTCTTTGACAGACTTATTTCATCCCCTGAAAATGAAAAATGAAATGGAAATCGAATATCTGGTTGGAAATGTTTTCATTTATCTGATAAAGTATGTTTTCAAATGAGTGCAATAGTTTTTAGGTTGTATTTTTTTGTCAAGAACTAAAGGAAATTTTTCATGTGAACAAAAGCTTTTAGGACTGTCCTTGAAAAGTTACATGCTTTAAAAACTAACAAAAAAAATATTTTTGCTATTTGCTTAAAATTGCTGAACAGTTTAAGAGGAATTCTATGAATATTTTCTTAATTTTGTGGTGAAAAATGGAACCCCTGATCCATTTTTTACCATGCTATACAAATTAATCAAATAGCATCAATTTCGAATTTCAAATCAATGGCAATAAGACTTTAAAAAAAAACTGCTTCCAGCTCGTGATGTTTTCAAATCGGCGATAATTCCATAGTTACGTTTCCGTAGTTGCAACAGTCACGGTAATTTTAGAATAATTAGTTTTACGGCACAAACGGCACTTGGTATAGTATCACTAGTTCGCACTAGTCTCTGAAAGACTTCTAAGGATTGATTGTGAAGGCCGAATCACAATGGAAGTTCTATGTTTTTTATTTTTTATATTGTCTTTGAACGCCTCACGGGCAATCTGCACAATAATTTCAATAACGTCATAAGTCAAAATTGATATTTCAGGAAGAGCGACGAGTATCATTGAAAATTAGGCTTCCTTCCTACAAATTATCAACATCATAACATCACAACACATAAAACATTAGTTGAAAAATATAATACCTATATGCATTAGTTACTTTATAATACCCTGGATACCAATTTTATTTTAAAATCTATTAATGAAAATTGACGTCAATGTTTTGGACAGTTTTCGAAATTGATAGATACACATGCACCATTCTAGTCCAAAATGATAGACATGTCCGCTGAATCTTGGCCAGCAACATTTGTTTTAGTTCGATGGTCTCTTTTGTACATGAGACAGTGTTTATAGAAACAAAATCTTACTCAAGTTATCTTCTAAATACCCTCTTGCAATATTGCTCGATTCCCAACCACCCAGTTCTTGTAAATCTGTCTCCGCACCCGCATTAACAAGAAAAGTTGGTGAAGATCATCTAATACAAAGACCAGTATACATAGTTGGACTTTCGAGTTTGATATATGTAGCAATTTTCTCAGGTATTTAGGAAAAGAAATAGCAAGGATAACGGTGCATTTTCCGTTTCTGTATGATACGAACATTCTTCTGTGTGGAGTATGAGCTGGACGTAATGCTATTTATTTCTTTGATAATGTCACAGGCTTGCTCTCTTGAATGTCAACATTTTTTTTCATGGACATTTCGTTTATTCATTGGTTCTGCAAGCTCCGCCAATTCTAATGAAAAAAGCTACTTTCATCAAAACTGCTTCTTCTGGGGAAGAACGAACAAATTCACTAACCTGCTCTTTCTTGAATACTTTCGAGTTTTTTGCTTTACATCCCACTTGCCATAATTGTCGATTTTTACTCTCTCCTTCAACTCCAAACAAGCTCATAACAGAATATTTAGGCCACAAAGATGATGGAGGGCAGTCATTTGAGAGTTCCATAAAATAAGCAAGTACTACCGTTTTTCCAGCACCTCGAACCTGTTTTTTATTTCGCCACTCACAAAACTGAAGGTATTTTTTTTCGTAATGGATTTTCGATTTATCCGGAAGCAGATCTAATCTTACAGTGTTAGAAGCTGCAAGTATATTTTCAGGAATATCAATATCTGCCATGATTTTCGCAACAGGTTTGAATAAGTTTTGATTGAGACTATATTAATTTTTATGGCACGCTAAAATGACAATAACGTGGAAATATCCAAAGTTGTTGATTTGATTTTCACATCATCGTTGACAATGATATGTATCCTCAGGTGGCTAATAAATATATGGTGTCAGGTAATTGGATGATCAGTGTACGAATGTTGTAATTCATGCTTTAGTTTTTGGTTCTGTTTTGCATCGTGTTTTATTTCATTTACAAAAGTAATATCCTACATTATAAATCTTTCATTGTGTCTGAGCTTTGAAAGTTGAACGAAGGGCAAATTACGTAAAATAGTTGTTCTAGATGAAGTTCAGTTTGTTCTGAATTGGCTCATGGAATATCCTTTCAAAAAGCAGAATTTTCACTTGTAGTCTCCTATGTGATTGAATTATTAACGAACATTTTTCATGCAATTAATTCAAGCACGCGGGGGATTTTGTTAGAAAACTGTATGTCGAAACTATTTGAAAATATAATTGAATTGATGACATTTAGATGTAAGGGTAGGCTGTTGTTAGTTTGCATAGGAATATTAATTGCCCTATGCTCTAGTTGAATAACGGTAATATAACTGAATGAAGTAGAAAACTTGGTCACATAATTTTATAATACCCAAGAATAGGGATAAATACAAGAATGTGTTGTAAATTCAAGGCACTAACTCCGCAGTTGCTTTTATTTACTTTCTCTGTGTACTAGAAAAAAGTAATAAAACAAATTTATAATAATGCATACAAAATATGTAAAATGGAAATAGATTACAAGTAATTCAGTCTTTCGTTAATTTCCTATACTATAGGATTGCTGCAAACATCAAACGGAAAAAAATCAATTTCAATTTCAGGAATTTATTGCCTTTCGTCAAGCACATCCAATTCCATATGAAACATATTCAAATATTTTTCATAATAAAAAAATAAAATATAAATGATAATTTTACGCGATATGATAACACAATCAAAGTTGGCTGTGGAATAATAAGTTCTCTTTAGTTCATTGCTTCGTTGACGTTACAAAACCCAAGTATTGTAAAACCAGAACGAATTGAAGATTCATTAATAAAATGATTTGCAATACGTACAATCTTTAGTACAGAATCTGAGCATATTTAGGTTGATCATGATGTTGTGTTTGCTGAATAACTGTCACTCAAACTGTGCTGCAACAATGTAAGCAACACAGTTTTTGTAGCAACAAAGTGAAAGTCATTTCGTTGCTATGAAAATTCAAGCATTTTGACGGGATATCTAAGTGGCATTTTACATAATAAAAATTTCAGATAATTAACATACACTTTCAGATTTTCTCTTGAGTAAGTTATCAAATTTAGGATACCACTCTATGTTTAATAGACATCGTGGATATCAGAGAGAAATGCGTGCTTCAAAATTATGAATTCAAATTTCTTAGATAACTCATGAAAATAATCATGACCATTTCTGAAAAGCTGCTCATTTTATTTTGATTCCTTCGAGAGGCTAAGGTTTTTCAGAAGCTGAGGGTGTTCTCAACGTGTGTTTATATAGGAGTAATTATATTATTAATATTTTTATAATCCACCATCAAGGTAAAATATTGATTACACTAGTGAATAATATATTTTAAATTAAATTATAAAAAATGTTTATGTCTGTATTCGTCTGATTGCAAACTTTTCCTTACCAGATTCATTCTCCTTCTTCACCGGAAACGCTTTTGTTTCAAAAACACAAACAGCAACCAGAATGGCAAACAAAAATATCAAAGAAAACTTCATTTTGTATACGGCTTCTTCTTCTTGTTGATTATTATTGAATGAAAAATTGTTGAAAATACCTTCAATATTTATATCCACCCAGGTCAAATATCAGTTCATTATGGATTCATCTCAATATCTTTCAAAAAGCCATCATAAACAGTTATTGCAATTATTTCAATAACACATGTAAGTTTATAAAAAGATTTTGTTTATTAAAAAAACGTCAACCTCATAAATGCATCTTGATAAAACCAATTAAAAATGGCATTTTAACATACTTAGTACTGAATTGAAATTATCATAATATCTACAGGGTGATCCAGTGGTGGGTGCGCATGGTCCATAACATTTTTTACATCCAAGCTTGAATTTGTTTCAAACGATAGATCTGAGAATGATGAATGTTCTGAAAACATTTATATAACGGATGTCCCAAAATGAAATAAACTATTGTTCTGCTTTTGGTTATATTTTTGTATTCGCCATCTAATTGTCAATGTATACTCTGCAATAGTTTTCGACTCATATCAAGTTGTTTGTCAAAATAGCGTCGTGCATGGACCCACAGAACTTCAGAAATATTCAACACTACCAACTTTCCAGACAAATATCCGTTTTTGGGGATTAGCACATTGACAAACCAATCCCTAATCTGTTACTCCCCTTCAAAACTTTTGCCAGATGGTGGTGGGTGCTTGGAAACTTACATTATCAAAAGTTATCTAGCTCATCGGGGCTTGGAGCAGAGAAATTCTTCGATCATGTATTATTATAATCATTAATATATAAATTAAATGATTGTTTATCCGAATCGTATGAGCTGACACACTGGTTTATTAGAGGACATGCCGCCACTCCCCTATGTATCCGCCAGTGGGACAGATATGAAAGAACTAAACAAAAAGCAGTTTTGCAGAGTCCGGGATTCCACAACGGGGAATGCCCGTCCTAGAGTGACTCAGGGAAATGTGTTCGCGTCGTTCGGGATATTTGCGGTCTGAAAATTTGTGGTCAGTCTCGTTTTAGACGCGTATCGTATGCGCAAAGCCGCGGGTAGTGACCTCCAGTCGCAACGTTTGCTAAGTAGTTGAAGTAAGTAATTTATATTGAATTTAAACTAAAATGTATACATACTCATTCAACGTCATGGCCCTATAAAAAGTATTGTTCCATACAACAAGAATATCAGGTTAACGACTCTTTTTTGCAAGCACGAGAAGATTTTATAACGAGCCGTAGGCAAGTTACGATCGAGTTCTCGCAAGTGCAAAAAAGAGGCTTTATATTCGAGTTGTAAACGTAGATTTTTCCAATATTTATTTTTCAGTATAAATGAAAATATCCTTCATCTTTATAGTTTTGAAAGCAAATGCCCAATTTTCATTATTTTGGCAGTGACATTATGCAAAATTCTTTCTGTCAATTGCGATGAACACAGGAAAAATCAGAACAAATATTAGGTTGTCAGTAAAATGCCTATAAACTCTGGTGTGTCGACTTATACCTGCAAAACTGTGAGATCAAATAAATTGAATTGTGTTCTGATTTCCAAATATCCCGTGATACTTGTGCGAACCGCGACCGTCGGTTTTCTTGTTATGATGAATTTTCATGGAAAGAAGTGTCCAGTGTTGCCAACGACCATGAAATAAATAAAACAACATACTTATTTAAATTACTATTCCCAAACAGTTTTAGTCGTTACATTTTCACCTTACTATATTATTTTTCGTATGCTGGATGAAATTTACTGTAATAAATATGCATGGAAAGCTAAATACTGCTTTGGATCTTGGATCATAATAGTATGGCGTTTTTAAAGGCATGATGACATTCAAATTGGTTTCAAAGTATGTTTCATATTCCAAGTGGTACTTACTATCGGTACTGAATATTGTCATGGATTGGCGTTGTTCACGACTCACTAAACAGATTCTGATACTATTTAGATTAAAAATACTTTGGAACTTCTACCAATACAGTCCAGACTACTATACGTAAAAAGACATTCTTGCGTATTTGGAAGAAAAATCTTTAACTATAAAGTCGTCAACTCCGTGGACAAAGTTTTCTATGTCTGCTTCTCCATGTCGAAACTTTGTTCAGACGCTAATCCGATCTAATTCCACAAATACTAACACCAAAAATAACCGTTTTACACAAAAAATTTGAAATTGACATTCAGAATAACAGCAATTGAACTACCAATATAAATGTTGTAGAAAACTAATAAGAACGATCGAAATGAGAAAGATGGGTATTGAATATTTAAACAACGTAGGTTTGTCCTTTTTTGCACGCCGTGCAGAAGACAGAACTTTACTCTCTGTTCAATAATAGCCTACTTTTGACTTATCAACCCATGTTTGACGTATGTATTGGAAAATACAGTGAGGACGTAAAAAGTCCTTCCCCCTCCTTAATTTTTGAATGGAACAAGCTATCGAGATCGGGTAAAATTCATATGAAATGGTACCACTTTTACTACTTTGTGGCATAAAAATGATTGTGGTCACGTGGCCTAGTGTCAACAGGGCACCATCAACTTTTATTGAATATATTTTTGAAGGTCTTCCGATTCTATATTCAACACTTCTTTGTTTGTGAAAATCGGCCAAGCCGTTTCAAACTGACTAGCGTTTCAAATTTGCTTCAAATATTTAACAAATAATGTATTTTAACTATTAATCGTAGCAGAATTTTAACTTCGTTACTGATTCTGGCCGAAAAGCCAATTTTTTGTGGTGAAACAGGTGCACATATTATTGGTATTTTACGTTGTGGTTTTTGTTTCTGTTTTTTATACCTTAGTTATTTTGCTGGAGACTCCAAATAGCATTTCATTTCAATCTCAGTTTAATATTGAAGTTAATCATATCCATACTTTTGACAGTTTTCATAGATTTCAGCATTTCTATATAATTTTCAAATGCCTCGTCCTTTAGAAGAAATAACCGAAGCAATTTTAATGTACGCTGAAGCTGGGCGTAATTACCATGAAGCAGAAAGAATATTTAATGAGCGCTCCCCAAATAATCCAATATCTCGTACCTACTTAAGGGAATTGGTCAGTAAATTTCAAAGAACTGGAACAGAAGATCAGCAAATCGACGGTCTGGCAGCTGTTGTTAATAATCCGCAACAAACAACGAAAACGGTAGCCACGGCTTGTGACGTATCTACGACCACTGTGAAAAATTTCTTAAAAAATACAAATTTCTTCCATATAAATAAAAAATTCTGCATCAATTAACAGAAGATGACCCAGATAGAAGAATGCAGTTTTGTGAGATCATGTCTGATCGCATAACAGCGGTCTAAGGCACAGGCCGTTCAAAACTCCAGCATAGCGATAGTCGGTTCGAATCCGATGTAGGTACGAGAATTTTTCTCAACTACTTTATATCGGATCGATAGGCGACCGCATGCCTTGTTAAAAAGCAAGTGTATGGTGAGTTGTCTAGATGCCAATCTCGTCTAGCTTGGAGCGCACACCGACCACCCGAGGTGGTGTTGTAGGTTTTCCGGGTTTTCCTACAGCTGAAAATTGAATACATCACCTGAAACATCAGTAAGTCGCCCCGGAGCGCCACGGCAAATAATAACTCAACGAGTGATTATGAGGGAGTATTATTATTATTAACTCTATTTGTTTTAGTGATGAAAGTACGTTTCTTATAAATGGAACAGTAAATAGACAGAATGTGCGTTATTGGTCAGACGTAAATCCGCACGTTTTTCGAGAGGGTTATACTCAAACTCCAGAGAAGATCAACGTATGGGCTGGTATTTTTGGTGACCATATCATAGGTCCAATATTTATGGCAGAAAATTTAACTGTGCATCATGTATATAAATATGCTTCAAAATCACAGATCACAGATCACAGATTCAGATCCATCACAGTATTCAAGAAGTAGTTGGGGCAAACCCAAATGAATTAACCATTGATGTTACCTTTCAACAAGATGGTGCACCCCCTCACTACCACAGGCCTGTCCGAGAATGGCTTAACGAGAATTTTCCGGGACGGTAGATAGGCCGACGTGGCCCCAATGAATGGCCAGCTAGGTCACCTGAGATGACCCCTACGGACTTTTTTCTGTGGGAGGTACATAAAATCTAAGGTGTACGTCACGCAGCCACAGTCACTCCAGGAACTTATGAACCGAATAACAGATGTGTGTTACGGTATTACCCCGGAAACATTTAATAACGTTCGGAATGAATTCCACAACCGACTTTTTTTCTGTCAAGAATTGAACGGTGAACATTTTGAGCACTTGTTAAAATAGTTGCAATTGTTACTTGAAATTTTGTTGAAATAAAAGTAAAATATTTGAAGCAAATTTCAAACGCTTGTCAGTTTGAAACGGCTTGGCCGATTTTCACAAACAAAGAAGTGTTGGATAGAGAATAGGAAGACCTTCAAAACCAGGAGCCATGTGACCCACTTTTACATTTGAAAAAAAAAATTGATGGTGCCCTTTTGACACTTGGCCACGTGACCACAATCATTTTTATGCCACAAAGTAGTAAAAGTGGTACCTTTTCACATAAATTTTACCCGACCTCGATTGCTTGTTCCGTTCAAAAGTTAAGGGGGGAGGACTTTTTACGTCCTCTGAATATATTTTCAATGTTCTGAGTATGCGTGAACTTCATGCTCTCGCGCTAGGAATATACAGTAGAATACATTATAAAACCCGTAGAATCGACTGGTATGACCAGATTTAGATAATCGTGATCGTAAGTCGTGAATGGGAGAAAAAGTGAAAAAATCCAAATTTTTTTTATGGACACAAAAAGTAACACCAAGTTAACAAGGGGACTTCGAAATGTATACTTATCACATTCCAGGCGGTCAGACTAATAGGCGTTATAAGGCAAAAATTGCTTGAAATAGAACAATCTTGAACGCATCGATATATCATTTCATCATACCAGATATATCTATGAGAAAACACTAAAGTACTGATAATTTCGAAATGTTTCAGATATCGTTCAGTTATACATGTGTTCATGTGATATTGTTCAGTTGAGATTGGCAGTTCATATAAACGGATCTTTGTTGTCTTATCAAATCCAGGAAAAGCCGACGCCCTGAAACTTATTTACAACAAAGAATACTGAATGAAGTATGTGAGTTTTCAATTTCCTTTCTGAAAACACCAATAACACTACTAGTTTAGGCAAAAAAAATCTTCTAGTTTAATTTGGATAGGAATCGTTTTGTTAGTTGAAATGAATCAATCAATCACAAGCATCAAAATATTCAAAGATACTGAGCTTTCATTATGTTTCCATTGTTTTATATCATATATTTTCGATACCACCATATTCTGATAGAGTTCTGGCTCTCCTAGGTAACCATTGTAGATATCGTAAACTGTTTGTCTTGGCACGACTACCATACATTTTTACACCAGAGAGTAGCTTTGAGAAAAGGACATTCAAGACAGCAACTCGATAATAAACTCAAGATCTCGAAACTAAAATCATAATCTAGAGATCAAGTTGATTTCATTGAAAATATGAACAGGATGTTCATAAAATCAGATGTGGACATTCTTATTTTTCTTCGTGAATTTTCAATAAAAACTTAATTGTTAAAAATTAACTATCTGAGCGAGAATGCAAATTTTCACTTTCTTTCTAGTTGGGGTCTTTTCACAATATCTATTAGATGTAGCGTGGCTTTAGCCAGGAAAGTAGTTGCTTTCTGTTAGATATTACAAAAAAAATCTCCATTTTTATTGTAGGTTGATTTCATTAAAAAAAAAAAACAATTTTCAATTATCATTTGAGAATATTCCCTTTTTCCAACTACACCTTTTTCAGTTGTAATTCAAAAAGTGCAATGTGTATTTCAGGATCTATAATTTGTAATGAAGTACAAATTACATATTCTGAATTAGAATTAACAATTCTGAATAACAAGTCATATTTTCTGAATTACATTTTACTATTCTGAATTTCAAGTTACACTTTCTGAATTACTTTTGAAAAAGGTGTAGATATCAAAGTTATGATTGGCCCTCATACTGAGAAAGAATCAAATAATAAACTGACAAAAACTTCCAAATGAGCTTTTGTTTAAGGTCGCTTTGAAGGAAAAACTAAATCAAAAGCATCAGTTTGTTACATAATGAAATTGTATAATATAAGAGCTTGTCGCGAGAAGTACCTATATGTATTCATTATGAATTAAATTTGAAAGTACCTCTGTCAAGATTTATTCTCGCGACAACCTTTTTCTCTTTCTCATCATATCAATTTTTTTAATGTAAGAAAATTATGGGTTTGGTTCACTGCAAAGTAATTTTTTTTCTTTTTAGTGTATTTTAATGAAATTTTTTTAAAATTTTGTTCACCTTCATTGAATTTTGTTCCTCTTAGCATCACAATTTGGTTGTTTTTAATAGGACGGTCGGATGCCCAGTTTATCGACACTTACCACACCTTACTGGTTACATTACTGGTCAAGTTACGAAAATTATACGAAGTAGGGGGTCCAAGCCCTTCGACCAATAATTTTTTCATCGTAATTATCCATGTCCGTAATCTATCTAGCCTGTAGGGGGACAGGGTGGTAGAATTTGTTTGAAATTGAATTATTTGACCATCCTATATTTTTTAGCATTTTTACATATTTTTCATTACCAATATTTCTTTCCATCGTTACCTATTTTCCATATCCGAAATCGTTTGAACATTTTCCGAAATCGTTTAAACATTTTCCGAAATCCGACGTGTTTTCTATCTAGCCTCCAAAGAGAGACAGTGGGGTAAAATTATGAGAAATTAAATCATTTCATGGTCAAATATTTTTTCCCATATTTATTGGTTTTTCTCGATTCAAATTTCGCGTGTAAAATTTCAACTTCTCAGGATAAGAGAAAGAGGTTCTATTTCAGCTTGTAAGATTTGATCTAACTGAAATTGCAAGTTAAACAAAAGCTTTCAATTAGATAAACAAAAAATGGCTACTATTACATCGCTTACATCGCCTGATTCGCGAATTGGCTAGCATAGGAGAGTTTCGTTTTATGTATTTGCGTATTTCAGAATAATCATAAATAATTAATATTATTTATATTTTTGTTTTCAGATATCAACATTAGAAGATGGAAAAAGGTGAAAATGATCTCGAGGATACTTCTGGTAAGTAGTGAATAACTCAACAAACTGTTTCCTTGTTTGAGTACATTTGAAATCATCATCATCAGTATCTTGAAAATTTTCACAAATCGACAAAAAAATACGAACCAACAAATATATTGGTGGCCAAATTGTTTGATTAAGAAATTGATCGGTGAATACATATACAGGGTGATCCAACCATTAATGGACGCAATATTGCTGATGAACTGAAAGTTTTTTTTTATAATAAAATTTTAACTCCAAAAGCTTTCACAGATTATGAGTTCACAAAGTTAATAGGTATTTTCATTCAACAAACTTCATATTTGTTTTGAAAAGTTAGATGAATTATTGTATATCTGATGCATCAAACTGATGGAAAGGAATATTCCGTAGGGGATAGACCCCTCAAAAAAAAACAAATTAACAAAACAAAATTTACTTGTGATACAATTGGGTTTTGGTCATCAGTTGTTCAATTATTAACTGTTTTATATGATTATTATTATGTATTATTTTCAGGATTCAATTTTGAAATACGGATAAAAGAAATTTTGTTGAATTAGTTTTCAATCGACGTACTCCATGTATCCTGATTTCGATTTATTCAGACAGAGTTTTCAAAAAGGCAAAAGTACTTTTCCTTAAATTATTTCAACGAAACATCTTGTATAGTTTTATACGACTGAATTTGTTATTTTGTTGTTGAGTTGAGAAAATATTGGGAATAAATAAAATTTAAGAATATCAGAACGTCTATGAAAACAAAAGACTATTTTCTGACCCTTCACCGCTTATTTCAATAGGTGAACTTCAAGTATTGTTGTGGAGAAAAATCTATACAAAGCCGTTTTTTTCACTTTCAGTGCAGATGGATAAGGTTGCATATGTGACCGTGATTTTCAATTCTCAACGATTACATAAATAATCTATCGGTGAAATATAGAATTGAAACAGTCTATGAATTTAAAGAATCAAACCAACAATATTCAGTAACAAAAAACTGGAGAACCGAATTAAATAAGGAAGAACTTTGAAGAAATGAAAAAGAATCGAAAAAATAACTTTGTTAAATCAAAACATAACAATGACAAATTTGATTTTCACCAAAAACGAATTATGCCGGAACCCGAAATGTTTTTGAAGAACCGAAATTCGATGAACCGAACCTCACAATTTAAATTTGTAATACCATAAAATGAGATTTCACGAAAATGTGAAGACGGGAACTAAACTTTTTGTGAAATTGATAGAATATCGTAACAAAATATCGTAAGTCTGCAAAGCGTGATGTAGGAAGTCATGAGAATTGAAATTGTCCAATCAATACCTCACTAGACCTAAAATTGACATATTGAATAATATCAAATTTTACAAATGGAAAAACCGAAATGTACAGAACCGAAAACTATAAGAAAGTGAATGGCGAGTTGCTCCACTATCTCAGAGATGGCGCAGCGTGCGGTCAATATGAATAAATTTAGATGTCGGTATTGAATTCCTTCTTATTTCTTTGTCATCACCTAATATTGCCAAAATGGCAAGGCTCACATTAAATGTATTATCAGAATCATCAAAAAAAATACGAATCTTCAATTAAGTCTTGAAAGGAACATATATATGATGGATGATTCGTTATAAATTATTATTTTCATTGTAGATAATAGAGCAAGTTTTATAACGAGTTGATCGTTCTCTACAATACTGGTTTATTATTCTTTTTTCCCCTCCACGCTTTCTGCTAGAGTTCGATTTTGATCATTTAATATATAACACATTTCGGTTTCATGAATTTACGCTACAACATATTTATTATAGAATAAATTGTTGGTTCTACATTTTTTGCTAGGATTAAATGGTTTTGATAAAGTTTTGTTTCATTAGTTTTTGAATTTGACGGTTTTGTTAAGAACAGCTTAGGTTATTCAGTTTTTTGATTAGGTACTTGGTTTACTCATTTGAGTCACTTTCGTTTCTTAACAAATTCAGATCTATGAGAACCAGTTTTTACGGTTTTCGCGTATGATGCTTTATCGGTTCTCATAAATACATCAGATATTTTTTTTTTCGGATTATAAATCAGTTCTATACCTAAATTTCATTCTGCTATTTTTAAGTCTTACAAAAAGTTGTTCTGATAAATAATTGATCCTCCATTTTATTAGTTTTACATACTATGGCCTACCTTCTGAACAGTTTTTCATAATAACGCTTTTCGATATTGTTACAAATAATAGTACTTTACTTTTGTATCAAACTCATATTCTTTGATACAACTCGTATAGAACTCACAATCAGTACTTTTCCATTGAGGATCACTTTTTGCATAAAACGAAAGATAAAAAATTTACATATTTCGCCAACTCAAATGGGCACACTGTATATTTGGAAAACAAAAACTTGTGATCATTATTATATTGCTAAATAACAAATGATATTGTGTAAAGCATATCATGATGACCCTTTAATTGCATTTGAATTAATTGTAAGGAGAAATAACAAACTTTCTTTGGTTATTATCAGGTACCCATGAATGTATCTTCCAGATGACGAATTTGACGTGGAACCTGACACTGCCATAGAGGAAAGTATAATTCTTCAAAGACTGAAAGAGTTCTCCTCCTACCTAGTGGAAAACATTGAACTAAACCTGAACTTATTCCTCAAACTACTGGAAGAGAGAGACGTTCCTGCCAAACAAAATAGTCTTTATGTTACCGGCCTCAGTCTTGCTCTAAAAGCAATACCAAAAATCGGAACTGGAGCAAGTGGAGGCCTCAGCAGCGGAGAAAAATGGATTCTCAACAAAATAGATAAAAAAAGTTCTAGGATTCTAGCTGATATGGTATACTACTACAGTGACAACAAAGAAAATTTCAGAAAGATATTGATAGAATCAGCCGTCGATATTTTCTACTGCTTTGAAGATCAGTTTCGGAAGCTGACTTGCAAGGGGGGAGAGAAACGGGCAATGCAAAAATTGGCGAAGGACGCCGCTGATCGAATTTTTTTCCATTTCTTGAAGACGGAACAGAAAAGAGATGTAACTAGAGATGAAGTAACTAAAGGTAATGAAATACTGAAGTTTTTCCTAGTTTACTTTGTAATAACTGCAATCATTCTCCAACTGACACAGAAGATTTCGCTGCATTAGCCTTGTCTAAATCTATTTTCAGTTTCCTTAAACTCGTCGGTAGTAACCAGGGTGTTTGAGTTCATCAATCAGTAATTATTTCTTCTGTGAAAATCATATATCACCCGTAGGTCTATTCTAGTAGTAGGTTATTATCCAAAAAACAGTTTTGTTTATAGTGGTGATACCTAAAGAAAATATTCACTTCACCTATCCAAGAATAACATAAAAATAATAAGAAACAATTAATAAATCAAGTTTAATAATAATAATAACATCGATGATTCCCAAAAAACAACAATATGTTAAAACAAAAAATTATAAATTATGGATGAATGAAGACATTTAAGAAAATCATTATTGATTCTGATTTTGGAAATTGACGATTTTTTCATGTCATTCGGAAATGAATTATATACCACTATACCATCATGAAATATTGATTATTTTTCAAATGTGTTTCTGAACCTTATCAGAGGATTTAGCTTCGTGTACATGAATGAATAAAAAAGGGCTTTGCATTTTGTAACAAAAATAACAGGGCCGTAAGGTTCCTTGTAAACGAAACGTCTTAGTGGAAATCTGTAGACGTCATCTAAATAAGCTCAAAAAGTGGTGAAGAAAATGTACTTTTTATTTTTTGATATCTTTTGAAATAATGTCAGAAATGAATGAAAACAAATTTCAAAAAGTTTTTTCTTTTTCGAAATGTATCGAAATCCGAAAAAGATACCCCACTTCTGCGAACTCCATATAAATGGCCATTATGGACTAAGCAACTTTTCTCTAAATCAATCAACATTGCAACTCCAACCGTTTTCGAGATTCTAATGCTATCCCATCCTTATCTTGGACACACTGTTTAGGGTATATTCGTGGCATCAATTACAGACTGATACAGAAAAAGAATTTGAATTTGGCTCAACAATAATCTTTCAAGTCTTTATGTTGAAACAACTGTATTAATCCCATTTTCGATTCATAAAACCGAATATTCTCTTCATAATAGTCTCATGATAGATGGATGTGATAGAATCAAATGCCACTATCCTAATATAAAAAAACATCAATTATCCAATATCTTCTCATCATACTTTATCAGAATCTAAGATGGGATGAACATATTGCTTTTGTTACCAAAATGCCTAGCACAAAAAATATACTGTCTCTCTGGCTCTAATTTGCACCCTTCACACTGTAATCTGCAATAATTACTTTGTTCTGCAATTAGCCCAAGTCCACGCTGAGAATAGGTAAAATGTCACAACACAAGCATTAAGCATATGGTGGGTTATTTGTTTCTTTGGAATGGAATCATAACATTTTGGACAATTTCTATCATTCTACTATGTGGGCGAGTTCTGGCCTTATCGTCATTTAGAAAGACATTTTCAATCAAGTAGCGAGAGTGATATCACCGTGCTGTCATAAAAATTGTCAAAGGTAATAAGATAATTTTTTCTTTTCCACGAAAAGTTGTTTATTTGGCAAAAATATGAAAACAAACCGGAACACCCCTTTAATTTTTTTCAGTTTTTCGTAACCCTTTGAGTCCTCTCGGCCGCTGCGAATTGCATGCCATCAATTAGTAGTGTTTCAATTTGTTTGAAATTCCGTATATTACAACGGCAGGCAGTATAATATCGCGAAAATACACGAAAATTCTCCACAAAAAGAAAAGCGCTTTTCCTTACGAAGTGCACATGTGCGGCGGCCAGGAACCCGTCTATTTTTCATAATTTAGGGGTGATTATCAAGCCTCAAAAAGGCATGCATGTATGTTCCCAAGTCGATTCTATCACTAGATTTTGCTTTAAATCAAAATGTATACCTTGATTCGTGGGGTTTCTTGCATATTTGTTTGAAATATCGCCACTTGAAGTCTTATAGTAGTTATTGAATATTAAATATAACATAATAAACTCAATGACAATATATATTGAAAACAAATATTTCGTAAAACCGAAAAATACCTGTCTCTCCACAAAATTCCACAAAGTGGAATATACTGACGATTTAGAACACTGCCTATCCACCTCAAAAAACAAAACATAGAAATTTATCTGGGGGACATTAACATAAATTTATTGAATATCCACAGTAATGAAACGAATAACTACTTCAACATTCTAGGATCGAATGACTTTATCTCTTACATCAACAAACCAACCAGAGTAACTAAAGATATGAAATCAATTATTGATCATATTTTCATAAGAATAAATAATTGTTTAAAAAACAACGTATCAATTTCACCAATAATTTTTTGTACAGATATGACAGACCACTTTACCCCTTTTGTAAACTTGACTTTTTCCGAAACTGAAAGACAAAAACCATCTGATCAGAATAAATCCAGGCAAAATATCCATTATAAGAAATTGAACTCTTTACTTTCAACAGAAGCATGGGAAATTGTTTTGCTTGAAACGGACCCAGAGCAAAGCTGTGACATATTCATCGGTAAACTTGAAAATTACATTACTTTATCTACATCTGATCAGCTCTTGAAAAACAATAAATCAATCATCAAAATCAAACCGTGGATCACCTTAGGACTGGTAAACTCAATAAAGCATCGTGATAACCTGAGAAGGAAACTGCTACAGGAATATTCAACAGAGTTGGAATCAGAATATAAAAAATACAGAAACAAATTAAACTCCCTGTTGAAAAACACAAAAAACGATAACTTCAAAACGCAAATAAATCAAGTCAGCTCAAACTATAAAAAAATTTGGAATTTAATAAACAATATACAAGGTAAAGATCAAACTAAAAATATCGAAAACAATGACATCATACTAGAAAACAACATTATCGTTAATAATAATACAGAAAAATCAAACGATTTCAATAAATTCTTTGTTAATATAGGTAAAAATATGTGCCAAAAAATACCAAATACAAACTTATCCAAAAACTTTTTATCAGATATTAAAATTAATCAGTCAATATTTTTGCACCCTATAACAAACAACGAAATCATTACAATAATAGCAAATTTAAAGAACAATTCTGCACCAGGACCCGATAAAATTAACTCAAAAACACTGAAAACTATTCACACCAATATTTTAGTGCCGCTTGTTCACATCATTAATCAAATATTTTCGACGAGTACTATACCGTGGCAATGGAAAATCACCAATGTAACCCCAATCTTCAAAGCTGGAAAAAAATCTCATATTAATAATTATAGACCTATTTCTGTCATAAACACTCTAGCAAAAGTATTTGAACAATGTGTCAAAAAAAGACTGGTTGAATTTCTGGATAAACACCATATAATAACTGACAAACAATTCGGTTTTGTGAAAAATTCAAGCACCGAAAATGCCATCATGGATTTCCTCAAAAATACCGTGAATGCCATGGACAGGTCTACCAAATGCTTGGCCGTGTTTCTAGACCTGGCCAAGGCCTTCGATACAGTTGATCACGAACTATTGATTGAAAAATTACGTAACTATGGTATGCGAGGCAATACATTGGTAATGATGAAAAACTATCAATCAAATCGAATCCAGCGGGTGAAAATTGGGAACGAAATAAGTGAGGAACAAATTGTACAAACTGGTATACCACAAGGGACGGTTTTGGGACCGATACTTTTTCTCATCTACATCAACAGCATTACCAAAATCAACAATTTCATAGGTGATATAATATGCTATGCCGATGACACTGTTCTAATCTAAACGGGGCCATCATGGCAACAAATAAAAATACTGTAGAACCAAGCCTACAAAAAATATACATGTGGTTGAATATCAATAAGTTATCGCTTAATGTGGATAAGACAAAGTATCTGACCTTTTCACCCACCCTCCGTGATCAACCGAGAGATTTCATACTGAAAATGCATACATCACTCTGTAGTACTCAGAACTTGTGCCACTGCCAGATCATAGATCAAAATACATCTACTATATACCTTGGAGTGATTCTAGATCAACAGTTAAAATGGACGGAACATATTAGTTTTGTTACAAAATGTCTTCGGGTATTAATGCACACCTTTTATGAACTACGCGACATACTTTCAAAAAAAAATGTAATTATACTGTATACGTCACTAGCCGAATCTATAATAAAATATTGTAGTAAAACTGCACTAACTAATAATAATATTGTATTCCTGCTTGGGGTGCAACTTTCAAAACAGCCATCAGTCCATTGCAAACCGCTCAAAACATTCTATTGAGAATTATCTTAAAAAAAATAGACTTTTCTCCACAAAAGAGTTGTATGAAGAAACGAACATGTTCAATATTCACTCACTGTACACTTACCATTGCTTGATAAGAATGTTCCAGACACGAACAAATTTCACAAAGAAGCAAACGAGAGAAACTCGGTCAAAAATGAACCTGGATGTACAAACTGAATTTTTCAATAAAACAGTTACACAAAATTCTTTTATGTTCTATGGTCCAAAAATGTTCAACATTCTACCCAAAAATTTGAAAGATTCAAAATCCCTTAAAATATTCAAGAAAGAGGTAAAAAAGTACTTGAAACAGCACCCAGACAAATTTAAAATTTCTTGCTGAAATGTGCATTTTACCTGTTGTGTATAGTACATTAAACCTTCCATACCAATTAGCTCAAATGTGTTTCAAATTGTCCAATCTCTTTTGAACCTTAATCTTGGTTTCTAGAATTTTATTAAATTTTCTCATTCATTTATTATTGAAATATAACTCAACTCCGCTTGCTATACGAATGCCATTATTAAAGATATACACTTGTACAAATGTCTTGCTGATTTAGACATCATAACACAGGCCTAGCATGAGTCTACTTCAGCGAGGCATTTCAATTTCTGTCATTATATCCACTCGTCTATAGAGAAATCTATTTAGAGATTAACCTCACTAACAAATTTAAGAATGGTAACAATGATAATTACTGTATTCCATCTATACTGAATAAATCTGAATCTGAATCTGACATCAACCCTGTGGATTATAGGCGGGTTCACTCATTATAATGGATTATTAGCGGGTTTACTTATAATAATGTTGATGTATTGTTAAATTTTGTTCATGAGACCTATCAAACTGAATCAAAACGTTCAAAATATTGATATATTCCCTTCAATTTCACATGATTTCCGTTGAATAGTATTTTGTGTTGATTCAAATTCATTCAGATACAATAATTTACAAAATATCAAATGTGGATTATTTTGTGATATAATGAATGATTAAAGTGTGATGAACGTTATCTCATTGGTTTTATATATTAAACAATTATTGACATCACAATCAAGTATGAAAATATATATCGATGACGGATGAAATCAGTGTGAACATTTTTTCTATGTAATTTGAACTTATCATATCTATGTATTAGTGACCAAGTGACCAGAAATTGCCAATCAGACAAACATTTAACTGATAAGTGCCCAGGTAAATTATCACTATTGAACAATCGAGTCACCATGGTTATGACATAGTTTGACGTTTACTCAATTACATTTTCAAAATGCCAGTACTTTCGAGTAGATATGGAAATTCTATGAAAAAATTTTCTAACTGAATATCGCTCGGCTATTGATAATTTCTCAAAATTTGTCCTAACTTTTCTCAAGCGAGTTGCTTTAAGGTAACAGCCCGACGCCGAAGGCGGAGGGCTGTTACCAAGCAACTCGCTTTCGAAAGTATACGACAAATTATTTCGAAATTATCAATAGCCTTGGGATATTATAAGTGATTATTTTTTTCACATGTCAAAATCTGACATTTTGGTAGTTTCAGAATGCATTATTCTGGCCAATCATTTGGTATTATACTGATAAAACGCTTCCTCATCGATAATACCTTGTTTACATTGAAACGTCAAAATTCTCCTCTGAATGAAACCGATTCAGTGCCATCACCCAAGAGAATATTGAACATTTAACACAAAATTAAACTCCACAAAACACAATTAAATCCAATAAATGTATATGGAATCAGTTTGAAGCATTTTGCAGAATCAGAAACTACCAGCTACAAAACGATACCACTATTCAAGAGATTGCAAAAATTCTGGAAGACTGGGCAGCAAATATGAAAAAATGTAACGGCGAAGATTATAAAGAGTAAAAAATGAAGCAAAATCCTTTTAAATTGTTGAAAAAAATTAATCTTCCCAAATACAACTCATTCTTCAAGTTTTATCACATAATTTTTTATTTTCATCACTCAAACTTCTTTATTTGAGGCAAAAACATTCAAACAAACCGAATATAGATAAAATCACGAGTCCGTTAGGGCCAGCTACAACAGATCAGAATTCCATCTCTGAAATTTATGTGTACGTGGTCCTTTGTTGACAAAGCCCGCGTCGAGTGATATTAACGTAGTGGAGAGTGTTTTGTGTTTTTGAACTTTCAGTAACTTTTGTCATTGCAATCTTCGTAATGAAATTACCTTTAACTTCTCTATTGGCTATCAGATTGATAATAAGTTGATAAATATAGTGAGAAAAGTGATGAACCGTACATATTCACATACAATTGTTTCAGGTGTGATCTATGGCGAATCCAGAAGGAACAAAACTGGAATAAGACAAGGAAAAGAGGTACAGCAGGACGAAATTAAGTGGAAAACAAATAAATTGTACACAAAAGTAGGAATAGTACTTATAAATGAACAACTTTTCTTGAAAAACAAAAATACCCACGCGGAAAAATATGGATACAGACGCATTTTTCCTTGGGAAAACCCGGATGATATAAAAAAAACCTGGGAAGAAGGCAAACCCTCAGAACTGCCAAAATTCACCTTAGAAATGAAAGATGACTTGATTCAATCAATATCACAATACATTATGTCGAAAAATGTGTTTGAAGAAGCGAAATTGGAAAGAATGAATTTTAGCGAACAAGCTTCAAAAGACAGAACAGAGAAACACGAAGAAGTCCTCACAACACTGGCGGAACATTTCAAAGAAATGCTTGATGAGATGGAAATACAATTTCGTGAGATCGCTGAGAGAAACAATGTAGGCCATTCCCTGCTAGAAGAAATTGCTAAAAAACAAGATGAAGGAAACAACTCCCAAGTAGAAATTATCACAAAACTTGGAGAAATCCATATCGATGTAACAGAAACTAAACATGCACAAATAGCAACATCTCAAACCACTGAAGCTATAAAAAGTGAAGTGGTTATGATTAAAAATACTCAGGAAGAAATGGCTGGCGCAATGGTTAGGGCTGATCAAGTTCAGGAATTGGTTCAGACTCAAACGAAAGACGATATTAAAACTGGTCTCAAAGATGTCATTAGTGATGTTCTCAGAGAAAATGACCCCGGACCTAAGATACAAGCCGAAGTTGACCGAGTAGCGAGAAGATTGAAGAAAAATGTGCCTCGAGAACTGAAAAACGTTGAACGAGCATTCAGAAAGTTTTTCTGAGATATTTTAACGCGTGAGTGGAGCGAGCGAGAAAATATAAAAAATGAAAGAGGAAAGTTTTATTGTATTCAAAATGTAATAGAACTACGTAATGATAAATTTTTAATTAAACGTTTCGTGTCAACACGGCCACCATCAACAATTTTTTTCAAATCCGGCCCTGTCTATTTCATCACAAATATTGATAAAGCGATGAAATCACAATTCAGTGGTATATCACACTTGACATTTTTTTCTGAAATAACAATTCTATTCGTAAAAAACCGAAAACAGCATTTTCAGTTTTCCCTGTATAAGTTGGGAAGAGCGAGAATCCCCGTAAATTTTCCATGTCCAATTTACTGCTCACTACAATAGTTACCTTATTTCCCATTGAATCGTCTTTGTATCTATCACGGTTTAGAATATAGCAATGTTACCACATGATAAAATAAACGGCCTGTATAAATATAATATGTATTGGAGCAATGTACTTTGGGTTGCATATAAGTAATTCGTTGATTAATAGAAAATCATTAATTAACAGGGGTCATTAATAAACGATTTTGAGTGCGTTAAAATACATCGTAAATAAACGTTCGGCGGAAAGAGATATTGATGATGCAAGTGTGAAAAGTGTATAATAAATTCGAACGAAGTTCAAAAATTTTTGCCGAAAAGTATCAATTGAATGGAACGAATAAAATCCTACATTTAGTCGGTCGTAGCACCATCCGTACGTAAAGTCAAGAAAATACTTCTTGGGAAGCGGTCTCCAGGAAGAGTTAATGCAATAAACTCAGAGTTAGAATTTTCTTGTCGGGGAGCATCAATAAAATGGAACGACTAATATCATCAACGTCGAAGTACCCTTCTCTCCACAACTATTCACAGTGGAAGAATGAGGCAAACATCCGACAGAACACAATTACTTTCCTGCCGGTGATCATCCACAGCCAAATGAAGAATAATCTACTGTTCAATTACAAAGAAGCAATTGCTATTAGGTCTTCTTGAAAGAACGTTGCACCAATATCTGCCAGATGTAGTTCTATGTCTGTCGTGATATTAGCCAAGGAAGTAGTTGTTTTCTGTCAGATGTTTGCCTCATTTTTCTACCTTGTGGAAACGTGTGGAGAGTAAGGGTACTTCGACATTGTCGATTCAAGTCGTTTTATGAAAACTATATGTTTAAAACACGGATGTGAATGTTTGCAGAACAAGCGTAGCGAGTAGTAAGTTCTGCAATTCACACCAGTATTTCAAACACACTTTTCACTAGTGTATCATATATAAGTTTTCAATTCGGACGTATTGTTTAAAAAAGAATGCAACATTTGAAAGTATCTGGTATACAGTGTGTCCAAGATAAGGATGGGATAGCATTAGGATCTCGGAAATGGTTGAAGTTACAATGTTGGCTAAAACAAAGAAAAGTTGAACAATCCATTTCATATGGAGTTTGCAGAAGTGGGGTATCTTTATCGTATTTCAAGATATTTTTAATAAAGTAAAATTTTCTAAATTTGTTTATAATAATTTCTTACGTTATTTAAAAAAAAAATCAAAAAACAAAATTTTCTTTTTATTGCCACTCTTCCAGCTCAACAAATTTTTACTACGACGTTTCGTTTCTTGGAAATTTTCATCAAAATACGGCCCTGTTATTTTTATTACAACATTCAAAGCCACTTTTATAGATGTTTAAATATGTTTTCAGCTCATTTTGGAAATTATTTGAAATCATTTAGGAAAAACCTCCGATTACGACTCTGAATGCTTTAAATATATTAATTTGAGAATAATTGAAAGTCAATAGCAACAACCTGTGTTCATCATTATTCCTTTAATAATAATTAAATACCTTAATTATCGAAACAGGTATTTAAGTTAAGAATACAATTAAAATTAATTAATTGTTTTGTTTGTTTACCATAGTGTCATATACAATACAAAAGTTAACATCATACGTTTTCTTTTAATTTGTTAAAAAATAGATTCAAATTATACTTTTGAGGAAAAGTTCGACATGTTGAAGTGCCATTCCAATAATCGGGAAGCCGAGCAAATGTAATTACATAATTGTCAGGAATGACTACAGCCACGTAAAAATATATGGAAGAATTGTATTTTACTAGAGTACGGCTCATTTAAAAAATCAGTTGTCAATGAAAATCATGCAATGAGGAAACTCAAAATAATGTGCTCCTGGCTGTAACGGAAGACCCTACATCAAATTTCATTTCGCATAAAAACAAATATCATCCGTACAAATTTCGGATCTGCCAAGGTCTAAGGCCGGGAACTGACGTAAGGTAAAGGACATTTTGTGAGTGATACACCAGAAAATGTCAAGAGAATGAACATTTTGTCAATGAAATATTATGGTTTAATGAAAGTATGGTAACCAACAACGGAATCTGCAACAGTCGAAATAATACGCATTTCTGGTCTAGAGAGACTTGTACAAAATTACTAAGCACCGTTTTGGTTTCAATATGTGGGTGAGAATTTTGGGATCAAGGATAATTGGGCCATTATTTTACTATGGATCACTTACTTCCAAGCGGTATCAAAATTTACTTCTGGACGATTTGGAAGAATGGCTTGACAATGACCTTCCGCTAGCAGTAGTCAGTAGCATTTGGTTCCAACAAGATGAGGCCCCCGCTCATAATTCAAGGATTGTTCGAGAATATAATATCAAACAGATTTTCTGACAAATGGATAGGTAAACATTCAGTAGATGCCTGGCTTCCACGATCGCCAGATCTGACACCTCCTGACTTTTATATCTGAGGAACATCAAAGACTATGTGTATCAATGGAAGAAGAATTACGTCAACTGGTTTTAGAATTATCTCTAACAATTACATGAGATGTATGTACTAAGCAATGTTTTGGGTACATGCCACAGTAAGATGATGTTACCTGTGTTTGGAAAATAATGATCACTTATTCGAACATATTTTGTTATTGAGAGAGAGCCGTAATTTGAACAACTATAAATGATGACGTATTTCAGAATAAGAAATGGATTTGCATTCTGTAATAAAAACGGGACCGCATATCAAAAAATAAGTTGATGAAGGTTCCCAGGGAACAAAACGTCATGTTGAGATCAAAAAGGGGCAATAAAAATGTATTTTTTATTTTTTTATATCTTTTAAAATTACGTCAGACGTCAGATATGAATCAAAACAAATTTTGAAAATTTCACCTCATTTAAAATATCTCGAAATCCGAAAAAGAGTTCCGACTTCTGCAAACTCCATATATGAAAGGCCTTTGGATTGTGCAACTTTGTAACTCCAACCGTTTCTCAGATCCTAATGCTATTCCATCCTTATTTTGACACACTGTATATCATTCTACTTCTGTATGGTATAAACGTTACTAGGGCAGTTACGCAGGTTGCTATGGTTTGTTTACAATCAAATATTGTTCTTCGTGGTGATTCAAATCTCACAAAGGAAACAAGATAAAGAAACTTTTGACCAAAATATATTATAACAAAGAAATTATAATTCTGATTCTGAAGCATCCGATATAGGAGGAGGTAAATTAACGATTAGGTAATGGCCTTCAACCAGAAAATTCCCAAGTATATATACGAAGCTGATTACTTTAAATATCAATCATTTTGATATTTGATTACTTTCCATACTGGTGTTTCAAACTGACATTTTTCACATTGAAATGACAACTGAAAAGTAGGACATTTTAATTTTCAGTGTCAAAATAGCTATTTATGGTAGGTAAACAGTTACGAAAGGCTACAGTTCGATTATTGTATCTTTACCCATGTGTCATCAATTTATGATCGAAGAAATCACACATCCTTTATCGAACATCTCTTTCTAACAACCGCTATGAGCGATTCAAAATTCGTTTACATTTGTCTGCTAAGCTAAGAATTATGGTATTGTGATGATGCACGGGTAAAGATATAATAATCGAACTGTACATTTTGTGTAACGAGAGGTTTATTTAAAGAAAGGATTATAGAAAAATGTACTATACCCTTCCAGCACTAGAAAACTAAACTAATCGTAAATGGTAATTAGCCATTCTCGTCACATACACAACTATATTTTTAGTGCCATCAGCGCCATCTGTGAGTCAGTAGAAACGGTAACCTTAGGATCGAAAATCCCTCCGACTAAAAGAGTGAGTTATCTACAACAAGCCAGAGGGGAGTGCCGGTTTCGTACAATGAGATGTCACTTGCATCTGTAATCCGTGGTAATTTTCCAATATTTTTTTATAGTTCAGAATTCTAGGACTTTCATAAATGAGTTAGTTCTTCTAATGATTGAAAATCATTTCTATCTTCAGCTTATAGAACTGGCGCTATGCACGTATTACGTGATTCACTGTTAATAAACAGATAGGTAGATAGATACAATTCATATCACGATTTGAAAAAGTTCTGTATGTCGATATAAAATTTTAATTCCTTGTCAGGATTATTAGGATAATAAAAAAACGGAATTTCATTCCAAGACCATCAACTTCTATTTTTTAATATCTACATATCTACAGAAGAGTCAACATCGACGGATGTGGTCCGTTGCTTCTAGGTAATCAATACTATAGTTCCACATTTTCTCAGGAAACAATGAGAAGTAACTGTGAATTACCATGGAAGTAACAGCGACATCAAGTACGCATGATAGATATTGAAACTACCCCAAAAAAAATTATGCGTATTAGCTTCAGAGTCAATAAATGCATGCCAACTTCCATCCGTTTTTGCATATCCATATCCACATTTAGTGTTTTCAGGTGGGGTTTCTTTGAGACCTCTCAGCTCTTAGTTTCATTCCATTCGATACCACCCATTAAGAATAGTCTGGTATTTCATTACCCTTATCTACTATTTCTCCTGCGAATATTATCTGACCCTTCCCTGCGATTTGCCATTATTTCAATAGATATTTGGCGCGAATAAACTAGCAGCCATATTTTACACGTAACAGTGAATTTTCATTACAGTGGTGTTGGAAGTCGGATTTTTAAATAAATAAGTGTTCGCGTAGTGGACAGTCTCTGTGTTACAGATAAAACCTGATACATTATTGTCTGAAATAGACTGCTATATATCTCGGTCAAAGACACTAAAGGATTACATGTTTTCGAAAAAAATGCGCCTGGTCGGTTTGAAGGTCCCGGCGGAAAAGAAGCAAGAGTACTCCAGAAAATACTCAAAGGACTGATTCGAGAATGAGAAGATCTCGAAAACTTTTTACTTGAATTTTCTGGATACGATTCAAGTTCGATAATAAATTTACTCGACGAAAGTACCTAATCCTTGACAGACAAACTCCAATAAAATTCGGTTTGTTTGAAAGAAGAACTTCTGGAAAATTTGAATGTTTTGAAAAAAGAACTACAAATGCCAGGAGCCTGGAAGAGAAGCTTCTAGAAAATTTGAAAAGTTTGAGAAAAGAGCTTCTAGAAAATTCTAAGTTTCTGGAAGACAAATCCCTAGAAAACTCACCAGGAGGCTTAAAATGAACTTTGTAGTGTGGCAAAACGATAAGAAGAAAGAATGGGTACCTATTGTCAAGACAGACATGGAGGAAACCAAAGGCGAAATGAAGCGGCAATCAGCACAATAAAGAAAACAATCAGAGAAATGAAAATTGATATTACGCACACCACAGAAACCGGTAACAAAAATCCAATGCTGAACCTGAGTTCGAACTGGGATGAAGTTTAAAAGGACATACAAGAGATTCATTGAAGCCGCCACAGTTCCACGGAAGAAGTCCATAGACCAATGAGCGCCGATAATTTGAACCTTAGGCTAAAGCAAACGGATGGAATGCAGAGGAAAGAGCTGTAGCATTGGCACTGGCATTACGTAGCGAAGCAACAAATATTTTACAAATCCTCACCGCCTAAGAACAGGATGATTATGAACAGCTGACTGAACATCTATAACTACGGTATGGCCAGACTCGCCTTGAACAGCTGAAAAACCGCTTCCAGAAATCAAACGAATCCTTACAAGAATTTGAAGCAGACATTGCACGCTCGGTTCGCCTTGCATACCCAGACACGCCAGAAAATATAATGGAGTGATTGGTGGTTCAGGCATTCTTGGATGGACTTCCTGAGGAAGAAACCAGGCAATCATTGACACATCTCGTAGACGCATTAGGATTTGAGTCCTGATGATCGGGAAAGATTCATAGGAGCCGACTCATATTGAGTCTTATCATAAGAGAAGTGATAAAAGAAATGTTGCCCGAGATGAACTGGTGCTTCATGGAAGAAGTGAAGAAATTACTAGATGTAAGTTAGTTTACCTGAGAGGTCTGAAACCAATCTGGTGGCTCGCCTGGATAGGGGCGCGAGCAATGGAAACGAGATAATGTTCGAAACTAAGCTCCGTGATGAGAAAATTGGACGAGGAATTGCATTAGGAAAGACCTTGATACGTGTTGATAAATTTGGAACAGTAATGCATATCAATTATAACATTGTGATAAAAAAAAGAAAATTTTGGGCGCACTGTCGTTAATTTCCTCTGAGATTAGTGGAGTGCGCGGAAAGAATTAATCAAGAAGTACCAAGGAATCTTCCATACCCGACAAGGAAAAGGGAGTTGAACGAAGTCGTTCAGCTCAAAATAGATATTGGAAATGCCCGAGTGATCGGACAGTCAACTAGACAACTCTTCTAGCCAAGGAGGATGATCCTTACAAAATATAATAATATAATAACATCTGACATCTGGCAGATCAACTCTGCCGTGTATGACGCCGCTCAGGCCCTGTCCCAAACGGAGAGAAGGGATACCAACCCTCTGATTGGGAGGCATGAGCGACGCATTCACAAGATGGAAGCTAAGATCAGGTCAGCGAGACTACACGCGTCTCGTATCCAGTGTGTGGCGGACTACGTGGCGGCCAATAGGCCCTTCACGCCCGCAGTGCGGCGAATTGCCGCAAGTTTAAGACGAGCTCACCACACACTAAATCAAGGCGTGCTGTTAACCATCAAACAGCACTGTCTTGATAGGATACGAATGCTGGTGGCTGCAAAAAAGTCACTAGTGAGGCGGGCGAGAAGCATCGCGGAAAACATGAAGTTCCGCGATAAACCTTCTCGCCTATTCCAAGAGCCTCCACGTGTTGTGGAAAACCCGCCGGCGGCTGATCGGGTAGAAACCTTCTGGAAGGGTATTTACGAGTTTCCGCAACCACTCAACGTAGATACTCCAGCCCTAGCGCAGTTCGAAGCTTTCTGCAGGAGGCTTCGTCAGCCTGAGCTCAATGAACTGCGCAATCCGATAACCCCGGAAGAAGTTCGACGGGCCCTCAAAGGCTCGAAGAATTTTGCTGCTCCAGGTCCTGATGGCCTGAATAACTATTGGTGGAAAAAATTACCAAGTACCCACCACCATCTAGCAAGAGTTTTCAACTCGTGGCTAGATGGGGAGCAGCAGATTCCGGATTGGTTTGTCGAGGGGCGAACCGTGCTAATCCCCAAAAACGGAGATTTATCTGATCCGAAGAACTACAGACCGATAACATGCTTGAACGCATGTTATAAGATGTTTGCACGCATCTTGTACATGCGAATACTCTCCGCAGTTGAGCCGGTGTATGAACGGATATATGAGCAAAGAAGGTCAAAAAAGGGAGTCGCTGGCTGCAAGGAGAACCTGCTGATCGACAGATGCATCACGCAGGACTCCGTGCAGTATAAGCGTAACCTTTCAATGGCCTGGATTGATTATCGCAAGGCATTTGATACAATATCGCATGAACTCATCATGCATTTGCTCAGATGCCATGCGGTACCCGATCAAATAGTGAGATGCATTGAACAGCTGATGCCGCTCTGGAGGACTCGATTTACCATAACATCTGGTCAAGTCAGAGTCCAAACAGAGCAGGTTATCTTTAGAAGAGGCGTGTTTCAGGGAGACTCCCTCAGCCCTCTTCTCTTCTGCATCTCACTACTGCCATTGTCCGTTGCACTACGGGAAACCCGCGGATACAACTGCGGCACCCCCAGCAACCGGAGGCATAAGGTCACCCATCTGTTTTACAGGGATGACCTTAAACTTTATGCCTCCGGAGAAAAGGACCTTCACCAGTCCTTAAGGGTGGTGCAAGAGTACACGCATGCTGTCGGAATGGAGTTTGGGATAGACAAATGTGCCACGGTTCATCTCAAAAGAGGACGATGCGAGGAATACGGAGAGGACGTTCAGCTCGAAGACGGAAGCATCCTACATCATCTGGATGCCGGAGAGACGTATACCTACCTAGGGGTGGAACAACGCCACACCCAAGAGGTAGCTACTGTCAAAAGCTCTCTCCGCGGCAAGTATCAGCACAAACTCCGACAGATCTGGTCTTCAGAACTGTCGGGGAAGAACAAAGTTGCTGCAACTAATATGCTTGCCGTTCCGATTCTACTTTACTCCTTTGGAGTAATGAAATGGACTCAGGAAGAGCTGCGACAACTCGACGTAAAAACTCGCAAAATTATGCATCTTCATAGAAGCTTGCATCCTAAATCGTCTGTTCCACGGTTATACTTCCCCAGACAACGGGGAGGCCGTGGACTTTTGAGTTTGGAGTGTCTACATAACAGAATGGTACTGGATGGAGCCTGTAAAGTCATCAGGAGTTCACATCCCCTTCTCTGCTTGGTATGTGATCATGAAAAGGCAGGGATTGGAGCATTTCTTTTCAAGGCAGCAACCCGTGCAGCCGATGAACTCGATCTCGTATTCGACACTGAACGGACAAACCCAAACTCTATCACCGAGTTGAAACCCGTTCAGCAAAAAGCCCACGTAAAAGCTGCGGAGTGTGAGAGGCTCCTGCAGCTACATAAGGATAAGCCGATGCATGGGGTCTTCTTCAAGAACATTGAAGACCTAGGCTTATCCAGAGACCTGACCTTCTCGTTTCTCAGGTCAAGTGGGCTGAAGTCGGAGACCGAGGGATTCATAACAGCCTGCCAGGATGGTGTCTTCAACACTCTCGTCTACCGGTCTCAGCCTATATCCACAGACATAACGCGGCCCTACGAGTGTTGTACTACCATCTACGACACTCGTACGATGTAGACGAGACACCAGTGTTGCCTTATGCTCCGGGGGATATTGAGTCTGTGGTGGTGAATGAGAAGTGCCGAATCTATTGGAACTATTCATTCCCCACCCTCAGGCAAATACAAGCCAATAAGCCTGATGTAGTACTCCTCGACCATCAAAGTAGGACGATTTTCGTCATTGAGTTTTCAGCTCCTGGCGAAACGAACATCGTCCGAAAAGAGGAGGTAAAACGGATTAAATATCGAGATCTTCTCTTTGAACTCCGCAGGCTTTACCCAAACCATTCTGTCAAGATGGTGGTTCTGATAATAGGGGTCCTTGGTGGAATGATGGACACACTGCTCTCAAACCTAAAAATCATACCGGCTTGCCGTGACATGGCAGAAATCCTAGCCGGGCGAATGCAGAAGGCCATAATTCTTGGTTCACTCCGCCTACTCAGGGCACATGATTCTCGGACACAGTAATCACTTACCCCATGGACGTGGGGAGTGTTTACTGGGGTTAATGACACGCCAGCGCGCCCTCCGGAAGTGTCGGAGCTCCGGAGACAGGGCCTGACTGGGTAATTCCAAACGGAAAAAATATAATAATAATAATAATAATAATAATAATAATAATAATAATAATCAGGCAGGGAGGGCCAACTACCATCCAAGGCCTTGGTGAGTTGCGACACCACTTTAGGCTAACCCCCCAGTATACCCTAATACTCGGTTCCAAATGAACGAGGAAGAGGCCCCCACAACCGACCCCTTCGGATGAGGGGTCATAGGCAAGGTGGTGGGGCCCAAAACGATGGATTGCCACATGACGATGACCGCAACGACAAAGGACGTTTTGAAGGGACGGTCTTCTGCATTGCTATGAGGGATTATGTATCTCATCTTCGGGCACGAGGCTATGTCAGAGCTCTTCCTCAGCCGGTTGACGAAGTGGCAGAAGTGGCAGATATGCCACGTGTCGATCTGGCTGTAGAGAACGCACGCAACATTCTACCTACGGAAGGCATCAGAACCCGCAGGGCGCTTCATCACACCAAGCCCCTGAAGCCACAACAACTGGCACGGGTGGATGCGATGTCCTTTCAGAAGAGGCTGACATCTGGCAGATCAACTCTGCCGTGTATGACGCCGCTCAGGCCCTGTCCCAAGCGGAGAGGAGGGATACTACCCCTCTGATTGGGAGGCATGAGCGACGCATTCACAAGATGGAAGCTAAGATCAAGTTGCCGAGACAACACGCGTCTCGTATCCAGTGTGTGGCGGACTACGTGGCGGCCAACAGGTCCTTCACTTCCGCAGTGCGGAAAATTGCCGCAAATCAACGACGAGATCACCACACACTAAATCAGGGCGTGCTGTTGTCCATCAACCGTAAAACGTACTTGCAACGCCTGGGCTAATGAGTGTTTTTGTGGATCCGGTATCAATCATGAATTTTGTTTTGGTTTCTGGTATAATAATATATGGAAGTTTGGAAAACGTTGTTGCATTGATAATTACTACGTTGTCTGATTGTTCGATAGGGTAATCTGAAAATTTTGATCTTCATGCGATTCGTTTTCATATTCATTTTGGGGTTGTGTTGTTTCGATTGAATATCCTAGATAGTAGCTTTCTTCGATCTGATCGGTTGGATAATATTGATCGTATTGATAATCTTGATATTCCGCTGATTGGTCTCCATCTTCTTGCTAGAATAGTTCTTCTGCTATGAAATTGGGTTTAGGTTTCGGCTATCTTAGAGATACCAACAATTATAATGACAGTAATAAAACATTAACAACAGCAAAACAATAATAATGATGATAATAATGATATGTAATAATTATAGTAACAATATATTGATACAATAATGATAATAATAATAATAGCAGAAATGAAATAACAACACAACAAAAACGATGATAATGACATAAGCAATAATATTTGATAATAATTATATTAACAGTAACGATTAAAATAATCAGTGTATAATAACGAGGTATCCGTAGCAGAGTTATACTACCAAGCAAACATTTTGCAATAAGTCAAAGTCAGTTATTCCTTTCGCCATCTTTATCTCTCTCATCCGGCAGTACTGTCCATTCCTCATCGATTTTTTTCAAGTGAACCACATTTCTTCGAAGATTTTGTCTGGTTTCATCATTTCTGACTTGGACATGTCCCCCATTTTTGTTAATAATAGTATGGGGAGCCGCCATATAATTTGGGGAAATTTTATTTTCTCTCTGCATATCTTTTATGTAGACTTTATCTCCTTCTTGAAAACAGTCATATTGGGCTCTCCGTTTGTTGTCACTATATTCTTTACCTTTTTCTTTCTCAATTTTATCTCGATGTCTTTCTTCGCTATCTTTCATGTGTTCGAGGTCTAGAAGACTTGGAATTTTATCGCGAAACTGTCGACCGAAGAAAACTTCTCCTGGAGTTTTACCCGTCACAGTGTGTGGAGTGCTATTGTACATCACCAGATAATCTAGGAGTTCCTTTTTCCAATCCTGTTTCAGCGATTGATTCTTTTCAAAATATCTCTGTTCTGTCTTTCAACTTCACCGTTTTGTTGGGGCCAATAAGGTATGCTGTGGTGGAGAGTTATTCCTCGTTGATGGCAGAATTTATGTAGTTCTTGGCTTGAGAGTTGTTTGCCGTAGTCGGCTGTTATCGATGACGGATAGCCAATTCTTGTGAAGATCTCCTGAAGTAAATCGACTGTTTTTCGGGCAGTTGTATCCTTAGTAATTTTGATCTCTTTATAGCGGCTGTAATAATCTATTACTACTAGTATAAAGTCTTTGCTAGGTAGAGGGCCAAGATAATCGATGGCTATATCTACCCATGGTTTAGATGGCAATGCACGTCGCTTCATGGTGTTCGGTGCTGTTGGTGTCGATACTAAATTGCACCCTTTAGATGACTTTACTAGTTTTTCAGCATCGCTGTCTATTTTGGGCCACCAAACCTTCGTTCGTAGCCTGCCTTTCATTGCCGAAATTCCCGGGTGTCCTTCATGTGCCGCCAATTAGACGTCGTTCATTAATTTTGTTGGTATCACAAGTTTCTTAGAAGTATACCATCATGGAAACAAAGTTCTGATTGGAAAATTTTATACATCTTGATTGATTGATCCCAGTCATCTTCAGTTAATCCTTTTTTTACTTTACCTATTTCCTCATCTATTTCTGAATGGTGTTTGATGTCATTCAAGGAAATTGCTATAGAGAATATTCTATTAACTGACTAACGCTTTCTTCGTCAAAAGATTTAGATGGAGGAGCTGTGACACAAAGTCTTGATAATGGGTCAGCTATGTTCGATTTTCCTGGCTTATAAACTATTTTATAATTGTAGGACACTGGAGCCTAAGTACCCATCTTTCGATACGTATATTGGGTTTTGATCGGGGTCCAAAAATTACTTCAAGGGGTTTATGATCCGTTAGTTCAAACTCTGGCTTACCATACAGATATGCCTTGAAATGTTCGACGGACCAGACTAGGGCCAGTGCTTCCATTTCTGTCTGGCAGTATCTGCTCTCACAATTTGTCAAACTTTTATTGCCATATCCAATAATTCGAGGTTGATCCTTGTTGTTAAATTGTATGAGAATACTTCCTAATGCTACTGGGCTAGCGCAAGTACCTGTTTTCTGTCGTACCCCAGAGATTTGATTTGTGTTAAACACTTTTTGATTGATTGATTTTGAATGTCAACTGATTTTTTCTCAGATTGACAGTGTTCGTGCTTAAGCCTGTAATCTTCCGAACCCGTTGGCCCAGATTTGTGACATTCAGACTTTTGATGGTTCGTCCAAACATGCTCCGCTATCCCCGACTTTGATGTGTCCCCTCGTTGGGTGCTTGAGGTACCTAGGCACTTAATGACACAATTATAAATAAATCATATTCCGGGTTTATGTCACTGTTCATACACTTGAAAACGGTAATAGACTTTTAATTGCCGAAACGTGAATCAAAATACATACAGAGAATTTATTTTCTTTGTTTTTCTTTAGACAATGGAAGCCCTGAACAATTCTGCACAAAAATGTGTTTGATTCGATAAAACATAATTATTATGAGCAATCAAGTTGCCTTGAAACTTTGTTGAAATACTATTTGTCAAATATTCTCAAGTATATCATGGCAATGTCATAAATTATTGTAACTGTCAACTACTGTTCGAATATTTTTCGAAATGCCATTTACCCATCAAATGATATGTTAGAATCCTACTTGGTTTGACAGAAAAATAGCGTAAGAGCACTCCAACAAACACTACAGCAATTCGTTCCCCGATCGTGAATTTTTTGCTGTTCTTCATCGTCGATTCAGGAACAATGAAAATGTTTTTGAGAAGAGGAGAACTAAACGAATTCTGAAGAAACTAACATTTACTCGATATTTTATAGTGCTTTATCAAATCCGTTTGTTATGAATGTTTCCTATTGATAAAATCGTCTTATTTTCACCTTTACGAAAAGAAGTCAAATTAGATTTGTTGTTGAGAATGTTATTACGAAACGAAATGCATGAAAAAATATAGGGTGTTCCATTGAAATAAATACCATTTTATGAAATATTCTGAAAACGCGACTGTCAATTTTTTTTTGTTTTTGGCATCGAGAAGGCCATTGAAAATGCTACTAGTTTGCCCATTTAACCGAATTCGTAGCATCAATAATAAGGGAGTTGGCAATGGTGCCGACTTAATTTGGAACACCCTGAATGCATCAGCACCTCTATCTTGGCTTATCTTCTCCCGAGAGTGATCGGAAGGGTCAAGCGGGGGACAGCAGGAGTGCTTCACAGCATCCCATTATCCATTTTTGGCCCGGACGCTGTGCACAGCTGCAAGATGATACCAAGGATCCTCGCGAGAAGGCGCTGGTTACGACTTCCACGGATGTTTGTGGTCTCAAATCAATCGAAATGACGCTAATGACAGAGGCAACTGCCGTACCCACGCCTCCTGCTCAATGCGTGGTTTGGATGGAACATTCTATTGGACGATCTTTCCTGGCTACTTACTTTCTGGGGTTTTCGAAAAAGGCTATGAGCAAAAAACCGACTGTGCGTTTTTAACATAAAACTTCGATTCCCTAAATAACCGGTTTTCTCAGAGCTCCTGGAAAAATCCCGCAACGGTAAATGACCCCGGCGCCGTGTATGCGGGGTTGATTGTTCGAAGACCCTAAGCCTCTTTAGGTCTCTGGTTAGCGGACTCTTGAGGTGAAAAATATGTATTGTAACGAATTCGAGACCAGCCTCAAAACCGGCCCTGATCATCTAATTAATCATGCACCCCAAATAAACATTCCTCCGCCCACAAATACATGAATCGCGCCTAGAAGAAACGCGAACTTGCTGAGGAACGCAATCGAAGTTCGAGAGACATCAAAACAAGTGTTTTACACTTATTGAGACCTTTGGTATTTATTTCACATTAGTGTACATTGCTGAATTGTTTTTCTTGTTTCTTTTTCTCTCGTGAATAAATATCTTTATTATTATTATTATTATTATAAGAAGTCGACGTGTAGTACCGATTGATCGATTGCGGGTATATAAGGCACTCGACGGGAGATGGCTGGGAGATAGTCACAGAGATATAGTTCCAGAGTTCGCAGATAGTGAGTGACTGTGATATAAATTATTGTTTGAGACGTGTGTAAATAAATTAACAAAATTAGTTTAGTGCATTTTTACTACAGTATAAAACTTAAAAGATATTTGTTTTATAAATGTCGGGATGGAGACGACACCCGCAAGTGCTCGCAACGCATCCAAACAGATGTACCTACCACTCTTAGTGATTATACGGAGTACTTTGTTCTGCATCCTGTCAAGTCTTTTAAAAATTAAGAAGTCATTCAATAATAGTCTTCCAACTACGCGTCGAGTTCCTTAATCTCGTTATGTATGCTTCAAGGGCTCACGTTTACACTTGTATCGTAATATTAAACAACGCCGGTTTGATGACAATCCCCTGCTGCCCTTCATCATTACTCACTCACTTTTTTTTTCCAAACGATAAATGTGAAATGCATAAACAAAAACCTACTGGGATATCACTTTGATTTCAGTTTGAAAGGATTGCCCAGCCCAACTCTAATCTCGTTCACAAATCTATCCAACTACAAAATTACTACCAAATTGAATAACAAATAGTCGGGCTCGGATTAATTCGATTCTGTCGTTACCCGTTCAGACCTTATTCTCATCATCGCATTTCACATTCAACTAGTTTCGTATGGAAGGGATGCTGAATAGGTCCAGATGCACTGGATGCCCATTTCAAATTAGGGCCGTTCATGAAACTTATACAGGGTGTGTTCATTTCTATTTGTTGGCATCTCACCTAAAGTTTACATTTTTTATTTTCACCACTCCTGTTTTTCAACTGTATGTGTCTGAGAACGTTGAACAGTGAACTATGTAAGTTATTTGGTGATTTGAAAAGTGGATAAATGAAATTTATGAAATGAGATCCATCACACAGTTTTACCATATGCCTAGATCTCAAGTAATGAATTTGCATTCTCTGTATATCTTTTCAAGTACCTTCTCAGACATTGTAGATTGTAGAGGAGTCTTGCAGGCTGTGCAACCTCATAATTCCTTCGACCTGCAAGGTTTTTTGTTCGTGACACTTTATCTATTCAAGAAACGAGATTCTGAGATTTTGTGCGAATTTTTTCAGTTTCGTGGTAGCTGAGTTCCTGATGTCGGAGGGCGTAAAGAATATCCCTTCCAGGAATTTGAGCGCTGGGCATTCGCAAAGCAGATGTTCTGCAGTTTCCGCGAAGTTCTCGCAGTAGCGGCAACTATCACTCTCTGACTTGCCCATCTTTTTGAGGTGATACCCCGGAGGGATGTCCCAAAAGTGAGTAGTCCAGTTACCAATTTCAGTCTTTTTTGTCCAACTCGAGAAGCTGTTTAGATTTCCTTGGCGATAGGCTCACTTTCGCTTGTCTTTGTCCTGGCACTTATTCCAGTGAGATTTCATCCAATCGAATTGCAGGTGACAAAACTCTTTTAAGTGGGCTTTTGGTCTACAGCAGGGTTCTGGGCAGGAAAATTGCAAGGCAAGGCTTCCTCATTGCCTTTGATGCCTCTGTGACCTGGCACCCTCATCAGGGCCACCTGACTGTTTGCTGTCAGTTGTCTCAGAGTTTGTTTACAGTTCCAATCCAGCTCAGACTCACAAGTGTGACTTCAGAACTTTTAATGCTTCTTGGCTATCTGATAGTATATAGATTTTAGCCCTTCAAAGCATTCCTGGGTAGGATTCTCTGTAGCATGTACTTGTGCTCGAAAAATGGTTGGGGTCCTACCAAGGGGTTTAGAGAGCCTGAAACGCCCACTTCAACTCCTTCGTCCATCTTGGATTCATCTGTGTACCACACTGAGACATCCATTGCCAACTGAGGACCGTTTCTGGTGGTTATTTATGACCAGTACTGTTTTGCTAGGATTGACATTGAATTCCTTCTTTGCACACCAGCTTGTAATTGTGTTCAGGGCATGCGTTCGTAGATTACTCCGTCAAGTTTGCCCCTGGTCATCGGCGTAACCTTGAGTCGTGAACTCAAATTCTTATAGCTTTACTAGCAGGTCGTCGATAACCAGTGACCACAGTAAAGGCGATAAAACTCTCCCTTAGGGCAAACTTTTCTGCTATCATCCTGACTGTCTCTCCCACCAGGGTCGCTAGTATGATTTTGCTTTTCAGCATTGCTTGTACACATCTGATCAATGAGGCATTGATATTCCTTTCCTCTAGTGATCTGGTTATGGAGGCATGTGAGGTGTTATCGAATGCACCCTCTATGTCGATGAAGGCACAAAGAGCCATTTCTTTTGCCACGTATGTCTTTTCAGCGCTTTCAATCAGGCATTGTAGAGCATTACTCGTGGATTCACCTGCTTGGCAAGCAAACTGTTTTTTGTAGAGTTCGCTAATGATATAACAGTCTATTCTCACAACTAAGTTGATGGAGTTTGGCTCAAGAAACTGCCTCCTGTCAGTCAGAACTCTGTACCAAACTTTCTGGCAAAAGAAGGAACTCGACTTAAAATATTTTTGGAGTACTTTTGATAATGGGAATTTAGGGTTAACCACGATTTCGTATGAACTGGAAGCCAAGTTTTGAGATTTATCTGATAACTAGAAAATGTCAATCGGTATTTTGAAATGCATTCTTTCTTCAGAAGAGGATAAAACGTATGGCAATCGTTTACGGAAAAGAAGGACTTTGCGTAACATCATATAACGAAAAATATGCAATTTTTCGAGTAGAGAAGAATAAAGTGTCGACGAGCGAATTGTTTATTATGACTTTATCATTATTAGGTAGCTTGCACGGAAATGCCAACCGAATATACTTAATATGGCGACATATTATGCAGAACTTTTTCATTTTTCGTTCTAGAAAAAAAAGTCAGACTTCATAACGAGTTCTGCATGTCCTAGAATCCAACTTTGAACAATTTAATCTTGAAAATTTTGAGTAGTATTACAAATAGTGACAAAATATATTATTTTGCTGTAACAAATTCATATTTTTGGAAAAACTCTTATACAACTGAATTGATTATTAAAAATTAGGTTTCAGAACATAAAGAGTTTTCCATATATCGCCAACTTAAGTCGAAACACTGTATGTAGTTTGGTCAAGCTACAGTTATTATTATGGAGTTATGAGAGAATACACTTTGGAATTAGAATCAGGATTTCAATTCAGAAAATTACTTCATTTCGTAAATGGCTGAAATACTTGCAACTCAAACCTATTCTAGAGGAAAATGAAAGATACAGCTTTGACCAACAAACTCTATTCTCGCAATCAAATATGTAAGTACATTTTTTTTAGCAAATGTGAAATTGCTAAGTATTTTATTATCTGATATTTCATATTTTCGATGATTAGGTTATTACTTCGAAACTAATCATTCATAAATTACAATTCATTCGATTACGAGAATGTCAAATTGATGATATTAGTTCTTGACAACACATAGACCTTCTATATATAAGTGTGTACAATCAAAATCACTTTAAATTATACTCCACCTTCCACCCTGTATGGTATTGAACAGACAACCCTACGATTACTGAAAGCTCCTGAAAATTAAATGAAGACAGGAAGACTTTTGTCATGTAGGGTGACATAAAAGTTAGGCTGCGAGTTCGATCTAGTCAATTTGATATGAGAAATTTGAGGGCTCCACGATCTGTTCGCTGATGGTACTCCAGTGGCGTAGATCGATCTAGTTGAGAACGGTGCCACGGTGGAAGAGAGCCGAATTTTTTGTGATGGAAATTCCTATTGTCCTTAGTCAACATTTGCATCACACTATTTGGAGATTCGACTATCTCCAAAGGAATATTCCTGTGGCATACTCATAAATAGATTCAGGATGCTTCTTAACACATTTCTTAGTGTCTTGCTTAATGGTCTCAAATGAGGTTCCACAAGCTGGTTCCGGCTCAATGAGAGTTATTGCTGCTCTTGCTAGCGCATCTGCGCTTTCATTTCCCTAGATACCTCTGTGGCCTGTTACCTAGACAAGTTTTACCTATTTTGTGCTCATAGTTCGTTGAGATTTTCATATAACTTACAAACTGATTAATAAGGAAATCTACATGATCACAGGAAATTTATATTTAATCTACTATCGGAAAAAATAACAATGGGTTTGTTTCTAGGACCTCTCCTTAGAATCTCCCTCAGGCAAATGCAGATAGCCGTTACCTTGGCTTAGAATATAGAGGTTTGAGTACCGATGCTCAGTTCCTCTTCGTATATTCCAGCACCTACCCCATTAGACACATCCGTATACCAACTTTCTCTGTCGACAGCATTGGTGTGACCTTTGCATCTTCTATGATGGCGATGTAATTTCCATTGAAGAAATCAGCTGGAGTAATTCTGTCCGACAGCATCACAGATGTATTGATTCTCATGACCGTCATTATATTCAGGGCCGGATTACTACCTATTTGCGCCCTAGGTCAAACTTTGAAAGTACGCTCTATGTAGGAAGGTCTGAGGAGTGTGGAACGTATTTCTCAACTATCGTCAAAGTTAAAAAAATAACTGTTTAATCTTTCTCCGTAATCTGCGCCCCCTCCAGCCTGCGCTCCAGCCCATGGCCTTATGGGTAATCGGGGCCTGATTATATTTAAATGGCCTAGGTTGTTCTCCCTCCATCGGTCTAGACACTTCAGCGTGGCTGCTTCTATTATCCGCTGTGATATGTAAATGCGGGAGCAGGAGGTTCAGAATCACCTCCAAGCTAATTGTCGACTTACCGGACATAGCAGCAATGACTCCGAGCATGGCCAGTCTTTGTAAACTAGCCAGTACGCCTCTGGTTATTACTTTTTCTACCTCTGACCACCACGTTATTTAGTATCCCACTTTTGCTGTGGATAGATGAAGGGATTGTTTAGATCACAGGATCTTTTGACATGATCTTGTTCAGTCGTGTACAATCAGCCATGCTTTCGGCTTCTTTCTTTTTCTTCAACCCCACAGGATATGCCTTTGGGTACTAACAGGGAGTATTATTATTGTAAAATGGAACAAGCAAGAATTGACACCAATTATGCATGGAACTAGCTTCAAGTGAAAATCAAACAATTCTACAGGTCATCATTGGAAAATGAGATGCGGCTACAGACTAATTCCTGAAGAAGTTAATGTATTTGGATCTAGTCCTGATCAAGGAAATGAACAAAATACCACTATACTCAGAATTGAAAACCGAAACATTCATTGGTACCATAATGAAAAATAAAATAAAATTAATAGAAATATATATTTGGATCTTCTCTTATACATTTTTAAGTTGGCTACATTATGTGCCCTTACTCTTACAACTCAATCTCTATTTATTTTACACTCACATTCGATTTATTTTGACAGTGATATGATGTTTATTGAAGTACAGCCCGGGGAGAAACCGGTGAAAATACTGTACCTTCGCATTTGCTTGAAATGGTTCACTGAGGAATTTTGAATCTGATGAGAGCTTCCTGATTATTACCAGTGCAACATGAAACTGTAGGCAGACCCGTCATTCAAAAGAATGCCTAGATCGTTTGAAACGACTCGGGTCGTCAATAGAAAAATCTACTGCGGCCTTCAGAAGCTGGTTTTCGTGAGCTTCCGCCTATTTGAATACTCTCTGAGTGTGCGCTCTAATCTCACTTTGGATAGGAACAAGACCCAAATCTTCTTGTATACGAACGTTACGCACATACCATGGAGCATTTGTAATCATTCTCAAAACTTTATTTCGTAGTCTTTCAATAAGTAGAATATTTGACTTACTAGTATGACCCCATGTTGCTGAAGCATACATAATGACAGGCTTGAACACCATTTTGTAGATCATTAGTTTGTTCTTCAAACTCACTGCTTCTGCAAATCAAAGGGTGAATTTTTTGAATTCTCACCAAAATTTTTATTTTGACGTTTTCAATATGAGGTGTCCAAGTGAGTCGACGATCCAGAATGATACCTTAGTACTTGACTCGTGTGGACCAGTTGATCTCTCTGCCTGCAATCCTAACACTGCTGTGAGGCGGTCTAATACCTCTCCCAAGCGAAATCGCCTGAGTCTTGTCCGGATTCACCTTCACCTTCCACTGCAGATATCACCGCTGAAGTTTGTCTATCGCATCTTGCAAATCTTGGTTGAGTGCCGAGGAAAGTAATGCAGCATCATCGGCGTAAAGGAACATCTTCACGCGATCTATCTGGTATGAGCATCGGTGACAATATTGCCCCCTGGGGTATTTTCGACTTTTACTTACTCTAATAATATAAGGTGGGCGCATGCACCAGAATTTAGGGCTGAAATCGAGTCTTCAACAAGTCTCAATGCTTGCAACTCTGTAGAGTGTTCTCTGCGAAAACCAAATTGCTCATCTGGAAGGACATTTCTATCCTCTACTTCTTCCGTGAGTCTTTGCAACACAACTTTTTCAGCAAGTTTAGCCGAACTGCAGAGCAGACTAACGGGGCGATGATTTTGTGGGAGAGTCGGATTCTGTCCCACCTTGGGAACCATGACCACCATGGCATGTCTCCACCTAGGAGGGAACCACCTAAGGCGCAACGAGTTATTAATGATATTCAAAAGTGACTGCACCTGGTTTTCAGGAAATTTTCTAATTATATAATTAGAAATTCCATCTTACCCGGGTGCTTTTTTGGGATCCAACCCCTTTATGTATGCCTTAAGCTCGTCCATCGTAGCCGGACCTCCCTATTTAACCGATTCGACCGAATTCTATCTCCAGGAAAAAGACTCCTATGATATTCTCGTCTATCTCTATTTCTCTCACAGATTAAATTTTTGATTCTTATTGGAAACTCATTGTTGTCGGAGCCTCTTCCCTGAATGAGGAATTCTCTAACGCGCTTTTTATGGCGAGCTTGTAGTGTTCTACAACCTCCTCCAACTCTTGTGAGGATTGAATCCATTCTGTGGTACAATAAGAATTCTCTAGGATAGCGCGGAATTTCTCCCATTCTACTCTTGTACGCATGCGATTTTCCTGGGACGGCGGATCAGCTCCCAAGATGGAAATTACTGGGTTGTGATCCGAGTCCAGCTATGATAGAAAGCTAATGTCCCAGGCCCAAGTGACATTTCTAACCAACACGATGTCAAGTATTCGGAGGGTTATACGCAGAAATTAGTCTAAATGAACCATTCCTCGTTTCCAACGTAATACCCACAGCTTCCGTACCGTGAACATCATCAATAGGAATGGCGAACTGTGCGTGTGTGAGGGAACATTTTGCCAAAATGGCAACGCCACCTCCCCGACGCCCATCTCTGTCTCTCCTATACAGCTCATAGTTAGGAACCCTAACGATTTCTCCATGAAAATGTGTTTCCTGAATAAATGCTATATCAATATTATGTTCTGTTAAAAAAATTTGAAATTCTAGTTCTCTTTGAAGGAAACCATTACAGTTCCAACTCACTGTCTTGATGAAGTTCGGACGTTGTACTGGCATTAATTGTTGAATTCAAGTGAAAATTGCTGCGCTAATGCAGAAAATTGACCAAAGAGAGCCCTCATCTGATCAAGGGCTGAAATAATATTTATAGGCTGACTTGCCCGAACAGGACTTCCAGAAGAGGTAGCATTGGCGTACGAGACACCCGCCTGTGTCCTTCCTGCAATCATTGGAATACTGGTTGGCCCTTGCGGAAGTAGCCACCTTTCGTACTACACGGGGGTATGTAGGACACCCCATATAGTTCGCAGTATTAACGGAAATAAATAGTGGAAATACGACAACGATACATATAGGGTAACGTGGAGAACTTAAGATTAGTTAATATAGATATACGATGAACCCGGAGGAAATCAGACCAGAAGATTGATGGAAATTGAAAAAAAAAAAAGGAAAAAATCATAGTTTCTGGCTATACAAACGCAAAAACCGGGTCCAAGAGATGAAGAAATCGTTGAATAAATGTACTATCAAAAACGACAGAGCAGGACCAGTGGCATATTATAGTATGGGCGAACAAAGTAAGGTAGACGTAACGCTGACGAGGGACACAGACATATACAATTGGACAGTACACGAAGACGAAACACTCAGCGATCAAAGATGCATCACCTATACTATAGGACATAATAGAAACGACACAAAACCAGGCAAATGAGATAGAAACCAGGCAAATGAGATAGGAACCAGAGAAATCCGATTGGGAAAAATGGAAACATATGCTAAGACAAGACATTCAGACGATACAGTTGAAAATATGGCGATTAATATACAAGAGAGAAAGTATGTGAAAAAGGAATGAAGAATGAGGGGTGTATGAAACGAAGTTTTCCACAAGGATGGAGCTTTGGGCCTAAACTCTTATGTGAGATTGGTGTGAGACGCTAGATAATAAGACGGAAAGACACCAAAACATATGTATCCAAGCTTTCGCAGATGAGCAAGTTCTGCAAATCTCAGGCAGATCTAATAAACAAATACAAAGAAGACGAATGTTAGAACTAAGCAACACGAAACGTGCTGAAATACATTGCAGAAAAATCAGAAATAATTTTTATCACAGGCATCAATGATAATGCACCAACAAATATATATAGATAAAAAAATTACCAAACACTTGGTAATCACAACAGACAGGAAGATGTGATGTGAAGAACAACAAGAAAAGACGAAAATATATTGAAAATAATATATCGGTTCAATCAAGGCAATCATATAATACGAAGCAACTACATGAGGACACAGAAAACAATAGCAGGATACAAAGACTCATCAGAACTATGAAGCGACCCTATCTACTAGCCATAACGGAAGCTTACAGAACTACACCCACAGACACACTGTATACACTAACAGGAACCAATCATACTCATAGATCGAAGCAAACATAGAATATACTTACAAACAAGACATATAATATAACAAGATGAGACGTAAAGATAACAGACAGAACAGTACATGAGACACGAGAAGAACACATAAACATACAGACGTAACACTACACCTGGACCGTCAGAAAGCCTATGGAGTGACCAGCTGAGAGGACGTCAAGAACTGGACAAATTAAAGAGATACATGATGATAACAATATCCACGACACCGAAGTGCACTGGAACTAAAGACAAAACAATCCACACGTACTCCAAGAACTGATAAACAACATACATTGCACCAATGAAAACACAATAATGATATAGAAACACGTACAGGAGTACAATAAAGAATGAATAGAGATCAAAGAATAATCATACTACACACATCAAGAAAATACGAAGGAAGGATATAAGAAACAATATAGCTAGCCTCTGAGCCCAATAGTGGGAAAAAATTGATTACCCAAACTTTGGGACATCTTTAGGTTTCCCACAAACTTTTGGGGCCGTCCAATTTCCTCAAAAATTTTGTCATACAATCAGCCCTATGCTGTACCACTCACCGTTATTCGACATTTCCGTTATTTTGCTATTGCTTGGTAATAGCAAAATTACGGAAATGGCGAATAACGGTGACGTTATTTTTAACGGAAGTGATACAGTGTAGGGCTGATTGTTACAACTAAATTTTCTATATTATCATTGTGAATTACGAAAGAATCTACTTTGAGGGGCTCAATTTTATGACGTCATAAGTTTGCTGAATCGGCTTTTTTCTCTTGGTTCTTTGAATATGACAGGATTTGTCTCTCGTTGAAACCCTCAGAAAATAAAAAAGATCGCATTTCATTAATTTGTTTTATTTACTATATCGCAGAATAAGTATTTGATTCAGATTGAGGCGAGCATAAGACGTCACGAGGATTATACATAGCATCGCTCAAATAGAAATCTACTTTATTTTCATTATCATCAGTCAATTGAAGCTAACTGAAAATTAGTGAACTTTTCCATTGATGAATTGTGTTTGTTCCCCTGCGTTTAAAATTGCCAATCCTCGTTAGAAAATTCCTTTTTTTAACTTCTAAAACTTTATTTCCTGGGTGTGTGTCTAACGCCACCACTGACTCCACCGAATAGAAGGAATCAGTGTGAGACCATAAAGAGATATGGGCAAGTGGTGTAAACGGCGCCAAGCTGAGAGCAAATAGTGAGCTCAATGGAATGATTTGAATCAGCCCTTGCGGATTAGCCATTGTTCGGAACTATTGCTCGGTATTAAACCTTTCCGCACACACATTTACGGATTCCTCTTTCTATTCGCACCCCAGTCTCTCCTATCTACGTGTTGTGGAAGTTCAAAGTGAGTGGTTTGGAGTTCAAGGAGTGCACGTTCCTTGGGATCTATCGCCTTGGAATATTCGAATGAATTATCAAATACAATTTGTATTCATTGGTTGAAAGTTTGATTATGTTAGAGAAGTTTGCTTATTGACAAACCGACACAAATTACAGTAACCGCCATAAAGTCTGTAACATATGAGGAAAAAGTTCATTATTGAACTAATGGAAAAATGTTTTTGGGTGATCGATTTCCAACAATCTGAAAATCGATTTTGGTATATGTCATGAAGGGGCAAACAGTCGGGTAAGATGGAGAGATATCGAAAAGAGTTATTTGAAAAAAAATACTTTCATGAAAATTGAAAATTCATTTTTTTATATTTTCTGTTGTCAAGAAAAATATCAATTTTGTTCTTATAAATAGCTTGACTATACTGCATTTTTTTATTTCGACAACAATGACAGAACTCTCTCACTTTCTCTACACTCGTTTCTGTAATGCCAAAATATACTGTCATCAACAGGAACAGTAAAAGAACCTGATATATGGATGTTCAACAGTTCGATATACATATAATGAAATTAAATTCCTTACTATTTGAATTCATTTTGGAAAATGAAATTTGATCCATTTGGGAGTGATATTCTTGAAACCATGATGAAGTTTAGTAGTAGTAGTAGTAGATGTGGGGTGGCCACTACTGCCGCCAGGCAAGTAGGCTCCCATGGGCTCTTTTTGCCATCCCCTTGTGTCCTCATCCGTAACATGATCCTAAAACAACCTCCTTCTCCTCCTCAAAATGAAACCCTTTAATATATTTGCATGTGTGTGTGTGTGTTTTAATCTGCCTATTTCTATTCCAGTCATGGTAGGGCTGGTTCTCAGTCAGGCGGTGCGGCGGCCGCGAATGATTTTATCACCATCTACCAGACCCGCAGTATGCGTTTGAGGCCCCTCTGTTAAGATCCTGTATATACCATATACCTTGGTAACCAAGGAATCGTACTTGTTAGATAAATGAAAAAAAGAATTGTCAAAAAAAATAATAAAATTGCAATTAGAAAAGTCTATTTTCAATCCAAAATTTATCCAAAAGAACAATATGAACAGTCCACATACTATCGAATCATAACATGGTCCATCGATCCAGGATGTCAATCAGCAATTGGATGGTGTAATTCAAGAATTTTCAATCGCCGACACCAATATACACCTCATCCCTATTACCATTCCTGTAAGCCTTTTCCAATCCATAAGATTCCTTCAATATACTTCAACTGAAGAACTATTCACTATAAATCAATTCAGGAATCTGAATAATTACAATTTCTTACGAATTAGCATATACTCTCACTCGTGTTTTCGTAACCATATAAACTATGGAGGAGCAATTGAAATTATTGAAATTTAAAAGAGGACAATTCAAAAGTAAAGTTACTCGAGCTAAAAAGTTCATCAATGCACTTGAATTCAATAATAATTTTATACTAAAAGATACTTCTGTAACAAATACTATAGCTCTTAAATTAGAGAAATTAGAACCAATTTTAGAAGAGTTTGAGACCATTCAGAATGAGATTGAAATTTCACTTATTGACAATTCAGACTTGCTATCATTAGAAGAAGGTGAAAGGGAAGAATTTGAAAACAATTATGAAAATGTTGGTAAACTTAGAAAAATATTACAAGTAAATTCAAATTCATTTGCTCGTTCTGACAGCTCAAGCTCTACTAGACATTCCACACGTAGTAGCCATATTGACAATTTACGTACAGCAGCAGCTTCTACTAGTATTGATCCCGCCTGGAAAGAAATCTTTCCAGATCCAGGTAACGTTTCCAATATGGTCAGTAATAATCAATTTCAAGAAAATTCAGTTCAACCACAGGTTCAAAAAACCACATACGATATTAGATTTCCCACTATTAGGTTACCTATTTTTGATGGTGTCATAGATAATTGGTTGGAGTTCCGTGATGTTCTTATCGATATGATACACAATAAAACTCATTTGAGTAATATTGATAAATTTCATTATTTGCAATCTTCTTTGCAAAGTGAAGCAGAGGAGTTATTGAAAGGTATTCAAAAAACAGATGCAAATTATACAGTAGCTTGGTATATACTTTGTCAATATTATGAGAACAATAATTTGATTATTTTCAATCATGTGAAGGCAATTTTTGAGCAACCACCAATGGATAGAGAATGCTATAACAATTTGAGAAATCTATATCTGAATACCACAAAAAATCTTAGGGCATTACAAAGTTTTGGAGAACCATCAGTAGACACAATATTGATCTTTATTTTAACAACAAAATTAGACATTCACATTCGAAAAGAATGGGAATCTTTAAAAATTTCGAGAAAACCACCAACTATGGAAGATATGGATTTGTAATTAACAGAATGACTTTGATTGAAGAAACTTGAAAACAAGGGGGATCAAAATGATGACAAGGTAAAACTAAATTCAAAAATTTTCAAAAAATAAGACACAACAAAAACATTTCAACTTCTCATACAGCCATAAATAAACCTAAATGCTTTTTCTGTAAAAATGAACATGCGGTCTTCGAGTGTGGAGAGCTTTTGAAGTTTCCAGTTCATGAGCGCAGTCAACAAGTATTCAATAAAAAATTATGCATAAACTGTTTGAGGCCAGGCCATTTATCAAAAAATTGTACTTATTCTGGGTGCAAAAATTGCTCACGAAAACACAATACATTGTTACATATTGATTGCAATCAAATACAATCTTCTCAGTGCAATAGCAACAATGATAATAATAACAATATTAAGCCACAGCACACTGTAACTTCTCATGTCATTGATTCAGCCATACCTTCACAAATTATTCTCGCTACAGCTATGCTGGAAATAAAAGATAGGTATGGTATATATCATACTGCTCGCGCTTTACTAGATAATGGCTCACAGAGTAATTTTATAACTGAAAATTTATGCGATAAATTGAAGTTAAATAAAATCGATTACAGTTTGGCTATCAAAGGTGTAGGTAAAACAATATCAACAATAAAAAATAAAACTACTGCTGAAATAGCTTCATTCAATTCAAATTTTAAAGCAGAGCTATCTTTTTTAGTGTTGAATAAAATTACTGAGAGTTTGCCAATTGTCACTATAGATAAATCATTATTAAAAATTCCGCCAAATATTCAACTTGCTGACAGAGAATTTTATAAAAGCAGAGAAATCGATATTTTGCTAGGCTGTGATATTTTTTGGCAATTACTTTCTGTGGGACAAATTTGATTAGGAAAAAATATGCCAGTATTGCAAAAGACATTATTAGGTTGGATCGTTTCTGGGAATGTAATGGTGTCTAATTCATGTCTATCTATATCATGCCATTCATTAGTAGAAAATGAAAATTTGGAAAAAACAATAAGTGAGCAATTAAATAAATTTTGGCAATCAGAGAATCTCGATTCTTCGTGTGTTTTAAATCCTACTGAAAAATTATGTGAAGAGGATTTTATAAAGAATACTCAACGTGATGTGGATTCTCGAGATAATGCTCTCAAAAGATTTTATTCACTAGAAAGAAAATTCAATAGAAACTGTGAGTTGAAAAAAGAATACATTGAGTTTATGCAAGAGTATGAAAGACTTAATCATATGACAAAAATAAATGAAAACATGGCTACACAAAATTTAATCTATTATTTACCACACCACGCAGTGATTAGAGAGTGTTCTATAACGACAAAATGCCGTGTAGTTTTTGATACCAGTGCAAAAACTACTAGTGGTATTTCATTAAACGATGCGCACGCAGTACACCGGACCCACCGTGCAATCTGATTTATTTTCAATTTTATTAAGATTTCGATGTCATCAATTTGTTATAAGCGCAGATATTGCCAAAATGTACAGGCAAATTTCGATTGACAAGAAGCAACGATCTCTCCAGAGAATATTATGGAGAGAATGCCCCACTTCAGAGGTAAATTGTTATCAATTAAATACAGTTACAGAATCTTGGCAGAGTAACTAAACTGCATCCAGGAGAAGATGATGTGATTCGTGTTGCCAGCATACGAATGTCCAGTGGAAAGGAACTCAAACGAGCAGTCTCAAGAATTTGTATTTTCCCGATAGAGACATAGTTCGCGTTCGTTATTAATGTTCGATGATTTACTGTTTGTTTACAAAGTTTACTATTTGAATATCTTCAAGTTGAATGTACTATTTATTAGTACACTTCAAGGCGGGCGTTATGTTAAGATCCTGTATTTACCATATACCTTGGTAACCAAGGAATCGTACTTGTTAGATAAATGAAAAAAAATAATAAAATTCCAATTAGAAAAGTCTATTTTCAATCCAAAAGAACAATATAAACAGTCCACATACTATCAATTCATAACACCCTCATCGGCTTCTTTTGGAGACTACTTCTCCGGTTCTCACCACGAGTTCCTTTCATCCACTTCCTTGTGGGAGTCCTGGTACGACTGGTGCGGCGGCCGCGGGCGATTCGTTCACCGGCTACCAGTCCCACAGCACCCATTCGAAGCCCCTCCTTGGCTCCCACCAAAGACCAGATTTTCCAGTTCCCGCAGCGAGTTCCTTCGATTTGCCTTCTCGTGAAAACCGTGATAGGGCTGGTTCTCAACCGGGCGGAGCAGCGGCCGCGGGTGATTCATCACCGGCTACCAGTCCCGCAACACCCAATCCGCGGCCCCTCCTTAGCTCCAACTGAAGGCAGATTTTCAAGTTCTCGCATCCCTCTGTAATGTTTGAGTGGGTATGTGTCAAGTGTTAGGAGAAAATGTGTATTTTGACGTTGGTATACAGCAAGCTAGGGTCCACGGGTCGCTACTCCCGTTGGCTGCAACGCCTCAGCCACCTTTGTGGTATTATGAAGTTTAATCAAAGGTATTCTGTGATCCACACAATAAAATGTTTCAATTAATTATAACATCAAAATCACCACTTTTATACAGGGTGGTCTATGAAAACTTGACATGTGTTTTTTTGATAATAATATCATGGATAAGCATACACCATTCGTGAAGAAAAATTATGTTTCAAAAACAAAAACTTTTTTTGAGATCTGTATATTTTTGTACGGTACGGACAAATCCGTTGCAATTTTTTGCAATCTATCGTTCGTTCGCTGCGATACTGTTAACGTTTTTGCTTTTTTTCGCAGTTGTCCTCTGTTCTAAAAAATATGACTTTAAAGCGCCTAGTACACGATTGGCCATCGAATTGGACCAACGTGTTCAGAACCACTTGGCGCAACTTCGTGATTGGCGACCAGAGTTGGTCGGCAAACCGAATGTTGTGAGTTTTTCGTGCACACATCAAAGGATCTTGACGCGATCAGCCCAACAGCTTTTCTCTTTTCTCTTCTCGCGTACTTTTTTCTATTTCACGGCGTTGAAAAGTCTATTTACAAGCTACAGTGACCATATGGACTAGTGAATACATATTAAATAAAAATTTGCCAAGTCAACCGAATCCAGATCGGTTTTATTTGCTCTCACAACACAAAAAAAGAAAACTAAGATAACGAGATCATTTGCATGGTGGACGTCATTATGGTGTCCTTGTGTTGACAGATATTGCAAAAGTGTTCTCTCGAGTACGTCTCGCCTGGGAATCTGAATGGAGAAGTATTTTGCTTCCATTCCATTGCAGTCTATCTTGTGCGCTTTTCACTACGAGGGCGGAAATAGAATATCCTGCTTCGCCCATTTAGCGATTCCCGCAAGCCCTATCATTCGTTTTCACAGACATTCAAGTCTTTTATCCTCAAATGGGATGCCATTGCCTCCTTGATCTAGACTGGAAGCCTCAAAAATGCCACTGCGGTTGGGGTCATTCTCGTTGCACCCGTTATTTCCAAACAGGCCAACCTTATGTTATACAAAAGTTGCTTTTGGCCCATTGTGCACTCGGCCACCATTGACTCACCTGGGAAATTATTATTATTATTACGAAATCTATACTAGTCAAATGACCAATGCAGACTGAGCAACTCCACCATCGTGTAATCACTGTTCTTATTTGGCAAAACTATTGGGTCAAGTAGTTGGACAAACGTGTACTGGACGCTTTACACTATAGAGAGAACAGATAGAACAGATAGATATGCGCAAAGAGCTACTGAAATAGGGTTCAATAAAATCATGGGAGGCGCCAGTCAGAAATGAGGCAACAACCGTGGTAATTCTCTTAGAATCTCTTAGAACGGAACATCCTATAAAGTGCGTTCTGGAGAATATCGGCCTGCTAGGCTTGTTTGGAGATAGAATATCCATCTGTTAGGCTTTTTGGGAGTTGGAATATCTGCCTTAGAGGGGGACTACAACGTTTCATATTTGAAAACTAGTATCATGAGTAGATAGGACACCTTCCCCACACCAAGAGTAGATACCAACTGGGGCTCTCCTAGCTAGGCTTCGCGAGACCAAAGAGACTAGTCTTGGTCTTGTCTTGGTCTTGATACAAGACCAAGACCAAGATCAAGACAATAAATCTTCTCGAAACCAAGACCAAGACTCTCCTCCAAGAGTATTTATTGGACTTGGTCTTGGTCTCGAAATAAAAATAGTAAACTCAAATCTACTCCATACTAAGAAAATTTTGATGGAAAATGTTATGGCATTTTATTTCAATTATTTATTTTTCTTTTGGTAGGTTTTTAAATTTTGTTCATTCAAGATCGAAAATACATTTTTCGAACTCTGTATTGAAGTCATAAAGTTTACAACAAATAAGTAGTTGTTTATTGCAGTGGTTAATAAGTATTGCAATTTTCTCGAGATTCCGATTCCATGCCTCTGCCGCAACTGCATCTTACTGCTCATCACACAAAAATTCATTTTAAAATGGTCAATAAAAATGTAATTAACATTCCAATCATTTCGAACCTGTGTACTGTGTGGGTCTAATTTAATGTTTATTTGAGATTTCTTAAAAATTATATTATGATGGTGAAATGAGAAATTTATTTCGCTTTACAAATTCACAATTGTTGAAGACTGAGAAATATGAAGAACCTATTATATGCATATAAGCTGTTGGACAACTGAATTGATTAATTCAAGTTTCTAGACCAATTTTGATCCAAGACCAAGACTATAAAGACCAAGACTGAGCCAGTCTCGCCTTGGTCTTGAAACTGATCAGTCTTGGTCTCGCGAAGCCCTACTCCTAGCACGCTGACTCCAAGGGACAGATCGGAGCGCCACCAGTAACACAAATGTGAATGATATCTTCCTATCATGCGGATGTTCCTTTTTAAGTGATAAGCCAGCAACTGTTTCCGGTGTTTCAGGAACCAGCAACCAGCGAAAACATGGGAAATTGGCTCTTGGTTAAATTGGCTCTCGGTCAAATTGGCTGAAAAATCAAATTGTGTGAGTTTAAATGTCCTTGTATGTGTCGTTTCTGATATATACTTAAGTGGTCAAAGTTCGTAAGAACGTCGTAGTTGGGTGGGATTGATATAGAAAAAACTGTTCTGTTGGTTGAAATAAGACAAAAATACTGCCTGTTCGGTAGTATTTAAATCAACACTTCCTTAGTCACTGAATTGGTAGGCGTGATTCTATCGAATGGCCCCCACGAACACCAGACCTGTCTTCTCTAGAATTCACTCGAAGATTTGCGACAATGCATCATATATGAATGTGGCGTTATCACCCCAAAAATGGTCCAGAATGCACGAAAACGATATCAGCAGAATCATTGTGTGGAAGTTGGAGGAGCACATTCCGAGTATTTGTGAGGATGAAAATAATTTGAGCAAATTTAACTTCAAATGACCCTTTAAAAGGACCTAAAAGGAATTTGGGTCATGGTGGATTTTTTTGAATTCTTGATATGATGTAGTCAAAGTAATTCTCAACAAATGTTACCGTTGCGCCAACCCCATAAAATTAACAGTTTTGCTGCTAGGGGCGTTGTTAACACAACCCCTTGCTCAGAAAAGACTATTTATTTTTAAAACTTTTTTTTTAAACAAAATTCCTACTCATTTCAGTATATTCAAAGTTACATAATATTGTACTGGTTTATAAAAAAAAATCCTTATCCCCCCCTCTCCCCCAACTCCTATTATGAAAAGCAAATAAAATTATTGCTCGAGTACTTTTGAATGCATCGTCGGATGTTAAAATATGCTTGAATTAGGGAAAATTATCCCCCTTCCCCCCGATGGGCAAATAAAAAAATTGGTGAATTTTTCAGAATTTCTGATTGATGTCAAGTTCGATGGGCAACCCTGTAAATTGAAATAACCAAGGACGTTTTCAGAAAAGATGAAAAACTACCATTCTGAAATTAATACTTCAACTGAGAGCTTTTCTAGTACAATTTCGAAAAATGATGATGGAAATTTCATCTCCTCCTCCTGTTCCTGATAAGAAGCGCGTAGTCCTCATATAAATGCGTGATCACCAAGAAACATATTATTTTGAAGAACTCACTGAAGAAAGTATGTCCAAACTCCAACGAAATTCTCTCGAATTTCACTGAGCATATAAATTTAGTATGCACAACCTTGCTTGGCATATCAGTGTACAACCTCGTACAAAGCCAATTTTGCCATCATTTATATAGAGCTTTTGCAGTGTAAATAGCCAGAGACAAAGGCCCGGAATATTGTGGCCGCAGGCGACACTGATACGTTCAGGATATTCCAGGAAAACTAGAGATGAGAGCTTTGTCAAATACGGAATTATACACATAATAAACTTTTGTTCTCAACAATTCGTTACTATTAGGTAAATCTCGTTATTTGATAAATATATATACCGTCATCTTTCTGTGTTTTCTTTTCATGAATAGTGAACAGATTGGACAGCAATATTTGGGTAAAACAGTTTCAACAATAATCATTCAATGCCTTCAATGGCTTTGACATATCGAAGGAAAATCGAGAAAACCTAGTAGGCATTGTGTATAGCACAATCTATCATAATCTATCAAATATTTTTCAAATTGGATGTAGAAAGCACCAGAAGCAAGTCAAACAGGTCAACAGCTTTGGAATTGTTTGAATTTCTTTTCCGTTTACCAGCTGTCGTCCTTCTACGAACGAGAGCCCTCAAGAGTCGAAACTTGTGCGAGCCAAGGATTAACGAGGTCTTACCTTTAAACGTGCGATTCCTAGCACTTAAATGGAGCTATCTAGGGAAATATCCAGACGAAATAGAATCAGGGGGGCTAGTAGTAAAATCAAACCATTCAAATCCCTTGGAATAGATGGAATCGAGAAAGGCAGGAAATACTATTTCCATTCCTGTGCCGCATATTCTTCGATGTGGCAAGAGGTGAGAGTCATTTATCTCCCAAAAGTAGGAAGAATAGACGACAAAATACCCAAGGCATATCGTCCCATAAGTCTAATGTCTTTCCTACTCAAGGCTTATACAGGGTGTCAATTTGAAAATTTCCCATTCTTAATATCTTTCTACCAGTAAATAATATGAGGAATCGAAAAAACAGGTCGATTTTATTTTCAAAGGGGACATTGTCTAGGAATATTTGTAGCCCTCTTGGTTCAACCTCCTAGGAGGGGTAGATGTTACCCTTATAATCTTAAATAGGAAGGAGGGTCAAGTGACATATCATTTTGATTGGCGTTCAATCATTTTTCCAATGATACCCTGACTTTTTATTTTTTGATGAGCAGTTTCCAAAAAATAGCGTTCTAAACTTACACATGTAATTAGAATTTGCCTGTTTTAAGATGCATTATTGTATTGACTCCTTTAAATGAAAATTGTTAGAAGAGTAGGTGGCACCCTTCCAACCCTTGACTGACAGGAATAAATTTATCACGCGTAGGATGTTTTATTTGTTGGTTATTTTCCGTTTACAAAATAAAATTTAATTTGCGAGAAAGACATTGCAAACATAAAATCTGCTTACACTTATCTTATTAACTGTTCGAAATGTCGTCCATTTTGCTCTAAATAGTTATAAAGTCTGTTTTCGAACTCCCCTCTAACAATACGGAACTGGGAACTGACGGGCATGCTTCTGTAATTCGTCTTTTAAGTTCTTCTATATCAGAAGGTTGTGTTTCATAAACAATGGATTTAAGATGCCCCCAAAAAAAGAAATCTAAAGGAGTTGAATCCGGTGATCTCGGAGGCCATTCAACTGCTCCCCTTCTGCCAATCCATCTATTCGGAAATCTCTCGTTCAACCATGTCGGACGGGAAGAAAATAATGAGGTGAAGCACCGTCCTACTGGTAATGTAACAGGTCCTCCTGCAAAAGTTCATTACCTGCTGCATCAATTGGAGTTTCTAGCTCGTGAGTTATAAGAGGATCAATAGTCTTTTCAAGCATTTCAAGGTACAGATTGTCAGTCAAGTTTTCTTCCCGAAATAATGGACCAATGATGGAATTTCCAAAAATACCAGCACGAACATTAACTTTTTGTGGGTATTGTGTATGCCCTGCCCGAGAAATATGTGGGTTTTCGTCACTCCAATAGCGACAATGTTGTCTTTAACATTGCCATTCAGAAAAATTGAACACTTATCGCTGAAAGATATGTTTAACAAAAGATTAGGGATGGTATTGACTCGATGAGACATGGTTTCACAAAACTCTATTCTTCTATATCATAATCACCCTCGTGGAGCTCTTGAAGAATTTGCATTTTATATGGATGAAATTTATGCAGTTTCAATGCTTTTCTTACAGTCTCGCCTGGCATTCTGATACTGATCGTAAGAAACTCGTGGGCTCTACAACAAATGTTCCGAAATCTTGAATTTGAGCTTCTCCATTTAGTACTCTGGGGTTATTTCTCTTTTTATTTGTCACTGAATCAGTTTTGTAAAACTTATTCACCAAATCAAGCACATACCGGTGACTTACATTACAATTTGGATGTCTTTCGTTAAACAGACATGCCGCCCTTCGTGTGCACTTTCCAACTTCTCCATAAATTACAATCATTTCAATTCTTCAAGTTCTACTAAAATTCTAAGGGTAACATCTACCCCTCCTAGGAGGTTGAATCACGAGGGCTACAAATTTTCCTTGAAAGTGTTCCCCTGGAAAATAAAATTCACATGGTTTTTAGATTCCTTATATTGTTTACTGGAAGGAACATATTAAGGGTGGGAAGTTTTCAAATTGACACCCTGTATATAGATACATAAGAGATGAGGTACTACAAACAAGCCCGCTCAACTAACGCCAGTATGCGTATCAGCCAGGTAAGTTATCAGACTTAGCATTGGACGAGATCAACAGGCTACTAACAAAGTCCTTTGAAGACAAAGTGATAGTCATGACATCGAGGGTGCCATCAATAATGCATCCACCGAGTCTATAGCAAACGCTCTAGCGAAAACAGGGGTACCTCCCCTATTTTGCCAGTAGATAAACGTCAACTTGAAAAACAGGGTTATCATATCAGCAACTGGCATAACACTAACAGCTAGAACAAACAGGGGATGTCCTCAGGGAGGGGTGCTATGGCCCCTATTCTGGGCGATCCTAATGGACTAACTAATTAAAAGGCTAGCATCTAGAGGCTTCCATTGCTTAGGATATGATGGCAAATTCGCAAGCATAGTCTCGGAGCTTACACAGACATCCCTAGATATAATCGACAGGTGATGTAAAGAGGAGGAGCTGACAGTGAACCCTCGTAAAACCACAATAGTTATTATATTCACACGAATGAAAGTACTGAAAGGAGTAAAGTCACCTGTACGGAATGAGATAGCAATTCTATTTGTCCAAGAGGCAAAATATTTGGAAGTAATCTTCGACCATAAGTTAACATGGAATCAACACCTACAAAAAGTTATAGAAAAAAGTACAACAGCCTTCAATCTGTGCAGGAGGATAGTTATCAGTCCCATTATATCGTACGGGTCGGTGGTATGGTGGCCAAAGAAAAAGCAGGTAGGGTTGGTTCGACGACTCAGAGCAATGCAAAAACACTGGGGCCATGAGAACCACCTCAATAGCCGCATTAGATATTTTACTCAACCTGCCTCCACTACACATATACATTCAAGGCGAAGCCTGGTAAATCACGAGCAGGTTGCTTAGAGGTCAAGCACCCACAAGCAACATGCACAGGAGAGACTACAACAAACTATACGAAGAGTTAGAAGAATGTCATTCTCTGAGAAAACTTTTAAAATAAGTATAACGGACAGGGATACATGGAAGGAGGAACCTGCTATCAACGCGGAAACTGCTGTATACACGGATGGCTCAAAAACTGATGATGGTTCAGGAGCCGGCATTTATGGAACCAAGCCGAATATAAAAATCTCATTAGGCTTAGGTATAACGATATTTCAAGCGGAAATCGTCGCAATACACTTTTGCTCTCAGGGGCATAAGTTGTCATTTACTTAGATAGCCAAGCTGCGATGAAAGCACTCAATTCAATGCAACTTACCTCCAAACTTGTTTGGGGACTGCATTGGAGATCTAAAAGAGGTGGGCAGTTAGAATAGACTGACCTTAGCCTGGGTACCAGCACATACAGGTTAAAGAGGCAATGAAGAGGCCGATTCACTAGCCCGTGAAGGGGCAAGTAAGGCCCTGAATGGCCCTGAATCATTCTGCGTTTTGGCAACAGATGTACTGAAAACAAACACCAAATCATGGATCCAACAGAAATCTCATTAATGGTGGAACAATTCACCAGGAATGAGAAAGACAGCCTTAACCAACATTCATAGAATATCTTCTAAACCAGAAGAGGAGCACTACTACAATATTAGTAGGACTTCTCACAGAGTATTGTAGGCTCAACAAACATATGAGTACAATCGATCTTGCAGAAGAAATGCTATGCAGGTTCTGTCACGAAGAAGAGGAAATATCGGTTCACATACTATGCCACTGCGAGGGCTTGTCAAGGTCTAACGCTGTAAGAAGACAAACCAAGAGCTCCCATGGGAGTTTAAAAACACAATTAAGGTGTTTCGTGACGAAGACAGGGCTAAATAGAGAACTCTAAACAACTTCGAAGGCACAGACGATAGATCTGAAAAGGTCGCGGTGTAGCACGAAAGTCCCAAACTAATCTAATCTAATGCTTAAAAAAAATTAATCATTCTCGAGACGTACTCCCAAGTCGGTTATACTTAAACACCTAGCAATATTGGAGTCATTCATTATATAAATGATTATTTTTGGATTAGAACGTTTATAGACCTTTTATTCATCGAAGTTGAAATGCAATATATTCGTCATTGACCACGTCTGAAGATCTTCAAATCATTGGCATATGGGAGAATGCCTGATGCTAACCCTATAAGAAGAAAATTAATAAACACAAACAGCAGAGGATCAAGATTGGGTTCCTGACGTACACCCGATTCAGCCAAGAATGTGGTGGATTTCCTACCTCGAAAATTTACATATTGCCATCTGTCTTTTAAATAAGAAGGTAGAAAATTTGTATTTCGTGCAAAATATTTTTATTTTAAAAATTATAGCAGAGCGCTTTCGACTGTTAAGTCTTCATCAATGCGTACCTGCAAGTAAGTAATGATTGAAATTGAATTTGATAAAATGAATTTTTTTTTTTAATTTGAAAGTTATGAAAAGTGATGTTACTTACTCGTCAGGTGTACAAGAAGCCATATAAAAACATCATGTTCATGGACCAAATTAAAATGTTACAACATATTTAAAATTTAAAATTGAACAATTTTCATCCTGTTCAAGGATTCATAAAATAAAGATATGGGATACTACATCATATCTGTCCGAATGTTGAAGTGGAAATGAAATTTAAATTGACAACTGACAGTGACCACTGACATATGTGACATAGGGTCACAGAACACAAATAGAAAAGGACTGTAGATCTGAAAAGGATCAGTCTAATGGGAACCTTTCGTTTTCCAGAAATACACTACCAGAGAAAACTCTATCAAGATTTTCTGTGTGTTCTCTACCTTCTGAGCTACCAGAATTGAGCTCAAGGTCATGGGAGAAGTCTAATGAGAACTTTCTCATTCCCAGAAGAGGCAATTTGGGTGACTCGAAGAGGAGAGCGCCTAGTAGAAAGGAATAAATTATCAAATTAAGTAATGAGTGAGAAATAATCAGAAAGAAAGTAGGGAGGGGGGTTCTCTATGGCTCTGTCCATCCTCAACCAAGTATTGCTGAGACACCGAGGAGAAGTCTAATGAGAACTTCACTCAATATACCTGCATAGTGGGAAGACAAACTGAACCTAAGAGGTGACCCAAGTTAAGTGAATTAGCTCCAATGTTTGAGCACCCAGAATTGGGTCTTAAGGACATGTGAAAAGTCTAATGAGAACTATCTTAGTCCAAGAATAGGCAATTTGGGTAGCACAAACGTGAAGAAATGAAGAAACCTTCAAGCAGTTGATCAATATAAGGCCTCTATGCAGTTCTATCCAACCCCAACAAGGAAAGCTAAGGGAATGAGAAAAACTCTAATGAGAACTCATCACATTATACCCGCTGATCAAAGTTAGATGTTGTACAAAACTACATAGTTACCAATAAAAATCCAAAAGGTGAAAATTAACTTCGTGTTCTCAGAATTGAAAAGGCTGGAGAGAATGGATAAACTGCTAAATGGGTTGAAGTACTTAATATAATCTCTAGCACTCAAATAGCTTTTCTTACTACAGTTTTTTACTCCAGAATGTGTACAGCTCTGTGTACAATACGCCGGCATGAGCAAACGTCAGCTAATTGAGTTGACAGCTGCGCACCCTGTCGAGCGGCCATTTTTGTGCCGACTTGGTATCTGATATTAAAAAGTGCCAACTGTAATTTCAATCCTAAAATGGCCAGAGATATCCAGGAAAAAAATAAATATCACCAGGAGATAGAGGACAACCTTAATTATAATTTTTCACATTTACAGAACGAAAGTTGAAAGAATATACTTGCGCGACTCAACAAAAGAATTTTTATAGGTTTTCACGATTTATCGAGAAATGTACAAAATCATGAATGAAAACTTAATTACAAGACGTTTTTCGGTGCATATTCTGAAAGTTCAGCTTCTTAGCTATCAAATCATATATATCTCCTTTAACAAATCTCTATATTTAATATCATTATGTCGACTGTAAGAATAAGTGCCATAAAAATTGCTCGAGACAAAAATAAGGGAAATTGAGAAATTGGCCCAAGAGGGGAGGGAAAAAAACGGGATATGTGATTTTGTACCTTTTCAGCTGGTTAATATTCACACGGCTTCAGTGATTTAGATATATCAGCGGAAAAATTATAAAAATCCATACGATTCCATCATTTATTTATTAACAATTAGTTTGTTAATACACGAATATCAACTAGAAACCTCTTCTACGGCACTTGCTAGCTGAATATTTCGAAAGTTTCTGGAATTTCCTTCGAAATGCCGTTTGATTCATGAAGATTCGTCAAAAAACAAAGAAGTTAGAGTGATTCTAGTCGAGCGTCAGGAGGAACCGTGTCATTTTTCAAGGAATTCGCGCGCAAATCTGGGACAAACGATGATAACTTATTATATCGTCTAGGAAGCATTTTCTGGAAATATGTGTATACATTTTTTGTCCAGATTTTTGCTCTCTTGATTTTGCTCATAACACTATGGCAAAATTGTCAACTCATTTCACGTTATTAACGAAATATCGATTTTGGGGCGTTTTTCGGGAATTTTAGACACTTTCCGGAGCAGCCCGCGTGCAGAACAATTTTTTTTCATAAAGTAGGTACTATCATTACTCTACCTCTTTGCCAAAAATCATTAGCATAGAATTTAATGTCAGGTTAAAAGCTCTTGGTCTCGGACTATATAGCGCCATGACTCTTACACAATGTTTCAATTGGATATCTCAATTATTCGGTTCTTCCAAGGAAAATTATGATTTGAAAATGGAATTGTATAGGAACCAAAGCTAAATTGCGAGCAAAACCAGCAAGAGCGAAACAAAAGAGTGAAGCCAAAGCATTCCATATTATTTCCATGAGAGTAGTCAAGCATCACGAAGTGGATAAATCTAATATAACAACCCTCTCACATTCTGATGTTAAACCATAGTTATGCATACGAGACCCGCAAGAGACGTCAGAATGTGATACTCGCTCGATTCCGCGGGCAACGTCGTCACAGTCTCTCCCTTCCAAAGGTGTGTATATTGTGCAAAATATTATTTACCTTGCAAACAAAAGACATGCTGACTCCTCCCATTTCAGGCCACTGACTAATGATAACAAGTTGACGAGAACGCTCCTCCTTCTGGAAACTGGTAGGGGTTTTTCAGGGGGCGCCGTGGAATTGGACTTGAATTTCTTTTCAAGCTCGCACTCTTGTGAGATTTTATGCGGGGGGAGGTGTAAGGCCGCCACAACTGTTTTCATTATACATTTTGGGTTGAGTTTTCATTATTTCCACGAACCATTTTCTCAAGCATCTACACATTTTTGTCATTTCTTATTCTACAGGGTTACAGGGCAAAAAGAGGAATTCAAACGTGCATGTAATAGCAGTTATGACGTCAAGGGATATTTTCTAAAAGCGATACCTGTTTTCGAATGTGTCGTTATTTGAAAGAGACTTCATAATTCGCTGAACTTGATAGCGATCATTCAATGTCGAATGGCGTCATAAAATTCAGTATACAACTTTTTTCAGCAATGTAAAAAATTAAGAAAATTAGGTGGTAACATTTTCCGACAAACTTTTCTGGAAATTATAGTTATCGCTTGGTCCCAAAAGTCTGAAGGGGTACCAATAAAAAACGCCCCCCCACCGAGAATTTTCACAAATAATATGCTGCACGACTCGACATGAATAACAGATATACGTAATTATTTAGATATCGGGCACGAAGATGACCTTATTTTGAATATTAAGATATATCAGATACAGTTTACAAAGTTCGAAGGTGTGACGAAGAATTTCAAATAAATGAAATGAAGAAGTTGAAATACCGTTCTCTCCGTAAATTCCCGTATAAAATAGAAAATATTGAGCAAAGCAAATATCTGACAGAAAACAACAACTTCCCCCAACGGATGCTAATTAGGTGTCATCCAGTTGTGCCATATTCCTCAAGGACACTATTACAAGTATAATGTTGTCTGACCAATCCAACTAATGACGAGAGGTAAGAAAGAACCTTGACATGCTTGTACAGTTCGATTATTTTATCTTTACCCGTGCGTCATCAATGTTATGCATATGAAATAAGTCGAGACGTTTCAATTATTATGAATCCAGTGATACCGGTTTGATAGGATAATGAAACATGAAGGCAGAGATATGTTCTTGGAATTTCCTCAGTGAATTCACTAGAAACTTTTGACTGTATTCTAATTACAGTCACACTCATATAAGAAAATTGTTTTATGCATACCTCCGCAGCCGTTTGACATATATCCATCAAATCCTAATTTTATTTCATTTCAAATATGAATAAAACTCAGAAAAGTAATATTCTAGACTTAGGTATTCAAACTTTTATAATTACCTATTCGTGCATGGGTGCAAGGACACACTGTATAATGATGAATAAATGAATATCTAAGAAGTAAAAATACACCAAATATACATGGTAATTAAATACTCAACACATGATTAACAAAAAAAGGAAAAACAAAATTAATATATTTAATCACTTTTAGATTCAGAACTATCACCAATGTTTATAATAATGGGTTTAATAACCATATCACAAAGGAAGCTCTTGTTCATACCATTTTTCAATGAGTGATTCAGTGTGTGTTGATGGAATAGGTTTATTTTCGTTTATTTTGATGTACACCGTTTTTCGAGAGATCTCTAAAATACAGTAAAGAAAAGTGATGACACTCCTTTCGTGGTTCAAATTGTTACCTCTTGAACAGATGAAAGTGGTGAAAAAGGTCCACCATTCGCTCTTTCCCATTCAATACAAATTGTTGTGCTTGTGAATTAGTTACAGGCATAATCTAAAAAGGAGTTCAAATATATTGTGAATGTTTTTACCTGTATTTATAGATTTAGGTAATTTTTTTTCTCTCATTAGGATTTTCACACTATGAATAACTCTTGTGTGAATATCCCGGCAGTACGGGATTATAGTCACAAATATCAATTATTGTGAGGTTAGAAATTTTAAAGAGTATGTACTTACTTTGGAAGTAATGATTCCAAGAGACGTTTAGCTTTGAAAAAAACAGTTTTTATAATATATTCGACTGCAAAACAAAAAATAACTGGCGACAAACAATACCCCAAAGTCAGAAAATAATGACGCAATTGATGGTTGGCAAGTTTAGTTGAAATGTAAAACACTGTCGGTTTTATTGCTATCTCTTTTCACTGTTTTGAGTTTTAATCGATCATCACAATATCATAATTCTTAGCTTAGAAGACAAATGTTAACGAATTTTGATTTGCTCATAGCGGTTGATAGAAAGAGATGTTCAATAGAGGGACACACCCTCATCTGATTCCTTCGATCATAAATTGATGACGCATGGGGAAAGATAAATTAATCGAACTATATGCAGGTGGTCTTTCCAACCAAATGAAGAAAATATCCGATTGTTTCATTACAATAATTACCACTTGCAATGGTGTTCTCCTTGAGAGATTTTTTTTATTTATTTAATGGTCAAATATGATACCCAGTAAACATAAAAACATAACTTAAACATAACTGTTATATCACATTGTGACTTGGTGATGTTATTCAGAGATATGCTTGATGTTACAGATACGTTGCGTCCATATGCCTTTGTGCCTCTTTTAAATATTACAATGTAATGTTAATTACTTAACATTACATAAATGTATCATATTTTGCACAACTTTAATGTGACTTTATTACATACATATAATGTTACTCAAAACATCTATGCAACATTTGTAAAATGTAACATTGTAACATCAGGGTGGAGCATATACTCATGGTTTACCAACACTTTTTTCTATATTTATAGGTATATTTCTGGAATTTCAGTAGTAACTTTTCAGTAGATGAATAACAACAATAGCAATCAACAAAGTTATTCATCTACCAAAGAGTGGCGATTGAAATTCCAGATATACAACTTTAAGTGTAGAAAAATAAGTGTTGGTAAACAATGAGTATAAGCTCCACCCTGTATACTAAGAAATAAAATATGTTTATAAGGGGGAAATGATGTAAAACATACCAATCAATCAAAAAACTTTATTGTCAATGATTAAAAATCTCATGGATAAAGCGTTATAAAACAAGGCATTTATATCATTAACAATTAAATTAAAATTAGCAGTATAAAAAATATAATCTTGAATCACTATGAACAGACCAAAGTACCTAATAATATGACTTATGTACCACCTGAATCAGATGAAAAATTTATTGCTAAATCTACTAAAGTTAAGTGTTATTAGAAGAATAATATTGAATGAAAACCTATTTCTTTTGAAAATTAAAAACAGATATCACTGACTCAATAATGATATGGTTGTTGTCTCGGTCTCCTTTCTTTTTAATTTCTGCTCTGCTAATGTCATCCAATCCATCACTATGAGTCAAACTCTTCATCTGTGATTGAACTGCAAATATCTTTTACATATTCTGAAAATATAGTCATTACAGTCACTGAAAACTCATATTAATCTTTATGATATAAGAAAACGACCATCCAATAATTATTAATAATTCTATGTTGCCCCTAGAGGTAAAAGAAAAATAATTACTTACGTTTCAGTATGTCCATAATTATAAATTCAAAAATTTTGGATTTTTTTCTTTGCCCAGTCCAGAAGGGCTCATCTTCGATTAGTTCGCAAACAACAACTGCTATTTAAGTTTTTGTAATCTGATCATTCAATAAGTACCAGTTTGTACATCAAAACTGATAGAGGAATGTGAAAGGACACTACCAAACTGAAAAGAAAGAGAAAATGCAGTTAGTTTATTGATAATTTGTATTAAACAATTCAAGTGATTTCTCAACAATCTCAAGAAACGTTAATATTATCATAGATTAATGAAATTAAGAAAGATCAGAACACTCTGTATAAAATATATAATTTTGAGTTCACTTACAAATCAGGCAGATCCAATATTGTTGTTTTAGCAAGCTAAATTCATTGGTTTCAGTTCCAAAAATTCCTTCATCAATCGGTTCAAAATAATTTGACACAACTCCAGATGTCAACAACCATTTCCATGCTGTCCAATATCTGATTAGCAGGAACCACAACTGATAGCTTTTCTACTATTCATAGCATCATATGTAGATACTCTCTAATCAATAGTAGATATCACTACATAACCTAAATGCTAAAATAACAATTGGTGGATGGAGTAGTGGAAAATCATAAAATCTACCATGAAAATTTTGAGTTTTGCAATCCTATTGATTCCAGTCACTTTTAAGTAGTTTGAATTATATTTTAATTCTATGAACTCAAAACTCCTACCATGACCGCCATGATTATTAGGATAAAATGAACGATGGCGTCAGTGATACATTTATTTCATATTTACTGGGTAATATTGTTTGAACGTGGATATCATTTTTTTAAGTTACGTAGATGAATGACGTCATGACGTGGTCATTACCCAAAAATTACATTTAAGAAACCTTTAAGATAATATTAATTTCAAGGCTCCCTGTACACATGTCAGTAATGTTTTGGGAAGGTTAGACAAAAATATCGAACAAATAACATAACTACTCTAGGCAACATATAATCAATATTATATGTATATCTAATGAATATTATTGGTTACATTATTTTGATGTTACATAAACATGTAGTTGAAAACACTGTGTTGGAAACACTGTGTTGGAAACACTGTGTTGGAAACGTCAAGATGACATTAATATAATGTTAGTTTGCCAATATCACAAAATTGCACAGAAGTTATATCTGGAAAATATTTTGGTTATGTATCTTTAGTGTGTACCTACATGCCTAAACCAATATCCACAAAACGAATTAAAAATCAATACAGTTTGCGAGTAAGACTAGATGTAACTTAAAAAAAAATATCTGTATATCCGAATCCTAATTGGTTTAAGATTTGTTTGAAGAGTTGATTGCATTTTGAAAACAGTCTGTTTCTGAATATTCAGCATACATGCACTGAGAGAAATCTAAAGAATATATTAGTAATATATATATAGTAATAAAATATTTTATGGTTCACCATTTCAAATTATGATTGTCATCAAATTGAACTGTAAACAGTGAAATATTTTTATATTAATGACATTATTGTTGTTCTTAGGATACTATATTATAGTGCTTAGACACACAGTTATACAGTGTGTCCCAGCTAAAACTTGTCACCCCCTAATATCCGAACTCATGAAAAAAATGGAAAATCGCTCAGACCCGTCGATTTTTATTTCAAGGGGGAACACTTTCACCAAATACACCATCATTGTATTGTCAACCCCCTCAACCCCAGCACCCCCTACTTCAGAATTTTCAATGGGACTACTAAAGTGGAGATACATCATTTTGAAGGGAATTCAATCCCAAATACCTCGGTGTACTGAAATTGAGGATCGATCAAGTGTTGTTGAAGTTTTCATGAAAACTAATTTTTTCCAGATATTTTTATTTTTCATCACCTAACATGTTATCATCGTATGAAAGGTTCAAAATGTGAACCATTCAGTTCCATACAGAAGTATAAGCGATCTTCGAAATTTCTTCGCACATTGCTCAACATTTCTGGAGTCACTACACGACACTCCACAACAATTCTCCTGCGTAGATCATCAAGAGAAGTTGGCTGGGTAATATGAACTTTGGATTTCAAATGACCCCATAAAAAGAAGTCTAATGGTGATAAATCAGGAGATCTAGCCGGCCATTCTATTGGTCCTCGCCTTCCAATCCATCGCCCTGTGAAATTGTCATCTAAAAATTGACGTACAGGTGCAAAAAAATGTGGAGGAGCTCCATCTTGTTGAAAGGTGAGCTGACCGTCAAGTAACCTATCATCGTCTTCAAGTAACTGAATGATTCTGGGGTTCACAGTTGTATCAAGAAGTTCAAGATACGTTTGTCCGTTGAGGTTACCATCAATAAAATATGGACCTACAATATGGTCTCCCAGAATACCAGCCCAAACATTCAATTTCTGGGGAGTTTTTGAATGAGTTTCCCTGTACCAATGGGGATTTACGTCACTCCAGTATCTGTAGTTGTGCCTGTTCACGTGTCCATTTAAATAAAAAGAAGAAAAGCACACATTGTAGAGGTAATTATTATCACCAATCAATAATTGACTCATGATTTCACAAAACTCTGTACGTCTGTCAGGATCATTTTCATTTAATTCTTGTACATTCTGCATTTTATAAGGATGGAATTTTGCGTCTTTCAGAATTCGATGTACGCTGCTTTTCGAAACTCCAGAAATAGTCTCAAGTTGTCTTAACGATTGAATGTTGTCCATCACTGCATGTCCTACAACTGCAACAGCGACCCCTTCATTTCTCATAGGCTTCTCTCGTTCATGTTTTTTATTCAGCACTGATCCCGACTCCAAGAACTTATTCATCAATTGAAGCACGTACTGATATGATGTGGTGTTTTCTGGATGACTTTCATTGAAACTTCGAGCCGTAGCTCTAGCTCATCGTCCATTTTCAAAATACGCAGCTACAATGGATATTCTCTCTTGTACAGTATAAACCATTTTCGAATGTTTTCAAATTGTTGAATGCAGTGACTCGAATACATCAATTACCAAGGCGTAAACAAAGATATGCGTATACAAAAACACATGAGGGCAATTTTTTTTTCATAAAAACGTCTGTCTCCCCTTCGAAACTATTATTTCTGATAGCATATTATTTTTCAATACAGTGGCGTACCCACAGTGAACCTTTCTTACGACGCTAACATTTGAGGTGATGAAAAATTGTGACTCCAGAAATGTTGAGCAATGTGCGAAGAAATTTCGAAGATCGCTTATACTTCTGTATGGAACTGAATGGTTCACATTTTGAACCTTTCATACGATGATAACATGTTAGGTGATGAAAAATAAAAATATCTGGAAAAAACTTAGTTTTCATTAAAACATCAACAACACTTGATCGATCCTCAATTTCAGTACACCGATGTATTTTGGATTGAATTCCCTTCAAATTGATGTATCACAAGTATAGTAGTCCTATTGAAAATTCTGAAGTAGGGGGTGCTGGGGTTGAGGGGGTTGACAACACAATGATGGTGTATTTGGTGAAAGTGTTCCCCCTTGAAATACAAATCGACGGGTCTAAGCGATTTTCGATTTTTTTCATGAGTTCGGATATTAGGGGGGTGACAAGTTTTAGCTGGGACACACTGTATATTAGCATATTGCACTATATAGAATTACCATATATTATCGTAAAATGGTTAGGTATAAAATATGCTAATTATTATTATACAATTTTCCAAAACTTCATGATACATGGAATACAAATAAGCATCATATAGTCTAGTCAACAAGTGCCATTTAGACCAACTTTTTTCAGCAGTCTCCGAAAATTATGATTGAGGTGTCATTCGATTCGGAATGACATCCAGATGATTTTTGAAAAAAATGAAGTTCCGCATGAAAAAATTGTAAAAGTTATTAACAATTAACTAAAAAAAAAAGATGGCTTTAGTATTTTGTAAATATCTCAAAAACTAATTAAAATTTTTTAAATCTAAAAAAAGATTCAAAAAGAGGAGGAAATTTCCTAAAAAAAAGCTCAATTCCCGGAATTGTAGCATCAATATTTATAATTTTCCCAGAGGGATGAAAATACGGCCGAAAACGGGTACTCTGGCTCGGGCAAGCCACACCCACTTTGGACACTTTAACAATAAAAATTATTTTAAAATACTAAATATGAAAATAAAAAATTGGAAAAATTCAGGAACTAACTGAATAGATTAATGAACAATAATCCGCTTGAAAAAAATTTTTATCACAATTTTTCAATTAGTTAATCAATAGTTAATTAATAATTTTTTTCTGCTTGAACATGAACATTGCAAGTGTGATAATTGTTAAACTATAAATTTAAGATTTTTTTCCTCTTTTGGAGCAATTCTTGAAAGGCTTCAGAATAGAACCCCGTTGGAAAAATTAAAAAGTTTTTGTTTTTCAGTTTTTTATTAACAATTTTCGTTGTTGCAAAATTAAATACTTAAATTAATCATTGAAAAAAATTTTTTTTTTAAATATTATCAATACTCCGTTTTTATGTTATCTGGAACTACATAGAAATAATTTTTTTAAATTTTTATCTCTAATTGTTTAAAAAATTGTTATAAACAAATGCGTTGTTTATAAGATAATTGAAATTTTTTTTATGGAATTTCAATCTTTGATACAAATAATGATTTTTAAAAGAAAAATTGTTCCTTAAAAAAATTTTTTTATTGCTTGAAAACGCATTTGTTAATTAACAATTATTTTCTCCCGCTTCTAATTAATATTAAGGAACCATTTTTTTTTTTTAAATCATTATTTGTCTTTCTTTCTGATATAAAGAAAAAAAATTCCATTTTATTTAATTTTTCATTGTTTATGCAATAAACAATTTGTTATAAACAAATAAATTTTTACGTTATATTTTTTTTTTCTATTCTAATTTCTGTCACAAAAACAGACATGATTTTTTTTCTTTTTTAAATTTTTTTTTATTATTTTTTATTTAATTTTTAAATATAAGTTCTCTCTAACTTCGTCATTCTTACCTGGTCTTCATCCTTAAAATTATTATAATTTACAAACTAATGGAGATACGATGAAAATACTTAAGACTTATTTATTCTCCATTACATAAAAAACAAATTTAGCAGAAAAGTTTAGTTGTTACTTATTTATTTATTGAATTTATAGCAATTGTTGTTGAAAAATACTTGGGGAAAAATTTTTTTTTTGTTTTAATGCTTAAAAATCTTATCAACTATTAAAAATATGACTACTTCATTCAAGTATCTTATCAATTATTGTTCATTACTCAACATTTTTACATAAAAAACAAATTTAGCTGAAAAGTTTAGTTGTTACTTATTTATTTATTGAATTTATAGCAATTGTTGTAAAAATGTTGAGTAATGAACAATAATTGATAAGATACTTGAATGAAGTAGTCATATTTTTAATAGTTGATAAGATTTTTAAGCATTAAAACAAAAAAAAAAATTTTCCCCAAGTATTTTTCAACAACAATTGCTATAAATTCAATAAATAAATAAGTAACAACTAAACTTTTCTGCTAAATTTGTTTTTTATGTAATGGAGAATAAATAAGTCTTAAGTATTTTCATCGTATCTCCATTAGTTTGTAAATTATAATAATTTTAAGGATGAAGACCAGGTAAGAATGACAAAGTTAGAGAGAACTTATATTTAAAAATTAAATAAAAAATAATAAAAAAAATTTTAAAAAAGAAAAAAAATCATGTCTGTTTTTGTGACAGAAATTAGAATAGAAAAAAAATATAAGGTAAAAATTTATTTGTTTATAACAAATTGTTTATTGCATAAACAATGAAAAATTAAATAAAATGGAATTTTTTTTTTTATTTCAGAAAGAAAGACAAATAATGATTTAAAAAAAAAAATGGTTCCTTAATATTAATTAGAAGCGGGAGAAAATAATTGTTAATTAACAAATGCGTTTTCAAGCAATAAAAAATTTTTTTTAAGGAATAATTTTTCTTTTAAAAATCATTATTTGTATCAAAGATTGAAATTCCATAAAAAAATTTTCAATTATCTTATAAACAACGCATTTGTTTATAACAATTTTTGAAACAATCAGAGATAAAAATTTAAAAAAATTATTTCTATGTAGTTCCTGATAACATAAAAACGGATTATTGATAATATTAAAAAAAATTTTTTTTTTCAATGATTAATTCAAGTATTTAATTTTGCAACAACGAAAATTGTTAATAAAAAACTGAAAAATAAAAACTTTTTAATTTTTCCAAAGGGGTTCTATTCTGAAGCCTTTCAAGAATTGCTCCAAAAGAGGAAAAAAATCTTAAATTTATAGTTTAACAATTATCACACTTGCAATGTTCATGTTCAAGCAGAAAAAAATTATTAATTAACTATTGATTAACTAATTGAAAAATTGTGATAAAATTTTTTTCAAGCGGATTATTGTTCATTAATCTATTCAGTTAGTGCCTGAATTTTTCCAATTTTTTATTTTCATATTTAGTATTTTAAAATAATTTTTATTGTTAAAGTGTCCAAAGTGGGTGTGGCTTGCCCGAGCCAGAGTACCCGTTTTCGGCCGTATTTTCATCCATCTGGGAAAATTATAAATATTGATGCTACAATTCCGGGAATTGAGCTTTTTTTTAGGAAATTTCCTCCTCTTTTTGAATCTTTTTTTAGATTTAAAAAATTTTAATTAGTTTTTGAGATATTTACAAAATACTAAAGCCATCTCTTTTTTTTTAGTTAATTGTTAATAACTTTTACAATTTTTTCATGCGGAACTTCATTTTTTTCAAAAATCATCTGGATGTCATTCCGAATCGAATGACACCTCAATCATAATTTTCGGAGACTGCTGAAAAAAGTTGGTCTAAATGGCACTTGTTGACTAGACTACATAGTGTAATGCATAACAAACAGGATGAATGATAAAAATCACGTGGATGTTATTTTGACCTTCACATTCGGTCGCCTGCATTGTGATTGGCTGTTGGTTGCTACTTGCTACCTACCTACACATTGACAGTCTTTCCGTCGAAGTGTTTGAGGTTGAGGGAGAAACCAAGAAATTACGTAGCCGTAGCAGTAGTCGTAGTCAGTACGCAACAGCCAACAACCGCTCTCAGCTTTCAATCAGTTCAGAGTTCAGTTAACCACAAAAATATTTTGTTGCACTGTAAATTGTCTTGCATTGTTAAAAAAGTTTTCAATGAATGTGGTTTGTGATGCAACTGGTCCTGTCCTGCTCCTCCATTGTGAGCACGTCTGCTGTTTTTTGGATACCTACATAAATATAGGTACATCGGTGGAGGTTCTTTTAGAAGACTGTTTGGTTACCATACCATTATACTTGATTCCACAATTTAGGTATAATAGATGTTATCATAATAAAGTTTTATGTTTATAAAAAAAATATCTCAATGTAACAATCAATTATCTTCATATTTATAAACAAGATATATTTATTGATAAAATAATATTCCGATCAACTAACTGTACGAGTATTGTAAAATTCATAATATGATATATTGTTAGGACTATAATACAAATATTTTAATGGTGATAAGAATACTAGTATAGTAGTCATTACCATAAATGGTTACAATATATTTTTTTTAAACTTTACCATATTGTATTGCTGTCACATATATATAGTACCAGAAATTTTTGTAAAAATCACCATATTTCTGTTAATAACCACCATACATTTCTCTCGGTGTGGCTATTCTTTGAGTCTATGCATTGGGATTTCGGTATATTTCATTCGAAACAAGGCCGTACTTGAAGAAAATAAGTTGATGATTGGTTTTCGATAACGAGACGTCAGAAGTCTGACAGTGAAACTGATATTATCATAAGAAAGCTTATAAAAGAAGTCATTTTTATATTGTTCTAGCTCTGACGATAACACTAAAAAAACTTAAATAATAAATCCATAAATTCTGTTTTTCCAAAATAATTTGAATACCTATCAAAAATATTTTTTTAAATTGTATGTTTCCATTCAGATGACCCTACCGTTTCTATTCAACCAAAACTGTATCTATTGAAGTTTGTGATGTTCCCGTGGTGGACAACCGTAAATTGGACGCACTGTATACAGGGTTCCAACTGCTTAGCAAGGAAGATTCACTTTAACAAGCTAGGTCCATTAAACTTAAAGTAATGTCCAGAGGTGGCATTATAACACTACAAAATTCAATTAAGAGGTAGGGCTTCGCGAAACCAAGACATAAATCTTTCCATGACCAAGACCAATACTTGACTTTCGAGACCAAGACCAAGACTATCCCCTAAGAGTACTGGTCTTGGTCTCGAAAGAAAAATTGTGAACTTAAATCTACTGAATATTAAGATTTATTTTTCATGTGGTAGATTTTTAAATTTTGTTCATTCAAAATCGAAAATACATTTTCAAAATCTGTATTGCATATGTTATACAGTTTATAACAAATAGGTGTATGTTGTAAGGTCGCAGTGGTTAATAAGTATTGCAATTTCTTAAAAGTTGTATTATAATGGTGAAATGAGAAATTTATTTCGCCTACTTTACCCGTACAAATTGAAAATTGTTGAAGACTCTGAAATACGAAATACCTATTATATGCATATTACTTAACTGTTGGACAATTGAATTGAATAATTCTAATTCCCAGACAAATGTTGATCCAAGACCAAGACTATCAAGACCAAGACCAAGACTGAGCCAGTCTCGGCTTGATCTTGAAACATCAATACCAATACAAAGACCAAGACTACATTTATTTTTCGAGAACAAGACCAAGACTGATCAGTCTTGGTCTCGCGAAGCACTAGAGTTTATTTCAATTACAGGCATACAATCATTATTTGGTGTTTGTAAAATGGTATTTTCTATACATTTAGAGCTGCATCTCATATAGAAACATCATGAATATACCAACTGGAGATCTCTGAAAAATAAAGTTGAAATAGATCTTGGAAATATCAAAAACTGGTTCTTGTACAAACTCCTGACAATAAATTTGATCATCCGTTCATCTACGCGAATTTCCCGTTCGTCAGGATCCTGAATCAATTTCTGGAAATGTTCTTATGTAACATAAAGAAATATGACATCCGTACACAGACTAATGCGTTCCTTTTGAAGGTATTATCAAAATGGAAAAAATTATAATGACTTCATAACTCGATCAGTGATGATTTCATCAAAAAATGAGTAGACCAAAAAATGCGCTACTAAAAAAAAAATCGACGTGTCCGAGCTTTTTTACCCAATGGTCTTCTTGAATCTTCTTGAATCAATGCAATTATTTATTTGAAGGGTTTTATACGAAAAACTGATAGGTGAATCGTAAAAAACAAATTTTACAAAAACTAGTTCTCGCCATATGATAATATGCATTTGTAGACTTGTAATCGAGATATCTCAAAATGGTATTCTATAAGTTCCAATTCATATTTGTATACCTCATATTGTGGACGCACCATATTTCTAACGCAAATGTCACTCTAACTGTAAACATAGGCATACTATGGGACCTTGGGGTACTTCTGAAGCCACAACGTAAGGTGCTCATCTGCATTCATAGTACCCATTCGTGTTATATTGAACAGATATGAAGAGAGCCATCATAGGTAGCGATTTCAGACAAGTTTGCAATTAAAATACTGTGATCTAGGTACTTTGCGGTAGGTTTTACTTAAATTGGTAATTAATTGCCGAGAGTATATACTTACTATCACTCGATTAGATTCGGTGGATGAATCAGATATTTGCTTCATATTCTCCACTTTGTGGAAATGTGTGGAGAAAAGGGTATTTATTTAGAATTTGTCGGAATTATTTATTACGTACGTAGTCCAGAAAATGATGTCGTTTTTAGGTCGCAGCTGAATATGATGACTTCTCCAGTATTCTTTTAAATTTCAGATTGTCATCTTTTATTTATTTACATTTATGAAATTATTTATGGAATGATAAAGCTGGTATTTTACAACTTATCTGTCATATGGTAATCATTATGAAATGCAATAAATTTGAAAATTCCGCTTCTGTAAGTGTCCTTTCTTGGTTCATATTTGTGGTAAATATTTAATTATTTATAAGATAAGCGCATTTCACATAGAGAAACAATTATTTATTTACCAACTAAATATTCTCAACGCGCATATGATATATCAATTTTTCGTGCTAACGCGTATGACCCAACAAGTTCTACGCGCACCTATCAGTTCCCTGATTATCTTCTTACTATACTGCATGACATCCCTCAAACCTAAACTTCCGATTGGGAGAACCAATCAAGTGGTGAAATTGACTGCAAAAATTTCGAATTAGTGTTCATTTCTATGCTGTACACAGAGGCGTACCTCAATAGTCATATAAAATAATTTGATCAATCTATCAGTTATTCACTTTTTTCATCACATTATATAAAGTATATACTCATTCCTGCTATAGTAAAAACAGATTATGTAAAAATACATGATTTAATTTGAGCTATGCGATCCAACGATCGATCAGTCGAATAAATTTACATTTCGATATGTAAAATATTGTAAAGCTCTACAAATTACATGATGTTTTCATGGTGTACTGGCAAAATTAAAGAAGAAGAATTACTTATGATCACCTACTTTTATTATATGTTCACCGAATATGATTTATATATTTATGCTATATGCCTATTTCAGTGTTGTTTTTTCTGAGAAATCTGAATTTTCAATTAAAATTTGAATCCAACATGAAAGTCGTGAAATTTTCGCACTTCGGCATATCAGACTATCTACATCTCCGATCAAATAACACAATCTAGATGAGTAACTCGCCACTCTTGCCTTTAAACTTATTTGTAAAGGACATCTTCCCTCACCGGCAGTGTCGTACGTAGTTCACAGAAATATTGAGGTTCAATAAAATAGAAATAATGGAAACCCAATATGGAATGGGGACCTGAAATTATGATTATGAAGAATCTCCACAGGATTTGGAGAACAGCCGATGCTTTAATTGACATGTTTCATTAGTTTCACTATTTTATAATTTGGTTTTCCTTTATCGATAATTATGGCATTGGTAGCTTACCTATGAAATGACATATTTTGATTTCCAGCTTCAAATGGTCCTTTACACATTTCACAATGTTTCATCATTGCTTAATAATAAAAACTAACGATAGTTTTACACAAATCAACTCAGAATTTGCCCTTTATTCACGAAAAAACACTCCAATAAGCCAAATACTAAAACAAACAGAAATATTCTGTTGTTGTTCTGTCAAATATCAAATGCAGCGTTGCTGTACTGACCAGACCATGGAAATACTATCGTTTCTACTGACGACACTACATTTCCACCTGCTACTGCAAGAACCTACAAAGTTTGGTTTATGTTTTAGTTTTCTGTTCCTCTGAAGTTTTCTGCAATCAGACCTGTACTTGAAGTCTGTTTCTGAAATTTCCAAAAAACCAGGCCCGATATTCTTGAATTTGTACTGATCCTGCTATTCTTGTAGAATTTCCAGAGGCTGGTCCTGTTTCTTTTGTGTTCTATCAGCTATTTCGGTTTCTTGTCTTGCAGAATTTTCTGCAATTTTCTAGTTTTTTTTCATGTACTCCATCCTGTTCTTTAACAGTTTCCAGAAACCAATTCTGTTCCGAATGGTTCTCAACCTCCTTTTTTTCATTTTGCTACGAAGTTACATGCAACTGATACTGCGCTTCTTGTCCTATTTATCATTTTTTGTATTTCTATCCTTGATACATTTACAGAAGCCTGTCCTTTGATTGTTAATACCTGTGTTCCTACTGATACATAAATAAGTAATAAATTTGAGCCTGAGACTTCTATCAAGAAATTGAATGTAATAATGCAAGATTGGGCATTTAATATGCGAAAAAGTAACGGAGATGCCTAGAAAGAAGCGGTAGTTGAAACAATTTGGAACACCACCGTTAAAATGCTACGAAGTGAAAATTGTAACGAATTCAATATTGTTTTCAACCCTTCCACCGACATTCAGTTTAATTCATCAAGAGCTACACGTGATACTAAACGTCGAATCCTACAAGCCCAACTCGAAAAGAGAAAATCTAGTGCATCAGCTCTTAATAAATCGGATATGTTTGCAATGGTCAGATTATATGACGAAAATGAACCGGAAGGACTTCAAAAGAAATTATGTCACATTTTGGTATTTGAATTAGTTTGGCATGGAAGAGAAGCAGCTCACTGCAAAACCACTTATTTTGTATTTGAAATTGAAAATAATGGAAAAGAAACTGGACATATCGAGTATAATTATCTAATTTTAAAAACGAGACAAGGCGGTAACAATCAATTTTGTGACAGCAAATGGATTACGCCTTATATTTCAGAGGAAGTTATTTGCCCAATAGCTTTATTTAAAAAGTAAATGAAAAAACGATACAAAATCTTTAATATTTTTTTTTCAAATAAAAGCGGAAATGAAGAACAAGCTCTAATAAAAAGAACAGGACACAGCAATTCATCATCAATAAAACCACACTCACAAGTTGACAAAGAGTATCATTCGAGCATTATTCAATCATTTCGTTTGTAAAAAGAAAAAATATTCAACATCCACTACAGATGCACCGGGTGGTGCTGTAGGTTTTCCGGGTTTTCCTACAGTTGAAAAGTGAATACACTACCAAAAACATCAGTACGTCACGCAGGAGCGCCACGGCAAATAATAATAATAGCCGTCCTCTACTCTATGCTATGCCTTTGAGTACAATCTGAGTGTTTATGAGGGGGTAGTATTATTATCATTACAATTTTTTGGCCCCTTGAAACTATCCCAGTCAGGCCCTGTTTTCGGAGCCCCAACACTTCTGGAGGGCGCGATGGAACATTCCTTATGCACGCCGTGGGGTAAGTGACTATTGGGTCCGAGAATCATGTACGGAGTGAACCAAGAATTACGGCCACCTGCATTCGTCCGGCTTAGATTTCTGCTGTATTACGGCGAGCCGGTATGATTAAGTTTGAGAGCAGTGTGTTCATCATTCCACCAAGGACCCCTATTATCAAAACCACCATATTGACAGAATGGTTTGGCCTGCAGAGTTCAAAGAGTAGTTCTCCATATTTAGTCCGTTTTTCTTCCTCTTTCCGGACGGTGTTCGTTTCACCAGGAGTTGAAAACTCAATGAGGAAAATCATCCTACTTTAATGGTCGAGGAGGACTACATCAGGCTTATTGGCTTGTATTTGCCTGAGGGTGGGGAATGCGTAGTTACAATAGATTCGGCACTTTTCATTTTCCACAACGAACTCAATATCTCCCAGAACATAAGGCAACGCCGGTGTCTCGTCTATGCCATACGAGTGTCGTAGGTGGAAGTACAACACTCGTAGCGCCGCGATGTGCCTGTGGATATAGGCTGAGACCGTATAAGCTGGACAAGCTGACAGCAAATGCATTATGGTCTCAGCTACCTTACGACACGCTCTGCATCTAGTATTAGGGACTTCTATACCCATTACGCGAATACGGAAATGAGAAATGCAAAGGTCAGGTTTCTGGATGAGCCAAGGTCTTCAATGTTCTTGAAGAAGACCCCATGCATTGGCTCATCCTTATGTAGCTGCAGAAGACTCTCACTCTCCGCAGCTTCAACGTGGGTTTTTTGCTGAACGGGCTCCTACTCGGTGACAGAGTTTGGGTTCGTCCGTTCAGTGTCGAATACGAGACCGAGTTCATCGATTGCACGGGTTACTGACTTGAAAATAAATGCTCCAATTCCTGCTTTTCCATGATCGCATATCAAGCAGACATGAGGATCTGAACTCCTGATGGCCTTACAGGCTCTATCCAGTACCATTCTGTTGTGTAGACACTCAAAACTCAAAAGTACACGGCCTCCCCGTTGTTTGGGGAAGTATAACCGTGGAACGGAAGATTTAGGATGCAAGCTCCTATGAAGATGCATCGTTTTGCGAGTTTTCACGTCGAGTTGTCGCAAGATTTGGTACGGCAAGCATATTAGTTGAAGCAACTTTGTTCGTTCCCAACAGTTCTGACGACCAGATCTGTCGGAGTTTATGCCTATACTTGCCGCAGAGAGAGTTTTTGACAATAGTTGCTCTTGTGTGTGGTGTGGTTCCTTCCACCCCTAGGTAGGTATGCGTTTCTCCGACATCCAGATGATGTAAGATGCTTCCGTCTAAGTGCAGAACGTCCTCTTCGTATTACTCGCATCGTTCTCTTTAGAGATGAACCGTGGCACATTTGTCGATCCCAAACTTCATACCGATAGCATACGTGTACTTTTGCACCACCCTTAAGGACTGATAATGGTCCTTTTCTCCGGAGGCATAAAGTTTAAGACCATCCATGTAAAACAGATGGGTGACCTTATGCCTCCGGTGGCTGGGGGTGGCGCAGTTGTATCCGCAGGTGTTTTCCGTAGTGCAACGGACAATGGCAGTAGTGAGATGCAGAAGTGAAATAGGGATGAGGGACTCTCCCTGTAACACGCCCCTTTTTCTGGGAAATGGATAGGTAGATATTCAGAAAGTTCTTGGCCGCCACGTTCACCTCACGTGTCCCCAAGTGACTCAGGCTATTTGAGGGCAGAGGTAATCTTTCTGAAACACACCCCTTTTAAAGATTACCTGCTCTGTTTGGGCTCTGACTTAACCAGATGTTATGGTGAAGTGAGTCCTCCAAAGCAGCATCAGATGTTCAATGCATCTCCGGAATCTGTTGCTCCACATCTAGCCATGAGTTAAAAACTCTTGCTATAGTCGGATTCACATTGAGAAGTCAGTTAACGTGACATAAGTCAATACACTTCAAATAGGACATTTCAAGCCAATGTTGCCTACGTCACTTACAGGTCTAGCCGAGCAACAAAGTGTGTCCCTTGCGTCATTAGTTCAACAAGTTATTTCGGTGAAACGGTCCTAAAGAAACTTTTTCTGGATTGAAGGAATTTTCAAAAAGTACATACTTTGTATATGATTGTTATAATAAGATTAGGGCTTCATCATCTAAAAAGTTTTTCAAATATTTCCGACAAAACTATGGGCTGACCACTACAAGTCAATTTCAAGAATGGCTTATTGAAAAAGGATATTTATTTCATAGAATATTGTATATCCTATTTTGCATTACTGACTTCTCAATATGGATCCGACTATAGATGGTGGTGGGTACATGGAAAATGTTTCCACCAATAGTTATTTAGGCCATCAGAGTCTGGAGCAGCAAAGTTCTCCGAGCCTTTGAGGGCCCGTCAAATTTCTTTCGGGGTTATCGGATTGTGCAGTTCATTGATATCAGGCTGACGAAGCTAGGAACTGCGCTAAGGCTGAAGTATCTACGTTGAGTGGTTGCGGAAATTTGTAAATGCCCTTTCAGAAGGTTTCTACCCGATCAGTCGCCAGCGGTTTATCCACAAAACGTAGAGACTCACTAGTGACTTTTTTGCAGCCATCAGCATTCGTATCCTATCCAAACAGTACTGTTTGATGGTTAACAGCACGCCTTGATTTAGTGTGTGGTGAGCACGTCTAAAATTTGCGGCAATTTGCCGCACTGCGGGCGTGAAGGGCCTATTGGCCGCCACGTAGTCCGCCACACACTGGACGTGAGACTCGCGTTGTCTTGCCGACTTGATGTTAGCTTCCATCTTGTGAATGCGTCGCTCATGCCTTCCAATCAGAAAGGGGTATCCCTCCATTCCGCTTGGGACAGGTCCTGAGCGAGCGGCGTCATACACGGCAGAGTTGATCTGCCAGATGTCAGCCTCTTCTGAAAGGACATCACGAATCCCAGCATTCACCCGTGCCAGTTGTTGTGGCTTCTGCGGGTTCTGATGCCTTCCGTTGGTGGTATGATGCGGGCCTCCTGTACAGCCAGATCGACACAGCCAGATCGAAGGTAGGATACATAATCCCTTAGATTTTGTGCGGGAAAGGCAGCATGCTCTGGATATATTTCACACCATAGAGCATGCATTCTCGCCATGTATCCTCTTCGGGCGGGCTCACTGCTCCCATAGCAATGCAGAAGACTGTCCCTTAGTTCATCTGTCCACTCAAAGCGTCCGTTGTCATCGCGGTTGTTATCGTAGTCGGCCCCACCACCTTGCCTATGACCCCTAATCTGAGGGGGTTGGTTGTGGGTGCCTCTTCCTCGTATATTGGGAACCAAGTCTTAGGGTATACCGGGGGATTAGCCTAGTATACCCACGGCCGACATCAGAAGGAATGAGTATTCCCTCCAGTGTGCGCCTTGGCTGCCGGTCCGGTTTTGCACCGGTTGCAATCACCCCTCTGGGAATAAAAACATGGTTTTCCATATGTTGGAGATAAACACAACCTTTGTGATTCAAATGCCGCGGAATAGAAGTTTGTGACTTCACATAAAAATCTATCCGAGCATTCAATTCTAATGTAATTCTACAGTTACGGGCACATATAAAACATTTCCCGAATTTTTGTACCGGTACCTCCATAGGAATTGCGGCTATATTACCTTCAGTTTTCAGTACTTGCACTAATCTGTTGTTACAGGCCGAACATATTCTGGAATCTGGAGTAAATACTGCATCATTCAATCCAAATCGTAGTGTGTATAATAAGGCTAGCTCATTTCTTCTAAGGTTTATATTCTTTTCCAGATTTATAGCATCTATTTTATGAAAATCACGACTCCTCTTGTTACAGGGTAACAGTTCACCATTATTCTATTCAAATGGTACTTTTTCAAAATACTGTATGCACTTTATTACTCTGACATACTTGACTAGAATGCAGTTGCCATCGTGCTCGCGTAGTAGACAAAAGTGAATCTTTACGTCAGGTGTATCATACTGAAATCAGTAAATTCTATCGATACCTTGAAATCTTCTTATATTTTCTATTACACTCTGTACATCAACTAATTGCTATCGTATTCGCATAGAATACATTTATTACTCTCATTTACTTTAGGTACAACATACTAAGATTTCAGCAGATTCTTTCAATACCCAGAAACCCCCTTCAATTTTCTATTACACTCTGTATAACAACCAATGCAATTGTTATCGGGGTCGCGTAGCATGCAATTATTAATCGAATATACCTTCGGTGTAACATACTTAAATTTTAGCAAATTCTACCGATACCTAGAAACTCCCTTATATTTTCTATTACACTCTGTATATCTACTAATGCACTTGTTATCGCGGTCGCGAGGCATGCAATTATTAATCTAGTATAGATTTGGTGTAACATAGTAAAATTTCAGCAAATTCTATCCATACCTAGAATCCCCCTTATGCAGTGTCACCGTTTAAGTCCGCATCATATGGGATATTTTTTTTATTATCCACTTATTGCAAATTTAGAGTTCGTGACCAGTTTGTGCTTTGAAAATAATGCAAAATGACGTTTACGATTGTTTTCTATCTATTGGCTACATCTGTCAAATTTGACATTTTTTCAAAAAAAATTCAGAATATTAGGTTATTTCTCAATATTTCGAAAAATATATGAAAAAGTTGTTTATTTTTTGGTTTACTACCCACCTACCAAATTTGAACCAGTTTGAACAACTTTTATTTTTTTCGCGTTCTCCTAACCCTACACTTTTTCGGATAATTTAAATATGATGAAATCTGGAAAAAACCAGTTGAGATGTAATACACCCATCTGTTGAAAGAATTTCTTCTGTTTATAATAGTTATTTATGCAACAAGTGCAAAAAGTAAGTGTTTATTGCACTCGACGTGAAATTGTCCGACGAGGCCGTCAGGCCGAGTTGGACACCACGTCGAGTGCAATAAACATTTTTTGCACGAGTTGCATACAACATTTTTTCTACGTTCATGCAAAAAGCAAAAAATTATATATTTAGGTGCGGCACTAGGTGAAGGAAAATGAAATACGCAATTTAAATAAATAATTATTACTATCGATTTCATCACCATCATCTAGTTTTCCATTAATATCAGTCATTTTGAAACTTTTAGTTCAGTAATTGTCAGAATTAAATTTTGACTGACGTTTACATAACCACAGTTGCATTATAAAAATCAAAATCATAGTAGCCATGAGCGCGTATGTTATCACGAGGTGTGGTCGTAGTAAAGACAGTTTGCTCTATGCAGGTAGACGGTTTAGAACATAGCTGATCGGTTTTGATTATGGAGTTATTCTCGGGAAGGCATTGTTTGTTCAACTCTGACTGCTAACATTAATACAAAATAATATAAAATATGTAGCTGTTTAAAACGTATGGCCAATCTCACAGAATATCTGCTAAATATGTAGTGGGTTCGAACGTTTATGTTTATCATGATGACAGCACGTTGAAGTAGAATGACAGATGAGTGCAATAAAAACTTCATTGCACTAGTGCAATAAAGAGCTTCTTTTTCCACTGATTATAGTTCAATAAAGTTTTGCTTTTTGCATGAATGTAGAAAAATATTTTTAAGTGGATATTTTCAAAAAAAATACAAAGATGCTGAGAAAGTAACATCATATTTGATGCAAAGTGCCTCTAGTTTCAATATTCCATAGCAAAATTTGCTTCAATTATTTTTATCACAATACATCAGTGAAGTAGAAAATACTTTAGGTCTATTGGTTTATAAAAAAATTCGATAATTCGAAACTAGAGCCACTTTGCATCAACTATAACATAATTTTTTAGCATATTTGTATTTATTTGAAAATATCCAAGTAGAAAAATTTTCAAACAGAAAAAATCTTTCCAGCAGAGAGGATTATTACATCTCAACTGGATATTTCAGATTATACCAAATTTAAATTTTACGAAGAAGTGTAAGGTTAAGAAAACGCGAAAACAATCAAAGTTATTCAAACTGGATCAGATCTGGTAGGTGGCTAGGAAACCGAAAAATGAACAACTTTCTCATTTAATATTTGTCGATAAATTGAGAAATAACCAAACATTTTGAATTTTTTTTTTGTCAAATTTGACATGTGTAGCCAATCGATGGAAAACAATCGTAAACGTCATTTTGCATTATTTTCAAAGCAAAAACTGTTCACGAACTCTAAATTTGCAATAACTGAATTATAAAAAAAAGTTCCATACGAGGCGGACTTTAACGGTGACACTGTATGTGTGCCTAGTCCTTTACCCGATGAAATACAGACCTTTCGTAAATAAAAATATCAGAAATATGTCAGTAATCTTGCGCTCATTTATTGTTTTACCAATATTTAATACCATACGCAAACACTGTTTCAGTTTTAGTTTGACACTTGATAACTGATAAACCGATTGAAACGTCGTGCTCATAGAAAAACTCCAGACAATGGAAGTCCGCAGTGAAAGTAATCAACTCACAACATTGTCTAAAACTTTCGAACAAAATGTATTTTAAATATTTCTTCAATCCAGAAGAATTGGTTTCTTGAGATCGATGGATAGAAGGTAATCTAGGCATAAAATCGAAAAAGAAACAACATTTTTGGGTTTTTTGTTGGTACAAAAATATCAGTTCTCATTCTAATTTATCAGAAAGTTCTCAAAATTGAGATAATATACTTAACTGTTAATAAAATCATTGTTTAACGTCGAGTACAATCTTATCAACTGTTATTCTAATTTGGTAATCATGTGTCATTTCCATTTAATAAGTTCCTGTCAGCTCCGATGATTGATCAGCAATCTTCTGAAAATATTTTCTTTCGATAATAAACACTTGTTTTGATTGATTGCTGATAATGAAAAATTGTCGCTATATGGAATGATTTGGTATTTCACCATTCAACTCATTTCTTCCTTTACCAAACGACAATGGAAAGCTGGCCATGGAGGATCCGAAGGAGTTCCTCCAGTCTTGGAAAGGTATTTAACTTTCATTCATTTAGGGAATTTGTAAGAGTAAAATTAATTTTGGATACATGAAAAATAGAACCTTACTTAGAAATACCGCTCCTAGTTGAGAGCATTGAAAAGACACACATGCTAAAGAAATGGCTCTTTGTGTCTTTATCGACATAGAAAGTGCGTTCAATATCACCTCACGTGCCTCCATAATCAGATCACTAGAGAAATGGGTTATTAATGCCTCATTGATCAGATGGATACAAGCAATCCTGAAAAGCAGAATCATTATAGCGACCCTGGTGGAAGATACAGTCAGGATGACAGCGGACAAAGGTCGCCCCCAAGGAGTAGTTTTATCGCCTTTACTGTGCCTACTGGTTGTCGTCCACCTGCTAGTAAAGCTACAAGAATCTAGGTTCACGACTCAAGGTTACGCCGATGACCAGCGGCAGACTTGACGGAGTAATCTCCGACCGCATGCAATTAGACCTAAACACAATCAGCAGCTGGTGCGCAAAGTAAGAACTTAATGTCAAACTTAGAAAAGTAGTGCTGGTCCCATTCACCAAGAGGCGAAAGTATGAACTCAAAGCCCCAATCCTGAATATGATCCAGCTAAAATTTTCAAAAGACGTAAAATACCTGGGCGTTATAATCGACCAAAAACTGATACGGAACAGCAAAATCAACCACATTCTTTTCAGGGCTATAGCGGCAAGCTGAACATGCCGTAGAGTCTTCGGTAAGACATGGGGTCTGACACCAAAAATAATTTATTGGTCATACCAAACGATCATTAAACTTGTGGTCACCTTCGCCAGATAGCCAAAGAGCACTAAGAGCTCTTGTACATGCTGACTTGGGACTGTAAACAAATTCTGATACAACTGGCAGCAAACAATCAGTAAACCCTGATATGGGGCATCAACAGGGGCATCAAAGGCAATGAGGAAGCAGACTGCCTCGCCAAACACATCACTTTCTGGCCCAGAACCCTTCTGTGGACTATTCAAAACCCCCTAAAAAAGAGTTTAGATGCTGGGAGCTCGATGAAATGAAATAAAGTGCCAGGACAAAGACAAGCGAAAAGGCTTATGATCCTATCGTCAGGAAAAGCTGAACAGCTTCTCGAGTAACGGGACTACTCACTAGGCACTGCCCTCCAGGGTATCACCTCAAAAAGATGGGCAAGTCAGGGAGTGAAAGTTGCCTCTACTGCGAGATCTTCGCTGGAACTGCAGAACACCTTCTTTGCAAATACCCAGCGCTCTTCTGCAAGAGGCTCAAATTCCTTGAAGGGGCATCCGTAACGCCCTTCAACATCAGGAACTCAGCTTCCAAGAAACTGAAAAACTTCGCACGAAGTCTCAGATTCCCGTTTCTTGAATAGATGAAGGGTCACGCACAAAACACCTTACAGATTGAGGTACTTGTGAGGCTGCAAAGCCTACACGACTCAACTACAATCTTCATCCTAGCAATAGCGGTTACCTCTCACCCAGATGGCCCGGGTTCGATCCCCACCGCCAGCCACTCAGCTTAAGTGGTTCATAATCCATTTCTATTTAAGCTGTAGGTCCAGGATCTTCCTTGCTTGCACAAGCTCTGCTTTGAGGGGTTTTCTCTGAAACTTGGGTAATTTTTTTTCAATTTATTCAATTACGTCAGTGATTTATTATCATGAAGATCATGAGAAAGCCATCGACATCAACCTCATGAAATATCTATGACGCTAAGGAATTGTGAATGATCGACAATATGACTTTTGCCACCATAGATCAAATGGAACCTGCTAGCTTATGTTTTACATATATGGCAGCAATCTATTGAAAAATATGGTGAAACTCTGGCCGTTGTATACGATATATCCAAGGCATTTGATCGCGTTTGGCTCCAGGGACTGATACTTACCTAGCTTCCATTTTATTGTTCACCTCCACAGCACAATTTACTGGTGAACAACTTTCAGAAGTTGAATTAGTGAACTGCACCACTGCCCGATTAATAATTTCATAAGCATTATCTACTAACTGCTGAGGAAAATTTTGAAAGATCTGGGTGTCGTTAGTATAGACATCACATTGTTCTATGGACTTTATTGATGTATAGAAAAAAACAATGGATCCAAGATAGAACCTTGAGGCACCCAGGAGTGTAATGTCATATATTCGGACTGATTTGATTCAATATCTACACAGTGTCAACGATTGTTCCGATAATTTTGAGACAAAAAGTATTTTCTGAAACACCTCAAATGCTCTGCTAAAACATACCAGTACTAAAATAGCACACTGACCTTCATCGATTGCAGCTATCATGTCGTCGACCATATTAGGTAGAGCCTTGGTAAAACTTAAAGCCTTTACTAAAGTCAGATTTAATAATAGGCAATATAGTGATTATAGTGAGTGTTCTGCTAAATGTGTCTTATCTGTACTTAAAACTTGGCAAGCATTGGTACAATAATAATATACCTCTGCGATTCTTACGTTTTGAATGAGGATCTTGATGGACTATATAGCTCCTTTCCAAACAATATAAGACTAAGAGGATAACAAAGTTCAATTAGTTTTCCATTCAGTCCATCAAAACCAATTGAGTTGAAGTTTATTTCACAAATACTGTCATATACGAAAGTTTCACCTACTTCTTTAATTCAATAGTGAAAAGAAAAATTATAAGTGCTGTAAAAATTGATGAAATATTCAGGTGGGGCAATATTCGTAATGGAATTTTTCAAAAAGTTATTAATTCTCACTGTCAGCTACAGCTTGTTTGAATTATGCTGGTATAACAAGTCTATAATTTTTCCCTTTTCATTTCGTGATTTGTATTTATTCCTGAAATTCTTATACAATTGAAAATGAGCCAGTGATTTTGTGCATTTATATTTATTCATGCAGAGGTCAATATTCGTTCATTCATCATTTGGTGTAATGCAAATGTCAGCCAAGAAATTATATTTTTTATAATTCAGAAATTATTATCGTGACAAGCCGATCAAATATGCTAATACAATAATGTTTCATCCTCACTTTCTGGATCGAAGATGTCGAAATATAATATATCCCTTAAATTATAAAAAAATTAATTTTCATTTGACTTTTCAAATCACTGTAGGAGCGCTACTGCAAATAATATTAACAGCCATCCTCTACCCGCCCAGGTTATGCCTTTGGGTACACTTCATGAGTATTAATTTTTATTATCTTAATACATTCAGCCTGCAGTTCACAATGAAATGGTCTGATATATCATTACGAATAACACCTTCCAATCAAGTTTTCCTTTTTAACATTAATTTTATTGTATTATAGTCAAGCAGCGATTCAGGGTTATCAGTTATTTTTGTTGGTTCGTCAATCATCGGGGCTAGTACAATACAAAACAAAAATTGTTGAAATTTACCAAACATACCCACCACTTCATGAATGATGAAAATAAGTGTCCTTTAGAATCATCAAGTTCATCAATCAAATCATTGGTGGTTTGGTCTTGCACTGAGAGAACAGTTTGTTAGCAGTAAAGAAATTTTCTTAAATGTTAACAAATTATGCTTTTGAATATGGCCAAACTAATGTAATTTTACTACTAATAAATGATTTGTTTGAAAATTTCAAATGAATCAGTTGTTTGATACAAACTTAATATTTGTTAACTCAGAGAAACATATTACTTCAATATTAACTAATATTTGTTTTTATTTACTTATATGAAGTTCACTATAGAAATTCATTTATTTACAATAAAATGATCACTTTGACTGTGATATAATTTGTGTTACTATTCAAGTATATATATCTCACAGTAACTTGAATATATATATTATATAGTCCCGCAGTGACCTCCAAGGTTAATAAAAAAAAGGTTTGCAAATAACTCTTCATTAGGATAAATTAAATTCTCTCTTGTTAAATAACATAACATTCATTCTGAATAAATATCATAACACTCTTCCTGACTAGATCACATATTACCTTGAAATCGTGTAATGTATTCGTGAAGGTTCCAATCCCTCAACAATCCTTCCATCATCGCTGTACTAGTAGGGTAGGAGCCTAAGATAACCCTTGCGTCCACTCCACGATTTTGGCGGCAGACCGGCACAAACATTCACAATTCACATTCACCTGTGGCTTCAATCCATATGCACATTCGTGCGTGGGTTCAGTTCACTTAGTCCACTTTCACGCCAAAAATAATTATGATTATATTGCCAATAACAGAGAAATGAATGATCTTGATATGGTTGAGCAGGTTGACCAACAAGCTACAAGATACAAGACATGAATACAATGGCGTTATAAAGTCGATCATCGTATCGAAATGCTGATGCGATGACATGTGCCTCTGTGGAGGGGTTGGATAGGTCGGATAATTTGTAACCGCCAAATCCTTTTAGTTAACAGTTAACATATTTACGTTTTCTGGAAATTATTCTGTGGGTGACTATAAAGTTCCCGTAGCTTACAGAGTTATTAGTTTTCTCCAAGTGATGTCATATTTTTATCCAAAACTGACTCAAATCTAACAAACATTTATTTATATTCAACGAATAATGATCAAAAAATAAAATTTCTTGAAATTGATAAATAAGAAATATGCTGACAATAAATTTTTGATTTTGCAGGCAAAGTAATATGTTTTAATTTCAAAAAATGAGCAGGTAACGAATATTTTGATGTATGGTAATACTTATTTCTGAAATAACTGTGTTATGTTCAACGAGGTTGTTTGAATACCAAACAAAATTGCTAATATTGAGCCAACTACGTTTGAACAAATTGATTTATTATCTACAAAAAAACCTTTTTCTCGGTGTGTGATTTGTAGATCACACCTTTACCAAATACTTGTTTTTATGTTATATTAGTTCAATTCAAAATTCCCTCGATCATTTTTGCCCCCCTGTATAACCTATAATCACCGATATTTGACACTTCCTTAATAATATCAAAGATTCAGAGCTGAAAAAAAACTCATTAAAAAACCTTGACTGGGATAACGTGAGAAAAAATAATATTATAGCAACGATTCATCAAAAGTTATCTTAATCCCTTGTATTCAGAGGAAATTATATCACCTACTTAATCAAATGATATCAGTGTATCTACTAGGATTAAATGATTAAAACCTGTTAAAACAAGCGTGACTATCGTGTATTGTTTTTTTATGTGCCACCATAAAATTTAATAACATGTTTTCGTTATATAAACAACAACCTCATTCTACACGAAATACTTTTGAAATGAATGATTGTTCTAATATCTATACAATAATTATCTACATTATTTTTGATGGACTTACATAAATTTTCACTTATATTCTCCCTAGTGCTTGAATTATTACCGGAATTCTTGTAATTTTTTTTCTTAATCAGCACAACAAATATTTTCGAGTATTTATTTAAAAATGAGGGAGATTCGGTTAGAAAATTTCACACCAAAATATTTAACAAACACTTCGAACAATTTCCAACAAAATTTTAATTATAATTAAGTTTTTTCCTAACCACGCAATGCACCTATCTATATACGTTTATTTTTCATGGCCATGAAGGTAATTTTCGTAAACTTCATCATTATAAAATACCTATACTGATACGTCAAGAAGAGTACTTCGACCACGCCACTGACGATGCTGCCGCAGTTGCAGTCTAAACGTTTGGAGAGTGAAGCCGCAGACACAATGGAAGTTTTATGTATTAAGTTTTAAGTTTTGAGATTGAGGGTATCAATTTTACAAATGGAACAGAATGCAAAATAGAATTGAGAAATGATACTCAAATTTTACCAACAAGATTGTTTGTGGGGCTTGATCAAAATAATAATAGCAATGCCAATGTCCAAATTAAATCAAAAATTATAAAAATTAAAACCAAAGACATAAAACATCCAATGTGTTCCAGCCTTTAAACAAATGACGACCATGGCAAAACCCGGAAATCAACCAAAACACAAATAAAATATTCATATCACCAGTGGCGGATCATAGGCGAAGTGCACGAAGCGAGCGCCTCGTATTTTTCCAGGCAGGGGGGCGCAAAACAAACAAGGCAAAACAGAGTCAGAAATAAAAAATAAAACCTTCACGCCTTCTCGTTCAACTTCAATGAAAACTGGGACAACTTGCTAGCCAATGACCTATCCTGATTCCTGACTGCACTGTTGCTGCATTGGCTTATTAGTGTTTACTGAACATCGACTGCAAGTATCGATATATCGATAGTTTTTGGCTATCAAAAACTATCGATAGTCCCTACCGATAGTATCGATAGAATAAAACTGAAGTTGATTTAATTTGAAAATATTTTCGTTCCCAAATTTGTCACAGAAATGTCAAACTATTTCGAATGAGTTGAGTAGAACTTGAAAAGTCAAGCAAATAATAGTACATCATTCAGCTTATACGTCGTATAAAATGTGACAGGTCATAACTCATATTTCATCAGTCATATGTCATTTGTTTGAGTATTTTCTGTAAATTTTTGACTTGTTTTTATTTTAAATTGTTAGTTTTGTTATAAATTTGAACATGAACCAAAAATATGGATAAGGTGAACACTTCGTTTACAATGTACAAGGCTATGCAGAGTTCAATATGGAAGACACATCAAACTCATTGGACCACATTAAATGAAAAGATCGAGCTGTCTGAACAAATTCAACAAGTATACGTGAAGTAGAACAACAGAATGATGCAAATGAATTGTTAGTGAATAGGAAAGGGAATATTGATTATCAAGTCATATTTGACAGAACTATCGATAAAGCGATTATTTATTGAAAAATATCGAAAAGTATCGATAGTCAAAACAATTATTTCGAAGGCTTAAAATTTTGTTTGGACCCTCGGGGTATTCCATACAGATTCCTGACATGGTATGTTCACAATCTCAGTACTCAGTAGTACTCATTTCAGTCACTTGGTTCAAGATGTTACTCAGCAACTACCTTTAGAACACGGAGTTTTATCCGTGAATATACAGTCTGTTTCACTTGAAATGGTAACATTCCAGTAACTTTTTAATTTTTCAGTTGATACAAACATTGAATAATACGTTATGTTAATCTTATGTATCAAGATGGGCGAGCTACATATCATCCTTTGCAAAAAAACAGCCTACTGTGATTAAAAATTATTGCATAAAAAAAGTGATATCATTCTCAGAAGTCGCAGTCCGAAAGAGTAATCATTATTACTCAAACAACAAAAGATAAGTCTTTTGATATAATAAAAAATTATCAGCTGGATAGTTTATCACAAAAAAATTTCAAATCCCTTTCAGTTCTTTTTATCAAAAGGGAAGTAATGGAAAAACTGAATTTCGATGATGTGATAAATGACTTTGCAAAAAAAGTCCAGAAAGATTCATATTCAGACTAGCATTTTGTATGATACATATTTTTTATTTTTCATCATTATGAAATATTTTTTTTGTTTTCTCTTTTTTGTTATCGTTGACAGCAGCAGCAGCAGCAGCAGCAGCAGCAAATTTTATGTAATGGATTTGTATAAAAATCAAAAGGGAAGTCATGGAAAAACTGAATTTCGATGATGTGATAAATGACTTTGCAAAAAAAGTCCAGAAAGATTCATATTCAGACTAGCATTTTGTATGATACATATTTTTTATTTTTCATCATTATGAAATATTTTTTTTGTTTTCTCTTTTTTGTTATCGTTGACAGCAGCAGCAAATTTTATGTAATGGATTTGTATAAAAAACGAAATTCGAGAAAAACTGTATTTGTTTTTTTAACATATGGCCTTCTGGGAAGACACATTCCAGAAGGAAAGGGGCGCTGAGGTCAATTGCGCTTCAGTCTGCCGAAGATCGTGATCCGCCATTGCATATCACTATCAAAGTAATTGTAGGAGTTGTATTTTAAATCACAATTCAGTTAATAATATGGTTTAAAATACTCCATCAGAACATAACAACTCTATATTAGAATACTGCAGTTTGTTGTCAAAGAATAGAAGAATAGAAATGCGCATCTTTACATCTAATAATATAATTATCAATATGAATAACATGAACCTCTACAAAAGAATGTATTTAGATGACAGTGCCTACACATTCATTTTTTGAACTGTTCAACCAAATTTCCATTCAATTCGATACATTTATCGTATCCTTTTGTAGTGTTAACAATCGATTATTGGTTTGGGGTGATATGATATATTTGCAAGCCTGTCTTATTCTTTCATGCAATTCCTCTTTGCTCATTGGACGAGTTTTGTATACTTTTTTCTTGACGAAGACCTATAAAAAAATCCAGTGGAGTCGAATCTGGAGATTTGGGGGAAAACTAGATCAATGCACTCTTTCGCCCTATCCGCCGATAAGGAAAATTTCTCTAACAATCCTGCTATTGTGGATGGAACAGCCATCTAATTGAAATAAAAGATGAGCCTCTTCCGCCAGTGAAAGTTCATCCATAGTGTTGAAAAATTCGTTTTACGAAAAATTTGACCATTGGCTTATTGGCTTTGAATGTTGTCTCGTTACTGAACAAAATTTGTTCAGAGTTTTCAGAAAATTCCTGTTATTTAGGTATTCTCCTTGAGCCCATAAACTATACTCCATCCTCTTTTCATTACTGTCTTCTTTTCAGGTATGAAGAAACTTTGGTTCAAAGGGCTTCATATTATTATATTGTTACGTCTTGCTAAGTAATAGGCCGAGCACACTACTAAACTGTATATTTTTTAACTTCACTATAAATAAACATACAACACTTCACTGACTAATAAAACACTTAGATCTATCTATACAACAATACAACTAGCTAAATATACCAAACACTTCTGCTTATTATCACTTTCTAATCTTCTTAAATAATTCTCTTCATAAAAACTTTTTTCCCAGTCAAACGTCTCCGTTTATATAGGCGCTCATCATGTGGACTGGATTAAACGCGAAGATTCGAGAATACTCAAAACGGAGAACTTCTACACATTTCCAGGAATTGAGCGATGACGCGGCAGCTCCGTTATCTAGTCTATTCATGCATTACAGAAAACGATCCATCCAAATAAACACTTCTTGGAACTAATTATGGATGAGGCGTCCGCGGAATGGACTCAGCGGCGCAGCTAGGGGGCTTTTATCAATCTCGTAACAATATTTCTCCTCATTGTTTCACGCGGTACATTAATGTCCAGACTTGCAATTCTCACACTGTTGTCGTTCAAAATTATTTCGTCTCTAACTTTGTACAGTATTACCGTTCTTCAGAATATGTTTACAAATAGCTCCATGCTGATGGAAAATTTTGTTTACTCGTCCAACTGTAGCCCTGCTGGTATTTTGACGCTCCGTTTCGGATCTGTCGTTGTAACACGAAGTCTTACTATTTCAATTTTCTCCTGTAAAGTCAAATTATCTACCATACTTCTTTATTAGTGTAGGAACTTGAAGAGTTATGGACTTCACTATTAACAGTGACCAATTGTGTCTTTTCGTCTTTTATTCTAATGATTTGTCATCTCTATAGCAACTAAAGTTTCAAAGCCTTTTAATAAAAATAATATTTTTGAAATGTGACATCACAAACATGTTTGAATGAAAGCAAGATTGTAGATATTTGGAATAACTGTCAACTAACGAAGAGAAACTGCTTGAAACAGTAAGACAGGGTTCAGGCTTACATAAATGTTACCACAAACGAATTATCGAATTTTCATCGAATTGATGATTAAATCGGGAACTGGTTGAAAAATATATTTATCTTATAAATATTGGTTTTATTGATTATTGAATATTGATTACTATTTGATGTGAAGTAATAAATTTAATTTCTCTGACAACGAAACTGTAGTGTTCTGATGGACATAATTATGTCCCATACTATGGAGTTAGGTTTGAAAGAAACGTTGAATAACTGCTGTTTACAAACTCGACTGCTAACGACCTAAAAGAGCATTTTTGATGATATTTTTAAAATAATGTGATTTATAGGAAGACTATTCGAAATATTGAAATAAAATTATTAGAATTTACCTTATGCTATATTTGTGTTAAAAAAATAATTTCACCGTGAAATTGTAGTCACATCCATTTGTAAGCATCACTAAGTGAGAGGCGTCGTCAAATTTTATTTAAAAAAATCGTTTCAAGATACTAGAAACTAGAGGGATAATAACAGATATAATATTTATCTACACGATTATCAATGGAAATACTGACTGATGTATTCAAGTTTAATCGAGTTTACTATTTTCAGTTCCACAATATAATGAAAAGAACATATTTATACCTTTTGGTCTTTCAACACCTATCTACTCTGTTACCTACATAATAAGTATCTCGACTGCATAGATGTATCCTTTGAAAGAGACAAATCAATGAAATATTACAAATGTAATCTTAATTTTGGGTTGGTGTTTCCTGTGATCATAAACTTATAAGGTATTAGAATTTATAAGGTTCTTGTGTGAAACTCATATTTCCTTGCTATTAAATAATGTATTGTGATCTGTCAAGTGTCTGTTCATTGCAAATGAAATAAAATTAAAATAAATCACTTGTTTGTGCAAGTTCATACAAATAACTCTGTAGATATATCTTAAACTTTCATAGAAACAATGCAACAGTGTAAAACTCCATCTATGAAAATTACTCCGAATAAAAAAATGGAAAAGTCAATAGATTACAAACTAATAAACAAAGAACCTACTCAATGCAATTTCACTCCATAACAAAACACTCTGTATTGAATAAAATACGATTAAAATTCAAAACGGAACTTATTCAACACAAATCACTTCTTTGGGCAAGTTCATACAAATAACTCTGTATACCTAAAATCTTCATACCTATAAACAATACAGCGGTATAAAACTCCATCAAGAATATTGTGGACATAAATAGAAAACGACAACTCCAACTCCAGTGCATGAAAATTACTCCGAATACTTGATTTACCAACCCCTTGTACCATTTTATTTAGAGAAGGGAGGTCGTTTACACAAAGCGAAAGAAAAATCAATGAACTTTCAGTCCAAATAACAATTCCACTTGAGAAACGCGAAAATCCGAACGTAAACCTGATACCTTAGGGGTGAAATGGGCGTTCCCAGGGGTAAAGTGGGTGTGTCCGCCAGTCTATCCCCGCTCTTACCGCTTTGTTTTCTCTCACAGCAGCCGGAAATGTGGTGGCTTGAACCATCATTGTTCTTGTCATCATAATATTGGGATAACATTTCCAGAAAGCAACTGCCTCAGATCTAATCTGTTCCCCACTCGCGGTTCATACTTTTTCATACGCGGATGCTGAAATCCCTCTTATCTGCCGAGTTCAGTGATTTGAAGATAACAAATATTTGAGTTTTCACAAGGTGCATTCCTTTCATTGATAAAACAACACTCGAGCCGTGCTAATCAAGATCAGAGCGTGGAGACAGTGCGACAGCAAAAAGAACATAACGTGCTAACAGTGACTTTGTGAAGTGATATGCTCATGATGGACGATAGCTGTCGTCATCTAACGACGGATGACATCAAGCAGAGCGAACTTTTCGACCAACGCTACCCGGTGCCGGACAGTCCGCTCGATCTGAGAGGATCCAACGTCGAGTCGCAAGAAATCAAAAGCGAAAAGGAAAAATCTGGAAAGAAAAACAATCATCAGCTAATCAAACCACCTTACTCTTACATAGCCCTCATAACGATGGCCATCTTACAGTCGCCGCATAAAAAGCTGACTCTGAGCGGAATATGCGAGTTCATCATGTCCCGATTTCACTACTACAGGGAGAAATTTCCCGCTTGGCAGAACTCTATCAGACACAACCTGTCGCTGAATGATTGCTTCATCAAAATTCCCAGGGAGCCGGGCAACCCAGGCAAAGGTAACTACTGGACTCTGGACCCTTTGGCGGAAGATATGTTTGACAACGGCAGCTTCTTACGCAGAAGAAAGCGCTATAAGAGACCGTCTCCCAACCTGATGTTGCGTGACCACCACGCTTCGGCCATGGTTGCTTCTTTTCTGTCGAGCCAGGAAAACTACCACCACAACCTTTTCAGCCACGCCAGTATGCACAACCCTTACCCCTACATACCAGGGATTCCGTCAAATCTACCAAATAATCTTCCGCTGCTGAGCCCTATGGATCTGTCGCGGCTAAATCTCAGCCATTTGGGACTACTGCCGCAGCCCACTTTGTGCAAGCCGGTCGCCGTTCAGGCCCCGAGTATGACCTCAGTTTCTGATACGGAAGAGATGATAGCTACCCAAATGAAGAAGAATAAGAATGGGTTCTCCATTGATTCTATTATGGGTAACGAAGGTAAGAGTTTGAGAAAGTCTGAGTTTAAAATGGCTGATAGTCCGGACCTCAGTTTGACAAGAATACACAATCAAGGTTCGGCTTTCTCGCCGCTTTCATCCAGCGACGATTGGACGAGGTGAAACTATTAGAACGTTATTTTTTTAGGTCAAACTTGCTATTTTGTATAGAGGGTGTCTTTGGAAAAAATTGGCACTAAGCTAAATTCTAGTCAAACTATAAAATATGAGAAACGGCGAAGTAGTTCCTATGAGAGGATCATCAGCTTTGTTTTTGTCAATTTAACTGTTTTCTATCCCAATTTTTCAGCGTAACAATGTATTTGGTCCAAAAAACTGAAACAGGTCGATTTATGTTCTGAATTTGACAATATACAGTATGAAAATATTACTTACCCCCTCCTATCACCCTCTCTGGACTATTAGCACTCCCTCAAGAAATTTAAATATTAAGGGGGTTCGTATGGCACCTTGTTCGAAAGGAATTTTCATTCTTTGTTTAACAATATTGAGTTTTCCAAATTCAAATGAAGGAAATATCGTAACATGTTTAGGAAATATTTTTCAATACATTTAACAGTTGAATTAAATGTTCGAAAGAACCATCTTTCACTTCTTGACAATAAGCAAGGCGATCTTGGAATTCTCATAGAAAATTTTGTAGAACCTAACTTTTAAATCCTCAACATTGTGTGGTCTATTGGAATATACTTTTGGTTTTGAGTAACTCCATGAAAAATAATCGAGGGGAGTCAAATCGGGGAATCTAGGCGGCTATTCAATTGTTCCACGTCTTCCGAACCAACTATTAAAAAACAAATGTAATTCAAATAATCTCTAACACGTATGAGCTCCGTCTTGTTGGTACCAAATTGATCTAACTATTGCATTTGGATGATGAATATTATGAAAAAGTATTTTTAATATGGGCTGCAAAAAGTTTTTAAAAAATTGTAGATAAACTTCATCAATAATTGTGCTTTCAGGATAATAAGGGCCAATAATTTTGTTGTTGATGATACTAGCCCAAACGTTCACTCTCTTAGGACATTGTGTGTGCGAGTCTCCGTATGTTTGAGCCTCACACATCCTATGAGGATTTTCTCTGCGCCAATGTCTACAGTTTTGTCTATTAACCGTCCCATTTAAAAAAAAATGTGTTTATGAACTGCAAATCTGCTTCCAATCTGTCCATCAGGATCATCTTCATTTAACTCCTGAACCAATCGAACTCTATATATGAGGATGGTATTTTTCTTCAAGTTAAGCTCTCGAAATCGATGATTTACTTATATAATTGTCAGCGGCAAGTTATCTACTTGTCGTATGAGGATTTTTCTCTATTGCTAACAGTACATCCAACTTTTTCACATGTTCAGTATCATGAAATTTCTTTCCTATTTTCCTTACTGTAGACTGTGAGACGTGTTGATCAGGGTATTCATCATTATTTTCACAAACTTCCTCTTGAGTTCTTGTTTTATTGCCGTATTCAATCATAGTTAAAATGTCTGTTCTCTGAGCTATAGTTAAATCAAATGCACACAAATATTTTTCAATACACTGACGTTTGTCAGCAACTTTAGATATAGTCAAAATCGGTCTTAACGTGCGGGTGAGTGAGACTTTATGCATAAACGATTTTCGTGTTACACACACATGATACCTACCGTGAAAACATACCTCAATAAATACAAAACATTTTGGCAACTTCTATGTTTTTCGATTTTTCATATACTTGCTGACATTTGAATCCGCACGATAAGACCGATTTTGACTATGTCAAAGTAACAGTAGTCTAATAGAATGACGTTTAGCAACACAGATATGATTACTTCTAATGTGGTTATTCACAAACAAAAATATATTTCAATACAACATGCAATGTTGCAGATTTGAAAGGATAACGAAAAAATTCATGGAATTAACCCCCGATATCCTACAAAATGTAGTACGAGAATTCCAAGATCACTTTGCTTATTGTCAAGAAGTGGACGGTGGTCATCCTGAAAATTTCATTTTATTATAAATTAAATTGAAAAATACTTCTTTAATCTTATGTTACATTATTTCCTTCATTCTACGTAAAGTATACAAATTTTACATTTCTAATACGAATTTTCTCGATTATAATTATTGCACTACATTTAAAAACTCAACATTTCTGAATGGAAACCGAAAACCCCTTTCGAACAAAATGCCACACGACCCCGTTCTCATTTAAAATTTTTGAGGGGGTGTCCATAATTCGGAGGTGGCGCAAGAGGGGGGTTATATTATCATAATATTTTCGAAAAGAATACATAATAACGCTAACAATGAATGTATTCCATACCTATGGACCACACGGTATACAGTATTGTTTATTGGAGATCGAGGCATACGTCGATTGATTTTTTTATCATCAGACACAGTATGGTATTAGGAAAAATATTTAAAAATTCAGTAATAGCTACTATTCATAAATTTCGCAAAAAATTGACAAAGTAATATCGACTAATTCTTAACTATATTATATAATATGAATCTCCATCATTAGTTTTATCAATTAATTAGTTGTCTGAAAGTCAGTACTGACAGTTTTCCAAAATCAGGCAAGTTATAATAATTCCTATCTTTCTCACAAAAAATAGGAATTTGTTGATTCCATTAAGTTTTTGAGTGGAAAAACATTTAGGAACTGACTAAAACTGTTTCATCGTTCTTGGGTTACATATAATATTAAAATAATAATCCATTCTAGTAATTTTCACGTTCACAGTGCTTTAAAAAATCAACCGTATATATTTGTAATATTTACACACTGGTCAATCATTCAAGCATCTTTTGAGGAATGCAGTATTTGCATAAAATTTTATAAGGAAGTCATCATTTGATAATATGTACGACAAAAATTCAAAACTCCATTAGATAAAATATTCAAATAAAAAAAAATTATATGATACATTTTCTTGACGAGCTTCTTGTACTCGTCTATATTGTTGAACTCGGTGGTGAGTTTACGAACAGCTGTTGTTTTGAATATAATACGAAATGGCGTTCAAGATTATAATCTTTCGATCGGCAATACCTGTCAAATTTGACAATTTTTATAACAAATAGTTGGTTATGTCTCTAAATTTAGAAAAATGCCAAATGAGAAAGTTATTTCTCTCTCGGTATCCACCTACCACATTTAAACGACTCTGATTTTGTCGCATTTCTTTAAAAATTCTAAATGACTAGTTGAGATGTAATATAATACACTGATCTGCAATTGAAGTTTTTTCTGTTCGAAAATATTTTCAATGGGATTTTTTTAAAGATATTCCAAGTATTTTCATACCATTTTCTTATACAAAGTTGATCTAGTTTCAACATTTTGAAGAAAAAATTTGCTGTAATAATTTTCATCGCAGTGGAAAAAGGGATATCAAAGGGCAAATTTTTTATTTGAAATATTAAAACTAGAGCGACTTTGCATGAAGTAGGAAGTATGAATTATACAAGCATATTTAGAGTTTATTAGAAAAAATCCAAGTAGAATCATTTTTGAACAGTAAACAATCTTCAGCACATCTGTGTATTCTATATCAACTGGTTCTTTCTGATTTTTTTAAAATTTGAATTATTCAATGAATTGCAAAGTAGGCAAAATGCGAAAATTTCAAAATGGATACATTTCTTTCAAAAGGCCCCGTATTCATTAGAAATTGGATTTAGATGGAAGTATTCAAATTTTTCATACCTTGTAGATTGTGATGCTCTAAAATCATTTTGGATTATGCAACGTGTTGAAGTAAACTTTTTTTTACTTAAAATCAACCATCCATAGTTAATAATTTTTTAAAAATTTTGTGACAAACTAATTTTTGTATTCTTTAAAATCAAATTTGATTGGAAAGTCAATTGATAAAAAAAATCATCATCATCATTTTGTATATTTTCAAAGCATCAAATAACTGAAAAAAAAATGATTCCGACTACAGTCGAAAATACTCCTCTCTCCACTTTCAACTCCAAAGCGGAAAAATGAGGCAAATATCTGACAGAAAACAATAGAGTCATCTTGTTCTACAAAACGAACGATAACATTCTGAATCCTTAGGAGTATTCCCCCACGAATGAAGCCGTGAATGTGTATAAGGAGAGGATCAAATAAATGAATAGAAACATTTCCTACTTTGGTCAAAAATGTGGAAGAATGAGGCAAATAACTGACAGAAAACAACTGCTTACCCATACGAACATTGAATTACATGCGTATACACATTTTTCGAACTTTGTTCGGTTTATTACCAAATACCTACTCATGAACTCAAAATTTGTGCAAACTTATCATAAAAAAATCCCAAATGATGCGGACATTAATGGTGACATTGTATATAAAAAAACTACTAGAACCGTTTTTTGTAAATTGGTATACGGAAATTTTTCAAAAATCTTGTTTCGGATTAAATATTTTCAGTTTTTTCAAACTTCCGGATATACCGAAAATAGATCCAAACTGTTCTAACAAATGGAAACTTTCAATTTCTATCATATTTTTGGAATCTATTCAAAATTGCATTATTATTTCATAGGTGACGTCATATTTGTTTCATAAATCATTAAATATATGACTACGAGAGAAATAGAGTATAATTTGACAACGCATGGCATCAAACGTTCAAAAAGGTAAGGGCTATGTTTCCCCTAGCTCGCACAAGCCTCTCGGAGACTTCTGAGTGTTGCTCGTAAGAGTGTAGACGGTTGACGGATATAACAATTTTAACAAAAATTTTAGAAAAGCAAAACGAAAAATCTATCAAACTTCTGTAAATGTTTGAACCACGTATTTAATTTTGAAAGAGGTCTTCAATTGAAGAAGGTCTTCAATTGAAGAAGTCCTTCAATAATAATTGCTTTAGAACTGTATGGCTCATGGTAAACAAAATTGAAACTTTAAACTTCAAAAAGAGACCCCTTTGATAAATCCCGGTGCAAAGCTTGTATGGAAGCAATCCGTTTTTTATGCGAGTTTCATGGGTTTACTCTGCTTATCAAATTAAAATAAGGTTAATTTTTGAAAAACAAAGAAACAACCTCATAGATATTCATCTATGAGAGGTTTTCAGGTATGAATTGAAACTCTGATTTTGTGAAGGAAATTTCATTTTTAGGAGGAAATGCGACAAATTGATCTAATCTTCATTACTAAATCCTGAACCTGACATGATCAATTTTGTTTTGGTTGCACTTCAGCTTCTGTATAATTTTTGCTCCCTTCCAGTAAAAGCTAACTGATAATTAAAAATTATCTTATAATCACGAATATTTTGGGGCTTTAAAGCTTCATTCGATAAAGAGGTGGTATCATAAAATTCCTTTACATTTGAGCATTTATTCTATTGAAACTAGTGAAGAGAAGAAGAAGGGTGGACTTTCGAAATAACGTTGTTTCAGAATTTATGAGATTCCAGCAATAAAAACTATCCAAATTCAGCGCCATTTAATGAATACCAGGCACAGATTTTGTTTTAGATTTCCAAAGAAGTGAAAAATTTTCGAAATATTTTAAATAATTCAGTAATGGTACAGTTTAGACTTATGATATCTTATATAAGCCATACCTACTGTCGTTTGCAATTCTGAGTACATTCAAACGTCATACTGATACACTCTCATTTTTCCTTTTTTCGGTCTATCGGTCTATCGGCAAAATGTTATTCTAATATTTTTTCAATTCACTGTATGTTCTACAATATTTGTCAAACGGGCTCCTGTGAATTAGCTTCTAAAAATTCAGTCCCTATAAATCAAGCGCAGATTTCAATTGGATATCTGTTATTTTCAAGCTTTAACTGAAGGGAACGTTACCTCCTGCTGAAATAGCCATTTACAAGGTGGTTCCGAAATGAGATAACAAAAATAATAGGTCTAACTAACTAATTCTCGTTTAATATCTTATAAATCATAATTATATTATATATTATAAATATAAATATAAATTATAAATCATAAATGCAGATATTTTTACGTTTACAGTATTCTCTACCGCTGTGGTAGTTGAAACAAGAGACTTATTCATAATTAGTTCTCCTTTTAGAATTTTTAAATCTTACGTGAATTGTATAAAATGGAAACATTGATTTTAACGGGTCGTTAGGATGGAACAATCTATTTTATTTTTCACTTGTCCATTACTGCTTTATAATACCTTGGTAACGGTTGCTGTTAACAGACCCATAACGCCCGGGGCGTTATGGAGGGCATTATGAATCATAACGCCCGCTATATATTTTTTCTTTAGTTCAATAAATTACATTTTTCAAAAGTTCCTGAAAAATAAGTACTAAGTTTGAAGTTCTGTGAGTTGACCGATGATGAATTCCTCAATGTGCATTCGGTTTCGTTCGGAACGTTAACATTTTCCTTTTCGGAAACGGAATGGGCTATCATTGTAGCAATTTTGTTTTTCGAGGAGATACTTTCTTCAATATAGCTCTCCGCTACCGTACTACTCTTCCATTTTCCATGTAATTTCAGTGTTTCAATGGAAGCACCTTGAACATGAAGCGTCGACGACGTTCGGCGTAGACAATGTCCGGTGTAACCTTTCGGGTTTTCCAAATTAAGGTATTTCGCTATGATAGAAGGAACACTTCCTATAGTATTTTTACCTACAGGTAACTCAATGCATTCATTATTTCTGTAGGTTAAAAAAACCTACGTTATTTACATCCTTTTGGTCGTAGTTTAATGTACTGTTTAACTAAGTTCAAGGCTCCTAAAGGCTCCTATTTCGCTTTCTTCAACAATTTTGAAACTTTTTGTGGTGCAGGTCGTGGTTTCTGGTACGGCTCCTCTGTCTTCAATGTCATCAATTGTCATCTTGACCATTTCATCACGTCTTAAGCCTCCAAATACGCCCATTACCATAACAACTTTATGTAGCAGAAAAGTATCATCTGGAGCTTTTCTTATGAAAAGTAATACTTATCCACCTTCCAACACCTTTGATGTTTTAGGAATGTATCCTTTTGAATTAACTTTCAGAAAGGCCATCAGTTGACTGAATGCTGATATATTAATGTTTTCTTTAACAATCAATGTTGATTTCAGCTGGTAGTATTTGGTCCATAGACTATTTGCACTATATTTTTCAGACTGAAATAATGTAAAATAAATACAAAATATAAATATTTTTTATAAGATAAACTCACCAGTTCCTGGGAGTGTAGCATCAAGACAGTTTCATTTACGGTATTCACTCTGTTTTCACCTTTTCATTTCAAAAAATGGTCATACTCCTTCTCGTTCAAGTATTTGGATTTCACAGGCAGTAAATTTCCTAACGCTTTTTCAGCTTTGAGCGTCATATTCTGTGGGATCTCCATAATTATTATGAATACAACCGTTTTTAGTTTCCTCCACTAACAAGCTTGTCAATTCTTACAAAAATGAGCGGCATTTCATTTAATAAACAAACCTTAGCAACCTCTTCAATGTTTCCATGGCAATTGCATAGAAGCTCACTTGTGCTCAGTTGCCGACCAGAACGCAGTATGAGAAGATTTATGAAGTAAACAACGTCGTTTAATATAACTTTTTGGTGAAAATTAAAAAAAAAAATTGAAGTAAACAACGTCGTTTAATATAATTTTTTGGTGAAAATTAAAAAAAATTTGAAGTAAACAACGTCGTTTAAGATATTTTTTTCGTGAAAAATAAAATCTTGTATGCACCAGGAGCGTTACTAAATCCTAACGCCCATCAGGCAACATTCATCCTCGGGACAAAGGACCTCGGGTGAATGTTACCCTCCGGGCGTTAGGATCTATATAACGCACTTGGTACATAAATAGCTATTTCATTCCCAATCATAAATTGCTTTGAAAATTCAATGTTGAACATCCCTTATTGAAATACTTTTTTGATAGTGATAGTGATCGCGGATGCAAGTCTCCATGTGATATCACAATTTTTCTTCATATTGATTTATCAAAGTTACGGAAATATTATTAACAACAGGATATCTTTATTGTACCGTATTTTCTTTTCAGGATTCCATCAGGCGCAAACAAGTAAATTTTATTGATTTTTATCATCATACCGCGCATAAAAAATTAAGATTTCCCAATATCTCTCCAGTACGGAACAGTATAAAATAATAATAGTAATAATAATAATAATAGAAGCAGTATAGAATAGATGCAGATACTTTATGCTTTGTCGATTATTGAAAATAATAATTTGAATGCATTGATAGAATTTGTACAAATCCTACTGATGTATGGATAAAAAAGCGTGTGGTGAAGGGAAACCATATAATTTGTACTCAAATTTGAAAACAGCTGATTTTTCCGTTTGAATAATTCAACTTCTGTATCAGTTATGAATAAAATTATTAAAGATTCAATCTACGTTCGCCTCAAAAACTATAGCATTCCAAGCATCCTGATGAGATACTTTGATTGCGGTATCAATTACTGTATCATATCAAATACGTTTCATTCAAAACATAACTACATTCGACAACTTTTCGTAACAGACAGCAACAGTTCAATCTGTTAAAAAATTAGTTAAAAATGATACAATATATAACGGACGGTCAAATTTTTCCAATGATCACCCGTATCTCATGAAGACCAAAGACATGCCCGACTGTTATGTGATTTTATTGTTGCAATATTTATTATTTAGATTTAGGACTTTAGTTTTAGAGTTTCAGAAATATATTCCCTGTCCGAAAATACCAATGAAATTATGTACCGTATATATTGGTTTATCAACAATCTACTGTGAAAATTATTATTTTGAAATATTAAATAACTCATCTGGATACTCAGTATTGAGAAACAAATGAAGGAATATGTACTTCAAATTATACTCAACTCACTTCTTATAACGAACCTTTTGTGTAATCATAAGGCCGATTCACATACATGCGTGCCCATGCAGGGTTTTTGAAGCAGGGGCGCCTTTTATTTGATTCTGTGATAATTCTGTCAATGCTGGAGTAAAGCTCTATTTGAGTTTTTCAAATAATCCCGATGTATTTTTCACTGTATCTTTTATATCATGCAGAATGGCATACATATATCTGAATCGGCCTTAAAGCATTGAAAAAATTATTACAGAACCAAATAAAATATGTTCTTGTGAAGAGATATTATTTCCATTAGGAGGGTTTTTATAAATTTGAGAACCTAAATACAATAAATATGTCATATGAGTTGAACAATGTTGTATTATGGGAGAATTTTGGTTGTTGTATATGAGTATATGTATATATATATGAGTCAACAAATTGTATTGCTTTGAATATTAGGACATAGGGCGAACGTTCGCACTTATGGTACAGTAGTAACCCATAACTTTATAATCTAAATTTTACTATTCTCTTACAGAATATTTCATATATTATCGGACAGGGAAAAGTTATACCATGTATAAATCCACCAATTTATCAAGTTTTCATTATCTGAAAATGATATTGTGTATATAAGAAGTAACAAAGAAAATATTGAATTGTACAGGATAAGTTCGAAATAAAATAAGTTTTTCCTACTATATCAGAATGTATACCTTATAGATGATCCATTTGAATCGCCACCAACGTGGATTTGTTTTATTTAGGATGATAGTGACAAATTATTTATTATTTCATAATGAAATGTTCCAGACGAAATTTGTAGAATAAATACTTCCATATTTGACAGTTTTTCATTCACTCTTATGGTTGTTCTAAATGAAAATTGGGCGTGCTGAATAATAGCGTGGATACCTTCGCCAAAAACTAGAACAAATTGAGAATTAACCTCATTTTTTCGGAAGGGAGCAAGATGGCATTAGGTCTCTTTTTGACACAGATTATCCAGAGTTATACTTGAAGGGCTGCTTGTGGAAAGAAATATTCATTATTTGTTCATTACTATGGCAACGCATGTTTTGGCCAGTTAGCAGTGTTACCTAGTTTAACAAAAAGCCAAAATCTACCAAAATGCTATCACTTTGAATATACAGCGGGCTCGTAAATAGCTAACTTTTGAACCGCTTGGTATATTCTATCTATCAATCTATTTATTGTTATGAAATTTCGAAGAATTGATTCTAACACAAAATTGTACATTTTGATGTAAATGAGATTATCCAAAGTTCGATATGGCGGCTGGACCCTATTTCTGAAATATTTTTCAAATGAAAACAAGTTTTTATTAGCACTAATAAAGCCTATTGAATACTTTGCTTGTAACTTTTGAATGGGACACGTTAGCTAAGTCGGGGAGTAACTTAAAATGTGGCATTTTTATCACATTTGTAGAGTTTAATAGCTCGTGTGATGTCAAGAGGGCACCGCACCATCACTTTTTAGGTCATATATCTGTCAGTCTGTTATGCGTATTGAGACCCAATGACAATACAATAATTTCAAATAGATATATTTACGCGTAGGATTTCGGAAAAATATCCGACGGATTTGGATGTCAAAAATTATTGCAAAAAAAATTTTCAGTTGGAGGCTTGGACCTCCCTCCTCCTAGGAAAAAGTTGCGAATGCCCGTGGAAATAACATAATAAAAATCCGTAAAAATTAAGAAAAATATGGGACCGTCATTCATTTGATTCAATAAAATGTTGCCCACCTGAAAGAGATAGCGTCCGACGCCTCCTAACGTGGAAAATTACTGCAAAAGATATTTATTGTGGGACTCAGACACGTCCATTTCGAACAATAATGCGAAAACAATGTTTGAAATAACTATGGTTTCCATTACAAACATAATTCAAAACTAGCGCGCAGCCGCCAAATCTTATGTACCATTTTTTGCCCAATTCAATTCATCAAATGTTTGTAACAATAGATAACTAGTTAAATATTAAGCAGAGAGGACTATTCATAACAACTGCACTATATTGCACCAAAAATAGATAAGTACAGAGATTTTCTATGGCTATTAGAGTCATTCAGTTTTCGGTTGCTATTATCCCACCATATGTGAGGAGATATTGTAAGACATGTCAAACGCTCGTTCAAATCAATTATTTTGATATAATTCGGACAGTCTTCTTTCAGCAATGTATTCATACAGTGACCTCCATAAAGTACGTTACATGTGGGAAAAAGTTTATTATTGGAGTGATGGAAAATTTTTATTGGGTTATCGCCGATTGTACATGTTCAACAACCAAGAAATCAAATTTTAAATTGGCAAAAACTGGCATAAGTTGGCAAGATATCAAAAAAAAACTATTCGAAAGAGATGCATATAATTTTGATATACACTCATGTACAAAATATCAATCAATAATTTCAGAAAATAAAAAATCGCAAATTTTCATTTTCAGATCTCAAAAAAACATTAAATTTTTTTTTAACTAGTTTGATCAAATTGAAACATTTCTATTTCGAAGACAATGGCAGAACTCTCCCATTTTTTCCACACCGGATAGCATCAAATAAACAAAAATGTTTTTGTACGGACAGTTACATTGGTTCGTATCTAACAGTTATATCAGAAATTGGTGAAAATAATGTAGATATGGCACTCCACATTATGTTTTCTGGATTATAATCAATTTTTTTATTTCGCGCAGAAATTTCAAAAGTATAAAATTAAACGCATTATTGAGCTAAAATTGAAAATCTGAATATTTTCACAATTTTTGAACATGGTTCAATGGCTAATTATTTATTTAGTGTAGAGTGGTAGTGTGTTTTTCATGATTATTAGATAATCATTCATAACCCACTTCAAAATGATAATATGTAGTTGTGAAATGACATATTGCTAAATCGGTTTTTTATTCGATCAAAGAATCAAAGAATTCTTCAAACAATAAGAACAAATTCACTACTTCTTCTATATAATAACGATTAAAGTTTCAATATGACTCCCTCCTCTTTATCTACATAAAATCGGTCTACGATATATCTTTTATGTAACGTTCAACAAAATAATTTGATAAATTTCCGCTGCACACTGGTAGATATAATAATAATAATAACGCATCTTATACATGCGAATACTCTCCGCAGTTGAGCCTGTGTATGAACGGATATATAAGCAAAGAGGGTCAAAGAAGGGGGTCGCTAGCTGCAAGGAGAACCTGCTGATCGAAATATGCATCACGCAGGACTCCGTGCAGTATAAGCGTAGACTTTCAATGGTCTGGATGGACTATCGCAAGGCGTTTGGGATCGATAAATGGGCCACGGTTCATCTCAAAACAGGACGATGCAAGGACGGGATGAGAGGACGTTCAGCTCGTAGACGGAAGCATCCTACATCATCTGGATGACGGAGATACATAGAAGGGGAACAACGCCGCTCCCAAAAGTAACCACAGTTAAAAACACTCCGCTATCTCCACTATCAGCACAAACTCGGACAGATATGGTTATCAGAACTGTCAGGGAAGAAAAAAGTTGCTGCAACTAATATGTTTTTGCCGTTTCAATTCTACTTTACTCCTTTTGAAGTGATGGCATTAACTTAGGATTAGCTGCAATAACTTTACGTAAAAACTTGTCTTGGGGCAGCTGAGACCATAATGTATTTGCTGTCAGCCTGTCCAGCTTATGCGGTCTCAGCCTATATAATAATAATAATAATAATAATAACCGTCTTTATTATTTCCATTCGTTAAAATAATACAAAAATCAAAAAACAAAAAATAAGTATGTGAATATAATGGTACGAAATGAAAATAAAAGGCGAAGTACAATTTTTATAGATACCAACCCTGGGGCCAGTCGCTATTAATATCCACAGGCATAACACGACGTTACGAGTGTTGTTCTACCACCTACGATACTCATACGGTGAAACTACTCATTCCTCACCCTCAGGCAAATACAAACCAATAAGCCTGATGCAGTCCTCCTCGACCAACAGACTAAGACGATATTTGTTATTGAATTTTCGTTTCCTGGCGAAGCGAACATCGTCCGAAATGAGGAGGAAACACGGAACAAATATCGAGGTCTACTCTTTGAACTCCGCAGGCTTCATCCAAACCATCTGCCAAAATGATGGTTCTGATAATGGGGGTCGTTGATGGACACACCGCTCTCAATCCTAAAAATCATACCGGCTTGCCGTAATATGACAGAAATATTAGCAGAACGAATGCAGGAGGCTGTCATCCCTACTTCACTCCGCCTGCTCAGGGCACATGATTTTCGGACTTTGAGGCAAATGATCCAGCGCTCCCTCCAGAAGTATCGATGCTTCAGAGACAGGGCCAGACTGGGAAATTCCCAAGGGAAAAAACTTAAAAATTTAAGTATGTTATTGGTTGTAGTTTTTATCTTTTTTCTGATGGACTAGTAAAACAATTTCTTATGAAACACCCTGAGTACTCACTCCAGTCAATCACAGAAAAATTAAATTGGTGATTAACCCAAATATCATCACCTGAACTATTCCCACCAATTCATGTGGTATACAATATCGAAACTGAGTTGAAACCAGGAATAACAAAATGTTCGATCTAACCTAGGAACTTCAATTACAAAATGAGGTAAAAATTTCAAATATTTGCATTAAATAGCAAAATATGAGAAGTGCAACAGGTTTGTCCTGTAGCGATGATGTAAAAACGGCCTATGTGTGAACCATTGCTAAACCAATGCTACAACTTGTGGACATCCTCACAAAAAGAGCATACAAACCGTGGTGGAAACTAGGAATGAAATGTTGTATTGCAACGGCTTGATCAACGATTTGCGACTGTGAATCACTCACTATTTGTTTATTACACAATGTATTTAAGCAATATATTACAATGTCTTGGAATAGTTTGGAAACAAGGTAAACACTAACCTTTGCATTAGGAGGCCTAAATCTTAATGATAAATAGAACTATAATGCGGTTGGAATTGTTTGTTTTCCTAACCGTTTTATTACACTTTGATAATAATTACCCGATTATAAATAATCACTTTTATAGTGAGTAGGAGAGCTGATGGAAAAACAGTAACGGTTCTCTTCAATCCAAATATAGGAGAATAATAATTTCATGGGGAAAAAAGTTGCATAGCTGATTTGATTTTTATTGGAACAAACATTCAGTGCCCACCATAAATTACGTAACATATGGTAAAAATAGTTTATTATTATTATTATAGAGTAATGGAATTTTCTATTCAGGTGATCGATTGTACATATCCAGCAATTTGAAAATCGATTTATGTCTCGTGATCACTAGTATGGCGGCAAAATTAAAAAAAAATACTATGAATGGGCAAAAAGTCGTGTCACATAGAGAGATATAGAAAAACCTTTTTTGGAAGAGTTGCTAAGAATCTGGTTTTATATTCATGTACGAAGTTTCAATTGAAATTTCAAGAAAATTCTAAATCAATATTTTTCTGTATTTTTCGAAAATATAATTTTCTTTCTTATGAAAAGGCTTGAATATAGTGGAATCTTTGTATTTCGATAATAATAACAAAACAAAAATGCACATGGAGTAGCATTTCACACGTACCTACAAAATTAGAGTAGGTATGAAATGCACGTGATGTACTCACAAAATATGACATTTTAGTCGCTTAAAAATAGTGAATCTTATACTTTATCAGAATCTCACAAATATTCCATAAAATGGCCATGGATTCATTTTTTTTTTCAAAAAACTATACAAGCTCTGGCTTACTGTTGGGAAAACAGAGGTTCTAGTTATACAGAGTGTAGGTGGAAATTCCATAATATCAGTTCATATATTGTCTGAGGATTTGGATTTATTTTCAACTTAACAAATTCAAGCCTTATAAACCCAATTCATTCACACATTTAAGGACAGAGACAACGATCTCCGTTTGTAATTTTCCTTTTGGCTGCAGGAACAAATTGAAGACAACAGATCATTTACAAAATTAATTTAATTCAGTGATGAGTTAACTTTCAATTTGAATAGTGTTCTTTCATTTCAAAGTTGTGGATAGTGGTCGGATGAGTGGAAAGTCGCGATCAATATTCATTCAAAGTTAATGTTCGATGTGGTATTTTCAACAACAAAATCATTGAACCATTTTTCTTTCGTCACAATTCAACAGCTAGAAGGTACTCGGATTTTTCGAGAAATAATTTGTATAATAAAGTAGAAAAATTAATGTTAGAAGAAAGGCGAATGATGTATTTTCAACAAGATGGGACTATTTTTTACGGTACTTTGACAGTAAGGATTTGGCTGGACACAGCTTTTCCTGGAAAGTGAGTGGATAGGTATTAACCTAGAACATTAGTTCAGAAATTCCTTGGCATCCACGTTCACCTGCCATTTGAAAAATGCTCTGTGAAAGTTTCCGAAATATTGTGTGTGCAGTAGAAATTTCTACAAATTTTTTGTTCAACGTTGATTTTATGTAGAGAAAGAGAAGGAAGGCATACTGAGACATGGATTGATATTATATAGAAGTTGTTGTGATTTTGTTATTATCGTTTGTAGAATACTTTGATTCTTTGAACGAATGAAAAACGATTTAGCCGAATATCTTTTCACGACTTCATATCATCATTTTGAAGTGGGTATTAAATGTACCTATATTTTATATTATAATAATCATGAAAATGCACATCTCTACTTTACATAAGTGCCATCAAACCCTGCTCAAAGATTGTGAAAATATTCAGAATATCTATTTGAGATTAATAATGCGACAAATTTGATAGTTTTGAAATGTATGTGGAAAGTGAAACATTCGGGTGCAGTTTCCATCGAAACTTAATTATAATTAAAAAAACAACGTTTCTGGAGTGCTATATCATCATAATAGTAGTTAAGTTCTGATATAGGTAACTGTTATGAACCAATGTAATAGTCAGAATCAGTACAAAAACCATTTTTTCAATTTTCGTGTTATTTGACGTGGAGAAAACGAGAGACTTCTGCCATTGTCATTGAAATAGAAATATTTCAGTATAAGTCAAGCTATTTATAAGAAAAAAAATTATGTTTTTGTTGTGATCAGAAAATATTGATAAAAAAGCAATTTTCAATTTTCTTGAGTTATCAATAAAAACTTTGCGTACAGGTTGTCCGTTTTTCGAGCTTCACCATGGGGATCTCAGTTATTAAAAGCTAGGGGTCGGTTGAATTAGGGCAAAGTTGCGCGACTTCATGCTGAACCCTTTAAGTGAAAACCAGAAGAAATAGACGGTTTTAACTAGGACGTTCTTAAGGCACTTTTTTACAAGGTATCTGAACCTGTAATCGTATTTTCAAAGGCGTTCTTGATGCTAAGAGTTACAACACTCAACTATCGTTTTTCTTGAGGGCGCAATATTGGATTTTTGCATTTTTTAAGAGATTTTTTTTTCTAACTACAACGATGTATCACACGATATGATCGAGTTTTACGTGCAGGTCAAAATTGGAAAAAAATATTTTTTGCCAAGAGTGCTTTGGAACCGTACCCATCCATATCGATAAGCTGAAATAAACTATAATCATCACTATTAGTACTAAGATAAGAAGAAGGGACATTTCGCAGTTTATTCCAAATCTGAGAAACCGAGTAAAATTGTGTTCAGAATTGGAAGGTGGAGTATTCGAGCATCTTTTATAACTTTGTTTTGTTTCAAGAGGAATAAACTTCTGGCTGATTATGTCGTTCCTATTTCAAAATATTAGTAAGTAGGTAAGCTTGACGGAAATGTCATATCATATCGTATGATACAAATCATGAAAATGCAAAAATCCAATAAGGCTCCCATGAGGAAAACCAAAGTTGAGAAGAACGCCTTGGATAAAAGCATCTGATTCGTTTGGTTTTCACTATTGAAACAGAACTTTAAAAAATACGTTTTTTAATTAATTCAAAAACTAAAAATGATAATTGTTTAGCATGAAAACGTGCAACTTTTCCCTAATTTAAACGATCTTGCATCTCTATAATAATTGAGATCCCCATGGCGGAGCTCAAAAATGGGCACCCGGTATACATAACACTGAATTATAAGCAACTTTTTCAATAAAATATTGTCGATATCTCGCCATCTGACTCGACTTTTTTGCCCCTTCATACACATTTTTTTCAATTTGCCGCCATCCCATTGATCACATGAAATATCAAAATTAATTTTCGAGTTGTTGGAAATTTACAACACAGTAGTTTTCCATCACTCCAATAGAAAAAATGTTCACCATATGTTGTACACTTAAAGTTAGTAGTTAGCAGTAGAGTCAGTTGATGTTGGACTGTGACACAGTGAGGACGTATACAGTTTATTTGGTGTTTTATTAGATATAGTAAAAACCCTAGCATATCACACAAATAATTGTTGTTTCATTATGAGACGCATCACTATGGTTACTGTTTGATATCAGTATAGTTCAATAAGCTATGAAAATCCGTCCGAGTGAAGTCTTTGTCGGTCAATTTCAGTTGTTGAAAGTGTCATCAGTAATACTCGAATTTAATGATGAAAATCGGGATTGTTCAATTAACAGATAGTTTTGTGGTTCCAATATATACGCTGCTACAAGAACAAGGAATGAGCTTCAGGCGAGTTGTCAGTTAGAACACATGGAAAAATCCACTGTTGCAGAATATTATTATTATTATTATTATTATTATTATGCGGTGGGGCTGGTCATCGGCCGAAATGCATGTAGGTAGTTCTACGAACAACCTTTATGCTCCCCTCTGTCAGGTTTATCTGGTGAGTACTCCAGATCTTCTGATGAACTCCTGGAGATTTCTCACGAGGTTTTTCTTTGGTATGATATCTTCTCAACTACAGTTTCCGAAGATATTCAACTTTGTGTGAGGCTGATTCGTCCTCATCACAGAACCTGCAAAGTGTGAATGGAGTCTTGGTGTATTCTCAACAAATGCAAGTTTTTTCTCTAATGGCAGTGTCCTGTTATTAGTCCTACCACCTTCTTTGGGGAGTTCTGGCACAGTTCAAGAAGATGTCAGTTAGCCCAGTCACCATCATTATCCCGTTAGTATTGCCTGAGGAGCCTTCCCAGGAAGATTGATGATGGTTCTTGACCCATTTCTTCATGTCCTGCTTAATATCCCGAAATAAAATTCTACAGGTTCTCATTTCCTTGCATGCCCTTGTGACCTGGTACCCAGACAAGTTTCACCCCGTTCTGTTCTTCTAGGTCGTTGAGGTATTTGTGTCTCCCAAACGAATTTGCAGAACATACTCTCAAGAACGACAATCACAGAGTGAAATGTTAAAAAACCCAGATCATCTGTATATCTGCATAGAACCCAAGACTCTTCCGGAAAGTAATTGAAATAAAGAAACACCACAACAACTCATCAACTCCAACAGAACCGAAGAGGAACTTTAACTAAACAAAGCTTGGATACCAGATCTTAAACGGTACGAATGACAACATCATGTTACCTAACGCAATGGACCAATCGGATGTGATGATAATAATAATAGTTTTATTGATAGAAATACAATGATATCCTGATATCAAGAAGGATTCAAAATCTGCGCGTAAAAACTCATGGCAGAGATTGCTCTCCCATCCAACTTAAACATATAAGAACGCTAACAAATACTTTTTGAGACAACGTATGTCAAGCAGTCGACAGTGAACTGAGTAGGTGTCAACATGTCAAAAAGTCTCTTGAAAGTGCCAACCACTCATGTTGGCGCAACGTCGCAAATATCTTGTGATGAACATCGGCCCACAAACCCGAAAAATTATCATGAGAATGCAACTTTGATGTTGTTTCAATATGAGTTCGTAGAAAAAGTATAGTATGTTACACAGTTATAAACTCGTCTCTACACACTCATTTATTAAACACTCCTGAATAAAAAGACGCTCATAACACTTGTATCCTAAAATACTTTTATTCACTCGAATAAATTAGACCAGTTACTTAACAGCTCGCAGTCTAAACTTTCATTCCACGAATAAATTAATTTTCATATTAATAGGGAGAAAAGAAGAGAAGGGAAAAGTCCCCCAACTCAAGGTCGTTGTTAGTTGATCGCATGTTCAGCACTAGAATGTAGAAAGAAAAAATATATTCTTGGCCTATTGCTTGAGTCACTCTCTCTACTAGACACTCTATTTACTGTCTCCGATTTTTATTACTTTCCAAAAATCGAGATAAAACAAAACTGAACTGTCACTAACAATATATAAACAGACTGAAGGTAGGTACTTTCTCCCAAACAAATCAACCCTATTTAAAAAGAAAAACAAATAGAACACCTTAAATAATAGGGCTTTGTATTCCCAGCTTTCTGATTCTATTCACATTTACTATCTTGGAATAGTGAGGTATTTTATATTTAGGTGTTAAATAAATATTAACTATTTATGGCGGGTAAATAACTTGTATGAACTGTATTTACACGAGTAAAAGTTTATATAAAATAACATTTATCCAAAAATTCTTGCGTTCGTTATCAGAAAGTAAATTTCACAATTCAAGATGGAGGTTCATTTATGATACATGAAACGACGATTTTTCTTTCCTGAAATAGATAGACATGCAGTAACATAATCACTAGCTATCTTCAGAATTATCAGTATTAGTATGGGTTCCAGTTCTTAGTGTACAGAAATGTTTTAAGACTGACGAAAATCTATTGAATATAATTCTGTTTATTCTTGAGAACTTTGATGGTCTTGAGAAATCACAAACTTCAGATTCGTCCACCTCCGCACCTCCCAGTCACCAGATTCTTCAGCAATTTAAACTGAACTGAACAAAAAGAAAGAACTCTGTACTAATTATCTGTCAAAAGAGACGAGACAGCTGATAAAGTGAGCGTATTCAGATTGTTTGTGTAGAGTATAAGTATACAGTGCGGCTTTTAATAGCCCCCCCTCTGCTAATTTTTTAACGGTTTGACGTACAAACTTAAAAAGAAACTGTTTGGAGGGTTACCTACTTTTTGATATAAAACATATTGATTGATTGCTCGATAGATGGCGCAGGGAGGCACATCAACTAAAAAAATTTAAATGGCATGGGGGGGTCATGTGTCACATCGTTGAAAAGATAATTCAATTATCTTTTCAACCATCTAAATTTTTTTTATTTTCATTAATACGTTCTTTCACAATATGCATTTGAAATGTAAGAATAAGTATGCGGATCTGGCGGTCTGAATCCCTTTTCTTACCTCACCACGATATCTTTTGAATGGTTTGATGTCAGAATAAAGGGACAGAATTTTTTTTTGAATGGAACCAAATTCAATTGTAAATTGTATATCTAGTAGTAAAAGCAATACATTCCCGGACGACAATGTAAATTGTTGGCCGAGGCGATAAGCCGAGGCCAACAAGCATTGAAGTCTGTGAATGTCCTTTTACTACGAGGTACACATACTATTGTTTCTGAAATCGCAATCAGCATTATCATAAATTAAGGAATTACACTTATTGTTTGCGCGCATTCATTTATTGTCTAAAATGTATACAAGCCGTCAAAAATTTTCCCGGATCGTTTACGATACGGGAAAGTACTTTTTCTACAAGCGTGCGTGTTCCGCCCTATTCCCGCACGCAATTTAGTTTGAGTCACTTCAGGTGAGTTTTTCCCGCACTAGTGCGGTAATAATTTTTCCCGCACGTGAAAGTTTGTTCAAGAGCATCACATAAGATGTTTCAATGCTCTTGTAGAAAAAATCTTGATCCTTACTCATACGGAAAGGTACTATCCCGCACTCGACTGCTTACCCGAACTCCGCTTTGCGTCGTTCGGGTAACGGCAGTCTCATGCGGGAATAGTACTCATTCCGTACTTGTTAGGATAACTATTCCCGTACAGTTTAGTGCCGAAAACGGTACGGGAAAGTTCGTTGCTTAGCAATGGACTAAAATACTAGATTAGCGTATTTTGAGGCCTGAAGTTGCTCCGAGAAAATGGGCATTCTTGAACGATTTCAGAAAAAGTATTTTCCCGTACAGTTTAGTGCCGAAAACTGTCCGGGGAAGTTCGTTGCTTGGCAATGGACTAATAATAATACTAGATTAGCGTATTTTGAGGCCTGAAGTTGCTCCGAGAAAGTGGGCTTTCTTGAACGATTTCAAAAAAATCAACATAATCAAACAAATTTGACTTTAATTGCTTTTCAGAAGTGATATGTGCGATGAGTTGAACAGTTAAATGTCATGTAATAGTGGACCTATTTCTTTTTTTGTTCAATATTTTTTTCGACAGAAAATTAATATTTTTTGAGTCATCTAGCTACACTGAAAATATTTTACCAATTCAACATATGAAACGAATGGTAAAATAATAAAAACTAAAATGAGCTTGATGAATGCAGCATTCAAAGATTTCAGTAGAAATGGTGATTTTTTTACTTTATCACGGACTTTCACAACTTATGGAAGATTCAAAGAAACAGCAGGGTATAACAACGCACCCAGTTGATTGAATCGATTCGAAAATATAGTTGTCACGAAGTATTGTTAATTAAAGCATGGCGAATTTAGAAATAAAATGAAAGTTTCAAATTGGTTTGAAATTGTTACAGATTCTAAGTGGTACTCACTTTCGGTACTGGATATAAATTAATTATTGTGTTCATCTTTCTAGATTTTGTCTATACAAAAACAAAATATAGTCAAATCATTTCGGAAAATAATATAAAATACATGAAAATGAAGAAACGCACATCAATAATAGTCAAGGGTAATATAACAAGACCTTGATAAATAGTCGACTATTTTTATTGCATCTAAATTTCGACTGTATTTTATAATAATTTAACGAGACATTATTTTGGCATTAATAATCTGATGAGAGCCCGAGAGCGAAGCTCGAGGGCTTTCATCTCTGATTATTAATGCCAAAATAATGTCGAGTAAAATTAATAAATACAAGAGAAATTTAGCAGCAATAAAATAGTCGACAATTAATCAAGGTCGTGTTATATTTATGAAGATTATTTCTTGAATCCATTTCTTCATATCTGTCATATGAATGACACTGTATTGTCAGGGATTGTAGCCTCGATATCTCATCGTTTTTGATTTTTCCAAACCGATTCATTTTCAAATAATTATTCAGCTTTAACACGATTGATTCTATTTGACGTTTAATATGTATTTATTTAGAGTACTGTCAGATGCTCAGGCTCCTTGATACGAGTATCATGCTGAATAGTCGGTGACTATTGTGCATCATGTAAATAGTCGCTAATAGAGCGTGTTGATTGGTCCTGTCAAACAGGAAACAAACGTATGATTGGTTGATGACTGATATTTAATAGACGAAAGAAATAATCAATAATATTACACTGCGAAATTTTTGATTCCACCAAAACTATTTTGACTTTCATACGGTATTTACATTATTTTGGAACATTAACACAATTTGTGTGGCGTTATTTTTCCAAAAAACTTGGTGTTCCACTTCGAGTATGGACTATATTACTTTAGTATGATATTCAAAATGTTTATTGACAATCCGTAAAATTCAATTAACAACAGTCACAATCACTATGTCCTTGGAATATTGACACGCGGACGAGGCGCCATCTCTTGAACCAATTACAGAAGCAGACCGCGACTTCATTTGTTTTGTCTTCAAAAAAATACAAACAAAATCTAATCAGTCGACACACCAGGGTTTTTGGGCATCTTAAGTATATGTAATGTGGATGTACCAATTTGTGGAACTAAAATACGAAATGAAATTGAATGGTTGTTGAATTTTAGAGATAAATGAAAAGAACTGGAGAAGGACCAGGGATTCCTGAATCAGATGCATACCATTGCATACCAGATAGCATGATTGGAAAATCCACATCATGTGGAACTTGTCCTCAAGTACGCTTGGTACGTGCATGTTTTGAACAGAAAACAAGAGATTTCAATACGGCCACTAATGTTCGACCAGGAAGTCGAAATTAGGCTTCTGCCGTGCTGAGAACTAATGGGGGAAATGGGGGGAGTATGGAAATACATAAATTGAGTACCTGTAGAAAATCGTTTGAACAGCTATCTGTCCGTCTTTATTGTGTATAGGTTTTTTTATATTGATTCGTTTGAAATGAATAAGGAGATATTATTTATCAAACCAATTCCATCATAATGGATCACAATCTGCCTAGTTAGTCAGTGAACAAGCAACCGGCCCTAAGAACCATATGGCGTTAGTAGTAATGCTGATGGATAAATCGGGAGTTCTATCGTAAGCGAAAATGTTTTTTTTTAATGGTAAACTGTTGTTATCAAAAAATAATATTTATACTTCAACCGAATACGAGATCTGAAACAGTTTGAGGATCATATTCTACACAAAAAATGTCGTGTTAAAATCAAACAGAATACCGCTTTGTCATCATTCATTCATTTCAATTTACACCTTAAGTATTAGTACCCACTAGTTATCTGCATTGTCATAAAGTTTATAATATTGAATTGAATCTTTACGGATTTTGCTAGATAAACATTGAAGTAACATTGTGAAATGATATTTTTTGAATTACCAAAGTCATTATATATGTTTAACGTATGATGGGCTTTAACAGTAATTCGAACAGGTTTTTCGAACTCTATTGAAGTTATTAGATTTACTGGTAAATAAAAGGGAATTTCCGTTGATATACATACCTCCGCTCAGATGCTATACCTACCTTGTTTATTATTTTTTACTCATTTATTTAACGTTTTCCATGAATATTTTGATCACCACTGGACACTTTCCAGACTCCTGAAAAAATAGTAGTTATATCTCAAGTACACTGTAATATTTCCTCCGACCTAACAGATCTTAGACCAATCACAAGTTCTTTCGAAAGTAGTGCAAATGATAGCAAAGAACAAGATTGCGTGTACATATCTGACCTCAACGATTCCATTGATAATTTTATACAGGGTGTCTCAGAATAAAAGGGATGGACTCTGATGGTAGAATCCTCACTTTATTTCAAGCCTAAAAGTTTCTACAAAGATACACTCAAACATTAATATTAGCTGAGTGGCAGCGAGTGAAGATGACAATAGAATTAAGTTTCCAAGAATAACTTCATAACGGCCTGTCATTTGATAGCATTTATGAAAATGAAGTATTCGTGATTCCAAACAGGGGTGTATGATAGATTAACGAATTGAACGTCGACAGAAATGTAAATGGTAGAACCGAGATGTACTGAACCGAAATCTATCAGATATTGAAGAGGGGATAATGATAACGGTAATCTTTATTTTCCTTTTCAACAAATACATTGTATTGGATAGCAAATAATAGATGGCGGATTGCTGTATTCTCTCAGAGATGGCGTATATAGTAAATTAATTCTAATATCAACATTATATCCCTCTTTATTCTTGTCTCAGTTTTCTATCCATATGAAAAGTTTTATCCGAGTTTTTCAAAATAAGCTGTGCTTGAATATTTCATTCGTAATCAGGTGCGAACCTAGGGTCATTTCATGGTGATGGGGTAATCACCTTTTTCGGGCACAGTATTCACTATGAAGATTTCAAACCTTCGAAAAAGTTGAGCTTCAGTTCCAGTACGGCTAAGTACGGGGGTGGAGGGTACTTTAATAATTTTTTCCTCCCCCGGTAAGCGTCTGTTTCTTATAAACATATTTATTCATAGGACTATTTGTTCCAACTTCTGAAATGTTATATCATTAGAAGCAAAGAGTGAAGGTCGAAAGAACAACATAAGTTCAATTTGGATTTATTGAATGAAACAAAGATTTGTATGAAGTGTATATTTAATATTTATTGCAAAGCTTTCGACTTGCGTCATACTAGTCAGGTAACAGGAGGTACCAAAATATATGAAACATTTACATAACCAACGAGAGACCAATCATCAGGAGAACAAAAGGTGAGATCTGTCGATGACAGGCAGTTTGAGCGAAGTTGATGAAGGTACCTTTTTCTGTGTTGAAGAGAATACGATCTAATTTTTCAATCATTTGTTCAATAAAATTTACGTCCAAGGTGATCAGTATCTTTCGACCCACATCCGGTTTTATGTGAATTGAAGTCACCCATTATCAATTAAGGACTAGGAAGTTGTTGAAAAATATCAGACAATTTTTCGATTTTGGCAATTATTCCATTCATCATTTGGAAGATTAATATTACAAATTGTTACCGAAATGGGTGTTTTTACAGATATCGCTACAGCTTGTAGATTAGTCTGTTCTGGCATGAGGTTTTGTCTGGGTTTGAACTCATCATCAGGTTTCAAATGGATTTCCTAGAGGCATAGACAGAACGGAAACTTTTTCAGCAGAAGATCCTTAATATGAATATAATGATGAGGTATGAGGTTTTCGTATTGGTCCCTTAGAATAAAGATTCAGGTAGAATCACAGTTAATATCACAATTTATATCACTATTTATATAACGATTTAAATCACAGTTTATATCATGATTTGTTAAGATTTTTATCATCAGTTTCTAGTTCTTTTGTTATGACACCGACCACGTCCTGTGTTGGGGATATATATTGTCTAATCTTCAATTTATAGTACGCTACATTGACTTCTTTGGGCATATTGGGAGTGTCAAAGGTTAGCACGTGATTTGAGGTATCCATAAATATATCATCTTTTTTCAGATTTGAATCTCCTGATGTAAACTTTTTTAATTCTTTAAAAAAAATTACAAAAATCCCTTGAAATATTGAGAGTATGATGAGCAACGACTTTCATATTGTAATCTGCAAATTTCCTTCAACCTACGATACTGTCCATTAGATTTTATGTTGATTATTATCCCATTTTCAACTTTTTTATTCGAGATAACTTCACCAATTAGACCGTATATTATTCTTGAGATCAAGAAAGGGTTGACTTTCCCCAAATCACAAATTCCCACTCTCATCCTAAGATTTTTTCTTAACAAGAAGAAACAAGAGGTTTTCACCATCTTTTGTCTTGTTGATAATGTTACAAATGTTTCATCGACACTATCGAGAGCAGTTATATTTATGGCAACACTGCTTTCTCCATTGCCTTCTAGAAGCAATCGATTAGCACCATCACCATTGCTCTCAGCGAATTATTTGTAGGCCTTTCTATACAGTTCCCGCGAGTTGGGATGAATGAAGTCAAATGCAGCAGTGTAACCATACCGCAGAGGGGCTAGATACAAACGAGGATCGCAACTCGTATTCGACTTAAATGGCATGGGAGCTCTGTAGTCCCAACAGCATTGCTCTAGGAATCATTGCAGCTACTGAGTCCCTTCACCGCGACAAGAACCCACAACTCCTCGAAGGTTGAGTGATTTTCCACCTGCAAAAACAATCACCATCAGTAAGTTCCTGAGACGTCCACTGTACCAATATAGGACATCCTTTGGATGTCCATACTCATATCTACTTATGGTCTCAATTGGACATCCAGCGGATGTTCGTAGTGAAAGTTCGCATTCAATACAAAGTTATGATGTTAGTGAGTGATTCGGACCTCCATATGACTGAAAGGACTTCCTCTGTATCACCATAATATCCGAAGAAGATATCCATAGAACTACTTTGTGCTATCAGGAAATTAATTCTGCTATTCCATGGCTCACCTATTAATTGTAGGATTTCGTGAGAACTAGAAGATGAGAAAGAGAGTGTGGCGAATTTGGTCATTTGTGTCAAGTTGGTAACTGCGAAATTATAGGATAACAACAAACGCAATCCTTTCTAGGCATTCGGTTTTTTCACCATTTCAATTTAGATACCTCATCCTTTCCCGTGCAAGATCACACCCTGTATGCTGTTGGGATCTTCTGTGGAACGGACAATCTCTCTGGAAATACAATAGTTCTACGTTCTTTCCCACCTATTTGTTCTCGGCAGGGAATTCTGCTTGTCACGGCGATTGTCTGGATAGTGGATTTCGATGTATTGAGAGCGACACCGAATTGATCGCTGTTTTATTGAACATTCAATACATTATTAATGTCTTAGATTGGAACTAGTCTGCACCAATGCAGTATGTATAACAATGGCGCGCTGTGAATTTCACGAGAGGAAAATTAAACATTTTGGAGAACAGAGGAAAGCGTTTCTGTATATTGGGTGAATATACACTCACCAGCAAAAAAACAGCCATAGCACTAAAAACTGGCCCCAATTACAAAGTTCGCTTCCTCGCCAACTGCTAATTTGATTTTGATAGTTTATCTATCTATCTGTCTGTCTGTCTACCTGTCTACCTGTCTACCTGTCTACCTGTCTACCTGTCTACCTGTCTATCTGTCTACCTACCTACCTACCTACCTACCTACCTACCTACCTACCTACCTACCTACCTACCTACCTACCTACCTACCTACCTACCTACCTACCTACCTACCTACCTACCTACCTACCTACCTACCTACCTACCTACCTACAAAATTTACTACACACTCTATTTTTTTTAAGATGTTCAGAAGTTTTTTTGTCAGTTTCTCCTTCATTTTCAAGATCATCTGTTGTTGGATTGTGAATTTCGCAGATGTTTTCTTTTTGAGATGTCATAAAAATTTTGTTTTCTGCACCTTTTTTGGTGATACATTCTTCCGGATCTGATTGAGCTGACATTTGATTCTCAATAAAAATAACGTCTCTTGAAATAATGATTTTTTCAAATAATCTGAATGCTTTCGTATTTTCCTCATAACCAAGAAAAATACATTCTGTTGACATGACTTTTTACCGCTCCAAGCTTCTTCAGGAGTTTGGTTCGCCAAAGTTACCATTAGCGATCGATTTTTGAGGAACACTGTGGTATTTACAGCTTCTGCCCAAACATATTTGTTTAGACTAGCTGCATCAACCATACATCTAACTTTTCCTACAATATTGCGATTTGCTCTTTCTGCTACTCCATTGTGTTGTGAAGTATATGTGCACTTAGTTCAAGTCGGATTCCGTTTTCATTCTGGTATTCTTCCAGGTTTTCATTTATGTATTCTCTGTCATTATCACTTCTTCATGTTTTCTGGTTTCCGGTTTCCGTCGAAAATGACGAGAGCATTGAATTTCTTGAAGAACAGAGTACTTCATTCTTGTGGTGTAAAAAGTAGTGTAGTTCCTTTTGTGATTTTGATGACTTTCCATAGTTTTTCTCTGATTATTAATATTTTCATAGCATATTTCCATGATGAGTTGTTTTTGGTGCCCTCAAGTCTTTTGACTCGATAGAGTGATTGGGCCATTTACAATTAATATAACTAAATTTCAGCAAAGATATTCTGGGCTCCTAACCTGATATAAACTCAAGTAGACAAACTTTTTATTGACAACTTTTCACAAAATTATGTCACACTGCCTTTTATTTAAATTTATAACAACGTTCAGATGAATTTAAACATTCACAGGTGTCGAGATATATGAAATCTTGGTTAGCTCTCTCTTTCTTCCAATCCAGAACGTTTTCTCCGTACTTCAAATCAATCACATCCCTACTCCTATTCATGCATTTGAAGCAGGTTTGAAAATATCCCATGGGAATTCATCAGCAAGAGAAATACAGAATTCTCCTAAATAATTTCTTGTAGTCGATATATACGATACGTTTCTCAGATTAACATACTCTTGAACACGTCATGATTTAAGCTTGTATTTCCCAGACACAGGCCCACAGGCGACAAGTCTTGCCAAACGCTAGTAATACGAAACATACGAGGACGGCTATCAATCAATGTATTTGTTTGTAGATAGCAGGAAAAAGGCGATGAGCGTGTAATTGCTGCGTTATTTACCTTCCTGTTTCGAAAAGGGCATTACAGTTGGACTTTCGCACGGCCCAGGCTACCCTTATTCCTAATCTGGATATCGCTTAGGGCTACATGGGATATTCGATAAGTGACGTTTTATCGAACAGAGACGTACCTCTGAAAATGAGCTGTTTATGACACCCACTACAAGTGGTTATTTCAATCACATGGCAGGAAACCATATTTCTGCCAGTACTGGTTAATTAAGAGCACTTGCATAACATTTTCTTGGCGTGTGATATACAAAATTTCTTAGTTCGACACGAATATTCGAAAAATTTGTTATTTATTGTTCAAATATTGTCAAATACTTAGGCAGACAGAAGAGTGTTTTGAGATAATTCATTCAAATGTAAAATTAGTCATTATACATGGAAACTTGAAAAAATATTTTATTAATACATTGAACAAAATAATAACTAATATCCATTAATAAAAAAAAATATGGGTGTACTGTGGGACGGCTTGACAGCATCTGATGGCGCATCCGCTTTGACATCTGCAGAGAGACCCGGAAAAACTTTATTGATGAACACTTCAAAAGAGGTCCGTTGAACTGAGAATTGTTCTTCGGTAAAACTGCCTCACCTATACCTCTTCATTGAGCATGAGGCGAGCAAAGCCATTGCTCCCATAATAAGCTACAAACAATGGTGGAGCGAGGAGATGTATGGACATTCTCGATTATGGAATCAAACTGTAAGAGATTGTCCCCTCCTACAGATTCCGAGTGACTGTTCTTTACCTACCGTACGATTCAACAAAAGGCCGCAATCCGTCATTCCCAAGAGAGAGGACTGGGAGCAGATCGGGGTAAACAGATGGCTCCAAGATAGGTGAATCAGCCGGTGCCGGGGTATACGGGCAATCTCCGAGAGCGGAACTTTATTACGCCCTGGGAAATGTTGTCTCTGTATATATTTCAGGAAGAAGTTTATGCCATACCCGCCTGTGTATCAAGACCAGCAAATCAAGATACGTACCGACAGCCAAGCACTCATACAGTTAGTTTGCTGCTAGTGTCTGAGTGCATTGAAGATCTGCAAAGGCTATCATCCACTGCCACTAAGGTGAAGCTACTTTGGGTCCCCGGTCATACCGAAGTGCCCGGAAACGAACAGGCCGATAATCTGACCAGACAAAGGGCGAAGAGCTCAACGATTGCATCAGAACCTATTCTAGGAGTTTCTAGATCGTGGAGCGTCTCAACCATGAAGGAAATCCTGGAAGTCAAATTCCAGGAAGCATTGAAAAAGGCCCCAGGCAGGAGACAATCGAAACTCAACATTGAAGGTCCTTCGACTAGGATGACCAATACTCTGCTCTCAATGAGCAGAAAGGAAACAAGAATAGTGGTAGGGCTCCTGACGAGTCACTGCCATCTTAACAAGCACCTCAACATCATTGATATCACGGATGATACTGAATGAAGATGTTGCTTGGAGGATGAGAAGTCAGCCACCCTCATCTTCACGGAATGCCCAACAGTGGCAGCAATACGGGAAGCGCACCTCGGGAGCATTTTTCTAAACCCGGAGAGTATGAGGAGGGTATCGGGTAGAAGACTGGCTTCTATCACTCGCAAAATTAGTTACCTTCAAAATTGTACCAATTCCTAACAGCGGTGGGTGCATAGTGGGCCGGAATGATGGTTATGATTCTGTCCGCCCACAAAATATATTCATCGCCATCATCAGCAATGGCCCGAAAATGGATCCTTGTGGTTCACCACATACCAAGTTGATAAAGTTTGATGATATGCGCTGGATTATTACTGTCTGAGAAATAGATCCAGATTGTTTTTGGTCATCGTACATGAATCAGCTGTAATTGATATTGCTGCCAATTATGGACATTTTTAGTAGTCTTGCATTTTCGTTACGCTTTATCCCTGAGACTCATCTTGAGTTTCAGTGTATTCATGAGCCACTGTGCCTTTTTACGTGTCACTCTAACGGTTCTAACTGGGGCACACTCGTTGAATGTTTCAACATCTTTAATATTTTCAACAAGTTCGAAATTTTGTGCCAGAGGGTACAACATAGTGGAATGAATATTACGAGGTACCCTTCTCTCCAAGATTTTCTACCAAGCTGAAAAATAATGACAAACATCTGTTAGAAAACAACTACTTCCCTGGCTAATACCACGACGAACACTGAACTACATCTGATAGATATTCGTGCAACGTTCTTCCAAGAAGACCCAATTGTAAGTGCTTGTCTTGTAATCAAACAGAGGATTATACTTCATGTGGCTGGGAATGACCACCTAGAGACATGCATGTTTCGAGGTACTCAAAGGACACGTGCTCTAGGAAATGATGTTAAAGTAAATGAAGTTTGACATTAACTTTCTATTTACAATCATCAATCTTTCAATCAATTTTTCAAAATTCAAACTTTAGAATTCTGTAAAAATGATTGAACCCACCAAGTTTAAGGTGAGCCATACGTATAATATATCTATTATTAGCGAGTGCGAGTGCTCTTATTGTAAGCGATGAAAATTCTGTATAACCATCAGTAGTTTTCAACATACCATTGATGTTTTCGGATAACTTAACTTAAACTGATTTTTTTCCTAGCTCTTATACAATATTTGCATTCGTATTTTGTTGAAGATGTCTTAAGAAGGGTAAAAACATATCCGAAAGCTGAACCAATAATCAACAAAGAGATTTCTTTAAACCAGTCCATCAATTTGATTGCATCTGCAAGATTTTCGAGATCCGATACCGATTCCTGTGGTTCACCTCTTAATTCTTACCCCACTGAACTCTACATTTACAGCTTATATACTTGCGTGAATTTGTCTTTGTCTGAATGTTCCTGTTAAAATCATCTCCAAAATTTTCAATCGGCCACGTGAATAATCTGAGTACGGCCCTTGCAAAGACAAATCTCGACGAAGTAAATAGAAAATTGATTGTCGTTTTGTTTACAATTCAGCTTAAAACACAGAGTGACTACAACCTTTGAATATGGTGTGTAACTAACCCCTCGAGGCCCACCCCGAGGCACTTGGAACTCTCCAGAGAGGATGTTAAAAGCGACCGTGACACCATTGACACGTGACCCGTTTGTGACATTCAGTTTGTACAGTGTTCATTTGAGTTAAGCTTCTTAGTTCTGGATATTCGATATCTCTCAATCGGTCAAAATTACAAACAGCTAATTGTAATTTTTGTTTATTTAACGATCAAACTTTTGAGATAATTTCAAAATGTGTATCTCACTAACCAAAGTATAAACATGAAATAATAGTTCGTGAAGATTTTTGTTATGGAATGATTGTCCAAATTATCCAAAATCTCAAACCCGAGACTGATGGTCGATAGTTTTATAGTATAAGTAATATTAATAAATATAGTTTATTGTCAAAAAATTCTAGTTTACCGGACCTAAAGCATTGAACATAATGATAAAAAAAATCAAGAACAGTGTACCTACATTCAGTTGATACACAAATGAAAAAATATGTATATATCGATGAATTATCAAACCTGGCATTTCCAAGGGCTCGTTTTCCAAATGAACGACAAAGCTTTGGAATTCACCGCTTCAGAAGGTGTCCCTGAGGCATACAGCAAACAAGAAATTCAAGAACATCAATTCCTACCTAGTTTCCTTCGGTTTTCACGACATGAGAAAGACGATTTCGTAATGAAAACTTATAGCCTATGGACGGTTCGTCCATGACTAATTTGTTGCAAAACAAAAGAGTATATACACAGAATTGTCCTGAATAAAACCACAAATTAAAAAATATTTTCATAATCTATTCGATCAAAATTCGAATTCATCCACAGCTCTTTGTAAGTGGTTGATTCATATGTGAAAAGTCAAAAAGCGAAATCAACATACATAATGAACACTTTTTTGCCAAAAGTAAAAAGGAAGTAGCGAATGAATTCTGCAATCAGTTCATTGACCTTGGAAAAACTACGCTGAAAAATTTACTGTTTCACAGAATTTTACTGAAAACATATGAATCCTAAATGAAATGAACTCATTTTCCAACAAATCAGGAAGGAGTTGAATCAGCTATAAGATTTTTGAAAAACAAAAAATCGCCAGATATGGATAGAATCAGAGCTGAAACTCTCAAAAAAATTTGTGAAGAAATATCTACTCCACTCGCATATACCTAGCCAATACATTGCACACGGCCATTACAGCCACGTCCACTATAAATACAGTTCCTCAACCCACAATTCCTCAGTTCTCTCGAAGGAGTAGACAGATTGAGACCTTAGAGAGAACCAGTGACGAGACATGGGGAGTAGGCAGATTGAGACCCCGACGTCAAGTCACAAAAACCTAACGTGATTATACCTGAGGAGTAGGCGGATTGAGACCTCAGCGTAGAATTACGTTTCAACCTTTTATTAATTTTCTTTCCTTTTCAGTTCTTGAGACCTCAGCGTAGAATTACGTTTCAGCCTTTTATTAATTTTCTTTCTTTATCAGTTCTTGAAAATGGCTCCAAAATCGGAGCCGAAACGTCGAATTTCAACAAATTCTAGACGTGGTTCAACCCGAACTTTTAGTTTTCAAATATATATATATAGATAGTTTACTTCCACTAGGCACAGTTGGTGTAGTCGTAAACTTTGCTGACGATACATCTATACTTTATAGAGCTGCTACGTAGGATGAGTTGGAAAACGTTGCTGACAAATATTTTGAATATTAACAAAATGGTTTCAACATAATCAGCTAAATGTAGATAGAACTGAATATACCGGGTGGCTACGGAAGTATTGCCTACGGAATATCTCAGTTATTGTATGAAGTAGGTTTGTGAAATTTGGAGCGTCGATATAATGACATAAGAGCTAGAATTTGAGCATATTGACATGTCGAAGTTAACTTCCGGTCTGACCGGAAGTATCATCAACTTTCTTATTTTAAACGGAAACCCTATTTTTTTTTCTTTTCGCTTTATTCAGCATTCAATTCCCTTTCTAATGACATATCACAAGTTGGTGTCTAACCAGAAACTAGATCAAAAAAAAATTATTATTGAAATTCACAGAGTAGGCCGTGGAAGCAAAATGAAAGCCAAAAATTGAAAAGTTGGCTATGGAAACCATACGTCACTTGATAACAGTTGCTACAACTGTGATATTTTATTTTCATTCTTATGCCGCCAAAAAAAATATTGGAAAAATTGGGAAAAAAACAATACTCTGTAGGTCCATAACTTAAATAGGAACATACAACTTTTTCTTGCCTGTACTATTCAGCATAACCATTCCTTTCTAATGATATAATAGAAAGTAATTTTTTGAAATGAAATACCAATAAATCCAATTATTATTCTTCAAATAACAAAACAGATTATCGCCATACGCAAAAATAACATTAAAAATAATGTGTAATGATAAATTATATCCTGTAGGATCTAGGTTAAATAGGAACATAAACGTACTTGGTCTGTGCCATCGTCCATAGATATTCTAATATCTACCTATGGACGATGTTTGTGCTATTCAGAATAATCATTCCATTGCAATAATCATTCGAACCAAAATATTAACAAGTAGGCTGATTAAGATGTATTTTGGAATGAAACAAAAAAGAAACGAGAGCTCTCACGAACGCTGCTATCCATATTATTTTGACGTTCGAAGTAGTGTTTTTGATTCTGCCATTTTAAAAGGGTTTGGAAATCGAAATCAGTTAGTGGAATATTCAAAAAATGCCCCGTTATTCACGAACCAAACAAATTGACATGCTTCTCATTTATGGTGAATGTTTAAAAAATTCTTATGCCGCTGAACGATTGTATTTAGAGCGATATCCAGGGAGGCAGCAACCGTCAAGAAGGTATTTCCAATGGCTTGAAGAAAAATTAGGAACTGAGCCTGATGTTCACGAAGACCAAGAAGCATTTATTATTAATGAGGAAACCTCAAGGCAGATTGGCGCCGAATTAGCTATAAGTAAGGACTCTGCTAAGAAAATTTTGAAAAAACATCGATTTAAATCCTTCAAGTATCAGTAGCATCAACATTTGTATGAAAATGACGGTGAAAGGCGCCTGGAATATTGTAATTGGTTTCTTCGACAAAATGCTGAGAATCACCTATTTAACTATTATATCTTGTTTACGGACGAGTCAAGATTTACCAACAATGGATTATTTAACAGGAATAATACACGGTAGGTACTGTACTTTATTTGGATTATTGTCGATAGTCGAAGTGTAAAGTGCTAAAAGTGTGAACGGTCTTTTGTTTCAGGTACTGGGCGATAGAAAACGAGCACCGGTTTCGACAAGGTGGCTTCCAGGAGAGATTTGGTGTGAATGTTTGGGCAGGAATAGTTGGAACTCATATTATTGGCCCCATTCTTTTTCAAGGCCAACTAACCGGAGAGAGATACTTTAATTTTTTAACGAATGAAATTTCGGAATTCATTAACAACCTACCAGCGGAAATAACTGAGAGAATGTACTTCCAGCAAGATGGCGCCCCTCCGCATAATTCAAGAATAGCGAGAAATTATCTTCAAAATCGCTTTCAAAAGAGACTTATAACAACCCATGGTCCAGTCAGGTGGCCACCAAGGTCACCTGATCTTACTCCGTGCGACTTTTTTCTATGGGGGCATCTTAAAAATAGGGTGTATTCCACACAGCCTACAACTCTACATGAGCTAGAAGTAAAAATTCGTAGAGCTTTCCAAGATATCACGCCCCAAATGTTGAGAAACATTTTACATGAAAATATCACCAGAGTCAATAAATGTATTGACGCTGAGGGAATGCATTTCAAACATTTGTTTTGAATTTATTTTATCTTTAATCCTATCAATTTGAATTCTTTTTTTTTCGATAAATCTGTTTTTTTGTTATTTGAATAATAATAATTGGATTTTTTGGTATTTCATTTCAAAAAATTACTTTCTATTATATCATTAGAAAGGAATGGTTATGCTGAATAGTACAGGCAAGAAAAAGTTGTATGTTCCTATTTAAGTTATGGACCTACAGAGTATTGTTTTTTTCCCAATTTTTCCAATAATTTTTTTGGCGGCTTTTTATAACGCCGACGAATGAAAATAAAATATCACATTAGTAGCAACTGTTATCAAGTGACGTATGGTTTCCATAGCCAACTTTTCAATTTTTGGCTTTCATTTTGCTTCCACGGCCTACTCGGTGAATTTCAATAATAATTTTTTTCTGATCTAGTTTCTGGTTAGATACCAACTTGTGATATGTCATTAGAAAGGGAATTGAATGTTGAATAACGCGAAAAGAAAAAAAAATAGGGTTTCCATTTAAAATAAGAAAGTTGATGTTACTTCCGGTCAGACCGGAAGTTAACTTCGACATGTCAATATGCTCAAATTCTAGCTCTTATGTCATTATATCGACGCTCCAAATTTCACAAACCTACTTCATACAATAACTGAGATATTCCGTAGGCAATACTTCCGTAGCCACCCGGTATGCTCTTCACGTTAAATAGATCAGTACTCCCCAAATTGGTCACAATAATATTGATAACATAGAGGTTCCAGAAGTTACCAATCAAAATCAACAAATATATAAGAGAGTTTTAAGACATCAAACACTCGAAATTTTTTTATTTCTCTTACATTCGCAGCTAAGCTTCGCAATTTCTGCGTTGGGAACTATACGTGATATTCATTTCGAATATTTGTATGAAATAATTCTCCGATCAAGTAACACAACCTAGATGAGTAATACTCACAAAGAACTGAAGGTAACGTTGAAACGAATATTTTCGTTTCTATGAAATTCTTATAAATTTTATTTCATCAGGTATACAACAGGTATATCTTTATTGGCAAATACGCTATCATGAGTTTTTAGGCGATGGCCGACAAAAACGATATGCGGGAGAGATCCTTGGTGGCATTCAATTTTCGGAGAGCGATGTTCGACTTTCAGTGAACTGATAAATAAAATTGAATTTATTTCGTGTGCTGTTTAGACGGATTTGTCTCAGTCACTGATTACTACAAAATTGTGCAGTATTCGTATTTTAGTTGTGCACTCGCAATTTTATTTCGTCTTGTGCGGTTCTTATCGAAGCATACCCTGGAATCTTCACAACCCTTCTGCAATAAGGGAAGCTGTGCAGTAGGCGTTAGTTGTTTGTGGCTATTGGGGCACCGCTTCATCAAGAAGGAGGCTACCATACCTCAGAAAACCACGAGCGTGGAAAACTGCTGCCCGTGCAAAGCCCGGCTTGGCCAAGCCAGATTCATCCCCAGTGGCGTGTACCAAGTCAGTTCTTGAGGGATCGACAACCAATCTACTCCGGAATTCAATTAAGTACCCCCGTTGTGGGATATTCATTCATTATTTATTAGTATTATTCATTTCCTTTCAATATAAGGAATATTTTGCGATAAATGAAGAGTTGTTTACTTTCTTGGGCACTTACTGTTTCTCAGCGTAGTCACCAGTATATTACTTTAGGCCTATATACCATTTCAATTGCACTAGTATTCAGTGCAAACCGATTATTGTCCAAGTATCGATATTACGTGTTTTTTTTTAATCTTTTTATCTTGTACCTGAGCTCGGACGGAGTTATTTTGCTCTTTCCACTCTTGTCACAGCTTAGATACTCTTGCAAGAGCTAGATTAAGTATTTGCTTAAATATACCATTTACATATTTACTAAAAGGCATGTTCCATAATTGAATTCGGAAGCCAATTTATTTATCATTTAAACGAAAGTTTGATTTCGCATCCAACCACTCTCACTCCCTAGGAATATTGGTTAACAGGGACGTCACTTTAAAGGGATGTCTCTTTAGTAATTTGAAGTGTCTTTTTTTTCTGCTAACTATATGCCAAAACGGCAAATTACTTGGCGCCCGTAATATTATTGATCACCTTTTTATTGAACCCAGCCCATTTGCAACCGCTGTGGCAAACCGATTGGCATATTTTATAACTGTTTTATATCATCAAAATAATCAAAGTAAACGTAACAATGTCTTTTCATAATGTTATCCCTCAAGTCATGACATTGTTGCCATGTCGCAATTTTTTAAGGTTACAATAAGCACGTCAGCTAGATTTTGATTCATGTCGGATTCATTTCTTCGTTGTCAAACAGAACAACAAAACATTTTTGTTTGTTTTCGTCCTTGGCTTATAGGAGTGTTTTTTCGTGAACAAATGGCAAAATCTGGGTTAATTTGTGTTGAATTGTCGTTAGTTTTTATTATTGAAGCTTTGGGAAATGTGTAAAAGACCATTCGAAGCTGGAAATCAAAATATATCATTTCATAGGTAAGCTACCAGTGTCGTAACTATCGAGAAAGGGAAACCAAATTGGAAAAGAGTAAAATGAATGGGTTATGAATAAACTTGTCAATTAGAGCATCGGCTGTTCTCAAAATCATGTGGAGATGCTTCCATCATAATTTTAAATTTCCCTTCCATATCTAATTTATTGAACCTCAATATTTCTGTAAACAACGCACGACATTGTCGGTGAGGGAAAGAGCTATTGATATCTTCGTCTATAATTGGACCCTCTCTCAGATGATGTCCCTTACAAACAAAGTTTAAGGCGTGAGCGGTGATTTACTCATCTAGGTTGTGTTACTTGATTGGAGAAATAATTCAAAGATATAGATACTCCAAATTATTTTTAGAAAACATCCTAGACATTCAAATGATAATTTCGATAAAGTGAGCAATCTCCGATCAAGTAACACAACCTAGATGACTAATACTCAAATAGAACTGAAGGTGACATCTTTTCATAATGTTGTCCCTCAAATCATGACATTATTGCCATGCCGCAATTTTTTAAGGATAGATACAATAAGCACGTTAGCTAGATTTTGATATCTGTCGGGTATATTCATGGCAACGAAAACCCAAAAATACTGTCTTGGATGAAATATATGACAATAAGAAGGCAATTGAAACGTTCATTGCAGCTTGTTGGGAGCATGTAAAAACGATAGTATTTCAATCACCGAACGGAGATTCTTTGTTGTCGATATAGTCTTGTCAGTATGACAACGCTGCATTTGATATTTGACAGAACAATCATTTGAGGCTACCAGTGTCGTAACTATCGAGAAAGGGAAACCAAATTGAAAAAGAGAAAAATGAATGAATTATGAAAATACATGTCAATTAGAGCATCGGCTGTTCTCAAATTACTGTGGAGATTATTCCATCATAATTTCAGGTTTCCATTCCATATTAGGTTTCCATTATTTCTATTTTATTGAACCTCAATATTTCTTTTAATCGCACGTCACTGTCGTTGAGGGGAAGATGTCCCTTACACACAAATCTTAATGCGTGTTCGGCAAGTTACTTATCTTGGTTATGTTATTTGATCGGAGTGAGCAATGTTTTGGTTTTGAGAATAATTTATTATTTAAAAATTTTGCTTTACAGGGTAATTCAAATTCGAGGTCCATCATTGAGATCTTGGAAATTATAGGACATACGAATATGATTGAATTGGAGCGAAGTTGCATATGTAGGTAACTAAAAATATGCCATCGAGAAAATTTCGGAAGTCCTAAAACAGAAATAATGGAAAATTATTTTTACTTTTTTCTCACTTTACATTGCCACCGAGAAATAAATACGGAAATCAATTAGATGTAAATACAAGAAACAATATTCAAAATTTGATAATGAAATTCAACGATTTATCAGAATATTACAGTTTCTGTTTGAGTTGTCTGTGATTAAGATAAATGCCAGCCCGTCAGTTTCAACAAACGAAGTTGCTTCAAATTTAGACGCTCCACAAACAAGTGCTTGGAGTGAATTTGGAAAAAGTTTTCTAGAATACTACAAAATTCACATTTGTCAAAAATTACATCCAGGTGATTCTGAATGAAGGTTGGCTTACTTTAATTGGTTTATAAATAAAGATGATTCTACCCAATTTCTTTTAAACGTAATTTTGACAGATGAGAGCACTTTTACGAAGTGTGGTATGTTCAACAGAAATAACGAGCATATCTGGAGTCTAAACAATCCCAAACAGTTTAAAGCAGTAAGACCACAGGTACGATTTAATTTGAATGTATGGGCTGGAATTCGTACAGATCAAGTTCTTGGTCGATATTTTTTCAATGGGAGAAGGAGAAACTCATCTCGACTTTCTGCGACACAATTTATCATTCGTAAATTATCACACAAATTGTTTTCAACATGTTGGTGCCCCCCACACACAACCAGAGCAGTACGTGAATACCTTAATCGAAGATTCCCATATAGTTGGATTGGTTGGAATCGAAATGACGATCCGGTGAAATGTTCCCTGATCTTACAGTACTAGATACTTTTTTGTAGGGCACATCAAAAAACCGTATTTATGGCCTACAAGAATTAGGTAATGTTGATGATCTTAGGGCGAGCATAATTGAACAATGTCAGTCTATAAAAAGAAGGGATATAGTAAGGGCTGTACAAATTTTAGGACGGTGGGCACGTCTATGTATTCAGGAAAAGTCCAAAAAATTAAGCAACTGCTTTAATGTTTTAGGTGTTGTATCGTTAGTGTTATGTTATTTCATTAGTTTGTGTATAGTAAGTGACAGGGATTTGTTATTAAATTAAATTGTATTAAATTGTTTTCGTATATTTTTTTCTTGATTTGAAACAACCATGTTATGTTTATCATTACTTTGGAAGGATGGCAGCAGATGTGAGAGTTAATGGCGTTACAAAAATTCGATTATTTGGTCAAGTGTTATTTCGAGGACTTGTGTCACAGAATCGTAACTACAGATTATTGATTTCGAGAAATGTCAAATATTTGAAAAACTTAATGATAAAAAATATTCCAAAATTAACGGAATTTTTACAAAATATGCAGTTACGCCTTTGATGGAGTCAGGGCCAACTAAAAAAAATATTAGTTTTTTCGAAGTTGTAAGGTAGCGATGTATGCATCATTGAAATCATGATAAAAAATGCTTTTCGAATATGGTGCTCAAAGGAAAAATAAAGTTGATGATGGTGGACAGAAGACGAAACGTCGGATGGTGAATTAGAAAACGTCATTGTAAAAAAACTGGCAATGTGATACTAATTTTGATTTTCTTCATCAAATAAAGCGAGGAAAAAATTAAAATGGTTTTCCATCATTTCTATTAACATAAAGAGGGGCGACACTACTTGACGGAAGACCATCAAACGAATTCCGCCGGAAACCTATACAATTACAAAATGCATGGTTGTCGGCAAGTATTCAACAGACAACCGGTTTCATGGTCTTTGCCAATCATCAGAGAAGGCTAGTTCGACCCAGTTGAATCGAAAAATCCTTTCATTCTAATTGGAAATCCCTGAGACGAACACTGAAGAATGAATTCAGCGCCCTCTTTGGGTTCCAGATTAAAATGCACTCCAACTACGTGTCGACTTCAATTTAAAGCCAGAAACAACATAAAGACCGTGAAACCGGTACGGGGGTGTTCCCTCAATTAAATCGAAAAATAATTTCAGCTTTGATATTTAAAATGCATTGCAAAGTAGTTCTTGTAGAAAACTTTGCCAAGTACTAAACAGATACAATTCAACGGTCATAGGGAGCAGTAGTTGTTTCTGTTGAATACTTGCCGACGATCATACCTATTGTATATGTTTTCGGCGGAAGATTGGATTACGTAATCCACCATTTTTCACAATTCGTTTAATGATCTTCTGTCAAGACAAGTAGTGTCGCCCCTCTTTATGTTGTTTGTGGCTTTAAATTGAAGTCGATACGTAGTCGGAGTGCATTTTAATCTGGAACCCAGAGAGGGCGCTGAATTCATACTTCAGTGTTTGTCTCAGGGATTTCCAATTAGCGTGAAAGGATTTCTCGATTCAATTGGGTCGAACTAGCCTTCGCGGAAGATTGGCAAAGACCATGAAACCGGTACGGAGGTGTTCCCCCAATTAAATCGAAAAATAAATTCAGCATTGATATTTAAAATGCATTGCAAATTAGTTCTTGCAGAAAACTTTGCCAAGTACTAAACAGATATAATTCAACGGTCTTAGGGGGCAGTAGTTGTTTTCTGTTAAATACTTGCCGACGAGCATATCTATTGTATAGGTTTTCGGCGGAAGATTGGATTACGTTATCCACCATTTTTCACAAATCATTTCTATTTCCGTATATTCCCGGAAATATCACAAATTCTGACAATTTCTTAACGGCATATTGTAAGTTACCTAATTGTTCAACTACAGTTTCTAAAATCTCAATGGTGGCCCTTGAATTTGAATAACCCTATATATGAAAAAAAATAAAAAAATAACAGAAATAAAAACTAAAACCTACCTTCTGTCCAAATGGGAACATACCATGGGACCGAAGAGCATTACTTGGGTCCCTAAATTATGAGCAGCATGCATGCCTATCGATTTCACTATACTCAAAGTAACAATCAAATAAAATATAGTTTAAAAAACTAAAATACAGGCTTTTATAAGACATTGAACTAAAGAGTTAAAAAATAATTGTTTATATAGGGGGAAAATAATAATGAATGAAAAATATTAGTATCACTGTGAAAAAAGCATGGAGCGCTTTGTTTCATATTTATATCATATATCAACGGAGACCGAAAAACCCAAACTGTGAACAACATATTAACGCAATTACGTATATGTTCATGCCTGGGATCAAGTCAAAATATCACACACAATTTGTTTGTATCCTATCTTGTGATGTATCATTTTTGAAGTACCATTCACATTGAATGAATCTTGTTCATAAAGATATGACAAAAAAATGGCAAAGTAAATATCATATTATTAGAATTTTATTATTTTTTTTTCACAAGGAACGAATTTAATTTGTATAATTCAAATATTGCAGTAATCCTTAGAGGGTCCCATAGATTTAACTAACACTGTATACTGTATAGTGCATTAGTAAAATTAATTAATTTACACCCTGATGACTATTTGTTAAAGTGAACTAAAAAAAATTAATGAAAAAGTCGCCATAGTGGTAATGGAAAACAAAAACCATTGCATTACATCCTCAGGAAACAGCAAAGTTGCGTGATTCAGAAATCAGGACACAACGATGTTGAAATGTCCTCGTGAAGGTTGTTCTCATCATCGTGAAAAGAAACTCGGCCGAAATAAAGGAGATCAAGCCCAATAAACGTCGAAAAGGTGTCCATCAGTGGAAAAGCGTCGCATCAGGTAAGATCGAAACGTTCGGTAGCGACGAGCTAATTTAGCGCAAAGAAATCAAAGGACGCCATGAGCCATACAACGATGATGACTACGGGAGGTACGAGGTAGATCCGCCACCCTTCTTTGTGTTCACAAGCCACTGGTCCATCGGGGATTATTAGTTTTTGATGTACGTTCTGGTCGACTTACTCTTCAATGGGCCAAGTTTACCGTGTGATCTGTCACGGTACGTCAAGTATACTAGACTTATCTGCCATAAAGTTTTGTCATTGTAGCGTATTGCTTTTATTATTGAAGCTGTGTACTTGGCAAAATATTTGTTATGCTCTTAACTTTTGTGGTTATTTCAAAACATACGTTTATGTTGAGAAGACAATATCAAAGAATTTGAATAAATCGAATCCAGACATATATTTCCAATCTTTTTTTAAATTATTATGCCAGTTATATTCATATTCATATTTGGTTGTAGATCATCCTCAATGATGTAGGAAAAATTGGAGTTTAGAATATGAACAAATATATTTCAGATTCCAGCATAAGTCGTATGAGTACGATCTGAATCATATTTCCGAATGAGTACAACAAAAACATTTTTTTCATTTAACGACACACCTTTTCCTGAATTAACATCAACAAATTGTGACGATCACAGAATGGTAGATTGTTTGCAAAGCCCTGTTCTCTGTCCCGAAAGAACATATTCAAGAATTCACTTCAAGTTTGTCTGTCATATGCAAGTAATTGGGGGTCACAAATAAAAACCTTCACTTATTTAATCATTGTAGCGTAGAACCCGACCTGGTTATCAACATCAAACTGATCACTGAACATCTTACTACGACTGACAAGAAAGCCAATGTTTTTTAAAATCATTGCCAATAAAAAAAAATCATTCTTCTCCTCTACTGTGTGCCTAACCGAAATCATTGAAGCAATAGACTCACTGAAAAATACTAATTACTACGATGTCTATAATATGAATAGTATACATTTATTAAAAATTTTAAAAATGTAATCTCAGATCCAATTACAGATCTTTTCCATTCCTGTTTTTGTGAGACGTTTTCCCTGACGCATTTAAAATGCATAAAGTAATACAGGTATTACTCAACTTCAACAAAGTTAACGTCGATTTACTTTAGAATCATCTTCCGATATCGATAATACCAATTCTTGACAATATTTTTGAATTAATTGTCAAATCAGTGCTTTCAGCGTACTTCGACATGAATGATACATAAACTACCAGCAACGGTTCTAAGAAAAACCTATCTATAATCTAACCACTCCGGAAGCTGATGTGTGACATTTATTCTGATGTGTGATCTCAGTAAGGCCGTTCGATTGTGTCCCACGCCAAGGGCTGCTTAATGAGTTTGAGCTTTATGGTGTGAGAGTGACAGCCCATTCTTCCTTCAAATCATTTTTATGTGGAAGACCTCAATGTTTTTTTCTTTAATAACAATACATCAGAACCTGAACCTATAACATAAGGTGTTCCTCAAGGACCGGTCCTTGGACCACTCTTGTTTTTAATATATATTCATATATGAGATATAGTTTATCATGTTGAGCCATGACAGTGTGTCCTGTATGCAGATCACATTTCATTGTACAAGTCTGCTACAAATCCAAAAGAACTGAAAGAGAAAAATAATGAAGCATCGAACAAAATCGGAGATTGGCTCACACCTAACAATTGAATCGCAGACGCTCCAATCAAGCTTTTGAGTATGACTCTAGGTAACAAACTCAAATGGACTGAACACATAAATATACTCTATAAAAGTTATCAAATCTTCATATTGATATACCTGAAAAACACGATCGATACGGATGTTCTCAGAATGTCATATTTCTCACTTCATTCCTATATAAGTTATGGCATAATCTCTAGTCACGCATATCGGGTTTTCATGCTGCAGAAGAAAGCAGTCAGGGTGATTGCCAAAGCACGATTCATAGACTCCTGTAGACCTCTTCTCATACAATCAAGAATATTAACACTTCCATTACTCTATATCTTATATTGTTCGATGGTCGGAAAGATAGAAATACATAACCATCTATATTATAATAACAAACCTATTGATTCACTCAACTATTCCACTATAAAAAAAATACTACTCGTCTATCCCAATCTTCTACAAAAAATTCTATAAATTTGAATATAAACAATAAAATTCCAGAAAATTATAAAAAAATCATCTCGTTTGAATTCAAAATAGCAATCAAACAGTTTCTATTGAGACAGTATTTATTCAGTATTAAATTTTCAACCATAGTTCAGTATTATCATTTTTCACTTGCATCGACTTTTTGTCTGATTTTATCTATACCTAGAAACATATACCGGGTGACCACGAGGTGAGGTACGCCCCCCAATTTTTCTATAGTTTCAAAAATACAGGTTTCAAATTTGGTACGTCTTTATATTTCCCAAATTTTGACTCCATTACCGAAAATTCACCACTTCCGGTTTAATCGGAAGTGATCACAAATTTTTTTTCAAATAACACCCTATACAATTTGTTTCATTATCCGGAAGAACACGCAATTTGTGATAACACTGTTTTTCATAATTGAAAATCGATTGAAAAATGGCGGAGATACAATTGATTGTTCAGTCGAACAAAGTTGGTCATGAACATCAAACTCAAATCATCACAACTGACGAACGGCGTCAACATTTACGAGAGGGAGGTTCGAGGTAACATACAGCTGAAAATTGAGCTTCTCATGTAATTGCAGCAACCATATTTTCCAACAATTATCAATAATTTCCTCAAAACGGAGTAGTACCCATAAAGAAATGCTCACAACTGCCATTTCTCAAATGGCAACATGCTCTTTTCACATTGTCGTATTGAAAAATGATGAATTATCAGATTTGATTTTTTGTAGGTACAAGCCGCATCTGTTTAAGAATATTCAATTATGAGAACACTCATAATGAAACATCCCGTATCTTCGATTCCTTTCAGAATTCTCCGAAACTTTTAACACGATTATTTGGATAATTCATAACTTTTCAATTCGACAATATGAAAAGAGTATGTTGCCATTTAAGAAAAAATGGCAGTTGTGAGCATTTTTGTATGGGTACTACTCCGTTTTGAGGAAATTTTCGATAATTGTTGGAGAATATGGTTGCTGCAATTACATGAGAAAGAAGCTCAATTTTCAGCTGTATCTTACCTCGAACCTTCCTCTCGTAAATGTTGACGCCGTTCGTCAGTTGTGATGATTTGAGTATTGCCAACTTTGTTCGATTGAACAATCAATTGTATCTCCGCCATTTTTCAATGGATTTTCAATTTTGAAGAACAGTGTTATCACAAATTGCGTGTTCTTCCTGATAATGAAAAAAATTGTACCCTTTGAAAAAAAAAGTTTGGGATCGCTTCCGGTTAAACAGGAAGTGGTGAATTTTCGGTAATGGAGTCAAAAAATGCGTATTTGAGTAATATATCGACGTACCAAATTTGAAACCTGTATTTTTGAAACTATAGAAAATTGGGGGGTGTACCTCGCACCTCGTGGTCACCCGGTATATCATGTTTTCTTTGACTTGGGTTATGATTCATTTTCAAACACGTCTATCTCTATCTATTCTATTCTATTTTTATCTAGAGTTAAGTTGAAAGTATGTATGGAAGTAAAGGGGAATAATATTGTTTTCTAATTGTGTGATACAACAGCCGTTCAAAATCCCATTGCATACTGGATGTTAATGTGTGTTAACTATTTTAATAGAACTAAACAAGGGTTCCCAAATATTTACGAATAATTCAACTCAATACTGTGAGATGATTTTTCAGAAGATATTGAATTATTGGGAAATATTTGTAAACCTTTTTTTTCTCTAAATATACAGGCCGTTTCTTTTATCATGTGGTAACATTGCTATATTCTAAACCGTAATAGATACAAAGACGATTAAATGGGAAAAAATGTAACTATTGTGGTGAGCAGTACATTGGCCAGAGAAAATCTACGGGGACTCTCGCCCTTCCCAACTTATACAGGGAAAACTAAATATGCTTTCGGATTTTTACGAATATAATGGTTATTTCAGAATATAATAAAAAAATTAAAGAGGAAAGTTTTATTGTATTCAAAATGTACTAGGACTACGTAATAATAAATTTTTAAATAAACGTTTCGTGTCAACACGGACACCATCAACTATTTTTTTCAAATACGGACCTGTCTATTTCATCACAAATATTGATAAAGCGATGAAATCACAATTCAGTGGTATATCACAATTGACATTTTTTTAGCGTTTCATATAAAATATCTGGCATCATCAGTGACAACAATTTTTAATTACGGTCCTGTCGTTAGTTCTTCTGTAAATTGTTTTGATTTCTTCAAAACTCATTCAACTATCAGGATACTTCAGATATCCCAACACAACGAACATTCGTATTTTTCCTTTTTGGGGATTTTTGTATTAGAGTAATTCTTGATTCAAGGCTGATTACTCCTGTATCAATTTTTACACGGATTATTTTCATAATTCTCAATCCTGGAAGTAATGAAAATATCAGTTTTTGATCAAAATACAAGTGTTGTCTAATTTGGTACAATTAAATAGCATCTCACTTCTTTTACCATATTAAAACACGTAGGCTTTGCTTGATTTCTATGGCAGGAAAAATAAATGAGTTGTTGATATCTGTTAGGAACTGTCAGACATTTAAGCACTCGGTGACATATTAAAGATGTATTCGAATGACGAAAGGACTGATATGATATTTACTTATGCAAAATCAAATAGAAATCCTCTTTTGGCAAAAAAAAAATGTATGGTGAGCTATACCCGAATCGTCGCATTCCAAACATTCAAATGTTTAGACGATTAGAAAGAAATTTGAGAGACTGTGGTATGCACAGACAGAAATAAAACTAGAAAATGTGTTGTTACTGGAAGTATAAGGAACCAAATAAATGTTTTGGGTAAACAAATATTACATTATGAAGACTAAAAAGTGAAAAATAACGTCTTCTTTTATATCTAGGATTGGTCAGTTACAAAAATATTTCTAATCAAGATTGTTCTTTACGAGAAATTGCCCACGAACTTGGAATATCTGTAAAATCTACCAGAAATATTTTGAAAAAGAACAAATACAAATGCTACAGGATACGCAAAGTTCATCACTTTAATGAAAGAGATTACGGAAGGAGAGTACGATTTGCGACATGGTTAAGACGTAGAAATAGGGAAGTTCGAAATATTTGTAAAAAAATAATATAGACGGATGAATCAAAACTCACCAACAATGGTTGGTTTAACAGAAACATCCATTATAGGTGGAATAATACGAATGAACATTTACATAAAGAAACCAATTTCCAGGAGAGGTTCGGAATAAATGTTTGGTTGGGAATTTTGGGAAAAAACATACTAGGTCCTTTCTTTTACGCTGAGCATTTGAATGGTGAAATGTATTTAAATTTTTTATCCAATGAGTTTGATGGCTACTTAGATGAATTGCCATCAAGCACCCGCCGTGAAATACAATATTTTCAACAAGACAGTGCCCCTTCCTATAATGCAGCAATAGTAAGGGAACATTTAGATACAATATTCCCAACAAAGTGGGTTGGAAACAATGGACCAATTGCGTGGCCAGCTCGATCCCCAGACCTTACTCCTTTGGATTTTTTTTGTCTGGGGATACATAAAGGATAAAGTTTTTTCGACACCTAGTACCGATATCGACCATCTCAAACAGAAAATAAGAGATGAATGTAATAGCATTACAACCATCATGCTAGAAAATTGCCACAGAAATTGTATGGACAGACAACTTATGTGCATTCCACAAAGAGGTCGTCAATTCGAGCATTTAATGTAGAATTCTTTTTCTGTATTGGTTTATTTTCTTCCACAAATTCATTATGGAATAAACTGTTTTTCTGTTTGTTTGATTTCTTCTCCTCTTTAGTAAGTTTATTTCTGGGGTAAATTGCTATCGTTCGTCTCTGAAACTGCAGAAATCTTTAATGAATTTTTATAGTATAAATACAATTTTCATAGATACATTCATTCAAAACGTCACTGATCATTTTTATATCGAAGCGATAGATTCTGTCGAATTCATAAACAAACTAACGACAGGACCGTAATTAAAAATTGTTGTCACTGATGATGCTAGTTATTTTATATGAAACGTTATAAAAATGTCGAGTGTGATATACCACTGAATTGTGATTTTATCGCTCTATCAATATTTGTGATGAAATAGACAGGTCCGTATTTGAAAAAAATTGTTGATGATGACGGTGTTGACACGAAACGTTTGATTAAAAGTTTATCGTTACGTAGTTCTAGTACATTTTGAATACAATAAAACTTTCCTTTTTAATTTTTTTATATTTTCTGAAATAACAATTCTATTCGTAAAAAACCGAAAACAGCATTTTTAGTTTTCCCTGTATACGTTGGGAAGGGCGAGAATCCCCGTAGATTTTCTCTGACCACTGTACTGCTCACCACAAAAGTAAAATTTTTTCCCATTTAATCGTCTTTGTATCTTTTACGGTTTAGAATATAGCAATGTTAATACCACATAATAAAAGAAACGGCCTGTATATCTACGAACCTATGGAATGTAGAAAGAACGCAGATTAAGTTGAACTTCTTGCAACTCACAGTAATTTTGTAAGTATAGCCAAAAGTTTTGGTTTTTTGACATATTTCTATAGGAATCCGTTAGTGTTAAATATAGTTATTATCATATGTTTTATTTTCTCTGAAATATATTTGTCCAGATAAAAATATCACATTTCTAGTGGGTATATTGGAAAGTCCAATTCAATGAAACAAATATTTCGTAAAACCGAAAAATACCTGTCTCTCCACACAGTTCCATTTGTGCAACGTTATTACACATAATTGCCAGTGCTAATTGTTATAGAATCATTGAATAATATAATTTTTTTGTTGGACTGCGGCACCTACAAACATGCATGTTTCGAGGATATTTCGTCTCATCAGTGCAAGGATAGGTCAGACAACAATATATTAGTCTTATTCGACAATAAGAATGAAAACATTTAAATCCTTATAGTATCCGTCTACGAATGGAACTGCAACTTCAATAAAGTCAGTTGCAGCATCATCTGCAAACAAATCAAGTAACACTCCTTGTAGCATCATCTATAGGCAGGGTTTAAAAAAATTGATTTTTCACTTCTTTATTAACATGGCAATATTCCTGTTTTGGTAGTGGTTTAGATTATGGTAACATAATATGGTAAATTGAGCAAGAAAGTTTCTATAATTTTTTTTTATTTCCATATATTTTCTTATTTGTTTTGATATTTGTTAAACATTTTCATTTCATACCGCAATAATTTTCTATTTTGTTGAAGAGAAATCTTTCATAATTTTTCATTTGGTAATATTATAACAATAATAAGTTCATCAAAAAATGTAGATAATGGTGAAATTTGGATACATTTAAATTGTTTTGTTATTACTGTCGACCGGTTGCACCCCTACGTGCAACCCTCAAAAGTCAGAGACTTGTGCGAGCTAGGGGAAGACGTAGCCCTTACCTTTTAGTACGTGTGATGCCATGCACGAGACCGGTGGCAATGCTGAGATTCGAACTCACGCTCTCTGGCTTATGAGGCGTGGGCTCAACCTGCACACCACCGCGGTCCATATATGAATAAAACAAGGCAGGATAGAGGCAATAGCAAAGTATCGCTTGTACGTGATATTGCCAGATTTTTGGTCACCAATTCTTAATTATATCACAAAAGAGGTAATAAAATGTGTAAAATGTAAAATGATAGTACCAGCAATGTCACTATCGAGTAAAAAACTAAAATCGGAAAATATCATAGTTGGGTAAGGGTATCACAATAGCGATAAATTCATTATCAAGGTGAGTGCAATAGTCTCTTCTTTTTACTCATGTTGAAACAAAAAGTAGTATCCAGTTCAGTAGTGAATAAAAAAGTAATCGTCAGTTAAAATCCATATTATTTCCTCAGAAAAAATAAAAAATTGGGAAAGTAGGTAATTATTGTGTGAATAATGAAGTACTGCATAATATTCCAGTATATGTATAGAATATCTAAAAGATAAGATACATATACAGAATTAATTCATGAAATCTTCGAAAACGATCCTTTCGTATCCATTGACTATTCTTTTTCTTCATTTTTGAATATTTTCAGATCGATTAATTGAAGTGTGGTAAATCTAGATTCAAAACCCAATATCAACGTATTGAACTAGAAAATCGAAATCAAACCATTACGAAATGCATAAATGAAATTTCATTTGTTCTATTGCTCACAGACAATCTCATAACTGCGTAAACAGAACAGAGCAAAGCAATAAACCCATTCTCCGTCGATTTTTATTATTTTCAGAATTCCGACTCGAACATTGTTTGATATCACGTTCTCGAAAACATTCGAGAAATGTTGTCATATGTGGACATCCGAGCTTAACGTCTTGTTCTCGACTCGCCTAGATAAACATCATCTCGACTTCTGATATTTACTTCCGACTTCAAAGAGTTCCAGATGACAAATAATATCGCCAGTCAGAGGAATCAATAAATACAGCACGATTGCTATCTATATGCAACGCGTGTACCGGGAATTTTGTCTAGTGTCATAAACAAGGGTGAAAAGGAAACGAACAGCGGCGTAGGGGATATTTTTCTGAATAGCTCAATAACTTACCGGAGTGTCACAATTGAAAATTATATATCACGTCCTCAGAGTTATTATTTGGAGTCCCACAAGGTTACATTCTTGGACCATTACTGTTCACATTGTATACCTGTACTTGATTATTGTCTGATACTTTTCCAAGCTGATTGCTCTTTATTATGCTTACGTTGACTCTCAACTCAGATACGGCATTTTATTGTGGTGTACGTCTACCAAGATTTCTGAAGTGTTCATAAAACAAAAAAACTTGTTCGCTGCTTAGCACTAGTGCCTTACCTTCACTTATGCGAACATGTATTACCAAACTTTAGTATGTTGACAGTACCATGACCATGTATGTACATATATAAATCATGTTTGTATGTGTTTCGTTACAAGAATGAATTCACTCTCAATGATGATGTACATCATTATCATACGAGAAGACATAAAAAGATATACATTTCAAATCAGCCCGGTTATTGTTGAGCAATCAATCTCCAAATTACATGGGTCCTAGATTGTTCAGTAAACTTCCACCTCTTATTAAAATGAATAAAAGTTTATATGTTTCCAAAAATATCATTGAAACAGTTTCTTATAGGACAGTGTTACTACTCAGTATTTGAATATCTCAATGAATGATGGTAAATGCAGAATTTTGAGTTTGTTATTCGTTTCATTTTAACTTCAGTGACAACTATTACTACAATGTTATAATTGTTACTTATCTTTCTCAGAGATAGGTATGTCTACTCAGTACCTGAATAGGTATATTAATGAACTAATTCTAAGTCTTATAAGTGTAGTATTTTCAAGTGTTTTGATTTTAGTACTGAGACAACTTTTAATACAATTTTATTATAGGTAATTGTCAATTAGGAATGAATGAACAATTTATTTTTAATGTTATAATTACAAACATATTATTGATTGATATTAATAGAAATGTTGCAATTTGCATTGCTATTAACGTTCATATCTGGAAATTTGTTGTAGAACTCCTTTATGGTACTATCCATAGTTGATGATACATTTTTAATTTTTAACATTTTTAATTATTCATATAAGTAACACTTCAAAAAAATTGCCCGCCTCAAATCATGCGAGAAACCCCGTTCAGAATCATCCAGTTAAGTGGCAGACGAAAACAATGCCAATGTATTCATCATCATTGCCCTAACCATAGAATATTCGGACCAGAGGGACAAACTCTGGAATCTCTTCGACAAAAAATAAAATCTATGAAGAATTAGTTACAGAAAGAGATTGCTTAAAATCGCTTTCAGAGACTGTAGAGAATTACTCACCAAATCTAACAAGTAAGTCGTCATATCTTCATTCATTAACCTTGTTAACCCATCAGGTGTCCCGTAGCTTTTTTTGATTTTTCGCATTATATCCCCAGGAATAATTATTTTTTTGATTCATTTTACGAAAAATAACGTGCGATGACCGTAACTGTCAAAATAATAAATAGAAAAAATTGCTCGCGTATCTATGGAAGCTATTTCAAAACGAAACATACATTTAAATCAAATTCCAAAAATATTTATTCTTTATAATAATTACTCACGTTCTTTATAATAATTACTCAGGTTTTTTGTTATTTGTAAACACTATGAAATAAGCTGTTGTACGTCACACGTCCGATAAACATTTTCCAGTACTCGGTTCAAAATTTCAGACTCGGCTAATCGGCTTCTCACTATAGTAATTCCTCCATCACTGATGTAATGCCTAAATTTCTGTAACATTTATATATTGGAAAAACTATATTGCCTAATCTTATTTTTATTGATATTTTGGTTCGATATTATTTTTATATATTTGTTTACGTCTAAAAATAATAAGGGGGCGTCCATAAATTACGTGAGGTGTTTAAGGGGGGGAGGGGGTCGAGTCAAATCTCATCTAATCTTACGTTGGAGAGAGGGGGGGTCTCGGCAAATATCACGCAATTTTTTTTCTGATTGAAACAAAAAAAAAATTATACTATTTTGGTCCATTTAATCCAGATTGTACATGCATAAGATTTAATCTTAAGTACTTGTACTCTTTTTTAATCTAAGTAGTTACGATTTAAGTATTCTATTGTTAAATTTTTATTACACTTATAATTAAACTCTCAGCAACATTGATTACTAGTCATAACTAGTCGTAAATAAAAGCACGAAGCAAATTTGTTTTTTTCTTTTTACAATAACAATCCAACACGTTTACGTAAGAAACTCACATTTTGAAAAATCTCACGTGAGATTGGGAGATGGGGGAGGGGGTTGAATAAAATCTCACGACATCTCACCAGGGGGGGAGGGAGGGGCAGAAAATTAAAAAAAACACCTCACGTAATTTATGGACGCCCCCTAACGTGAGTTTCGTGTAACACCATTTACATCAATCTATCTATCTGATCTTCGACGTTTTCCCAGATAGTTTCATTCCATTATTTTTTTACTTCAGTTATAGTTACTAACTCAGATGTGAAATAAAGACCTATTATTATTATTATTATTATTATTATGAATTGGGTGTTTTTCAGAAAATAAAACAATTTGGGAACCCGTTCAACTTCTTGGTAGTAGAGAGTTTGCTGGTATAATTTATTAATAATGGAAATATTTATTAGAAATTTATTCACCAGGCTGATTCTGGTCTATTAAGAGTTGTTGCCACCATCATTCCTCTGGATGTCCTTTTAACCAAGTCCCCAGACAAGTCCTACCCGGTTATATGCTCAGAGGTCATCAATGTTTTTATGTGTCTCTCAGACTAGTCTGTCCTCTATAGTATAGGTTTGGCCTACATGGTTGCCTCTCCATTGGCCCAAGTAGTTTAGACTGGTGATTTCCACCGCAACAATGTACAGATACAGAAGCGGTTTAGAGTCACATCCATGCTGACCGTTAATATGCTAGGCATATATAGCACTAGTCAGTGAATCTAAGCATGGTCACTCTTTGAAGGTTTGGTAGCCAGCCTGTGGGTGTTCCACAGTTTTTTTTGTCACCACAGCACTGCTGCATACTTTACCAAAGGATATCACTATCGCTATGTACGACTATAGAGATTGTGTGGGTACAAGTTTCGATGTTTTGCCTAAGGATCGCCTGACTGTTATTAGTATGAAATGAAAAACAGATACTTAACATTTATTACGGACAGGTTGAATCTAGGTTAAGGTATGGTGTGGTGTGTGTTTTTGGGGTTGGTCCACACAAGCGTATAATGTGTTTCTTGCACAGAAGAGAATAATAAGGACACTCTCTGGTGTTCTCAAACAGGATAGTTGTAATTATCTGTTTGGGAAATTGAATATTTTGACTCTTCCTTCACTTTATACAGTGAGGACCAGGGTCCGTCGCCCCCCTGTAACTTCTTTATTCTACATATTACAAAGAAATGTTAAATACATAAGTTGAAGTGTTTCATTCGATCTCTTTAATGGTTTAAGTTTCATTCATACAGAGTGTCTCAAAAAAGCACGGTGACTTAGAAGTTAATTTTTTTAAATAGGACACCCTGTATTTCATTGCATTATTACATTGTACGTTGAATTCTGAACAAGTTTGATAAATGGTTTTCTATCAAAAAAGTTAATAGTTTTGGACTTATGAACACTTGTAAATAATTATTTCGACTACTTTTGCACCAGTTCACGAATAAATTAATGAGGTAGGCTATGCACGCTAGGCGCGTTTATTTTATCCATGACAACGAAAAAAAACTCTTATCTGTTTTTGCCAAATGTCATTGACATTTTGTAGGTTTTCAAAACTTTGTTTCAAACGGTTTTCAATTTCTCTTGTTGATTAATATGGCTCGTTCAGTAGCAGACAAAGTTGAAGCCGTTATCATATTTGGTGAAGCTAACCCAAATTACCACGCTGCTATTCGCATTTTCAATGAACGGTTTCCAGAACGTCCGATGTGTCGAAAATATCTGCAGAAATTGGTGGCAAAATTTAACCAAACTGGCACCGTGAAAGATGCTCCGAGATCTGGGAGGCCGAAAATAATTACGGAAGATGTTGAAATTCAAGTACTAGCCGAAATGGTAAATAAACCACAACAATCAACTAAGCAAGTAGCTGAGACATGTGATGTTTCTAAAACATCAGTAAAGAGGGTTTTAAAACAAAATAAATTCCATCCTTACAAAATAAAACTTTTGCACCAATTGGTTGAAGATGATCCAGACCGGCGACTTGAATTTTGCGAGACCATGGCAGAAACAATTGTTGCAAATCGACTTTATTTGCAACACATCTGCTTTAGTGATGAAAGCACTTTTTACCTAAATGGAAATGTGAATACCCAGAATTGTAGATATTGGATTGATGAGAATCCCCATGAATTCCGCGAGGGGCATACTCAATTTTCCCACATTGTAGGTCCCATATTCTTGGAAGAAAATTTAAATGGTCCCAGATACCTCCAAATGCTGCAAGACACAATAAGTCCCAGTATCGATGAGATCGTTGCGCAAAACCCACATGAATTTTACTTGGATGTAACATTTCAGCAAGATGGAGCGCCACCACACTATTTTCGGGAGGTGAGAAATTACTTAGATGAAAGGTATCCAGGTAGGTGGATTGGACGTCGAGGTACAACAGAGTGGCCAGCTCGCTCACCGGACCTCTCACCGCTTGATTTCTTTCTCTGGGGCTATGTGAAATCCGTAGTTTTTAAGACAGTTTGTGGGTCGTTAGATGAACTGCGCCGTCGAATTATTGAAGTGTGTTCAGAAATAACACCTCAAACCTTGATTAATGTTAGGGAAGAGTTTACAACCCGACTATTTATGTGTCAAGAAATGCATGGTGGACATGTCGAACATCCTTTGAAATAGATAAAAACTCACCGTTTTTAGTTATAAATTAAAATATCTCTTCAGTTTTTAATGATTCTTGATCTGTATTTATGGACTACCTTATTTGTTAATAAAATGTTTCAACTTCATTTGTTCTAGTTTTTCGTGAGATTCAACAACTCTAACAATTGTAAAATGGTACGACGAGGTAAGTTACACATGGTGCCATCAGCAGTTTGCAACATTGGATAGCTTTCAAAAAGTTAGGATAGGAAAGTGGAATACATTGTGATCCATTTGTTACGATTTTCTCATTGAACTGGCGCAAAAGTAGTCGAAATAATTATTTACAAGTGTTCATAAGTCCAAAACTATTAACTTTTTTGATAGAAAACCATTTATCAAACTTGTTCAGAATTCAACGTACAATGTAATAATGCAATGAAATACAGGGTGTCCCATTTAAAAAAATTAACTTCTAAGTCACCGTGCTTTTTTGAGACACTCTGTATGAATTAAACTTAAACCATTAAAGAGATCGAATGAAACCCTACAACTTATGTATTTAACATTTTTTTGTAATATGGAAAAAGTTACGGGGGGGGGCGACGGACTTTTGGTCCTCACTGTATATTTGAATTGTGCTTATATATTTTCAAAAACATGATAAAAACACGAGGTCCAAAGACAATTTCCAAATTCCATTGACAAAATATACAGTTTCGTATCGATCACCAGATGGTGCTGGTCTGATTTTTTTCAATAATTTACCTAAAGATTTGAAACACTGCTCTACACTAACAAACTTCAAGAGAAAATTAAAGTTTTACCTAATTGAAAAATGTTTTTAGTCTGTCAAGGAATTCTTTTAATGTGTTACTCATTGCCTTATACATATATATATTTTACGGTGACTGATATTTATATATCTTAATATGTGTAGATTTTAATGTGTATGAGTTTATATGTACATGTATGTTATTTATGTTTATGACTCCTGACTATTCCCATACAATTCAAATTGTCAAAAAGGAAAATAAAGTATATTATTATTATATAGTAGTGTCCTCGTCCTTCGCAATACTTTTGCCTGATGTTTGATTCAGGACAGCTGACATGCGTCATATTTGGTTTATGATATTTAGACACTCTTGATATTTACAGGTTTTCACGAAAGACTCAAAATATTATGTTATAGGTTCAAACTTAGGCGGAATTTTGTCAGGAAGGTGGTACAGAGCACTGCCACCTGAGAAGCACCGAGACTTCACACTATGTATTTTCGGTGATGAGGAAGACTCTGGCTGAGGCAGGATATCTTCGGATACTGTAGTACAGATGATATTATCTCACTGGCAAACTGCCAAGGATCCGGAGTGCTCACGAGACAGATGTCAACCTATACGAATTGTAGGCTTTATTTCGCAAAAACTACAGCGTTAATTAACTAAAGTCGCCTAATATGACAAATTCGAAACAAACTAGATATTTGTTACTGCAAAATAATTATATATGGGTTCATTATTGATTATATAACACGGGCCGGGCCTTATTACAATAGTATATTGTGTATCTAGTAGTAAAAGCAATACATTCCCGGACGACAATGTAAATGCCTCGGCTTATCGCCTCGGCCAACAAGCATTGAAGTCTGGAAATGTGCTTTTACTACGAGGTACACATACTATTTTTTCTGAAATCACAATAAGCATTATCATAAGTTAAGGAATTATACTTATTGTTTGCGTGCATTCATTTACTGTCTAAAATGTATACAAGCCGTAAAAAATTTTCCCGGATCGTTTACGATACGGGAAAGTACTTTTTCTGAAATCGTTCAAGAATGCCCACTTTCTCGGAGCAACTTCAGGCCTCAAAATACGCTTATCTAGTATTTTAGTCCGTTGCTAAGCAACGAACTTTCTTGGACCGTTTTCGGCACTAAACTATACGATTTTTTTTATATGGTCAGCAGATTGGCTGTTATTGGCTGGATAACCGATTGCAGTATGAAAGGATTACATTCATCTTGGATAGGAACGTTAGCTTGGGTCATTTTCTCGTTCTTTTTTTCATCCTACAAGAGAGCGAGCAAAGTGACCTTTTTTATTGAAAGCAGGCTCATAAGCTCATTATTTAATTTCATTTTTAGAATTTTTATTAATTGTAGCGAATGCGAAACTTGAACGGATAAATGAAAGGGAAGATACCGCGAGAATAACGGTTACTGCAAAAAAATCTTTAGCTAGAATTTGGTTAGGTTCGAATCTTGGATATGAGAAAATTTTTCTCAATTTCATCGTAGTCGATAGGTAATGTGAATTGTCTAGATGCCAATTCTGATATCTGGTACTTGCTTGGAAGTGCTGTAGGTTTTTCGGGATTTCCTACAGCTGAAAAATGAATACGCTCCTCTACCCGCACAGGGTACACTCTATGAGTGTTTCAGAGGAACTATTATTATTATTATAAGAAGGTAAAATTTTTGTTGGAACGCTTGTTTTTGTTAGTAATTGTGAATCCAAGCATTTTGTGAGAATTTTAATCGATAAATTCGTGACTGGAAATAGTTGATTCAGAAATTCAGAAGTGCATAACTCAAAAAGGATTTGAGACCCCCTCGAATGAATTTTGTTGTATATTCAATATGGCTATGTGAGGTAATTTTGGCAATAAAAATATATATAATTAGTATGAAAAGTATTTTTTTTTAATAAATAAAAAAACATCTTGTAACACTTTGATTTTCGGTTGAGTAGTGTCCTTGAAACCAAATCAATCCTATTTGTCTAGTGGAATATGAACATACGATACAGATTGATAGAAAAATCTGTAAAATAACTCGGATATTTTCTTGATGTTCCCATACAATCAGAATCAGTAACAGGAAAATAAATGATCATGAGAAGTACTCGAAAATCTATTTCACGTACCTTTGGCTGAGTGTTATCGATTTTTTCATGTATCTTTTTGAGAGGCCAGCCAAAAAAATGTTTCTTCTAGAACCAAGAGAAACAATATTGAAGTCAATGACATCCAATGTTTCTCTAAACTGAAGAAGGATTCACAAAATTATTTTCTCATATCTAATCACTGATACCTCTCAGGTACTGTTACATATCTAGAGTTAGTCTAGAATCGATTATGTCAGTTTACAACCTGGAGAAAAATTGAAGGAAATAAATAAAACCTGATGGCGGCTCAATGATTGAGGAGGGTTTTTGTCTCTCCCTACCAATTTTTTTTTCAATGATCATATTACTTGGGTAGAAAATAAAACCTATTCGTTGATTTTTGCATTCCTGCATATTCAGTCAACGCTATCGATTCGCTATTGAAAAATGCCGCATTGAATTTATATACTATATTGTACGGAGAGACCACTGATTAAGACTAGTGAAAATCTCTGTGATCATCAACAACTAATTTGAATGAATGAATGATTGGATCTAAATCACTCTAACTGAATGAAATACTGACTTTATGAAAACACACAGGTGTATAATGTGAGAGACCTGATTCTAAAATGGGTGTAGTAGTCCTGACAAAAAGTTTGCCTGGTCAATACTGAGAAAAACTGTTCTCATAGAATCACAATGAATAAGTGTTTGTCAAGATGAAATCTATACGAGCCTATAATCTTCATCACATAAATCGGTATACACATATATTTGAATGGGGTTTCCACCACATACTGCGCCAATGTGTATAACCATTAAGGGGTGACGTTATTGGTTTAAATTTGTCACGCTGCTTACTCCTGAGCTGGTGTCATATATTCAAATCGCACGTATCCCGTTTATTAGATTGTTATTATTCGAGTACGATGGGGTGGGCATCTCGTTTCATTAAAAGACTGAAGGCTGGCAATATTGTTAATGTCTTTACTCGGTAAATGGTCTTGAAACTTCCATATGACAGCAAGTAGGCAAGTATGGTAAGGTTCTTGTGATTTTCATCACCGATAATTCCCACAATAATTGTATTAGAAATAAGAAGAGGTTTTCTGATAGAATTTATCAAAACATAACTGGCAAAACAAACTTCCCGACCAGATAAACGAACATTCCACCAGAAATTATACTAACCTACGAGAAGATCAGAATGAACCTCTACAGCAATTCTTCGAAAAAATCATGGAACGTCTGAATACCATTTCTAATCACATTGAATTATACAGTGCCAACGAAACAATAAAGACAAAAACAAACAAGTTTTTTCAATATTCTTAGCTGGACTACCAGAACCTATGGAATCCACCATGAAAACAATGACACTAATAGACTTGCCAACAGAAATGTAGTATATTCAATCCGATATGTTCAAAGAACATTTGGTGTCCAATAAACCTCTCATAGAGCTGTGAATCATCAATGCGCCCATCAATCAATACCACAGCGGTATTATCAGCCCATGCAGATCTTTCAACAACCTGAGCAACAAGTACATTAACCAATAAAACCACAACCTCAACAACCAACCTTCAGACCACATTGGCAGCCACATACCCAATAAACATAAATGTGTCCTCAAGTCCAACCAGAAAGTTTTTAATTTCAATCCCATTTTCAGTAGTGAGCAATATGATGAGAAGTTTTGGATACAAAGCAAATTGGCCACCTATTATTGTGAAAAAACTAATCAAGATACCACTGAAAAATTAACTCCAGGTATAGGAACAAGATGTAAATTTTCCAATGGAAGCAAGACAAAATCTAGAAATATAGTAGAACTCCATACCTTCGACAATGAGAGTAAACTTCGCTGCTTAACCATTTCAAATCCTCCTCTTCTCATTCACCCTGTATCGGCAAAATCGTTCTTCAGTCTGATCCTAGCATACAATTTTATGAATGCTACATCAAAAAAGACCCCCCTTTCGTCACCTCCATTTTTCAAAACTATTCTCAAGATTATAGTACAGATTCCCATATTTCTTGAATTTTATTAAAATGTTACCCTTAATTTTTATATTTCAAAATTACATTAAACTTTCGATAGCCTCACTGTACTCGATGACCTGAAATTTCTCAAAGCAAAACTAAGTTTTCCTGAATATTTCCTCTCAACCGAGCACTCATCTCTCCCAATCCAGTAGAAACCACTAAGACACAATTCAACTCCATCCAACAAGAGCCTGACAGCGTGACCCAAGAAGGACTATCAGTAGAAAATGAAACCTTCATGATACCGAGACAAGAAGTATAATGTGCTTGTATTCAAGAAGCCCTCACCGATGCCTGCGATCATCTAGCCTGGACGGAAATTGTCAACACAATCACCTCTATTTGGCTGACATAATTCCGTCTGAATACTCAGACCCGATCAATAATATGGATGATCTAATCGGAAGAGACCATCTCAACCCAGAAGAGGAGATGGAGATGCATATCAGAAAAGTATGCAGAAAATACGCCAATAGTTTTCACCATCCAGATACCCCACTAACATTCACTACACACAACACAAAAACTAAGGATAACATTTTGGTATCCATAATATGTACATAGGGAAGTCAAGAGGCAAATATCTTCGTTATTAGATCAAGGAATCATATGATCTGACCTATCTCCCTGATTCTCGCCTATTTGAGTCGGCGCATCGTTGTGGATTTATGGAAGGTTAATGAGAAGACGATCATTATTCAATTTCAAACATTTCTGACATTCTCGAAAAATTTTCATTATTTTGCTACCCTGGATTCGGCAAGCGGATTCCACCAAATAGAAATACCGCAATCAACGTTGAGTACGAGTACCTGAGGATGCCTTTTGCATTGAAAAATGTTCCAGCGACATTCCAGAGTATTATGAACAACGTCCTTAAGCGTCTGCAAGTCATCATCTTCTTGATATATGTGGACGATATAATTATCTTCTCTACATCCCTGCAAGAGCATATGGTCAACCTCACAAAAGTATTTCAACTACAAGATACTGGTTTTAAAATACAAGTAGAGTGCGAATTCCTAGAAAAAGAAGTCAGCTTCCTAAGACACATTGACACCCCGACTGGAATAAAACCAAAAGCAGCAAGAGTCGAAGAAATCATGAGCTATCCTTTATCTTGAACTGTTAAAGAAGTCAGAGGATTTCTCAATCTCCTAAAGTACTTCACAAAGCTCTTTAATCTGACCACAGATGCGAGTAACTTTGCAATAGGAACTGTTCCAAAGCCCCACAGGAAAAGACCAACCAATAGCTTACGCATCCAGAACCCTGAACGAATCAAATGAAATACTTTACTATCGAGAAGGTAATTCTAGCCATAGTGGCTATTTTCCTTCGAGGATAGAAGGATACGACTACGAAATGGTCTTCAAGAAAGGCACAAGCAATACCAACGCTGATGCGCTCTCCAGACAGAATAGAAATACATTCAAAGAAGATCCATGAATCATAGGACGACGATGATAAGTTATCTTTATCTCCATTCTATATATGATCACAGCACATCTGTCACCATCCATCACCGCTAATAGGAAATATGCTGGTATATTTTGAACAGTCTGACATTATATGTTTTTGACAAATATAAATAAATATTTAGGAATCGCGCCAAGCGCATTACTGGCACTAGGTTAGAACTTACAAGCGTTAACAAAATTAAACACCCATAAACAAACCCAGGTTATAAATCTATGCGGTGCGGAGATATAGTTATGAAGTACCCCAAGTTGATAGCATTTTAAAGAAAATATAGGGCTGGGTATGGAGTAAGAAAGCTGTTGTTTTCTCCGGGTGTCGAAGCATCAGATGACCAGTATTTAATAATAATGAAGGTATACAGGCCGTTTCTTTTATCATGTGGTAACATTGCTATATTCTAAACCGTAATAAATACAAAGACGATTGAATGGGAAAAATGTAACTATTGTGGTGAGCAGTAAATTGGTCATAGAAAATTTATGGGGATTCTCGCCCTTCCCAACTTATACAGGGAAAACTGAAAATGCTGTTTTCGTTTTTTTACGAATAGAATTGTTATTTTAGAAAATATAAAAAAATGAAAAAGGAAAGTTTTATTGTATTCAAAATGTACTAGAACTACGTAACTATAAATTTGTAATCAAATGATTCGTGTCAACACCGCCATCATCAACTATTTTTTTCAAATACGGACCTGTCTATTTCATCACAAATATTGATAGAGCGATAAAATCACAATTCAGTGGTATATCACACTCAACATTTTTATAACGTTTCATATAAAATAACTAGCATCATCAGTGACATCAATTTTTGATTACGGTCCTGTCATTAGTTTGTTTGTAAATTCCACAGAATCTAACGCTTCGATATAAAAATTATCAGTGACGTTTTGAATGAATGTATCTATAAAAATTGTATTTAAACTATAAAAATTCATAAAAGATTTCTGCAGTTTCAGAGAAGAACGATAGCAATTTACCCCAGAAATAAACTTACTTAAGAGGAGAAGAAATCAAACAAACAGAAAAACAATTTATTTCATAATGAATTTGTGGAAGAAAATAAAACCAATACAGAAAAACAATTCTACATTAAATGTTCGAATTGACGACCTCTTTGTTGAATGCACATAAGTTGTCTGTCCATACAATTTCTGTGGCAATTTTCTAGCATGATGGTTGTAATGCTATTTACATGCATCTCTTGTTTTCTGTTTGAGATGGTCGATATCGGTACTAGGTGTCGAAAAAACTCTATCCTTTATGTATCCCTAGACAAAAAAATCCAAAAGAGTAAGGTCTGGGGAACGAGCTGGCCAGGCAATTGGTCGGTCCATTGTTTCCAATCCACTTTGTTGGGAATATTGTATCTAAATGTTCCCTTACTATTGCCGCATTATGGGGAGGGGCACCGTCTTGTTGAAAATATTGTATTTCACGGCTGGTGCTCAATAGCAATTCATCTAAGTAGCCATCAAACTCATTGGATAAAAAATTTAAATACATTTCTCCATTCAAATGCTCATCGTAAAAGAAAGGACCTAGTATGTTTGTTCCCAAAATTCCCAACCAAACATTTATTTCGAACCTCTCCTGGAAATTGGTTTCTCTATGTGAATGTTCATTCGTATTATTCCACCTATAATGGATGTTTGTGTTAAACCAACCATTGTTGGTGAATTTTGATTCGTCCGTCCATATTATTTTTTTACAAATATTTCGAACTTCCCTATTTCTACGTCTTAACCGTTTCGCAAATCGTACGCTCCTTCCGTAATCCCTTTCATTAAGGTGATGAACTTTGCGTATCCTGTAGCATTTGTATTTGTTCTTTTTCAAAATATTTCTGGTAGATTTTACAGATATTCCAAGTTCAAAAAAAATACGTTATTTTTCACTTTTTAGTCTTTATAAGGTAATATTTGCTTATCCAAAACATTTATTTGGTTCCTTATACTTCCAGTAACAACACATTTTCTAGTTTCATTTCTGTCAAATGCACCACAGTCTCTCAAATTTCTTTCTAATCGTCTAAACATTTGAATGTTTGGAATGCGACGATTCGGGTATAGCTCACCATACATATTTCTTGACAAAAGAGGATTTCTATTTGATTTTGCATAAGTAAATAGCATATCAGTCCTTTCGTCATTCGAATACATCTTAGTGCTTAAATGTCTGACATTTCTTAACAGAAATCACCAACTCATAAATTTTTCCTTCCATAGAAATCAAACAAAGCCTACGTGTTTAAATATGGTAAAAGAAGTGAGATGCTATTTAATTGTACCAAATTAAACAACACTTGTATTTTGATCAAAAACTGATATTTTCATTACTTCCAGGATTGAGAATTATGAAAATAATCCGTGTAAAAATTGATACAGGAGAAATCAGCCTTGAATCATGGATTACTGTAATACAAAAATCCCCAAAAAGGAAAAATACGAATGTTCGCTGTGTTAGGGTAATGACTGAAGTATCCTAATAGTTGAATGAGTTTTGAAGAAATCAAAAGAATTTACAAAAGAACTAACGACAGGACCGTAATTAAAAATTGTTGTCACTGATGATGCCAGTTATTTTATATGAAACGCTATAAAAATGTCAAGTGTGATATACCACTGAATTGTGATTTCATTGCTTTATCAATATTTGTGATGAAATAGACAGGTCCGTATTTGAAAAAAGTAGTTGATGGTGGCCGTGTTGACACGAAACATTTAATTAAAAATTTATCATTACGTAGTTGTAGTACATTTTGAATACAATAAAACTTTCCTTTTTAATTTTTTTATATTTTCTGAAATAACCATTCTATTCGTTAAAAACCGAAAACAGCATTTTTAGTTTTCCCTGTATAAGTCGGGAAGGGCGAGAGTCCCCGTAGATTTTCTCTGACAAATGTACTGCTCACCACAATAGTTACATTTTTCTTTTTTTCTTTCTTTCTTTGTATCTATTATGGTTCAGAATATAGCAATGTTACCACATGATAAAAGAAACGGCCTGTATTTTAGTCATTGGTAAGTTTTTCGTTACTGATTGATAATGTCAACATTCTTTACATCATCAAAAAGTATGTAGCTCTGAGACGAGCAAAAATAGACCATGGTCTTTTCTTTTTAAGTTATAGAAAATCAAAATGCCAAATATTCAAAGTTGCATAGTTTGGGAAAAACTATGCAACTTATTAAAGAAACATGGTGGTTAGAGCTCAACAAACGGAAGGATTTGTAGATCAGTCAACTGTCGATATCAAATTGCATATCAAATTATGACAGGTACTCCTACTCAGCCGTTACCAATATTTCAAAAATTACAACAACAGAAGCAACTCCTTCATCATCAGTTCATCTCTCTACCATTCAACTGCAATACGAATAACACATCCACCAAATTGTCGTCTTCCATTAACTTAACGTAATTTTTGTTAATGTAATTGTTGAAAAAAAAATTTAATGAAAATAAAAAAAATACTTATATTTATGTGAAAGTTAATTGAATTTTTAGGGAGGACACTTCTAGTCATAAATCTAGGGAAGAAAAGTCAATTTTCAAAGTGTTAGAAAAAAGCTATCAACATACCGAGAGGAATTTCCCCCGCGAATAGTTTGTTGCCCGCGGGAGGAAAAGTATTTTCCTCCTGAGATATGTATATAGTTTTTTCTACTGCCTTTAAGATATCTATTCTTATGATGTCCTAAAAATTATAATTTTTGCTTACTCATAAGAACAACCGCATAAAGTTGTGGAACTGTATGCATTTTTATGACAAAATATCAAGTGAGTATTGTATCGCGTCATCATCGTGTTGACAACGCTTTGTTGCTATGACAGTTTTGGTGATACAAACATAACAGTTATCATAAACTGTCACGATTTTTATCCTTTTAAGTTGCCTCTAAGTTTTGAAAATGAATTCTAGCCTGTCAAAAAATCTCGCTAAAGAGGCAAAATTAACTTCAATGCATCTTCTTCCTGATAAATCGAGAGAGAGAGAGAGATATGAGAATGGATATAGTGTGTTTAAAAAATGGTTGGAAGAGCGCGGAGCAAAAAAGTCTTCGAAGATGCTACCCTAGTATTTTTTTCGTAGCGAGAAAAATAATTGTTATCATCAACATTATGGAGAAAATATAGTATGTTACGATCAGTATTAAACGTTAGAGAAAATATAGACATCAAGTGTCTAAAATTAATAGCATTCCCCAAAAGAGAAACCAGCGGTTACACGCCAAAGAAATCTCTGACTTTTGAAAAAGATGAAATTTCAAGATTCAAGAAATGGAGATTATTTGCATATGAAAGTGACCTCTTTTATTTCGTTATTAGGTTTTCTAGAAGGATAATTGATAAAATTTATTAGTCAAGAAATGGTTGTTGCTTGAATGGTCGTTTAAATTACATTTTCCTCAAAAATCAAACTGACTTCTAGGGGTCTTCAATTAAATCATAAAATATGCATTTTATGTTGGTGAATTGTGTTTTTTTTTTTCAGATCGCTTTACTATTTGGGATTTGTGGGGCTTGCAGGTGTGAAGAACTTATTGAAATGGACGTTAAAAATCTTAGTGATCGTGGCGATATAGTAATAGTTATCCTTCCAGTTACAAAAACCAAGAAAAACACGCACATTAATTATTTCTCATGACGGAATGTCCGCCTTGGGTTCATACTGAAAATATAAAAATTCCATATAGCCCAAAATATTTCGAAAGAATACAATGGCTGAAGCTCCATTCAAAATTACAAAAAAAATTAAATTGAGAAACCCTCAAAGTTATAACGGCCATTGTTTCCGAAGAACTTCGTTACGCTGCTTGTCAATGCATGTGGTGACTTGGTGACACTTAAGCAGCATGGAGGTTGGGAGTCTGGGAAGACTGCTGAGAGATATGTCACAGAATCATTTTCAAGAAAAAGGAAGATTGCAACTAAAATCATCATTGGTCGGGAATTCACTTCAAGACCAATTTCTTCTAGAGATCACGTTGATAACTTTGTATCGATAGCTCTTCTTTCTTAGGAAAGCAACCTTGCAAGCTGCCACACTACGTCAATAAATAATCATCAAGGAGTGGTCAATATTTCAGCCGAAAATTGCTTTTCATGAGGATTTACTTTCAATAATTTGACAAACTGTACACTTAATATAAGTCGTTAAGTTTTTCATTTCATGTATTATATAGTTGTTTAATTTGAAAAAAAAAGGAAATAGACGCTTATGTGAAAGTATTAAAAACTTAGAGGAAGGAAATTTTTTCGTTCTCGAGGAGAAAAAATGTTTTCCTCCTGGCGGGAGGAGAAGTACCATTTTCCTCCATTCTTCAGGGTAGTAATAAGGTTTTAGGATTTCCAAAATCATGAGTTCCAATAAACTTCAAACTATTGGTCACTAAAAATAACGTCTACTCTGACGTATTTTCTACTGTTTCTAAGAATCACTAATGTATGGTGATAAGCAATGTAAAAAAAATTACATTGTTCTTCTACCCTTACTTTTATGCTGAAATATCTTTGTTGAATTGATACACTGATTAGTCCTTTTCATTCACAGATTTCTAAGTAGGCATATTGATCTTTAATCTCGAGAGTTATCAGACCCACTCGGATATGCCGAAGACCAACGCAAGGTTTACATTAGATATTGCCAATTGTCATGGAAGTGATAGAAAAACACGATAGTTGTAACGGAACGATGGTGCTAAAAAAATCACTTACCTTCCTGGAACACCGCAAACAAGTTGTCGATAGATAGATACTTTCATGGCCGAATCATTGTTCCACTACTTTGTCGTCCAAACACTGCAGATTTTCCTTCTCGTATGAACCTGAAGATAAAAAATAGAGTTGAGTAGCTCCCTTCTATAGGATCATTCAAAATATAAGTTATTCCACAGTAATAAGTACCCACATATATGTCAAACAACACATTAAACCCATGCACTAAAACTACAATAACATCATTCACATTTATATCATTGTAGCTTTCCTTCCTGTCGCAAATGGACTCTTTTTTGTTTTTAAGTGATGCTCTCGTTTTCGTGAACAGTTGCGCTAAAACGGCAATATGTGAATATCGAGAGGCATTATACACCACTCAAATCCATCTTTATTATACGGGGTCATGAATATCGAGTGTTAAAATTAAAATACACAGTCCTTAAGCCAGGATACAATGGGTAGAGAGCCATCGAGAATGGCGCAGCTGTGTTTAAAAGGGGCTCGCTCGATGAATATTTACTAGCAAGTGGGGCTCCGCTCTGCCTGATTTTAATTTGAAGGTAATTTTGTTGGGATACGGACGGGACTTTGTCAGGTGCATTTTCATGACTTTGATTATTCCGGGAGGGAAACTGTAACGCAATTAGTCAATGGGAGAACATTGTCCTCTGAAGTTCTGAATGAATCAGTTAGATAATCAGAATTCTAATACGATATCGGTGGTAGAGAAGAGAAGACCGTTTAATTAAAAAGAGGAATGTTACTTGAGTTCTGAGATATGGCAACACTGATGTGAATATGTTAAATCTGATATTGTCATCGTAAAGTTTGACATTTTTAATGGTGAACGTACTTAAAACGTGCTGTCATACGAGTGCCATTTGTATTTTTTACAGAAACTTGAAACATTAATCTTGGTCAAAAAATGGGATCAAATCTTGAACATTTTCGTGGGAGGATTTTCTATGGCTTTGACACTTGGTGATAAGCACCATCTTGAGCCGCCTTTTTTCACTAGTTTTCCGAATTCAATCGCTACAACTTCGCTACAGAACGAATGTTGTAAAGGTCGTCCAAAATCTACTGTTGTACTGTAACGAGGCATATTTTTGAGGCTCTTGGTGCCCCGACAAGTTCATTTCTATAATGATGGGCACATTTATTTACTCCCAGTATAAATTGCACCTGGTTACTGATAAATTAACTAAGATCAAGTCAGAAGAGGATTCCATTAGCTGTTTAGAACTTGCATTCTTGCCCGAGCCTTGACAGGTACTCCCTACCAAGTTCACATACATGTCTATACTGAACTAATCGCATAAAGGCTGTCTAGCTTAGAATAATCCGACTAGAGTATGTAAAGAACATGTTTCTCCAATTCAGGCGCTGGCTAGCCCTACGAGACATAATGAAACTAAGTTCTACATCAGTGAAAGTTGTCAGGTACTTTGGGTGTCAATAGTTACTGTTATCATTATATCACGCTTGGCAAGTTGTTGTACATAATCACCTGCCTGTAAAGAGTTTGATAAAATATTGTAGAAAAATTCCTTCACAACTTCAAATACTTACTTTCATGTAAAATCATGTAGGACTGATTGTTGGTGGGGTTTTCATGGATAGTAATGATAGTTAATGACTATTTCTCAGTTATGCTTGAAATCGCCTCCATAACTCCTTGGACATTATAAGGGAACATATACACATATTTTTCCATTGAAAAATCTCAGATATTATTATGATTTTTGCCGAATTCAAATCCGGTGGAAAAAATAAGTATTTCAAATAATACAGAAAATCCGTGGAAAATAGCAGGAGAAATCTAACCTTGAATTGCACCCAAGAAAAACCAAAGGTGGTTCCTACATTAACATTTCCATTTTTCTATCAGTTCTTACTTCATTCACAGCGAAAACCGTAGCTGCTTCTTGTCGATTCTTGCCAAAGTTCTTCTAGAACACTCACTAATATAAATATGAACATTTCATTTTGGAGATCAGTGACTTGCCTATTCAGCATTCAGTTCCAGTGTTCATTGCTATTTGCTAGTCGACGAATACTTAACAAGAAAACTTCAAAGTGTTCCAGTAGTCCCAGTGAATCTTTTGACATTTCTAGGTAACACATAATTTGATTTCCTAGATTTTCGTACCCGAAATTCTGTCAAATACCTACCGTTTCATTACCTATTGAAGATTTATTTATTTTGTTCCGTTAACATTGCTCTTTCCAGTTATAATTCACCAATCTACGCCCACCATTTGAGTGTGGAGTTGCACAAAGTCAAATCAACGATTATGATTTTAGTGTTTCATTATCTTACACGACAAATCCGCCATAGGACTTCCGAGACATCATTTCAAGGGGTGTTACTTTTGAGTTATGTGACTATATTCTGTCAAAAGTCAGTACTTTTATCAGACAGTCGTCAGTTCATAATCGTTCACGTATATAAAATTAACTGCTGTTCTATCAATAACACCATTAGCAAAATCTCGAGGAAATCGAGCCATGGAACATTGCATTTTCTCTAGAAACTGCGTTTGTCAGCCAAGGCTTGATCTGCCAGGTCGGTATCGCTCTTGGTTTTGTCAGGAAGAGGTTAAGAAGTTAGTAAACGTCTGATAGTTGCCGCGTTCGTTTGACGTTCACGTCCACAGCCGACTATTTGATTAAAGAATCAATAAAGCACTAGCAATATTTGGAGGAAATCGAGTCGTAGGCCAATGAACAGTACGTTAGGTAGATGGAAGATAGAAATTAAAATATTTGCATACAAAATCCTGAAACACCGATTATCGAGACGTACCGGAAAACTTTATCAAATTACCCATGTATTCAACCATTTGAAGTGACTGATCAATATTTAAATTCATCTAAAGACTGGATTGCGTTCCAATTGACCAGGTTTTACCCGAATAGTGTATTTCGGAAAAAATGGATAAAACCTTGCTTAACCGTTGATTTGTTGACCAAATCTTCTCATATCGCAATCGGCCATGTGAGAACTTTCTTTGTAAGTTGGCGATAGTATTTTTCAATTACAAATTTGGTACCACTTTCAATTTTTATAGCCCTAATTATTCCGTTTTCGTGTCACCGTGACTGATAATTCTAGTCGAATCATAAATACAAATGGAGAAGTAGACAAAAATAAAAATGTTGTGTCTAGGCTGCTTTTCACTTCATGTAGAGTTAGATAGTATTTATATTGAATCTATCAGAATTTCCGTTTTTTATCGATCATTGTTCAATTATTCATTGATTTGGAGAGGAGACTAACCCGAGCCTTTCGCTTTGGCGAAATAAATGATTAATTTTCTGTTTATTGTTCCAAACCTCTTTGAAACTTCAGGAAGTGTCCTTGTTTGGAGCGAAAGCTCAGAGCTGACAGTATAATAGCACCGGATATTCAGATTCACAAGTGGTGCAATTAAAACCTGCACCCACTTGTTATATCAAGTTTTGGTCAAGATAACTGACAAAGCTGACGCCCGAGGCACCGAAAGGACGTATAAGTCTGCCGAAGTCTCAGGGCCAATTCTAAGCGCTTGACAGTACCTACTGTAGGTTGTTGAATTGGGTACTCGAGTAGAGACCCCAAATTCACAACCTGAAACAATAACGCTCTACAGTACCAGAAAACATCGATGCTGTGCGTGAACTGATAATAATAAAATATAATAATCTCAGGAAGGCCGCTGCCCCAGCCAGGCAAGTAGGCCCTCATGCACCATTTATGCCACATATCTACAATACTTGTCCTAGTCGTTTTTTTCGAACCTTCGTGACCTTCGGATGCAAGTCAGTATTTCCGTCCACTCCATGTTAAGTAGTTCCTCTTGTTGGAGTTTTTCATTTCCAAAGATGAAATGAAGTTTCATCGTCTTCTTCACATTTGCGACAAGTGGTCTTCTATGCCTATCAGTGATAGGTGACTGCCTAATTTGTTATGTCGTGTCAGTATTCCTATAAGGAAACGTAGTGCTTGACGACTTCGGCCTAGGAGCTATGTCGTCCTTGACTTGGTGTGTCCGTTCACAAAGTGTTTCGACTGCCTACAGCCGGTAGTATTCCTCCAAAGTTCGATCAGTTCTTCTTCTGACCAATCGTCAAGGGCTGAAGAGGTTCGGCTCAAGTTCGTCTACCATTTTGATTCCGAGCACCCCCTTGTAACCCGGGACCCATACCTTCTGTACTTCTTTCATTTCAGCTAGTTTTTTGAGAGCGTCTCCGTATTCCTGTTCGAGTGCTGAGCTTGGGTTAGGGTGGCAGATGGCTCTGACTATCTGAACACATTTAAAATATCTGTTCGGGTCCTTCTTTCGTTTCACTTCTGCTTGAAAAACTGTTGTATATCTTCCCAGGCCATAGCTTTTTCGTACACCTCTTCCTTCCAGGTAGAAGCCTGCCCCAGAAGCATGTTCGTCAGTCAAACGCAAACCGTTCGTAGTCTGTCTTGTACTGTTTTTACTCCTAAGGTGAAGGTAGGAATCTCCTGCTCCGCCCATGACCGCATGACCTATCATAGCTCATAGTGATTCTGTGTCTTATCATTGCGGTATATTGCCAGTTCATGACTTTTGGTTTCGGTCCCAATGTTTTACCAAAAGTTCTTCTGCACATCATGAATGATGATTTGCTCTTGTTGATTACAAGTTGCACATGCATGTTCCAGGTTAGTTTCTTTTCCAGAAACATCCCTAAGTATTCGACATGATCAACGACTTGTGGTGTTTTGCCAAAGAATTTGGTTAGTTTCATGCCCCCCAGAATTATTTTCCGTGTGAAGGGAATGAGTGTGGTTTTGCTGGATATTGCCCTCAGTCCTTCCTTTTGCACCATTTGCTACGGTCCTTAGTGCATTTTGCATTAGCTCAGAGGTTATTTGGGCGTTATTCAGCCCTATGCTGTATCACTTCCGTTAAACATAACGTCTCCATTATCCGCCATTTACGTTATTTTGCTATTGCTTAGTAATAGCAAAATAACGGAAATGGCGACTAGCGGTGACGTTATTTTTAACGAAACTGATACAGCATAGGGCTGATTGTTACGACTGGTTTCGGTTTATTAAACCATCATCAAGTAAACTATAGTTTACTAGATAATAAAAAATCGTATTGGAAATTAGAAAAAAGTTATTACTATCTTCTCTACCCTACATTCATCATGAATTTCAACAAAATGATTAGATCATCAATTGAACACGTTATTTGGGCGTGCTTTCCCTGCATGAAGTCTACTATGTCGTCTGCATAACCTTGATTGTTTAAAGATTCCATCAGTTCGTCAACTACCATATCCCACAGTAAGGGTGATGAAATCCCGCCCTTTGGGGTTCCCCTGGCAATTTTTATCTGCGCGGAGTCTTTGAACATCTTGGTCTGGACATTCCGTTTTTGGAGCATTTAGAGTATCCATCTGCAGATGGTTTCGTCAACGCTTCTCCTCCTGACCGTTGAGACCATGCTTTCGAGAAATGTATTGTCAAAAGCTCCTTCGATGTGCAGTTTCTTTTTTCGCCAGAGAGTTCTCCAACCTTGACACCATTTGGTGCAAAGCTGTCTCGCACGATTTTCCTGTTAGGTAGGCATGTTGGTTTATAATGTAAGGGCCGGTCTATTAGAGCGGCTTCCCGAATGTCGCTGCCTATCAGTTTTTCCAGTCCTTTCAGGAGAAAGAATGATAAGCTCATCGGTTATAGTCCTTGGTCTGGTCGTATGAATTCCGGCCAGGTTACGGAATGAAGACCACGTTCATAGATTTCCTGTACAGTCTGCATAGTTCTGGTGCTGAATCTTCAATTACCTGCTGCAGTAGAACAGAAAAAATTCCATCATGTTCAGGCGATTTATATGGGTTGAAAGAGTTCATTGCCCATATTTCTTCCGAGTAAGTTACGATCCGCTTTTTCACTTCCCAGTCAGCCCTGTTCGCCCTTAGTTGGAGGTTGACACGGGTTTCATTGCTGGTATTTGCGATTATAGTGGATGCTGAAAAATGTGTGTTGAGCGGACCCATATTGGATCTTTGGTCTTACTTACGACTGCCAGCGCATAATCTCTGAGTTAATATATAATAATAATACTCCCTCATAAACACTCGTTGAGTGTACCCAAAGGCATAGCCTGTGCGGGTAGAAGACGGCTATTATTAATATTTGCCGTGGCGCTCCGGGGCGACTTACTGATGTTTCAGGTGATGTATTCACTTTTCAGCTGTAGGAAAACCCGGAAAACCTACAGCACCACCTCGGATGGTCGGTGTGCACTCCAAGCTAGCACTAGACGAGATTGGCATCTAGACAACTCACCATACACTTGCTTTTCAACAAGGCATGCGGTCGCCTATCGATCCGATATAAAGTTGTTGAGAAAAATTCTCGTACCTACATCGGACTCGAACCGACTATCGCTATGCTGGAGTTTCGAACGGCCTGTGCCGTTGATCCACCGACCACCGCCAGTTGCATCCTACAATTCTCCTGATGAAATAGGATTGCTACCGACTCATGAATAACCCTACATACATGCGGCATCCTTGAAAGTTTGGACTCCAGGATCACTCACAGGTATTTGAACTGTTGGCCTTACTCTGGCTCTTGGCCAAACATGGTGGGTGGCCTAAACGAGTATTTATTTCTTCGTTTGGTGAACAGGATCATCCCTGTTTCTGTCTAATTTACTGAGAGCCCTGCTTCATAGTACGGAAGGTACCGTCACTTTTTTATCAGTGATTTATCTCCGACTCGAATGTGATTATGAAGAGAGTTCCACCATTACTGTACTCGAAACAGAAAGTCAGTCAGCGCGACCGTGGTGGGTGTGGGCGTAGGAGGCGGTGAAACTCGTCGGTAAAATCTCTAAAAAAAGTGACTGATCTTCCCGTGAAACTTTGTTAAGATGTGAATTATTCATAATTATGAGTGAAAATAGGCATCAGTCATGTTCCCGATGGAGGAAATATCGCCAGTCAGGCGTTTGAAGTGGTCGGGATAATTGAAGTGATCGATCTTTACTTAAAATTTTATGGAATGATTATTTTAATTAAATTGAACATGAAAATGGACGTCAGTCGCGTTTATAGTGGTGGATTCTGCGTCAGTCATGCTTCCAAAGTCGAGGGCAGTGACCAGCTCCCTTTGGCGCGCTGCATTTTATGTAGTTCAACTGTCGAATATTCCACCGGCATCGTTCCGGCTGACGATTATTTATCGAACGTGCATAACAATTTCTTGTTTAGTTATTAATCGTCAAGTGATAGTAATCACTATACCCTACTTGTGAATAGTGATTACCACTAGTCTCTTGAAAGAAAATATTGTTTCAATTGAATGCATATTAGATACTCTAGTGCTTACACAGTTTATAAGAATATCACAAAATACATGAATATTTTATGTCCAAAAAATATTAATTGCTCAGTGATCAAATCCAAAATCGATGTTTTTGGTACGGATAATAGGAGTAGAATGTTTCAGTACGGACTAGATTTTTGTTCATCTCGACTACCTGTCTTCAGGGCCGGCGCTAGCACTTTTGACGCCCTAGGTAAATGTTACAGTTGTCGCCCTAGGTGAAGGTTACATCTGCCACCCCCTCTTTTTTCTCATCCCACCCCTTCTAGCGTGACGACATCGGTGCCAGAGGTGGCAGCGAGAAAATCAGTACCATACTAAACGCAACGCAATGAATATAAATCAACTAAAGAAATAAATATAAACAATTATTTCGTAAAAATTTTGTCACTTGTGTTTCATGCTAGGGATAGTGATTAATTTTCATGCCGATTAAGATTTTGGCATAAGCAATAAAGAATTTATTTAATAACTATTCAAGTTGGATATAGTGATTTATATCACTTTCAAATTGATAACTATAGCAGTAATTGTTATGCACATTCGATAAATACTCGTCAGCCGGAACGATGCCGGTAGAATATTCGTCAGTCGAACTGCATGAGATGCAGAGCGCCAAAGGAAGCTGGTTACTGAACTCGACTTTGGACTGACGCAGAATCCACTGCTATGAACGTGACTGACGTCCATTTTCATGTTCAATTTGATTGAAACCATCATTCAACAAAATTTCAGGTGGAGATCGGTCACTTCAATTTTTCCGACCACTTCAAACGCCTGATTGACGATGTTTCCCCCATCGTGAACGTGACTGACGCCTATTTTCACTTATAAAATGAATAATTCACATTTTAACAAAGAGCCACGTGAAGATCAGTCAATTTTTTTCGAAATTTTCCGACGAGTTCCACCGCCTCCCACGCCCACACCCACCACGGTCTCGCTGACTGACTTTCCATTTCGAGTACAGTTGTGGTGAAACTCTCTACTTAATCACATTCGAGTCGGAGATAAATCACTGATAAAAAAGTAACAGCACCTCCCGGACTATCACCGCACCATCTTACAATTATTCTACAGGCTACCTGCATACAGTCGTAGACGATTCCAATGGATTGTCCACTACTAGGACCACTCTGACTGATGGATTCTGAACAATTCAAGATTTAAATTTGCGTGGGACCCAGAACATCAAGAAAAATCCCGAGTTGGAAGACGTGGTTATAAAAAAGTGTTGCGTCATAACGCCTTCGTAGTTTTTCATCTGTATCGAAAAATTTACCAGTCCCATGAAAACGCAAAACAGTTTTTCAGTAATGGGGATGGAAAGGAAAATAATTATTGTGTCCGACGGCAAATATCCTCGCGGCTCAGATGGAATTCAAAACAGTTATTGTTACAGTTACCTTTCAAATCAAGAAACGCACATTCATTTCACCTTTCTATCATTTCCATTCGTCACCAGCCGTCAGTACAGCCCCCAACAAAGGAGTCATCTGAACGATAAGATGTAATCAAAATTGTTCTTCTCACAGTGGCACGGCAGTGTGCCAGCCGCCGGATGAGCTATCTCATTCCGCGAGCACGATCCATGATGATAGTGTAGGAAGTGTCTCCCTAATAAGAACTAAATTGTACAATATTGCCCGAGGGGTGATATTGTCACCCTTAAATATTTTATCGACACTCCAATCTCTTTCTATCGCTGCGCTTAATTATTTTCAGATTAAATCTATCAACCGGTTGAAATACGTTAAACGCGGATCAATGTTTATTCGTTTCATTTGTGTTTAATGAAAAATTTGTCAATCGGCGACGATGAGTCAAGTGATTTTCTAGTGTGGAGGGTAATGAAAGGACCTTGGCACTTCTGTCAAATCGGCTGAAATTGATTTTCTGGCATATTAGAATCATGACATGTTATTTTTAGTTTTGAAAGCGGCAAAGTTTTGCGCTCGAATTACACACAAGATTTTTTCTACAACCGCAGATTTTACAAAAATATTTAGTAAAATTAATGATTATTGATAACCTCAAATTTGCCAGTTAAGATTTGAACGTGCGAATAACTTTGCGGTAAACATGTGTGTTATTAAAAAAACAATAAAAAATCACTTTAGTAACTATACAATTAGTTATTTATATATAATTTAAATCAATCAAATTTATGTGCAACAATATCCCAATGTTTTTGGAATTCATCTTTAGTGGAAAAAAACAGGCAAATTATCACTCAGTATTAAATGTCTGTGTTTGATAACTTAAATATTTTGAAGCGATTCCATTCATTCTTCTTCTGGGAATATTATTATATTTGGTCGACATTTGTAGTAGACTCCTCTGAATGTTGCTGAACAAACCATTTTTCGACAGATGTTGGTAGCAGTTTTCAATTAGGGCAGTTAAGTGTATTAAACTGCAATGGCGTACTTGGCCATGGCACAATTGTTTACAATTACATAATTTATACTTTTCAAACTTCCCCTTATAAGATAATTATAAGAATCAATTTATTAAACACAAAAAGCTGTTTCAAAAACTTTGTGATTCGTCAACTAATCATTCGTTAATATTTCTTGACAGCAGCAGCAAGCATAATACTTACATGTACTATGCGAAAGCTATGAATACTTATAATTAGTTTGAATGAGAAAAAAGTTGATTTCTACCACCTTAAGTAGTTCAAAATTGTTTAAAAATAAAAGAAGAATAACCACCAACCAATTTTTGAATTGTTTTTCGTAGCTAAAATTGGTAGTTTTGTATTTAATTTAACTCGATAATTTGGACATCAATATTATTTATAAATAATATGGATTATTTACTAAATATACGTTTCTACAATCTATAGTAGATAGTATAATAAAAAGTTCAGAAAATGAGAGTATATAATCATAATAACTATTTTTACACGCATTCATTTAGCTTCACCTGCATGTATTGTTACAAAACGATATCACTAAGTTACATGATTGGTGTCAGAAAAACGAACTATCATTAAACATTGGTAAATGTAAAACTATGACATTTGCAAGGAAACCCTCTGTCCAAATGTATAACTACGAACTGGACAATAATCATTGGCAAGAATTACCGAATCGAGAGATCTGGGAATTATTTTTGATGAAAAATTAACGTTTTCGACACATATCGAACAAGTAACATCTCGTGCAATGAAAGTTCTAGGATTTGTGATGCGTAATAGCAAAGATCTTTCATCATTAGAGGCAATTAGCTCCATATATTATTCATTGGTCAGAAGCAAACTGGAATACTGTAGCTCCATATGGAATCCTTGCCAAGGAAAATATATATACTGTATTGAAGCTGTTCAGAAAAAGTTTCTAAAATTTCTGTACCTAAAAAAGCATGGTTCATATCCCATAATAGGTCATAGCTATGGATTACTCTTGGAACTATACATCACTTAAAAAACGATGTCAAATTAACGACTTGATTTTCATATACAAAATCATACATAATCAAATCGATTCATCTACTCTACTTTCATCTTTGAATTTTAATGTTCCTCGTATAACTTCCAGATCACATATAACATTTCACATCGACGTACCTAACTCTCAACACCATTTTCACTGTCCTTTGACTTATATGTGTAGAAGAAGACAATAGTCTAGAAAACATCGAAATATTTTTTTTACCATTATCTCAGTTTAAGAAATCAATATATAATGCACTACATAACTAATTATATGTTGAAATGTTACATGGCAGGTAATGTTAATATAGATTTTGTTTAATTTTTTTATGATTCATATAAGCTTTTCATTTTGTATTATGTACTCCTCTAATTGGGTCCTAGACCTGTTGGATGTATTTTCTCAATAAAAAAAAAGATGGGTGTAATTTACTAGTATGGCCTCACCTATTTATACCTGCCAACCCAATAATTCTGCTAAGAAAAAATAGACAACTAAATGTTTCTATATTCTCTAGGCTTCATACTTTCGATTAGTGTTAAATTTGTTCATCACACAAATGAGTGGAATTTAAGAAAAAAATAAGTCAGTTTTAAATTTTCAATAAATCATAGTCTGGCCAGGATTTTTTTAGCCAAACTATTCGCAATAAATTTTTTAAAATACTAAATTTGATATGAAATACTTTTCATCCATTAAACAGATGGTGGTTTCTAATTCGGATCCTCTACTACTACTATAATTGTAGCACTCTCCGTCCGTTCCAAAGCGTAGAAAGCAAGTAGACAAAAAGTGGCGGAAGGAAAAAGTGTTTCAAAACAAGGAGTCGGCTCAGAAAGCGTTGGAGTCTGAAGAAACATGGTGTTTCTAGTTTCTATCATAAGAATGTGGACAAAGACGGAAGCGTGAGTAACATTTACGGCTGTAATAAGGTGAAGTATAGAGGTGAACAATGCCAAGCTGGATTTCATTTACGTTATCCGTCGCATACACGGGGATAATTCTGTATCGCTCACAGCTTACACACACGTGTCAAGATTTCTACAAAATCCAAGAATAAAATTTGTGACGAAGTGAAAATGAAATTAGGAATTTGTTTGAGGCCGATACTAAAATAAAATCTAAATCAATTAAGGAAATTTTAACCAAAAAAAATTGGAAACAGTTACTGCCTTCACGAAACTGATGTCTTCATTTAATTTTGTCACTAACTTATTGTATTCTGAATTTGCCTTCATTTCAAACATGTTGACGTGAAAACGACTATATCGTTGTTATCAAAACTTTTTGAAAACTTTCTTCTCATTAGATTTGAGGATACGGAAATCTTTGTTTGAGGAAAATCAAATGAGCGCTGTGAAGAAATTGTTTAGGGTGACAGTTACATAGGATATTTGGTATCAGTCAATCTCCATTCTGTTATTTCTTACTTCTTTATTTTCTCTCTGAGAGGTAACATTTTCACCAAATTTTATGAAACTTAGTTGTTCGAAGGCAGGCAGTTGCTTTCAACTCCCTCGTTTCTACTTTCTGTCATAAATTTTTTTTATCATTCTGTCCTATCAACTGAATGAACCAGTTATTTTTTCGATACTTTTATAATCTCCATGTTCTTCTTGGCGTATAGTTATAATCATGGTCAAATAAACAAAATATCGTGCGAAATCTCAACTTTGAAATATGCCGTGTTTCAAAGTTGTTGCCAGGTAACAATGCCAAGTTCCCATTTTTATCACATGAACTATCAAATAAGCTGTTTAACAAAAATTACTATCTTCATGTCAACGATACGTGATATCAAATTTTTCTGTCAGAAAGGAAAACATCATTAAAAATTAAAATTAGTGTTATCCAAAAGTATCAGCCACATCATTCAATTGATTATTCCGGCAATTGCACTATTTTTGCAAGGCCTCCAATACATTTTTGTCGACTTAAATCTTCGGGGACGTCAGAAGAATTGAAAAATACACTCTTCAGAAGCAATTTCACTCAGCAACTGTGGAAATGATTGGAATATTTGCCTTCGCCTTCGCCTTCGCCTTCGCCTTCGCCTTCGCCTTCGCCTTCGCCTTCGCCTTCGCCTTCGCCTTCGCCTTCGCCTTCGCCTTCGCCTTCGCCTTCGCCTTCGCCTTCGCCTTCGCCTTCGCATAGGCGGAGTTAACCAAGAATTCTGCATTCTTGCAGTGTGAACATTATTCAACTGGTGCGTGCTTGGAGTTCGATCCGACCACCCAGGGTGGTTTTCCGGGTCTCCCTATAGCTGAAGAGTAAATACGCCACCAAAAATCGGTGAGTCGCACCGGAGCGCCACGGCAAATTATAATAATAGCTGTCTTCTAACCGCACAGGTTATGCCTTTGGGTACACTCCATGAGTGTTTAGTGTTTATGAGGAAGTATTATTATTATTATAATAAAGTACCCATTGACCAGAACTGAAGGATATTTCCTACAACAACATATCAAATACGTTATTCTCTTGAATTATTGTTCAATTTTGTCAAATACCTACTTGAAATCCGTTGTTACGAAATCTTATTTGTGTATCATCCCAAACATTTAATAGCTCATTCTCGAATCTTCTCTGTCATTAACAGCAAGTAGACCCCAAAACCCCAAAAACCTTGCAAGCCATTAGTTTAGGGGGTTATACAGTGTATCCATAAAGTAACCCCCTTGTTAACTTTTGAACGGATTAGAGTTTTCGGATTTTTTTTTTTGTGAAATGGCAGTTCATAAGCAACGTTTTGACAAACAAAAAAATGTCCTTCTTTCAAAATGACGGCCCTACGTCATTTTGAAAGAATTTTTTAAATAGCATGGGGAGTTCGAGTGATACCTCATTCGAAACTTCTCTCAATTATTTATACGACAGCATAATTTCAAACAAAATGGCGATACATAATGTTAGAACTAGCATAAAATAATCCCATCCCTGTTAACTTTTGAACGGATCGGATTGTTTCCTTCCGTTTTTTCTTGTCAAATGCGAGTTCATAAGCTTCTTTTTGACAACAGAAAAAAGTCAATTTTTCCAAAAGGACGTCGTTTCGTCATTTTGATTTTTTTTGCTATTGGGGTCGAGTGATATATCATTTGAATTGTATTTCAATTCTCTACACGACAACAAAATATGACACAAAAATTTGTATCCAAAACAAAATGGCAGTACACCCTTCAGATACTTTAGTTCTAGAAAAATCTTCTACGGTACCCTTTTACTCTACCCGTAATTGATTTATTATTAACAAAAAGATAATAAAACATAATAATAATAATATCGACCCAGGTAATCGGGGCAATCAGTTATAATAACATCCTCTTATTATAATTATATTATTGCAGCCTCTTCTGAATTGATATACCATATTTTTACAACTGGTATTTCATTTTGATGGATTTGAGCTATCAAAAGTTATTCCCTTATTTAAGAATGGTGACATCTCTATCGTTGATAATTATTATCGTCACATTTCGATAATATCCAAATTCAGCAAAATAATTGAGACATTGATCAAATAACATTTTGACGCATATTTTCACAAATATAAATCATTCAAAATATCTCAATTTGGTTTTCGTAAAAACCACTCTACGACAGAGGCTGTTCTCATGGCATAATGAGTATCGAAGTCGATGAGAAGACAGAAACGTTGTTCGTAAAATTATCGACTCAAACTGAATATTGATAGAACGCAATAGTTGCAGTATTCATCAAGGGCGACTACATTGAGTGCAGAGAACGTTGAATTACTTGGTTTGGTTTTGTAGACGGTACTCTCACTCGGACTTTGTGTCGACCATCTGCAAACAGCTACGTAGGACACTAAAACTAACGTATTTCTCCCTCTTTCATTCTCACATTAGCTATAGAGTTATACCCTGGCGCAGGTCAATTGGACCCTTACAGATTTTTAAATTTAAATTCATGGATTATTTCAAATGGCTTTAATGTCAACATACTCAATCATTTGTTTTCATATTTTGTGTTTGTGATTTTTCGTTTGGTTTCATGTATATTGATATTTGGCTTATTCAGTTGTTCAAGTGACCACTAATTCATAGGCAATTTTTTTTACCTACTACAATCGTTTTATTATGTAATGTAGTGAAATTACTTATCTGTCTACTTTGAATACTCCTTAAAAATCATAGCTGAGATTATTTATTACTACTTCAATAGTCTTCCGTCAACTAGTGTCGTTCATTCTCGCCTGTCCATTCCCGCCAGTTGTAAAAAGGTACTTACCAAACTCATAAAGTAAATAACTAAGTATTACATGTCATAATATACGAGTTCTTTTTTAGATGTTGTTTGGACCGATCATTTTCCGACTAATCGTAATATTTGCATTCCATAATCGAGAGTTTGGAGTTTTATAAAATCGCGTATAAGTTTTCCAGGAACTTAGTCGAAATCCAAAACATCTTATATGTATATTTGTTATTGGAGAACTCGCTATCATGCCAACTACTTCATGTTGGTTTCGAATAACTGGGTTTGTAGATATACAGTTGTGAAACTTTTTTCATTCCATGTCCAAACTCCTACTTCAGAATCAAAGTAAATATTGGCTTTAAATTCGATACGGAGATTTTGGGATCACAGTTATTGAGTATCATTTTTCCGAACTTTTCTTGTATTCCTGCGAATAAATAAATGAATATAATATCCAATACTTATTCATACTTGTTTCCTAGATATTCCATTTATTGTATTCGAAATAAAACTCAACGAATTTAATCGATGTCAAAAATAAAAATATGTTTCTGTTTGAAAATCAATGAATATTTAAGCAGGGACTGGAGCATTTCTTTTCAAGGCAGCAAGCCGATGAACTCGGTCTCCTATTTGACACTGAACGGACGAACCCAAACTCTGTCACCGAGTTGGAACCCGTTCAAAAAAAAGGCCCACGTCAAAGCTGCGGAGAGAGAGATGCTCCTACAGCTACATGAGGATAAGCCAATGCATGCAAGCCAGAACATTGAAGACCTTGGCTTATCCAGAAACCTGACCTTTGCTTTCCTCAGGTCAAGTGGGCTGAAGTCGGAAACCGAGGGATTCATAATAGCCTGCCAAGATGGTGTCTTCAACACCCTTGTCTACCGTAGTCGTGTGATGGGTATAGAAGTCTCTGACACCACATGCAGAGCGTGTCGTGGGGCAGCTGAGACCATAATGCATTTGCTGTCAGCTTGTCCAGCTTATGCGGTTTTAGCCTATATCCACAGGCTTAACGCGGCGCTATGAATTTTGTACTACCATCTACGATACTAGTACGGTATAGACGAGACACCTGTGTTGCCTCATGCTCCGGGGGATAATGAGTCCGTTGTGGAGAATGAGAAGAGCCGAATCTATTGGAACTACTCATTCCCACCCTCAGGCAAATACAAGCCAATACGCCTGATGTAGTCCTCCTCGACCATCAAAGTAGGACGATTTTTGTCATAGAGTTTTCGGCTCCTGGCGAAACAAATATAGTCCGAAAAGAGGAGGAAAAACGAACTAAATATCGTGATCTACTAGTTGGTTACTGCGGAGAAAAAGACGGCTATACAATCTGGTTCAGAAATGAAAATAAAGTATCAAGAAGCAGAGATGTCATGTTCAGACACGAAAACGTTTTCGAGAAGGGAATTGAATTGAAAATGAATGTCAAATCTGATATTTCGTATGAAAATGCATCTGAATGTACTTCAACGACTGAAATTGAGGAAGGAGGAGATAGTAACAACATTTTAGGACGACGTGAAGTTCGTTCACCAGTATACCTAAATTATTGTCTTTGTTGCAGAATGTGATGTATCCCGTTCGTATAAGGAGGCTATAGGGTCAACTGAAAGAGCCATGAGAGAAGAGATGGATTCTCTAGCTGAAAACGATACTTGGACTCTAGTCGACTTGCACATCGGAAAAAAGTTTATTTCAAATAGGTGGGTACTCAGAATAAAAACACATACAAATGGAGCTTCATATAAGCTGATTTGAAGCCATAGTTGATGGCAGAAGGCTAGTATAGATTATGAAGAGACTTTCAACCCTGTTGTTCGTTTCGACACTATAAGAGTAGTTTTAAGTGCCGTTGCATCTAAAAAAAAACAAACTGACATAAAAACAGCGTTTCTTCAAGAGAAAGTGTATATGAGACAGCCGGAAGGATTTTATGATGGAACAGAACATGTGTGCAGGTTGAATAGAAGCTTCTATCTATGGTTTGAAACAGGCTCCACGTTGCTGGAATAAAATATTCGTAGATTCTCTTCGACAAGAGCCGATGCGTGTTTATATATTTGTGAACAAAACAATATAAAGCTGTTGGCTGTTATACAGGCCGTTTCTTTTATCATGTTGTAACATTGCTATATTCTAAACCGTAATAGATACAAAGACGATTAAATGGGAAAAAAGGTAACTATTGTGGTGAGCAGTGAATTAGTCATAGAAAATTTACGGGGATTCTCGCCCTTCCCAACTTATACAGGGAAAACTGATAATGCTGTTTTCGGTTTTTAACGAAAAGAATTGTTATTTCAGAAAATATAAAAAAATTAAAAAGAAAGGTTTAATGTAATCTAAATGTACTAGAACTACGTAACGATAAATTTTTAATCAAACGTTTCGTGTCAACACCGCCATCATCAACTATTTTTTTCAAATACGGACCTGTCTATTTCATCACAAATATCGATAGAGCGATGAAATCACAATTCAGTGGTAAATCACACTCGACATTTTAACGTTTCATATAAAATAACTAGCATCATCAGTTACAACAATTTTTAATTACACTCCTGTCGTTACTTCGTTTATGAATTCCACAGAATCTAACGCTTCGATATAAAAATTATCAGTGACGTTTTGAATGATTGTATCTATGAAAATTGTATTTATACTTTAAAAATTCATAAAGATTTCTGCAGTTTCAGAGACGAACGATAGCAATTTACCCCAGAAATAAACTTACTCAAGAGGAGAAGTAATCAAACAAACAGAAAAACAATTTATTTCATAATGAATTTATGTATCCTGTAGCATTTGTATTTGTTCTTTTTCAAAATATTTCTGGTAGATTTTACAGATATCCCAAGTTCGTGGGCAATTTCTCGTAAAGAACAATCTTGATTAGAAATACTTTTAACTGACCAATCCTAGATTTAAAAAAAAAGACGTTATTTTTCACTTTTTAGTCTTTATAAGGTAATATTTGCTTACCCAAAACATAATTATACTTCCAGTAACAACACATTTTCTAGTTTTATTTCTGTTAAATGCACCATAATCTCTCAAATTTCTTTCTAATAGTCTAAACATTTGAATGTTTGGAATGCGACGATTCGGGTATAGCTCACCATACATATTTCTTGCCAAAAGAGGATTTCTATTTGATTTTGCATAAGTAAATAGCATATTAGTCCTTTCGTCATTCGAATACATCTTTAATATGTAAACGAGTGCTTAAATGTTTGACAGTTCTTAACATATATCAACAACTCATTTATTTTTCCTGCCATAGAAATCAAGCAAAGCCTACGTGTTTAAATATGATGAAAGAAGTGAGATGCTATTTAATTGTACCAAATTAGACAACACTTGTATTTTGATCAAAAACTGATATTTTCTTTACTTCCAGGATTGAGAATTATGAAAATAATCCGTGTAAAAATTAATACAAGAGAAATCAGCCTTGAATCAAGGATCACTGTAATACAAAAATCCCCAAAAAGGAAAAATACGAATGTTCGTTGTGTTGGGGTATCTTCCTATCGAAAGTATTGGGTAATGACTGAAGTTTCCTAATAGTTGAATGAGTTTTGAAGAAATCAAAACAATTTACAAAAGAACTAACGACAGGACCGTAATTAAAAATTGTTGTCACTGATGATGCCAGTTATTTTATATGAAACACTATAAAAATGTCAAGTGTGATATACCACTGAATTGTGATTTCATCGCTTTATCAATGTTTGTAATGAAATAGACAGGTCCGTATTTGAAAAAAATAGTTTATGGTGGCCGTGTTGACACGAAACGTTTAATTAAAAATTTATCATTACGTAGTTCTAGTACATTTTGAATACAATAAAACTTTCCTCTTCAATTTTTTATATTTTCTGAAATATCCATTCTATTCGTAAAAAACCGAAAACAGCATTTTTAGTTTTCCCTGTATAAGTCGGGAAGGGCGAGAGTCCCCGTAGATTTTCTCTGACCAATGTAGTGCTCACCACAATAGTTAAATTTTTTCCCATTTAATCGTCTTTGTATCTATTACGGTTTAGAATATAGCAATGTTACCACATGATAAAAGAAACGGCCTGTATATATCTGGACGATGGACTTGTCGCAGGTAACGATCAAGTGGAAATATCAAATTTCATCGAAAAATTACGGAAACTAAAATAGCGATTGATTCTTTAGACTGTTATTTGGGAATCCAAATAAAATAGACTGAAAATGGTATTTTTATAAATTGAAAGAATTGTAGTTAGATTCAATATGCAAGACTGTGATGCAGTAAAAACGCCATGTGATATTGCATGATTCACTCGGCGTACTATTCTCTGAGTGAATCGAACTTCGCCCTTTATTCAAACATGATTTGTACTTTATTTGTTTATTTTTTCATTTATCGGAAAATATTAAAGACGATTATTATTATTTTTATTATACCTACTGATCACAATGATGACAACCAACCTTTGGATCAAAATGTGCCATATCGTGAGGCTGTCGGTGTTTAATGTTTGTGATGATTACTACACGACCAGACATTGCTTTTGCGGTTAGTGTAGTTTCCAAAAAATTCAACATGTCGACAGTGACAGATTGGCGAATCGTCAAACGAATTTTTGGTTATGTGAGCGATACCGTTAATTTTGGACTCTATTACAAAAGACATCATTGTGATTCAAGCGGCTTGAATTTTTTTCAGTGATGCCGACCATGCTGGCGATATAAAAACAAGACGATCGCGAACTGTTGTCGTTTGCAAAATTTCGAATGCAGTTATCAGCTGGTTTAGTCAAAAGCAAAGTATTAAGGCTGAAACACAATGGAAGTTTTATGTTTTTAGTTTTAATTTTCATGATTTTGGATATTTTTTTAAGACGAAACTATCATTGCCATTATTATTCTGATCACGCCTCATAAATAATGTGGTTGGTGAAATTCAAGCTTCATTCTTCAATTCTGTTTTGCATCTTGTTTTATTTGTAAAATTGATATCCAAAATTCCAAAACTTAAAACTTATTACATAAAACTTCCATTGTGTCTACGGCTTCATTTTGTCCACAACTGAGGCTGAGTACGTAGCTGAATACGTAGTACGTTTATTATGGGAAAGAACTGTTGTTGTTTTGTTAATATATTTATGTTTTGTTAATATATTTATGTTCTGTCAATATATTGGCGTACTAATTGACAACTAATTTGACAATTCCTCCGATATTTCTGATTGGAAATACTAGCCCTTTTAACGTTTTTCCACACTTCGTCCGAGAAGAGTCTCATGGAAATTCATCATGTTATAGTAGCGAAAACCCTAGTTTCGGATATAATGACAAAACAAGTGGCATCTTTAATATTCAACAAATGGAAATGGAATTTTTTGAGAGGAAGTGTTAAGTTTTACTACAAAATAATTCCATCTTGTTGTACTCTTCTGTATGCTCCGATATTATTTCCATGTTTTACAATGTCATATTGTTGATAGTTTTGTTATTTTTAATTACTTGTCTAACACGTTTGAAAGTTTGGCCTTTATAAATAAAGTTATATTATAATTCGAGTGGTTATTGGAAATATCCTTCTGAATATCCAGCAAGATCATAACTGTGCTATGATTTCGATTGAAGCCCTCTCTCACCTCGTGCACAATCCTTGGCACTTGAGAGGTCGTTGATTGACCTCTCCTGAAGCCGAACTGTTCCTCAGGGATGAGCGAAAGCTCTTTTCAGATTTCCTGGAATCTCTTTAGCAGGATTCTATTCACCACCTTGGCCACCGCACTGAGCAGCGAGATCGGACGGTAACTCTCTTAAGTTTTTCCTGGCTTTAGGATAGGGATAATCTCCGCAATCTTCAGGCATATCGGGTAGTGCACTTTATTATGCTGTTAATGATGTATAATACTTGCACGAGAGAATTTCTTGGGAGGTTCTTGAGCAGTATTGCATCAATCTCTTCCATGCCAGGTGCCTTGTTACTGGGAAGCCTTTTTATCTTGTCACGAACCTCCCCGAAGTTTGTCATCAACTTCGAGAAGATTCTGTTGTCTATGCTTAATTTTGGAGCGTTTTTATTTCTCCACCTCCCCGCGAAACCTCTTCGTGTTCCTGGGAGGCATCGGCACCTGCCCGAAAAGCACTCTGAAAGTACTTCCCAAATATTTCTGCATTTCTTTAATCTGCCATCTCTTGTCATTGACTGTTCCCCACGGCCGAAATGTCCTTATGCTTTCTTCGGAGGTGTCCAGATTCCTGCCATATAGGGAGTTATCTCTGACATTGAGGTTTTCTAGCTTCCTCTTCCAGGCTTCATCCCCAGGCTTTTCATGCTTTCTCTGTACCTGGGGTTTTGGGTGATTTGCCCCTTTTTTCCTTCTTTGTTGTTCTATTTGATCAAATCTGGGATGTAGCCTGAAAGGAGATCCCGGTCTTCTCTTACAACCCTTTTCTTGGTGATGACTTCTCTGGCAGCTTGTATGTCTCCGAACCACCTCTGAGTCTCTTGTTCGATATTCATTTCCTCTATCTGTGATGTTAAGACAGTTTTTGAGTTCAATATCCTCCTGTTCCTTTTCCAGTCAGCAGAGGAATGATCATACAAGACTCTTTTACCCCTCGGGTTTAGTCTTCCGCTGACCGTGATGAACACAGGTTCATGATCAGAAATGAGCTCAGAGCTGGGTCGGAGAGATATCAATAACATTTGTATTACCACCAAGTCGATGGTTGACAAGTAATGAAGCAACAACCTGGCAACAATCAAAAATTTTATAATCGACGGAATACCTAAATATTATATTATTAAAATCAGTCAGAAATAAAATTATCTATGTACCATGGAAATTAATGCGCCTAGCCCTCGAGACAGCAATTACAGTCGGTAATGAAAGCCAAATAACTCTCATTTCAAAGTAATTAATTTGGACTTTAACCATCTTGTCCCAATTCCTACCATCCACTACACTATACTGGTTAATAGTATATAGGATTTGTTTTTTGTACAAACGTATAACTCTAAAACTTTCGCATCGAACATTCCCTACAGACCGAGAAACATTCTACCACTCAAGAATATTTTCCGTTTACCTTCATAATGCATATTTGCACTGCTATGGATACAATAATTTCTCCTGACAAAGTGATTTATTGCCTTTCTCAAGAAACACAAACACTCTCTTGATATTATGCATTCAAAAACAAACATTTTAAGACAAAATCAGGAAGAGATATCAACTTCCAAATATTTGCAGGAAATAAAATGTGTCTTTGGTTGTTGCAACACCTTCGCGTCCTCCGCATTCCACAACCATAAATTAAAATAATTTCAAAATATTGCAAGAGTAAAACAACAAATCTTTATTAGTTTCCATCTGAAGGGAGCCGTTATTTATAGAGGAATGGGTATACGAAAATGTGTGATGGTAATTTACGATATTGATCATCGGAATTCATGAATAATATACAGGGGTCGTGGAACTAGATAGTTCAAAGAGATGTTCTCTTCTTGATTGGGTTGTATTTTTAACGTTTTTTTTTGGTTTCTCAATTTGCGTGTTTCAAGCGATTGAATAGTAAATTGTTTTTTTCTCAATTTACCTAGTATCGGTCATTTGTGATACTTGAATCTTTCCATTGAATATCATAAAATATGAGAGGTTATTCGAAGTTAAAAGTGTGACATAAAGATTATTAGAAGAATGAATAGGTATTAATGATAAAATTTACCATTTTTTTTTTCAATTACAAAGTATCATAGAGAATGAATCATTTAAGTAGTAGTAGTAGTAGTACTTATGGGGAGGCTGTTGGTACAGCCAAGCAAGTAGGCCTACATGGGCCCTCTTTGCTATCCCCTGCTCTTCTCATGAATGGTGTTCTGCCTGCCTATGGTTTCCACCTGCTCTCCTCAAAGTCTGGGTGTGTAGTGTGTTTGTGCTTGTCAAGGGAGCGAGTTCCTTCAATCCGCCACTTCAAGCCCTGGTAGGGCTGGTTCTCGGTCGGGCGGTGCGGCGGCCGCGGGTGATTCATTCACCGGCTACCAGTCCCGCAGCACCCGATCCGAGGCCCCTCCTCGGCTCCAACCGAAGACCAGATTTTCCAGTTCCCGCAGCGAGTTCCTTCGATCCGCCTCCTCGTGAAAACCCTGGTAGAGCTGGTTCTCAACCGGGCGAAGCGGCGGCCACGGGTGACTCTATCACCGGCTACCAGTCCCGCAGCACCCAATCCGAGGCCCCTCCTTAGCTCCCACTGGAGGCAGATTTTCGAGTTCTCGCATCCCTCTGTGTTAGTGGGTGTGTATTAAGTGTCGAGGAACATGAGTGTTTTTGACGTTGGTGTACGGTAAGCTAGGGCCCACGGGTCGCCAATCCCGTTGGCTGCAACACCTCAGTCACCCTTGGGGAATCAATCATATAAACAAAATCATTTTTATATACATGTCCTAGACTAAACGGGACAAACGTCGTCGGTAAATTTTTCACTTAATTATAAAGCTAAAGATTCAATAAACATACCTTTTTGTTATTGAAACTAATTAAATGAATACGACATGAAATTGAATGTTTTGACGATTGTCTCAGTTTCGTGTAACTTCCGGTTTTACCGAAGGTGACAAACTTTCCATTTTTAATGAGACACCTGTTATATTTCCACTTCTTTTCGTTCCATATAACAACCCGGGGTGGTGCTGTCGGTTTTCTGGGTTTTCCTACAGCTGAAAAGTGAATATATCACTAAAAACATCATTTTTAGTCGCCCACGGAAAATAGTAATGACAGCCGTCCTCTACTCACACAGGCTAAGCCTTTGGGTGTTTATGAGAAAGAATAATTTTTTTATCCGTTAGGAATTTCCCAGTCAGACCCAGTCTCCGGAACCCCGACACTTCCGTGAGGTAAGTGACTATTATGTCCGAGAATCATGTGCCCTGAGCAGGCGGAGTGAACCAAGGATGACGGCATTCTGCATTCGTCCGGCAAAGATTTCTGCTACATTACGGTAAGCAGGTATGATTTTTCAGTTTGTGCGCAGTAAGTATGTCTGTCATTCTACCAAGGACCCCTATTATCAGAACCACCATTTTAACAGAATGATTTGGGTAAAGCCTACGGAGTTCAAAGAGTAGATCTCGATTTAAGTCCGCTTTTCCTCCTACTATCCAGGAGCCGGAAACTCAATGACAAAAGTCGTCTTAGTCTGTTAGTCGAGGGCTGCATCAGGCTCTTTGGCTTGTAGTTGCCTGAGGGTGGGGAATGGGTAGTTCCAATAGATTCGGCACTTCTCATCCTCCACAATGGACTCAATATCCCCCGGAGCATAAGGTACCACCGGTGTCTCTGCTATACCGTACGAGTGTCGTAGCGGCGCGTTATGCCTGTGGATTTAGGCCGAGACTGCATAAGCTGGACAAGCTGACAGCAAATGCATTATGGTCTCAGCTGACCCACTACACGCTCTGCATCTAGTGTAGTCAGCGATTATGGTAGACGAAGGTGTTGGAGACACCATTTTGGCAGTTCATTATGATTCCCTCGATTTCTAGTCGACGTAAGTTAGATATAATAATGGCATCTAGGAGAAAAAAATAATAAAGTTTTGAAAATTTGGGTACAGAGTCTTATTATCCATCCAAATATGGATTTAAAGAGTTTCTACCTCTCAGGAGAATGATTTCTCCTGCCAGTTTCCTTAAATTTTCTTCAAAACCATTACTCTGACAAAAAAATTTATAGGACTCACTTCATTCTATTTATTCTTCTTCTTCTTCATATTATATATATTTTTTTCCTACATCCCTAATTGCAGAAGTAGCGTTTGAAATTGGTTAACGATGGTAAAAAGAAGAGGTGCACTAAACTAACGATGATTAAAGCAAGCATATTTACAAAATTTTAATCGCGAGAATCGGCTCGCTGTTCTTTACCTTGAAACGATTCAATGATTGGGATTGGAAATCAGTCAGAAAAATTGTGATGCCTAATCCTATAACGGAGATACCAGCTCCTACTTTCATTCTTAATATGATATCTTGTGATTGTAAAAAAGGTTGTGGAAAACGATGCGGTTGTGCTAAGGTTGGATTCTAATGTTCAACAATGTGCTCCAGTTGTTATGGACAAGGATGTCTTGATTCATTGCTAGAGGAAGAATTACCTGAAGATAATCGAATTATTTAATAAATAGTTCTTACTTATTTATAGTATTGTATTGTAGTAATAAAAACATTTTTGAAACTTCTTTTTGTTCTTATTGCTAGGTTTATAAACAACAATCTGCTTTTTATATTACATTTTTCTGTGGTGAAGATATTTTAAGTTATCACTTGTTTTTACGTAACTTCAGTATTTTATCTAAATTTGTTAGGTTAGGATGCCATATAGAGAAAATTTGTATGAAACATACATTGATGTGGAATTTTATAGCAAATAAGTTAATTTCTTTTCATGTTTTACCTCAGGGTAACGGCTTTCAAGATAAATGTAAAACGCTAGCAAGAGGTAACATTGAAGGGTGGTTTCTTAAACTAAAGGGGACGAAGCACCCTCGTGGGAGGTGTGAACTCTTTTGATCTTTAATCATTTGCCTTGAGAGTTGAATATCCAAATTTTTAAAACTTCATAAATTATTTCTATTGAAAAACCTAATTAACGTCGGCTTTTCCGATTTCAGCCCTCTTGAACTGAGGAAAGGAAAGGTCAAATTTTTGAATAAGCCGATGTCTCCGATGTTTTTGAAGAAAGCCCCATGCATTGGCTCACTCTCCGCAACTTCGACGTGGGCTTTCTGCTGAACGGGTTCCAACTCGGTAACAGAGTTTGGGTTCGTCCGTTCAGTGTCGAATACGAGACCGAGTTCATCGGCTGCACGGGTTGCTCTGCACCTAGTGTCAGGGACCTCTATACCCATCACGCGACTGCGGTAGACGAGGGTGTTGAAGACACCGTCCTGGCAGGCCATTATGAATCCTTCGGTTTCCGACTTCAGCCCACTTGACCTGAGAAAAGCGATGGTCAGGTTTATGGATAAGCCAAGGTCTTCAATGTTCTTGAAGAAGACCCCATGCATTGGCTTATCCCTATGTAGCTGTAAGAGCCTGTCACACTCCGCAACTTTCACGTGGGCTTTTTGCTGAACGGGTTCCAACTCGGTGACAGAGGTTGGGTTCGTCCGTTCAGTGTCGAATACAAGACCGAGTTCATTGGCTGCACGGATTGATGCTTTGAAAGGAAATGCTCCAATCCCTGCTGTTTCATGATCGCATACTAAGCAGAGGAGAGAATTTGAACTCTGACTTTACAGGCTCCATCCAGTACCATTCTGATATGTAAACACTCCAAGCTCAAAAGTCCACGACCTGCCCGTTGTCTAGGGACGATTTAGGATACAAGCTCCTATAAAGATGCATTATTTTATGAGTTTTTATGTCGATTTGTCGCACCTCTTCCTGAGTCCATTATTAAAGTAAAGTCGGAACGGCAAGCATATTAGTTGCGGCAACTTTGTTCTTCCCCGACAGTTCTGATGACCAGATCTTTCGGAGTTTATGCTGATACTTGTTGTGAAGAGAGTTTTCAATCATGGTTACCTTGAGTGTGACGTTGTGCCACCCCTAGGTGAGTATACATCTCTACGGCATCCAGTTGATGTAGGATGCTTTCGTCTAAGAGCTGAACATCCTCCTCGTATTTCTCGCATCGTCCTCCTTCGAGATGAACCGTGGTACATTTTATGTCGATCGCAAACTCCATTCCGATGGCAGGCGTGTACTCTTGCACCATCCTTAAGGACTGATGAAGATCCTTTTCTCCGGATGCATATAGTTTGAGGTCATTCATGTAGAACAGCTGGGTGAACTTATGCCTCCGGTTGCTGGGGGTGCCGCAGTTGTATCCGCGGGTTTTCCGTAGTGTGACGGACAATGGCAATGGAAAGGTGCAGAAGAGAAGAGAGTTGAGGGAGTCTCTCTGAATCATGCCCCATCTAAAGATATCCTGCTCTGTTTGGACTCTGACTTGAACAGATGTTAAGATGCTGGTAAACATATAACATGCATTCAAGCATGTTATCGGTCTGTAATTCTTGGAATAAGAAAAATCTCCGTTTTTGGGGGTTAGCACGGTTTGCCCCTCGACAAACTAACCTGGAAACTGCAACAAAATATTCTAGCACTCTACATTCATGAGTAATTCCACCAATATTATTGTATTGAAAAAAACCCTTCTGGTATTATTCAACTGTTGTTACTCCATTATAGCATGGAATAAAAAAAATATAGAGTCTTAACCTCCATTCCCGCATAATCCGATGTATAACAAATAATTGTAATCGATAGAAAAATTATAATCATTATACCGGGTGGCTACAGAAGTATTGCCTACGGAATATCTCAGTTATTGTATGAAGTAGGTTTGTGAAATTTGGAGCGTTGATATAATGACATAAGAGCTAGAATTTGAGCATATTGACATGTCGAAGTTAACTTCCGGTCTGACCGGAAGTAACATCAAATTTCTTATTTTAAATGGAAACCCTATTTTTTTTCTTTTCGCTTTATTCAGCATTCAATTCCCAGTCTAATGACATATCACAAGTTGGTATCTAACCAGAAACTAGATCAGAAAAAAATTATTATTGAAATTCACGGAGTAGGCCGTGGAAGCAAAATGAAAGCCAAATATTGAAAAGTTGGCTATGGAAACCATACGTCACTTGATAACAGTTGCTACTACTGTGATATTTTATTTTCATTCGTCGGCGATATAAAAAGCCGCCAAAAAAAATATTGGAAAAATTAGGAAAAAAACAATACTCTGTAGGTCCATAACTTAAATAGGAACATACAACTTTTTCTTGCCTGTACTATTCAGCATAACCATTCCTTTCTAATGATATAATAGAAAGTAATTTTTTGAAATGAAATACCAAAAAATCCAATTATTATTCTTCAAATAACAAAACAGATTATCGCCATACGCAAAAATAACATTAAAAATAATGTGGAATGAGAAATTATGTCCTGTAGGTTCTAGGTTAAATAGGAACATAAACGTACTTGGTCTGTGCCATCGTCCATAGATATTCTAATATCTACCTATGGACGATGTTTGTGCTATTCAGAATAATCATTCTATTGCAATAATCATTCGAACCAAAATATTAACAAGTAGGCTGATTAAGATGTATTTTGGAATGAAACAGAAAAGAAACGAGAGCTCTCACGAACGCTGCTATCCATATTATTTTGACGTTCGAAGTAGTTTTTGATTCTGCCATTTTAAAAGGGTTTGGAACTCGAAATCAGTTAGTGAAATATTCAAAAAATGCCCCGTTATTCACGAACCGAACAAATTGACATGCTTCTCATTTATGGTGAATGTTTAAAAAATTCTTATGCCGCTGAACGATTGTATTTAGAGCGATATCCAGGGAGGCAGCAACCGTCAAGAAGGTATTTCCAGTGGCTTGAAGAAAAATTAAGAACTGAGCCTGATGTTCACGAAGACCAAGAAGCATTTGTTATTAATGAGGAAACTGAGTACAATATGATAGCACAATTTCCTCAAGGTAGATTGGCGCCGAATTAGCTATAAGTAAGGACTCTGCTAGGAAAACTTTGAAAAAACATCGATTTAAATCCTTCAAGTATCAGTTGCATCAACATTTGTATGAAAATGACGGTGAAAGGAGCCTCGAATATTGTAATTGGTTTCTTCGACAAAATGCTGAGAATCACCTATTTAACTATTATATCTTGTTTACGGACGAGTCAAGATTTACCAACAATGGATTATTTAACAGGAATAATACAAGGTAGGTACTGTACTTTATTTGGATTATTGTCGATAGTCGGAGTGTAAAGTGCTAAAAGTGTGAATGGTCTTTTGTTTCAGGTACTGGGCGATAGAAAACTAGCACCGGTTTCGACAAGGTGGCTTCCAGGAGAGATTTGGTGTGAATGTTTGGGCAGGAATAGTTGGAACTCATATTGTTGGCCCCATTCTTTTTCAAGGCCTACTAACCGGAGAGAGATACTTTAATTTTTTAACGAATGAAATTTCGGAATTCATTAACAACCTACCAGCGGAAATAACTGAGAGAATGTACTTCCAGCAAGATGGCGCCCCTCCGCATAATTCAAGAATAGCGAGAAATTATCTTCAAAATCGCTTTCAAGAGAGACTTATAACAACCCATGGTCCAGTCAGGTGGCCACCAAGGTCACCTGATCTTACTCCGTGCGACTTTTTTCTATGGGGGCATCTTAAAAATAGGGTGTATTCCACACAGCCTACAACTCTACATGAGCTAGAAGTAAAAATTCGTAGAGCTTTCCAAGATATCACGCCCCAAATGTTGAGAAACGTTTTACATGAAAATATCACCAGAGTCAATAAATGTATTGACGCTGAGGGAATGCATTTCGAACATTTGTTTCGAATTTATTTTATCTTTAATCCTATCAATTTGAATTTTTTTTTCGATAATTCTGTTTTTTTGTTATTTGAATAATAATAATTGGATTTTTTGGTATTTCATTTCAAAAAATTACTTTCTATTATATCATTAAAAAGGGATGGTTATGCTGAATAGTACAGGCAAGAAAAAGTTATATGTTCCTATTTAACTTATGGACCTACAGAGTATTGTTTTTTTCCCAATTTTTCCAATATTTTTTTGGCGGCTTTTTATAACGCCGACGAATGAAAATAAAATATCACAGTAGTAGCAACTGTTATCAAGTGACGTATGGTTTCCATAGCCAACTTTTCAATTTTTGGCTTTCAATTTGCTTCCACGGCCTACTCGGTGAATTTCAATAATAATTTTTTTCTGATCTAGTTTCTGGTTAGATACCAACTTGTGATATGTCATTAGAAAGGAAATTGAATGCTGAATAAAGCGAAAAGAAAAAAAAATAGGGTTTCCATTTAAAATAAGAAAGTTGATGTTACTTCCGGTCAGACCGGAAGTTAACTTCGACTTGTCAATATGCTCAAATTCTAGCTCTTATGTCATTATATCAACGCTCCAAATTTCACAAACCTACTTCATACAATAACTGAGATATTCCGTAGGCAATACTTCCGTAGCCACCCGGTATAAGCTCAATGACAAATAAGTTATTTTAGGGTGTATACCTACTTCACACCTACCCATTGTTTAAAATTTTATTTTCCAATAACCAGTTGTCCTAAATACCAATTTACATTTAACTAAACTCACTCATGCCCATGCGTGCAACCCTCTGGGGTCTTAAAAGGGCTATTCATTGTTTTGTTCAACGTAAACAGGTATTAATATATATTATGATTGTTATACAAATTGTTTCTACTCTTTCTACTTTTTCTACTTTGATATGATTGTTATACAAATTGTTTTTTTTTTTTCTACTTATACTTGAATAAAACGTTATTATTATTATTATTATTATTGAGCTCAGATTGACGAAGCCTCCTACAGAAAGCTTCGAACTGCGCTAGGGCTGGAGTATCTACGTTGACTGGTTGCGGAAACTCATAGATATCCTTCCAGAATGTTTCCACCAGAGCAGTGGCCGGTGGGTTATCTACACCTGAAAGCTCTTGGAATAAATGCCCTGAGTTGGTGTGTGGTGAGCTCGTCTTAAATTTGAGGTAATCCGCCGCATTGTGGGCATGAAGAGCCTATTGGCCGCCACGTAGTCTGACACATACTGGACACGAGACGCAAGTGATGTCGGAACTCACCAAGGTCTTGGATCGTAGTTGGCCGCCCTGCTCATTTATTTTTATTATTTTATAATTATTTATACTATCAATTGACTTATTGACAAAAAAACAATACTCTGTATGTCCATAACTTAAATAGGAACATACAACTTTTTCTTGCCTGTACTATTCAGCATAACCATTCCTTTCTAAAATATAAAAAATACCAAAAAATCCAATTATTATTATTCAAATAACAAAAAAACAGATTTATCGAAAAAAAAAATTCATATTGATAGGATTAAAGATAAAATAAATTCAAAACAAATGTTCGAAATGCATTCCCTCAGCGTCAATACATTTATTGACTCTGGTGATATTTTCATGTAAAACGTTGCTCAACATTTGGGGCGTGATATCTTGGAAAGCTCTACGAATTTTTACTTCTAGCTCATGTAGAGTTGTAGGCTGTGTGGAATACATCCTATTTTTAAGATGCCCCCATAGAAAAAAGTCGCACGGAGTAAGATCAGGTGACCTTGGTGGCCACCTGACTGGACCATGGTCTGTTATAAGTCTCTCTTGAAAGCGATTTTGAAGATAATTTCTCGCTATTCTTGAATTATGCGGAGGGGCGCCATCTTGCTGGAAGTACATTCTCTCAGTTATTTCCGCTGGTAGGTTGTTAATGAATTCCGAAATTTCATTCGTTAAAAAAAATTAAAGTATCTCTCTCCGGTTAGTTGGCCTTGAAAAAGAATGGGGCCAACAATATGAGTTCCAACTATTCCTGCCCAAACATTCACACCAAATCTCTCCTGGAAGCCACCTTGTCGAAACCGGTGCTCGTTTTCTATCGCCCAGTACCTGAAACAAAAGACCGTTCACACTTTTAGCACTTTACACTTCGACTATCGACAATAATCCAAATAAAGTACAGTACCTACCTTGTATTATTCCTGTTAAATAATCCATTGTTGGTAAATCTTGACTCGTCCGTAAACAAGATATAATAGTTAAATAGGTGATTCTCAGCATTTTGTCGAAGAAACCGATTACAATATTCCAGGCGCCTTTCACCGTCATTTTCATACAAATGTTGATGCAACTGATACTTGAAGGATTTAAATCGATGTTTTTCGAAATTTTCCTAGCAGAGTCCTTACTTATAGCTAATTCGGCGCCAATCTGCCTTGAGGAAATTGTGCTATCATATTGTACTAAAGCTAATACATTACTTTCAGTTTCCTCATTAATAACAAATGCTTCTTGGTCTTCGTGAACATCAGGCTCAGTTCTTAATTGTTCTTCAAGCCACTGGAAATACCTTCTTGACGGTTGCTGCCTCCCTGGATATCGCTCTAAATACAATCGTTCAGCGGCATAAGAATTTTTTAAACATGCACCATAAATGAGAAGCATGTCAATTTGTTCGGTTCGTGAATAACGGGGCATTTTTTGTATATTCCACTAACTGATTTCGATTTCCAAACCCTTTTAAAATGGAAGAATCAAAAACACTACTTCGAAGGTCAAAATAATATGGATAGCAGCGTTCGTGAGAGCTCTCATTTCTTTTTTGTTTCATTCCAAAATACATCTTAATCAGCCTACTTGTTAATATTTTGGTTCGAATGATTATTGCAATGGAATGATTATTCTGAATAGCACAAACATCGTCCATAGGTAGATATTAGAATATCTATGGACGATGGCACAGACCAAGTACGTTTATGTTCCTATTTAACCTAGAACCTACAGGATATAATTTATCATTCCACATTATTTTCAATGTTATTTTTGCGTATGGCGATAATCTGTTTTGTTATTTGAAGAATAATAATTGGATTTTTTGGTATTTCATTTCAAAAAATTACTTTCTATTATATCATTAGAAAGGAATGGTTATGCTGAATAGTACAGGCAAGAAAAAGTTGTATGTTCCTATTTAAGTTATGGACCTACAGAGTATTGTTTTTTTCCCAATTTTTCCAATATTTTTTTTGGCGGCTTTTTATAACGCCGACGAATGAAAATAAAATATCACAGTAGTAGCAACTGTTATCAAGTGACGTATGGTTTCCATGGCCAACTTTTCAATTTTTGGCTTTCATTTTCCTTCCACGGCCTACTCGGTGAATTTCAATAATAATTTTTTTCTGATCTAGTTTCTGGTTAGATACCAACTTGTGATATGTCATTAGAAAGAGATTTGAATGCTGAATAAAGCGAAAAGAAAAAAAATAGGGTTCCCATTTAAAATAAGAAAGTTGATGTTACTTCCGGTCAGACCGGAAGTTAACTTCGACTTGTCAATATGCTCAAATTCTAGCTCTTATGTCATTATATCGACGCTCCAAATTTCACAAACCTACTTCATACAATAACTGAGATATTCCGTAGGCAATACTTCCGTAGCCACCCGGTATATATATATATATATAGGTCTTGAATTAACTTTAATAACAACATATTAAATTGGGTATGAATTTATAAATATGCAAATAAGACAATTGTAATAATGTAGAGAAAAAACCGAGGATCAGATAACCCTTGTACATAGTACTTGGGTCCCTGTTATTATTCCTAAGCGGAAAGGGGGACCTATTTACGTCGGCACTGTATATGTTATGATGTTACTGCGACTATCCATTGTCGACGGCGGATAATATTAACTTAATAGCTGGTATGAATCTGAAATGTCTCGTATACCAGAATGCGTTATTGAATATACATTAATTCGCTGAGTAAATATTATAGTACCTGAATTATGTATGGTGTATTGTGTAAATGTCCTTATCATTCTAGGATCTGTGTATATTTACTCTAATCGTATGAGATCCTCATTGCCTGTTTTCATTTGATCTAAATAATAAGGTATCACTGAATATATGTGAAGTATATAAGTACATGAAGTTTTACGACCAATTTAAATCGACCCGAATCCTTGATTTTTTCATTTAGTTCAACATTGAATTTTTCACGGATCCTAATGATATTTAAACGACATCAGTTCATTTTAATACGATTTTATTCCTGCTAGTTTTTGAGTCCGCATATAAACTCTCTTAAGGGCACTAACCTGAGGATAAACCACTATATTCGCTATCGGCACTCCTATTAACAGGTGCATGCCTATAAAATTATGACACATCATCAGGCAAACTTATTGAAGTGTTAACACCAACATGGTCAATGATTCGACGAAACTCCGCCAGTTCTTTACAATTATTTACTAAAAAAATGGCGAAAGGTATCACTCAGCAACCGAGGACTAGTTGAGTTATCCGTTATTTGGAAGGTATCGAGAACGAGTTCGCCGAAGATGTTAGTTTTTTTGTGGGCATGAAATATTTAGGAGGCTGAAGAATTGTGAACAGAATCAGAATGAGAAAAGTCTTCATTGTCGGAAGAAACAGAAGAATATAAAACACACATAATATACGACAAAACAATTTTTAGAATATGTCAAAATCTGAATTAAAAGTATTAAATGTATACTTGAATAATTAATACCATAATGTATGTATGTATTTGAAATAATAATTTAAATTGAAAATACTTCAGTAAAATATTTTTCTTATTCATAATAAGCTCTCTCAACAAATTATTTTGAGAAAGAAATCTATCTATTATTTTGAAACAGTTTGTATACGTCCCTCTACTGACTCTCGCCCGTTTAAGCGTTATCACGATTTTTGTGAGTATGTACTTTCCTTTAAAATGCATATATTCGGAAGTTTCAACACTAAATCTTTCAAATTTCGACCAGAATTAGTACGCAAAAATGTATTCTGACATTCCTGAAAATATTTTTTTGAAAGTCGAATTTTCAAAACTCAAAAAATAAAAAAAAAAATATTTTTCTCCAAATGACATTAAAAGCGGCCTTTTAATGACACATGGCAAGCTTAGAAGTTGTACTTTTATTGCTTAGGCAGAAAAAGTCCACTTTTACTGCCTAGGCAGAAAAAGTTCGTTGCTAGGCAACCTTCCAAGTAATAATTTAAATCAAACTGGTTATTAAAATTGACAATGACACAGTAAACAAACAAATTCAACAAACGTCATCAGCGGTAAACATAGTAACGCAGGGCCCAGTTACCTTTGATGAAATAATTTAGTTATTTAGATATTGATAATGAAACGCAATTTAAATTTGAAGAAAAATATATATGTTTCACACGGCAGAAAAGCAGATTTAATGCCTTGGCTGGTTTCATAAACACCAGCCGCGGCATTAAATCTTGTGCTTTTATGCCTAGTAAAACAAAAAACTATTTTTCTATGGACTGAGCAGACAATAAAAAACTCGAATATTGGCACATTCTAACGGTCCTAGCCCATTCCAAAGCATTTATCGCATGTACAAGGGAACAATCAATCAAAAGAAAAATTCTTTGAAACAAAAAACAATTTTCACAAAAAATTTCATTTTCGAAAAAGTATTAATTAATAAAAAAAATGAGTTTTTATCCGAACTTTTTACCCGGACTTTTTACCTGGACTTTCCACTCAGACTTTTTAACTGGACTTTTTACCCGGACTGGTCTCGCGGACTTTTTGCCCGGACTTTTCACACGGACTTTTCACTCGGACTTTAGCCTGAGGTCAGGTAGCCGAGTGGTCAGAATCAATGTTCTTCAATCATTCTGTCTGCCGGTCATGGATTCAAAGCCCAGCGACTTCAGTTTAATTTTCTGATTGCCTGAGGAGGTGCTAGGAATCGCACGTCAAAAGGTAAGACTTTGTTAATCCTTGGCTCCTTAAGTTTTTACCCGGAGTTTTTACCTGGACTTTTTACCCGGACTTATTACCCTAATTTTTTTCCCGGACTATTTACCCGGACTTTTTACCCGTTTTTTTACCCGGACTTTCTACTGTTTCCAAGAACTTTTTTCTGGACTTTTTTCCTTAGACATTGGTCAAGAATGTAGCATCAGTCTGGACAGACAATAAAATGCTCGAGTATTGACACAGTCTACCGATCCTAGCAAAAGCATTTATTGCATGCACAAGGGAACAATCAATCAAAATCAAAATTCTTCAAACCAAAAAAAAAAATTTAATAAATAATAATAATAATAATGAGTTTTTACCAGGACTTTTTACCCAGACTTTTTAACCGGACTTTTTACCCGGACTTTTCACTTGGACTTTAACCGGACTTTTTACCCGGTTTTATACCCGGACTTCTTATTCGGACATTTTACCCGGACTTTTTTCCTGGACTTTCCACCCGGACTTTTAACCTGAACTATTTACCCAGACTTTTTACCTGGACTTTTTACCTAGACTTTTTACCCGGACTTCTTACCTGAACTTCTTACCGGGACTTTTTACCGGGACTTCTTATCCGGACTTCTTACCCGGACTTTTCTCCCAGACTTTTCACCCGGACTTTTTACACAAACTTCTTACCCGGACTTTAACACGGACTTCTTATCCGGACTTTTCACCTCGACTTTTTACACGGACTTTTTACTCGAATATCTCACTCGGACTCTTCATCGAGACTTTTTATCTGGAATTTCCACATGGACTTTTTACCTGGAACTTTCAACAAGAACTTTTCTCTGGACTTTTTTCCTCTGACATTGGTCAAGAATGTAACAACAGCCTGACAGATGATAAAATACTCGAGTATTGCACAGTCTACCGGTGCTAGCTAAAGCATTTATCAAATGCATAAGGGAACAATCAATCAAAATCAGAATTCTTTGAAACAAAAAACGATTTTCTCAAAATATTTTCATTTGCAAAAAAAGAAAAAAAAAAGAAAAATCAAGTCCTGGCCAAATACAAGATCAAGTCAATCAAAATTCATAAAATGAAAAATAAAAAGATATTTTCACAAAAAAAATTCCTTTTCGATAAAGGGCAAAAAAGTCATGAAAAATAGAGTCAAGGTCGAATTCAAGGTCAAAGTCAAAATATATTATCAAATAGCTGAACGCAAAATTGACTTCAGCACCAACTGGTACAAGATTCCCTCTATATAACTTGAAAGGTTTTCGAGTTTTAAGTATTCCTTCGTGAAAACGTCATGAGATATAAAATTTTGAGGTAGGCGTTCAATTTCGTGTATTTTTATTTAAAGTTTCGTTGATAACTCAATTTTGGTAGGTAAACTCAGAAAGGGTTGGGATACTAAATGAATTTATTGGAATTGATTCCATTTCGAAAATTCAGATTATTTTTGTCGGTCATTGAAGTAAATAAGCCAATATAAGTATACTAATGTCTGATTTCAAAGGAAAGACCCATTCAAATAGTGCGACTCTTGTATGATTAATATCATTTGGCAGATCAACTTTACATACGAAATTGTTGGCGAATAGCCAAATTATAACAAATACTAAGGAATAGTTATTACTTTACCAACATTCTTACTCATATTTCGGCACTTTCTGAGTAGAAAGCGCCATTATACAGGGTGACCCAGGGTTAAACCGCCAAACGTTCAATATCGATTTTTTAGGTGAAAATGAGATGTTTTCTTCATACAAGCATATGTCCCAACTTGCTTCGATTTCGAGATACAGAGTGTCAAAGTTTTCATAAAAAACAGTTTTTTATTCATTACTCAAAAACCTTTTGGTTGATTCTGATAAATCTCAGCATGTTTATTTGCGGCGATGGGAGGCTTATTTTAATGTACCTGGAATTTAAAAAAAAAATTTTTTTTTCAACTTTGACACCCTTTATCTTGAGAACGAATCAAGTTTTGCCACATGCTTATATGAAGAAAAAATCTTATTTTCACCTAAAAAACCGATACAGAACGTTTGGTGGTTTAATTCATATCCTGACATACTTTCATTTTATTTGAATGAAATAGGAATATAATTCTGATAACAGCTGTAAAATTATCGTAATTTGAGGAAGGATAAAAATAAAAATCACTAACAAAGAAAACATCATTCCTTCACCTGTATATCACGCTATTATGTGAGTAACATATTCAAAAGCTTCTGATACATTTCAGTTTTCCCAAGTTTCTTTGAAAAGAGGACTTTCTTATGAAAGAAATTTCATTCACCATGAACATAAGGTGCATTTTAGAAATAGGTACCGCACTAATCTACCTCGAATAAGTATTTGTCAACAAGAAGAATTGCTTGAAAGTAGCCCATTTCGGTCTTCGATGGAATATATTTGATACCTATCAATAAAATCCGTACATTCAAAAATATGTAGCTGACAAACGAGTCCGGAGACCTAGGCTGATATTGAATTGATAACAATATCTCGGACTCCTCAAACTGTACATTATATCAATAATTCAGGAAAATTAACCGATTTTTTTGTTCCCAGGAATAAGATACTCTTGCTGAGGAAGTCAAAGTCTACAACATATCAAAAACTCAGGAAATTTATTCGAAAGCTATTTTCCATAAGGATTAGGGCTTCGCGAGACTGAGACTGATCAGTCTTGCTCTTGGTCTTGAAAAATAAATGTAGTCTTGGTCTTGGGGTATTGGTCTTGATGTAACAAGACCAAGACGAGACTGACTCAGTCTTGGAATTGGTCTTGGTAGTCTTAGTCTCAGATCAAAATTCGTCTAGAAGTTTGAATTATTCAATTCAATTGTCCAACAGTTTATATGCATATAATAGGTATTTCGTATTCCTCAGTCTTCAACAATCGTCAATTTGTACGGGGAAAATAAGCGAAATAAATTTCTCATTTCACCATAAGAATATAATTTTTGAGAAATCTTAAATAAAGATTAAATTAGACCCACACCGCATACAGCTTGGTAATCATGATAATAATAATAGTTTATTTATTCGATCTTTCTCGTAGATTTGCTCTAATATTTAGCCACATGACTTTCCAAATCGAAGTTTTGAGCAAATCAAATCTACGAAAACATTGAATAAATAAACTACTATAATCTATAATGAAAAATAATTTCTACAATTATTACATTATTAGTAAATACACTGTATTTGTTATATCTCAAAAACAGTTGAAGATAGGTATGGAATGTTGATAAAATATTTAACTTAGAATAGGTATGCATTAATATACAGAACGATTCATTCAAAATAAAAAATTGCTGCCAAGTTAAGCTGGAAGTGCCAACAACGCAGTGTCAAAATATTTCAAAAAATTTCGAATTCAAACCAAATAAATATTATTCTTCAGTAGAAGGAGGTATGGACCACTGCGACCTTACAACATACACCTATTTGTTGTAAACTGTGAAAGTGCAATACTGAATTCGAAAAATATGTTTTCGATTTTGAATGAAGAAAAATTGAAAACCTACCATATGAAAATTAGGTAATTTAAATAAAATGTCATAACATTTTCTATCAGATTTCCTAATATCGAGTAGTTTTAAGTTCATTATTTTTCTTTAGAGACCAAGACCAATATTCTTGGGGGAGAGTCTTGATCTTGGTCTTGGTCTCCAAAGTCTTGGCTTAGTTTCGAAAAGATTCATCAAGTCTTGGTCTCGCGAAGTCCTAAATTAAGGATGTTGCGGAGTCCTTTGGTGATTCATTAATTCATTGTAAAAAAAAAAATTTTGAAAATGTGAGGTTTCTCAGAATATATTTTCGGCGAGTGTCATAGAGTTCTTAAAATTTTAGCTGACGAAACTATGATTTTCGAATCTGATTGACCATTCTATATGCAAAGAAGTCTACTATTCGAAGAGCATTACCATCAATAGATATCGTAATGATCAATTTATTAGGAATAATTTCCCAATTTTATTCATTAGTCGGACCTCGAATTCATTATCACGAATTTTATCCACCAAAGTCCTGCACGTAACCCTTCCAAACCATCTGATAAATTAATCATCATCCGACAAACAACTAATACCGCATAAGAACAAGGACCCTTCTTCAACATCAATCTCTACCTTACCGCGGCAATTCACCCGAGTGTGAAAAGTTCCAAAGGGTACAAATCTCCACCCCTCCAGTCACTGGTCGGCCATTCGATCTCGTTCGTCGCCAGGGTAACGGGGCGGGGCCAAGTATCGAATTACCGGTTTCCCGTGAATGTCCCTCTCGCCCCTACCAGCCCACTAGTTTCTGTAAATCCAATAATCCCGACCGCTTAGATTGTGACGGCATGATTTACCGACAAATCAGACCTGACAAATAACAACATTATGTATAGAAACGATACGTACTGATCGATTTAATTCACTACATGGACTCGAATCGAAAACTTGTTTTCTGTTCATTTTTGACATTTGCTCTATTTTCTTTCTGAGAGTTTTATATCAATCCATTCACGCTAAGAAATAGAGTTGGAAGAATTCAACTATTTGTTGTGGTTTTTATTTCGTGGTAGAAAATACCGAATTTGTGATTGAATCAACGTCCATAAATGACATCAGGTATCTGAACCTTATTTGTACCGACTATGACAAAATGGTTATCCAATGAATGATTTTGTAGTATTATTTACCAGGACGCCAGAAATTTTATCCATTTTATATTATTTCGTGGTACCAACAGAGTATTTATTGTATCACAACTATTATTCACTACACTGAATGGTGATTGACACCAAAATTGTCTGTACGTGGTACTAACCGTACCTTGGTTAAGAGTTGTACAGAATTATAACTATATAGAGTGACGAAAACAACTATTAATTGTTAAATTTTAATAAACCGCGTAGTGTCTCACCGAACATTTTTGTCGAAGTTGGTTTCATATAAAGAACTGTAACTATGCTCTCGCCAGTAATAGGGCTACCTCGATAAATAGTATTGTGTACAATGAAATGCATTTGATTATACTGAAAGGTCGAATAAACTTGGGTTGCCATTATTTTTTTTGTTTTTGGTGCGAACAAAAACTACATTTCACAACAAAATTTCATAATTAATTTATATGTTCTATGCAAAATATAGTCAACCGACATAACTGATAATTCAAGGAGTGGAAGTGATATTTCTCTCATATAATTTCAGAGGTAAGTTAATAGTTATTGTCTCAAGTAATTCACACTGATGCCAACTTTTATATAAAACCCAAACAAGGCACGCGAAGATGAAATATTATGTCTCAACGATTTCATTTTGTTGAAAGCTATTATTGCTCATTTCGATGTGGCCTATAGATCCCATAAATCATCCACATGCATGTGTAATGAAGAACTTTGCTTAAAAAAGTTTGGATGTCTCAAGTCAATCAAATAACACGCAGCAACACATTCAGGAAGCGGATCAAAAAATTGCCATTAGGAAGTTATTGTGTTTTCGAAAAGTATCCAAAAATTTGATGCATATGACAGAACAGAAGGAACTTTGAACCAGTTTCGAAACGCTACCCCTTCCTCGCTTCCCATCCCCTACCCCGCAGTACACCAATATCTTTTGTCTTTTGGATATACTTCAGTAATCAGTTCAGTTTTCAGTATAGCCATTTCGACTGAATAGAATGAACATGGTGTGTTGCATTATGTGAATTGTGTCATTTCTGCATGATGATTCAAAAACAATGAATGACAGTAGTATTTTGGTTGGTTTCTGGGTTTTGCCGTGGTCTTCTTTGGTTTAAATCTCCAAACGTTTCGACTGCAACTGCGGCAGTCATCTTCAGTGGCGTGATCAAAGTACTCTTCTAGACGTATCAACTGAAACTGAAGCTTTCGAGTTTGCCATGTTATTTATAGTGATGTATTTTCGCGCACTTTCTGCGCGGTTCGGGTGACATGGCTTCGTTTTGGCCCCTTTCAATGCTGTGTGCCAGATCTTTGGTAAATATGTTCTCTCTTCATTTCTGTTGAAGTTCTCTTGGTGTTTGTGTATTTCTATTGCTTCTAGATACATTCTTGTTGAATAATGATTCGACGTTGCTAGTCTCTCGGTATTTTCGAAAAGGATCTTGTGTTCTCCGTCAGACAATGTATGCTCAGCGACTGCGGACTTCTCGGTTTGTCCCAAATGACAACTCCGCTTGTTTGTGAAAATAAAGTAGTCTAGTCCAAACTGAACCTGAAGAAGGCAAGCCCTGAAGTATTTTGTGCTACATCAAAAGCTTCTGATTGTGCCAATCATGAGAAACTGCGGCTCAAACTAAAACAATATGGGTTCAGAGAGCAAAGCTATACTGCTGGGTTGAGTCTTATCTGAAAAAAAGAACCCAAATCGTCAAAACAAATGGTTTCTCAGTTATTGGTTCAATTGGGCATGGTGTTCCACAAGGCTCTGTTCTTTGACCTAAGCTGTTTCTACTGTATTTTAATGACTTGGGGAATATATATTTTCTGATGATATAACTATACTGTGGCATAATAAGAATCTTTATAATCTACGTAGCAAAATGACTCGGAATTTTGCTGCTGTTGAAGAGTGGTTCGATAGTAATTTGGTTTCGTTCAATATATCCATAACACATCTATTGTCTTTCCTTCTTCCTCTACCTAAAGATACCATCTCGGCTACTGATACCCATACAGTTTTGGGAATTTGTCTTGACAATGATCTGAACTTCCAGAACTATGTTGGGGTGTTGAGAGAAAAACTGTCCTCGGGATGTTATGCCTTACGTGTGGTGTCTAACAAGTTGGGACGACTGCAGCCAAAATAGTGTACCATGCGCTCATTAAGTCACACATTAGGTATGGTATTTTTTCTGGGAAACCTGCAATAAACAGTGCCTCAAGATCAATTCCATTATGCAGAAGCGTCCGGTTTGTTATATCTGTTGGGCTAAGAGTATGTGACGAACGTCATCTTTGTATAATTTTAATTAAACGTAATTGAAACGAAAATCACTAATTGAGACAGACTCCGCATCCTGCGAAAATCCGGCCCAATATTTAAATAGCAGACCGTGAAATAATTGAAGATAAACTCAATTAGGATGAGTCATCAGCGACAAAAAGCAATAATTTATTGTTTCTATTGAATAATACCGCATTGAAAATATCCAATCTGCTATGGAATTAATTAAATGAATCGCGACAGCTCATCAAATGCACGTGCTTGTCGGCGATTGACTTCAAAGGGATTTAATGGGTTTTGCGAAACATATAAAGGCCGAAATCCGAATTATCCAATAAGTTCGTATGTATTCTCCGTACAATCAAGTGCTCCGATGCAGTAATGGTTTGGTCCACGAGAGGACATGTCGAGATCTAGAAAATAGCTAAAGTGTAGTTATTTGTGAAATACATAAGTTATGGTAAAGTATGGTTTTTGATAACAACTGCAGCTTATTATGTCGATAGTGACGAAAAAGCCACGAACGAAGAACCCGAAATTCTGCAACAGATATCCTTCCGCGAGAGAATATTTACTTTGTGACAACCATCATTCGAGAAATACGAAGTTCTCCTACTTTCGAACACTCGTTTCCCGGTCGTTTAAATAAATACAGATAAGGCAGAAGATGCATTTCGCATTCAGTAAGTGGGTTATATTTATATCCTCCGAACATTCAACCTCGTTTAAGCGGTGTTATCTATGAATGGAGAATAATTTATTAACTAGAAAATATGCGCTGTTCTGATATCGGTCATTGAGTGGCGATTGTTTCAGATAATCGATATTTTATATTTTTCCGTTTTATGAACGTTGTAGCATTACAAGATGGTCTAGGTTAGTAATATATGTGTGGTATTTACTGTTTAGTTGCTGAAATGTTTGAAGGTTACATGCAGTTGATGCCTTTGCACCATTCAACTTTGTTGATTTTAACCTGATTTGTGTAAACTTTAATGATCTGAAGTATGGTTCTGTCAAGAGTATATATTTCCTGTATTGCTTTAAATAATGGAGTTTATTGTGGTATGATTTATTTGTGCATGCTTAGATAAGGTATATTCCGGTGTGTCGTCGACTTCACCGTGCGTGACCCAAATGTCCATAAACGTCTAACCCCCTTTGAAATAATGGTTGCTTATACTTTGATTTGTTTTTGAACAGGCTTATGACTCAAATTGTTGATATGTGTTTGACCCTCTATAGTATAATGACTTGATCGGATCCTACTAGATAATAAGTTTAATTTACCTTTGGATGTCTTTGCCGAACCGAGTATTTGTTTGTAACGTTTGTACGTTTAGAGGATTAGCGCCTCGTATAACGTTACCACAGGGTTCACGTTTGAGCCCCTTTCATGTACTAGGTTGTAAATCGAGCTGATTGTTTTATATGTGTAGCATTTTGTTAAGGCTTATATTCTAATATGTAATATGTATGATTTTTCAACTATTCCACGAGTGTTTCCTTCCACACCAAACCCTGGCTAAACTTAGTCGAGCCCTATCAAACGGGGGCTGAGGCACCCGCTCGACGAAGCTCCGCATTTGGTGGTCGGTGTTGATTCACCGATGCCAAGGAGTTCCAGTTCGTTACAAGTATCTTGTAAGGAACTATTCAGAGAGCAAAAAATCCTCCCTGAAAACGGTATGTCTAGTTCATAAAAACCTACCTTTGGCCCACCCGCCCAAAAATCAGCATAAGGCTACCATTCCAACAGGTCATATGCGTCTAACACAAAATAGCTCATTTAAATTTTTTTTCATAATCTATTTTGATATCAGATCATTATGAATGGGTTCATATGGCTATATTCTTTATAAATTTCAAATGATCCATAATAGAAAATGAGAAAATTGTGAGGCAAATTCAAATTATGTAAAACGCAACGCAACGGATCTTATTATGACGTCAAAGTCCATGTCAACAACTTTTATTTCCATGCTATTCCGTATATAGTTGGTCCGTCTAATTAGAGTTTTGTAAGCAGTTATTCGAATATTGCCCTTTTATTATCAGTTACTGTGAAGATCCCATAAAATGAATACAATGACTGAAGCCGGATTTGTCAAGGCGCAATCCAACAATTTGCCAAAAATAGATGTCTTCATGATGACAAGTTTTTTCGCAAATCATTCCGATTTCACTTCAGCTGAGATTAGAGGTGTGAAAGCTGCAAGGTAATTATTCAAGTCTTCAATTTTAGTTTTTTTGTAACAGTTTCCTGGTTATTTGCTTACTAATATTGAGTAAGTGCACATAACCTCAACTTTTGTGAAAAATATTTTCAAGAAAACATTGATATGTACTTTTTATTCTAACACGTGATAATATTTGTGTTTTTAGGTCCGAAAAAGATTCATATGGCGATTCAGCTATTGGATATGTACAAGTGAAAAGGGAAGCAAACATATGTGTAGTCAAAGCTCGTATTACTCCCGAACATAATGTGAAACAGAAGTGTTACTCTATAACAGCCCATTGTGATGAAGCTGAACAGATAATTATCTCTGCAGAATGTGAAGATTGCGCAGCACATTTAGGTAGATATAAGTGATTGGTAGTCAAATTTAGCAAGCACTAACAAGTAGAAAAAGAAGTTGTTGCAACTTACACATTTTGTTTCATGAATAGGATATCAAAATGTGATCATGTTTTATCCAGAAAATTTAAATAATCATATATATTTTTCATTTTCAGGTGGATGTAAGCATGCAATAGCTTTTATAGCTTGGCTGCACAGGCGTAGCGAAGACCCTCCCTCTACTAGTATCGACTGTTATTGGAAGAAATCCAAATTGTTCATGATAGGCACAACCTTGAAGTTTATCAAAGCCAAAGAATTAGGTAGTGGTTCAAAATTCAAACCTGCTTCATCTGCCAAGAGTCAAAGCCTTCTGCCAACCCTAATGAACCATGGCAGAAGCATCGGTCACATGGACAGTCAACTCATGAAGTATTACAAGGAACAAAGCAAAATAGAAAAATTATCCATTCACCATTTGATAACTTCACTACCAAATGAACCAGCAAATGCCACAGAGTTCATCGACTATTGCAAGAGTATAATGGACACATCATCTTGCAACGAAGCCAATCGAGCTACAATTAGTCAGAATGACTGTCCGCTGTGGCATGAGCTACGGTATACAAGGATCACTGCTTCGAAGATGCATGAAGCAGCACATTGCAAAGTTTTTGAAGGCACTTTATGTGAAAGTATAATGGGGGCAATTGAAGTGAAGGATACAGAGGTACTGAAAAGAGGGCGTTTGCTAGAGAAGCAAGTATTGAAAGAAAAAGTCGAAAAAAAATGAAACTAAAAAGTAATGAATGTGGTCTGATCCTAAACCCCAATTACCCTGTATTTGGTGCATCTCCTGATGGCGAGAGTATTGATTACAGCATTGAAGTGAAATGTCCAGCATCTGAGAAACCCTGAGCAGATATGTTTCAAAAGGTGTTATATCCTCAAAATATATGGCTCAGGTGCAAATGCAGATGTATTTTTCAAATAAAAAAAGGGCTATTCTGTGTTTGACATATCAAAGGAAGTAGACATTAATAATGTAGATTACGATGACAGCTATTGGGAAAATATTTTGGAAACAGCATGCTGTTCTGGAGTAATGCTATTTTTTCTATTTTATGTAAAAATATTGAATAAATCATAGTAATGAGAAGAAACTTGAAATTTAATTTTTCACAGGTCTAACTATTTTTTTTATTATATTAAAATCTTTATCTTCATTGAAAATACACCTTCCAAACAGAACAAGTTCTGGTGTAAGGAAGATGATACATTAAATAAGAATATCAAAATGAATAAAAAATAATAAATTTAAGAACTTTGCATATTTATAGATTGATGAGTATCAGTATGACAGCAAATTTTGTTTGAGTTTTTTCAAAAAAATCTTTATTGACTGAAACTGAATGTTTGTTTAAGGTTTCTATAGAACGAAAAACAGGATTATTTGCCTTTATTTGAATGAATGTTATTCAAATAGAAGTTATTTGCATTTCTGATATTATAGTCATGCAACTTTGATATTTTTTTGAAACTACTATAATAGATATTTATAATTTTATTATTAATTTATATTTATAATTCATCGTTCTTACTTCGAAATCTGTACATTAAAAAGACAGTTCCTTCTGAGGGTGTGAATAAAAATAAAACACTTGAAAATTGAATTAATTTTTTTATTATAACGTTTTACATATTAATTAAGCCACATGCTATCACTATTACTTCATCTACTATTGAAACTAAGCTGTGATGTACACATGCATGAGGCAACAACATATGAAATTATCTCAACATATTTATTACACGCTCTACATGAATTCTCAATGCTGCTATTCTTTTGGACTGCTTCGCCTCATGTCTTGTAGTTGCTGTAGATTTGAAGACTGAAGGAGGCCGTATAAGGGTGCATTTTTTCTTTTCTATCAAATGAGACAAGTCTTTGAAGCCTCTGTCTGCCATAACAGCTGTGTTTGGTGGTATACATTCTAGATACCCACAATTTTCTACTATGATGATGCCAGAAGCCCTTCCACTATAACCTTCTGAAATAAAATTAACGAACCCATCTGGAGTACAGGAAATAAGGTACCTACCTTTCAGAGTGTTACATTTCTCATATTGTGACCATGATAGAGACTGATGGATTGCGTTAGACGGTTTTTCAATTTCTATTTCCAAGCAATCTATAATTGACACAACTTTTGAATACCGTGCTCTAAAAGCGATAGGTAAATGTTTAACTATATCAGATGGTTTGGGCCACACAATTAATTCTTTCATTTATTCTGCAAGAATTAATACTGTTTTCGAAAGTATTCTACTTATAGTGTTCTGTGTATAGCCAAAATGTATAGCTAACATGTCAAATGATTCATTTAACTTTATTTTCTTCAAGGTTATTAAAATGTCAATAGTGGGAACTGGGATATTTTCACTTAATAATTTTATAACTGTCTTTAGGCAGTCCTAACATCATTTTAGGCTCTTTTTCAATAGCGTTCAATATTGCACTACGCATTACATTTTTAAATTGTCTGTCCTCGTTATCTTGAGACCAACTCGCTTCGGATGAAGTACTTTCTTGTTCATATTCACTAGATATCGATGAAGATTGTGAAGTCAGAGATAAATCGTCTGTTAGTTTTATATCTGGGAATAACTTCCTTTTCATACTGGCAATCAGGGGGATCTTGATAGGTGGAGTCGACGTATTTTTAACTGGTACAAGAAACGGTGATACTGCTATATTTTTTATCTTGGGACCAACATTGATACCTTTGCTTCTATATTTCGTTGTTACATGTTTTACTATATCAACTTGAACGGCTTTGTCACAAGCAAGACTTTCATTCTCTGTTGAGAAAACGTTGTACGAAGATGAACTAGGACCAGCTACACAATATGTAATATCTCTGGTGGTTGTTGTATCTTCTGTATCTGAGAATACATTATGTGAAGATGAACTAGGACCAGCTTCACAATAGTTAATATCTCTGGTGATTGTTGTATCTACAAGTTCACATAAATTGGTTTCTTCAATAACTGGTAGCAGCTTCTGATAGAGTTTCTTGAAGCAACATCAGTCTTTGTCTTTTGAGAGCAGCACCTCTCACAGGTTTTGGCTTATTTATTTTCTCTCACTGAAATTTGTGGGGCAAAACACCTTTCCTAAGACGTAATGTAACAGGTACCCCTTGTTGTTTAGACATTATTTGGTATTTAATGAAGTTCTCTGTATCCTTTTCTAACAGAAAATAAGAATAACAGTGGTCAGAGAGGTTTTATATTCGACAGATACATGTACCTACATTAGTGTTTCAGATTATGATACTTAAATATATATATATACAGGGCTAAATATATATATATTATAATTAGACGTTTCTGGCAAACCAGACAACGGATCAACCTGAAAATTTGACAGTATGCATAAATGAACATGATCTACACGCCTAAAATATTTGAGACGATGCGGCGTTGCCGCTTCTACTGTAAAGTAGCGGTTACTTTGATTTTTCAAATGGAACACCCTGTATATACTATCATATTATGATTTCTTATCACTTCGTGAACAACTTCATATAGTATCTCCCTATACCTATCTCTTACCGTTTAAGAGATATAAATTAATTTTGATTTTTTTTTCACCGAACATGTACTTTTATAAACGATGATAATCTTGAACTCTCTGGTACTAAGACGATCAAATTCGGAATGGAGTGAAGTGATACCATGAGGATCCTCACTTCGGAGCCATATTTTTTTGCCTCATACAGGGTCGTCAGAAAATGCGGATACTTTGTTCACATGAAAAAATGAGTGGAAGTCAATTTTTTCAAATAGAACATCCTGTATTTTTCCACATTTTTGAGCTCTACATCCAAATTTAGATTGACTTTGTTCAGATAATCCTATTTCGATTTCGAACCGTTTTCGAGATAAACTGTTTCAAACAGAAACTGACGTGGTTCCCTTGAATTCATCAATTATATTTGAAATTTAACAGATTCCATTCTATGTTCCTTCATCAGTCACAGATAATGCAATGAATAAATAATCATTAAAATACTCTTCAACCATCAAATGAAACTTCTCTTCAAAAAATAGTTTTATTAACGCTGACACACGAACTGAAAATAAATTCATGAATTAGTAAGTCAATTCAATTATCACTGTATTTCAGAATATGTTCGAACACATCTTCTCCTCTACTTAAATAAACATGTAATCTCTTCAGAAGATTTTCATGTGTAGCGCTTCTGATTGATTCTGGAGTTAAACTATTGAAAGCAGTTCTAACTCTCGATTTCATATCTTCCATTGTTGTTATTGGGTCGGAGTAAACCATATTTTTAATGAAACCCCATACAAAATAATCTAGTGGATTGCCATCTGGTGTTCTAGGAGGCCAACGCAAAGGTCTTCCTGGCCTATGATTTAAAATCATTTGAATTCCATTTCTCAGTAAATCTTCATATTTTGTAGCATTCAAGTTATCATCATAAAACTCGATATAAAAAATTGACTCATTCTTTATGGCACAAAATACATTTAATTGCCATCTTTCTTGAAAACCCCTTTGGCGAACGACATGGGGATTTTCTGGCGACCAATAATGACTGTTGTGTCTATTGAAAATTCCATTTTTTGTAAACTTAGCCTCATCTGTCCATATGATATTGTCTAGGAAATGTTCATCCTCTTGAGTCTTGACAAGTAACCATTCAAAGAATTCCACTCTTTCAGATGTTGGACACAGTAAAATTTATAGGGATGCCATTTGTGCTTATTAAGAATGCCATAAATTGTCACGTAGGGTATACCTATCTCCCTTTCAGCTTCGTGTAGAGAAGCATTTGGAAATGCATAAAAAAATACCAAAACTGTTATGTTTTGTCATCATCATCCACTTCAGGCTTTCTACGAATAACTTTTGGATGAAAGGTTCCATTCAACCTACAGTTTTTTAGAAGTCGGTTTATCACATTATTATTCGGCTTCGGAAGTTGTGGATAACTTTCATGATATACTCGGCATGTTCTACTTGCAATTCTATTACACTCACCATAAATTATTAATAAATTCAAGAAATCTTCATTACTGTAACCAAATCTTGACATTTTTTGGTTATAATTGGTATCACAATCAGTCAAAACCACCAACGAACGTTTGACGTTTCAAAATTGGATCATTTATATTTCCAAAGCACACTATGAAAAAATACTAATTTGCAATGTTGTACGGTAGAGACACTCAATACCTCAATGCATACAAATTGTAACTTTTTCTAAGAAACATATCACTTTCGAATTGACTGATTGGTGACTGTTGAAAAACTAAATCTAAAAGAAATATTACATAGTATAAAATAGATGTTAAATCTCGAAAATAAGTGATGAATGCAAGGAAACAACGTCAGTTTCTGTTTGAAACAGTTTATCTCGAAAACGGTTCGAAATCGAAATAGGATTATCTGAGCAAAGTCAATCTAAAATTGGATGTAGAGCTCAAAAATGTGGAAAAATACAGGGTGTTCCATTTGAAAAAATTGACTTCCACTCATTTTTTCATGTGAACAAAGTATCCGCATTTTCTAACGACCCTGTATGAGGCAAAAAAAATATGGCGGTGAAAAAAAATCAAAATTAATTTATATCTCTTAAACGGTAAGAGATAGGTATAGAGAGATACTATATGAAGTTGTTGACGAAGTGATAAGAAATCATAATATGATATTATATACAGGGTGTTCCATTTGAAAAATCAAAGTAACCGCTACTTTACAGTAGAAGCGGCAACGCCGCATCGTCTAAAATATTTTAGACGTGTATATCATGTTCATTTATGCATACTGTCAAATTTTCAGTTTGATCCGTTGTCTGTTTTGCCAGAAACGTCTAATTAACGCTCATCGTGAAAAGCCCTGTATATAAAAATACTTACAACAAAGTAATCTTCACAACAGTATAAGCAGCTCGTTGCAGAAAGTTTCGGATTCTTGAATTCGTCCCTCTTCATAGCTTTACACCACTTCAATCGGATGTTTGCATTCCTCGGCACAAGAAAAAATACTTTTTGAGGACTAGTTTTCGTTGCATTGTTGCACTTTGGAACTATGCAGTACCTATAAACTGATTTTCCACTACTTTCCATCTTTAATTTATTGAAATTATCAAGCAATTCAATATAGAATCAACAGAATCAACTATGTTTATTATGGATCACCTTTGTTGACAAGTACTTTGACGTCACACATGCCCGCCAAATGGCCGACCGTTTGAAATGCCAATATTTGTTGTAAAATTTCAATAATTTTTTGTAGGCTTATTATTCATATTTTAGGCCTCTACTTAATTTTTTCGGTATTTTTATGGATCATATAATCGATTAAAACAATTAGAAAAAAAGTGCAAATGACCTACTCTGAACTATTTTTTGTTATGTTTTTTCATAGTTTCATTAGTTTTCGATAATTGTTGAATGAGATGTAATGTCAAGGTGACATAGCAATTGGTGTTTTGAGACAGAAAGAAGTCTTTCCAAGATTCTTCGAGTTTTATTTCTGAATATATAACCATAAACCATCAAGACAATACAATACAGTCCATCATAAACCCAACATGAATGGCACCAAACTGTATAACCACCTTTCAGCTTGCCATAGTCGTTAGATTTATTCAGCAGATCGTGAAGCTGATTATTACATAAGAGGCATTTTATGACATCAGTGAATATTTCAACAGAAACATGATTGACACTTGACTTGCTCATAACTAAAATTGAAATTTTATCTCGTTGTTACTCTGCACGTCGTTTCTCGTTTCTTGTATTATTAATACCGTTTACGTTAAATGTGAGTCCATATTTATGCATAAATCTTTCTGACTTTTATATATTTTGATTGATTGATTCATCAATTATTACTTGAAATTTGCCTAATACTCTCAATTCAGATCCCCTTCTCTGCTTACTCTACAACCATGAAAAAGCAGGAATGCGTGCAGCCGATGAAATTGATTCAATATTCGACACCGAACGATGTGACCCAAACCTTGTTCAGCAAAAAGTACTTCTGCAGCTACAGTAGGATAAGCCAATGCCAACATTATTGAAGAGCTCGGCTTATCCAGAAATGTATCCTTTGCTTTTCTCAGGTCAAGTGGGATGAAGTCAGAGACCGAAGGAATCATAAAAACATGCCACAATGGTATCTTCAACATCTTCGTTTACGGTATTCGCGTGATTGGTAAAGGCAATAGCTATAGGCATGTCGTGGAGCTCCTGAGAGCATAATGCATTCATTATATGTCAGCCTATCAATAGAGTATTCCATAAACCCTTGAGTATACACAAAGATAAAGCCAATGCGGTTAAAGAACTCAGGGGCGACTAATTGATTTTTTTTGGTGGCTCATCCACTTTTCAGCTATAGGAAAACCTGATAAACTTATAGCACAATCCCAGGTAGTCGGTGCGTACTCCAAGCAGGAACCAGATGCCGAGAATGGCATCTAGGCAACCCATACCACACTTGCTTTTCAACAAGGCATGTGGTCGCCTCTCGATTTCGATGAAAAAGTCTTATGCACTCAGGAATCGAACCTGGTCCAGCGATAGCAGAAGTTTCAACGGCCACAACCTTTCCGCAGCGGCTAGATGTGTCTGCATTGCTGGGTTTCCTATCACCATGATGAATAATTTTGAAATCGTTTTGTCGGAGTCACTCCAGCCATCTGGTGACCTGATTGGAATTTTAATATCTACTGTAAAACGCTGGTATGAGAAAACGTCTGCTATAAATAGATGTAGGTGTGATAATGTTTAAAGACTTTGTTATCAATGAAAGTTGTTTTTTCGTAACAGTAGGTTCTTTCGGCTCTGTCCAGAGTTTTCCTAAATTATTACTTTCTCTTCACGCATCACAGTCCAGAATGAAAGCTCCTTTCGTTTGTGAATAGTCTGATATAGAGTTCATTGTTGATTTATTTTTCAGTTATGTGAATGACTGTTGGCAATTAAAGCTCCAATCAAACTGAACATTGTTTCCAGTCTAGCGATGGAGAATTCTAGATAGTACGTGCATAACCCAAGAAAACTTATTTTTGGAATTATCAGCACCCATTCAGGTTGAGTTGCTATTTTGACCAGAAAATATTGATTGCACAGTACCCATTTTCGTACTAATTTATATGTGTCCCCTATTTTGAGAAAAATAGAAAACCTGTTAAATCTAGTCATCTTTTCAGTAGACCTGTGACCAGTTTTTGAGAAACAGAGCGTTGGAGTTGAGATTTACTGAGTTTATTCTTCAAATAGAAAAGCTGGATTGAAAAGTTTGGGATATCAAGGTTCTCAAGATTCTGGTCCACCATCGTGAACCTTAGTATTGTGAGGCTCCTCCAAACATCTTTATAGGTTTGTTTATTTCAAGAATCTTTATTGGAAACCAGGTTGTAGATGTTTCTCAACTGTAGCACCCCTCCAATTTCTGGTTTCTGTTTCCGTAGATGTCCAAACTTCTTGGAGAATACCACAGCAACGCCTCTGGCCCGCAGTGAGCCAGCGCATAATCTGCCGGCATCTAGAAAGGTCACGTGGCTCTGGTCGATTCACCCCATGTAGAAGTTTCTGTCATGAACTTATGGACCGTCATCTCATCGCCCGGTGGTCTGAGGGTGCGGACTTGGTCGTGATTTCCAGCATATGGAGCCAACCTATTGAAATGGATGACTCTAGGTCAGCCAAACCAGGTCACCAACCTAAAATCCTCCAGCATTAGCCTTGATATCGTAGATCTTCTTCATTCTGTCGCTGGCAATCTGCATGATCAAACGGACTCGTTCGTGGATGTCGTCCAATATCGAAGTTTGCTGATGTTCCCATCTCCCGCAGTGTTTTGTCCTGATGGCGCCCCAAACTTCAGGTCACAGGGCATTCACAGCTTTCGGTCAATAATGATACTAGCAGGAGTTTGGCCGATTGACTCGTGTACTGCGGAACGATAGGTCATCATCAATTTTTTGGTGGTATGTGATCGATTATCGTCTTATTCATCCGCTCCACCATTCCATCGGACTGTGGGTAAGAATCAGTGGTTATCGTCTTTCAATTCTACACATTTCCGGGAACAGGTCTGACTCGAAATTTCTGCATTGGTCCGAATGCAGTTCCAACGGAATACCGAATCGAGTTATCCACTCTTTTACCAAGACGTAGGCAACGGTGATGGCTTCCTGCTTATGCAGGACAATGGCAATCCTTTCAAATGTTCTTCCTACTTTTCTACATCAGTCCTTGACGTCAGCTTGACAATTGGTCTCGTAAAACTGTTGCCTAAGTTTCTGGAGAGTCTTCGTCACTCCCAGATGACCCCATCATGGATTTCTCGGATCAATCCCTCTTTTCTGCTCCTGGGTATTACAGTCTATCACCTGTCTTCCCTGTCACATGGCAAGATGATAATTATATATTTTTTATGATGGTACAGTTTGAGGGATTCTTTCACTCAGTTTTTCACTTCTTTTAGGGGGTAGAGCAAACTTTATAATTTTGGATATTCGGTCGTAGTTCATCTAGTAAACTATTCAAGTAATGTGTTATCCAAATTTCTTAACATTTTGATAATTTGTATTGCTTCTTAATTTACTTCAGTCTATGTCAAACAAGCTTTGCCGACAAGTGATATACTCCTGTGACAATAAGGCATATTTCAATACGAAGTTAACTGATCTGTTATATTGTAGATACTTGGATTGACTTCAAAATTTAATCAATCTTCAAATTCAATAAATAGTGGTCGAAAATGAAGGCGAATTTAAAAATACTATTTTTTATTCAGGGTGGCATATTCCAATATTTTTATACAAGTAGGAGATCGTAGAAATAGAGAACATAAATATAAAATACCTATTATGACTAAAAAAATTTAACAAAAAAGCAATAGATATCAGAGTTTCAAACTAAATCCCGTATTGAGATACAATCATAAGTTCACTCACACTCTTCTCGTTAAATAAAAGTAATGTAAAATCAATTTAATATGTTGTTATAAAACTATTAATTGATTTTTATTTGTTTGTTATGGATTAACTGTTATGATTATGTAACTTTGTTTTAATGTAGTGTATTTTTGGCAACACACAATCAATGCTTAGGTGACATATTACGTTAATTTGTTGCCAAATGACTGCTTTTTCGTAGTCGCAGACTAAGCAGAGAAGGATCTAAGTGATATCTCTACAGGCTCCATCCAAAATCATTCTGTCATGTAGACACTCCAAGCTCAAAATTCCATGACCTCCCCGATGTCCCGGAAGTATAACGGTGAAAAAAACTATTTAGGGTGCAAACTCCTATGAAGATGCATTATTTCATGAGTTTTCACGTCGAGTTTTCGCAGCTCTTCCTGTTCACCTCAACTTGTAAGGTTTTTTGTGCATGACCCTTTATTATTATTATTAGACCAGTTATATCCAAGACGGTGGTCCATTAGAACGGCCTACTCGATCACCAGACTTGAGTTTCTTCGATTTTTTCTCGTAGAGATGTGTGAATTGGAGATTTATATTGACTCTCACCAATATATGAACCTAGAGATATATTTAAGCAAGCCACCCATCTCATTCTTTCCTTGATATTTGATTTGGATTCAACCAGGCATCTATAAGTTACTACATTCAAAAGTGAAAAAGGGAGCGACTATTTTATTATGTTCGTACTGTATACGTATTAGAAAAATGAACGTAAAACCTTAAAGCGTAAACACGCAGAACAATTAATTCTGTTTGTGGCACATTTGAATGTAGCGTAATGAATAATCGCAACAATTTATAATAAACTGCTCCGAATTCATAAGATCAAGAATCTCGAGTCGTATCGTTGAAAACGAGGGTGAAACTCACACAGATGCATAATAAAGGTATAATTTTCCCCTTGAATATTCCATTGTCTCTCAAATCCCCTTAACGATTGCAGGGGATTTAGAGAGGCTGAAATTACACACAATGCCCCCAAATAAAGTTTCGAAAATTATTTACGCCAGAGATTATTTACGTTATTACGTCCTCCTTTTTGTGCTCTGTCTTTTGTGCTATGAAAATGGTAGGAAAAAGTCGCAAAGAGTTTATGGAAATCATTACTTCTGCAGGCAGAACAAGCGGATAATAATTGTCGTTTTTTTGTCGTTCGAGAAAAATGCCGTCTCGTAAATATCTAATCGCTTTGGACTGCAATGTTCAAGGGATAAATTTGATTGAGGTTATTGTCTGACTCAGACTCGCAAACTTCGTCTACTGAATGTATTTTGTATCGAAACTACTCTTTCCTACAAGCGTGCTTGATTCCTCTTTTTTTGGCACACAATTTAGTTTGAGAGGTGTCATTTTCCCGCACGGTAAAGTTACTTCAATTGAGTTTTTCCCGCACTAGTGCGGGAAGAATTCTTCCTCATAATATAATGCCATGTTCATTTTCAGCTCATTTGATTTGTCTTGTTCAAATTACTATGACACTATATCAAAATTTCTATTCCCCTAATTTTGGTTAAACAACATTTCTTTAAAAAATATTACAAAATTTTAATATCTTAGGAAATCGTGGCTATATGACAATGAAAATTAATTTATTAGAACTTTGTTGGCAAGTCTAATCTGAAAATACCATTAACAAATTCACAAATTTTATTTAAACTTACTTTAGAAATTTTGCGTATTTTATTTGACAAAACACTAACAAACAGGAAAAAATTAAAAACTGAGTAGGCAGTGCAAAAATTCCGTATTATTCTGGTAATTAATAAACTAAATTATGTTTACATAATCCAATGACAAGTATTAACAGATCTTGGTAAACTAAACGGGAAAATAAAAGACTTAACGTATTGGGTGTTTAAAGAATTGGTCATTATTTGCCACACTATAACCAAGCCTAGCATAAAATTCACCTATAGTATTATTTAACACTCCTGGAGTAATAAGAGTCGACTGGTATAGATGATCTAAACTCAGTGGTCTATATTTGTACACCCTATCTGTTAGATGCCCCCAATGAAATAAAATCCATAGGAGTCATATCGGGGGAGTGCTAGCCATTCTATCGGTCCTCTTCGTCCAATCCATTTTCTGTGAATACCTCGTCCAAATATTTTCTAACTTCTCATGCAAAATGAGAAGGTGTCCATCCAGTGGGGTTTACTTCTAATACTCCAAAAACCTACAATTGTGCGTGTTTACCTGACCATTTAAACGAAAAGTCAATCAGTAAACAATATTTAGTTCTTAAAATCTGGATAATCGTTAATTTTATTCAATATGACTTCAGAAAACTCGATACGGATATCAGGATCATCTTTCAAAAGTTCTTGAGTGTACATCAACTCATAAGGCTCAATTTTTTCTTACTTTAGAATCCTGTGAATTGAAGATTTACTTATATCTTCGGGTACCCCAAGGGTGGCTGAGGAGTTGCAGCCAACGGGAGTAGCGACCCGTGGGACATAGCTTACCGTACACCGACGTCAAAATCACACATTCCCCCTCAACTCACACCCACTCACACATTACAGAAGGATACGAGAACTTGAAAATCTGCCTTCAGTGGGAGTTAAGGAGGGGCTTCGGGTTGGGTGTTGCGGGACTGGTAATCGGTGATGAATCACCCGCAGCTCCGTCCGGTTGAGTACCAGCCCTACCAGGGTTTTAACGAGTATGCGGATCGAAGGAACTCGCTGCAGGAACTGGAAAATCTGGTCTTCGGTGGGAGCTGAGAGTGAGCCTTGAATGGGTGCTGTGGGACTGATAGCCGGTGAATAAATCGCCCGCGGCCACCGCACCACCCGATTGAGCACTATCCCTACCAGAATTTTTACGAGGAGGCGGAATGAAGGAACTCGCGGTGAGAACTGGAGAACTAGTCTCCAGTGGAAGCCGAGGAGGGGCCTCGGATCCGATTTTGCGGGTCTGGTAGCCGGTGATAGAATTACCCGCGGCTGCCGCACCGCCCGACTGAGAACTGGTCCTACCAGTACTTCCAGGATCACTAGATATACAGTATTGAATAATTAATTCACAGACTTTTTGATAGCTTCTCATTTTATTGCCGTAACAACGATAGATTAATATTTTGATCTGTTCAGTTTCATTTAACAAGAAAACCATTTTATCTAAATTATGATTTAAGTAACTTTCAGAATAATGACAGATGGTTGAACAGTAACAATATAAGTTGATTAGCTGTTTCCAAAGGCTATTTGTTAATTCATACCTCATGATTCTGAGACAATTTTATTCTGTTAATATCGGTTAAGTAAGTAAATACCGTACAAATTTTCAAAATTGAAATTCTATTCAAGATTCGAACCTAATCAAAAGGGTTTGATTTGTTTCAGTTAGAAAAATGTAACTTCATGGTAATCAAATAAAATGCGCAAAATTCAAAAAGGGAGTTAAAATAAATACTTAGGAAGATTTAGTGGAAACATGTAAATTTGACAACGTTGTAAATGGTATTTTTAGATTAGACTTGCCAACAAATTTTTAAATAATTAATTATCATTGTCATATCGACACATGATTTCTCGAGATATTGAAATTTTGTGATATTTTTCAACGAGATGTTGAATTGCCGTATTAACAAAAATTAGGGGAATTAAAATTTGATATTATCAAGTCATAGCTTAAAGTTAACATAGCATTACATTTAAAAAAAATAAGTTGAGGACTCCATAGGAAAAGTTTTGAATCTGGCAACAATGCCAATATTATTTTTAGATCCAGCACTGCTGATGACCTCCGTATACCAAATTTCATAACTTTATGTCAAGCCGCTGCTGAATTATTCGGTCCTTCCGGTTATTTTAGGAAACCGTGTATGTTACTTAACGCTATAGACCAATCAGATGTAAGAACGCCAACTAACAGAGAATTACTCATTGAGACAACGAATGTCAAATGTCAGACAATGTTATCTTTCAAAAAGTTCTTTTCATGTTAGAGAAACGTCGAGACAATCTGCCTCTTGTTGATCATCGGTCTAAAATCGTGATGTCAAAAATTCCCTTTTGTCTATCTACCCTAATATTCTCGTATTTCCGCATCACCCTGTACATCTCCTCGTGAAGTCATCTAATAGTATCTGACAAATAAACCATTGTTTACAGACCACCCGACCGCCAGAGCATAGAATATGCGAATTTATACAAATAGAGAAGGCAGTTCCGGGGTAACTTTCCTACTAAGTACGAACATTTAAGCAAAGCCCCTGCGTGGCCCATAAAGAGAAGTTAATTTGATTCGACCGGTTTCATAACAAGTGTATAAATGCATCCATAAATCAAATGATTATCCTCAATAAGCGAGGGATCAATAGCGGAAGCCACAACTGTTCAACTTCGGCAGCGATTTTAATGAATTCATGGCGTTCAGCGCACACTTTACCACCTACGTCGAGAGCATTGAGTGCACTCTGTTGTTCGAATGCCAATCGATTGTGTTGGTTGTTTTCAGATTTACTGTTGACTGCATCGATTATCAAATGTGTGGTGCAATCTCGGAAGAAAAACGATTATTTTTTGAATCGCCAATTGAATATAGCTCAGTATTTACTTTTTTCTATATTCCCTATTTTTTTTATTTAAATTTTAAATAGATAAATAGATAATACGCTTTATTATCTGAAAACCTTATTGACAAATTTTTGTATAGGACATAAACACACGTAGCTTCATATGAAAAAAATATCTAACATTACACACAATGTGAAATGAATACGTAGTACCCTTCTCTCTAAGCCAAGTGGAAAAATGAAGGCAAACATCTGTCAGAAAACAACTATTTCCCTGGCTAATACGACGACGGACATTGAAATACATCTGACAGATATTTGTGCAACTTTCTTCCAAAAGGACCCACTTGCAAATGCTTGTCTTGTAGTAAAAAGATTATCTTTCATTTTTGGCTGGGAATGACCACCTGCAGACATGCAAGTTTCGAGGTTTATTGCCTATCATCAGTGACAGGGTAGGACGGACAACAATATAATTGTCCTGTCCCTGCTAAATGAATAACAATCAACCGTTCAACTAACATTTCATCACGGATGACACTACGGCCCACAACTAAGTTGATCGCAGCGCCATCCGCACGGGAAATCAAGAACAAGACACACATTCCTAAGTAGCACAGACACCCGGTAAGACAAAACTGTAATATTTCGAAACAAGTTAGAAAATAATGTGCCAGAAAGGTATCAATAATGTGAAATGAATATGGAGTAGGTACCCTTCTCTTTAAGCGTTTCCACCATTTTTTTCGAACTTGTTTCGAAATATTACAGTTTTCTCTTCCCGGGAATCTGTACTACTGTGTCTTGTTCTTGATTTCCCGTGCGGGGGAAATATAAGTTAATTGGTTTATTTTTATTCATTTGGCAGGGACAGGATAATTTCAATGTTGTCTGACCTACCCTGTCACTGATGAGAGGCAATAAACCTCGAATCATGCATGTCTGCAGGTGGTCATGCCTAGCCAAATGAAGTATAATCTTCTGTTTAACTACAAAACAAGCACTTGCAATTGGGTCTTCTTGGAAGAACGTTGCACAAATATCTGTCATACGTAGTTCAATGTCCGTCGTGGTATTAGCCAGAGAAGTAGTTGTTTCCTGACGGATGTTTGCCTTCATATTTCCACTTGGTGGAAACGCTTAGAGAGAATTCACTGGTTAGGTTTATTTAAATTTTATGAAAGCAGAAACTGAAGAACGTATTGACGATTTACCTCTAGCCATATCAAGATATTCAATTTGGCAACGTACATACATATAAGAATAGATTAAAAAGTTAATACATAATTAATCTTACAATAGCTAGTAAGAAAACATATTTTCAAAGTAACAGAAAAGTAATCAATAAATATAAAACAACAAAAATTAATTTGCACTCCGGGCGACTTGATTGATTCCAGTGGCGCATTTGCTTTTTCAGCTGCAGGAAAACCCGGAAAAACCTGCAGCACCACATCATCTGAGGATCTTGATCTGCCAATGTCCTTTCTCTCATAAAATAAAATGTAGGGTGTCTCCAGAGGATCCAATAAACCCAAGATATCGTCTGAGTATTTGCGGTAATACAACTATCGTCAAACTTGAACCAGTCCGTTTTATCTTTTGCCAATGCGTAATAATGGCCACATTCAACGCCGGAACCACAGTGAACAATAACCCCATAAAGATTATAATTGTGATCTGCTAGATTGAGGTGTTCATTTATTTCGAATCTTCGTATGAGTTTGGTGCTTCCGCCAGAGGTTGGTCATGTTTGAAGAGCATCAGTGTTATTATTAGATTGACTGGTGCCTCGGCTATACTCATTGTCTTAAAATTATTAGTTAGATTGGCGCATATTGGACAATACAGTTGAATCATCACCAGTTAAAAGTTCTATTTTCAGATGATGAAATAGTAAGCTTTGCACGGACTGGTTATCACACATTTCAGGAAATGCTAGTTGAAATTCCAGAAAGTCACATACTTTTTTACTGCCTCTCAAACATGTACTACAACATAAACTAGTGGCAACAAGATGGGACACCGCCACATTGTTGTGTTCCAGCTGAAAAACTCTTGGATAGGAATTATCCAAAGTGGATTGGAAAATTGGGTTCGATCCAACACCGTGTGATTTTTTCTCAGGGGGTCACGTTAAAAATATTGCCGTGCCGTACAAAAATGTCAAAAGTCTGTATTATTTTAGGTCTCGAATCATCTATATTGTCGCAACTGGTGAAGAATAAAGCAAATATTTTACCCTACCCCAAATTTAAACATCTAAAGGAGTGAGAACTGGTGATCTTGTAGGCCACAGAAATGGTCATCGATTTCCTCACCAACGGTGATCGAACAAGGATGTCAATTTGGTATACACAGTTTGGGTATTGTCCACCTGGTACCATGAACGTGCAGCTCTAGCCAGTGGCAAATTGTCAAGAAATGTTTCAACTACATTTTGAAGAATTTCTAAGCATCTCTCACTATTTCAAATTTCCATCGTACATAAAATAGCGTACCTCTTGGTTCATTACCAAACAAAACACATTTATTCAAAATTGTACTTGATGTTCAACTTTGAACACCATATGTGGATTTTCAGAATCCCAAAAATATCGATTATAAACTCCCTGCTGACAAAACTTTACCTCGTCAGTCCAAATAATGTTTTTCAAGAATCCGGCGTGCTCTTGTATTTTGGGTAATGGGTCCTCGCAAAATTTTACTCTACGGGGAAATTTTTGTGATCTAATAAATTTGAAAGAATGTAGCTTATGGCGATGTAAAATGGTTTGTATTTCAGAGCATGAAAATCCTAATTCCAAATATGCCTTGCTTGAGGACATGCTTGAAAATATTCGGGAATGGTAATTTGATTATCTTCATTGCCAGTTAGTGGTTTAACTCTCGTAACGGGTCTGGCCACTTTCCCAAAATGTATAAAAATATTTTTCAATAGTGAGAATTTTTCCCGAGTCATCCTCGGTAAGTTTGGATATTTCAAATTAAACTCTCGAACAGTTCTCTGCACAAATTTGTGACACATCCCGTGGATAACAAACAAATCAAACTCAACTTCGTTTGGATAATTTTCCATATTCGAATTAATTTTATTTAAGAATTTACACTACTCGTTTTTACTTTGACATTTCTTCATTTTCATTAAATAACTCGATAGAGGTTGAACTTGGGTACAGGAAAATTTGAAATATCTCATCCTAAAATTCAATTTTCTTTCGATGGACTAAAAAAATCGTAGGTGTCATTTGCAAAATTTGAGTTTTTGACAATGTTATAATGCGAAATTCGAAAATCACCTGCGCCCATATGATACAAAATGGGACCATCGATGGGACATCAGATGCAGGTGTTAGCCTGGACTACCAGCTAACTGCTCCATAATTTTGGTTTCCTAATTTTGAACGGTTTGCGGGCTACAGGTGTTTTCCTAAACTACTACAGCGGTAATTTTTTTTACAAAAATGGAAATATATCAGAAACTGTAATAGATAAGTTAACAACTCAGATTGTCTGAAGTCATAATCAAACCATGACAAAAAAAAGGGTTCCATTCAAAATAAGAAATTTGGTACCAACTTTTAGAATACCCTGTTTAGCAGTAGGACTGAAAATATTTGAGATAGAACAAACATTATCAATTATGACTGCATACCAAATATCAAGTTTCAAGTCCAACTGCAAGTTGAAAAACTTCTAATGCACGGCCTGCGTAAATCACCCTTGTATTCAAAGTGTATTACTTTGACCTGTACTATAATTTTCAAAAGCTCTGAAGGATAAAGTGATTTGATTTATCAACCTATATTATCATAACATTAAACTGCTTCATTAAGTTGCTTGCTCTACATCATCGAGATAAGATTCACCCTAATGAGACTGGTAGTTATAATAATCTACTTCTATTTTTCTAATAATTGTGACACGCTCCAATTGTGAACAACGACTTCGCCAAAACTTGAAAATATTTGCGCTTTCTCCTTATTTTATACTCCTAAATATATTCGAATAAGGATATTATGAACAAATAAATTTAACCATAACTTGAAGATCTCTGAACCTCAACCTTGTGATTCTAAAATTGAAACACTCAGTATTCACAATTCCATATTCAATTCTCCAAGTTCATAGACATCAAAATTATTACAATTACAGGAAATAACAGCTTCAAATTCTCAAACTTGCACGGACAAGTGATACGCATTTTTTCTCGGTACAGTGACCAAGCCAAAATACAATATCATAAGATTATATATAAATATTGAGGGAGGCCAATAATTCATTCAGTCATTTTAGTATTTGATTATTCATTGATTAGTCTAGAAGTTGATTCCAGAGCATAATCAGAACCTTGAACCCTTTCTTTGGTTCTGCTGGCTAGCATGTAAGTTTTATTATTATTTATAGGTATACTCATCTATTATTATCAATCTATTAAAATTTAACAGAGCTATTTGTGTAAACATTTTATGTCAAAAAATTGAGCTAGCAGGATTAATATAAAACAAGTTATATATTTCCTGATATGAAATTTTTGTAATCCTCAAAGTTAAAAAAAAAACATTTATGTAAGCAAATATTGGTGTTTACTTTTGCCATGAAGATGTTTTGTACTAATCAAAGTCCTTATGGTCAAATAAATGCTATTATAACGTCAAACGTGAATTTTAATAGTTTTTATGCAACAAGTGCAAAAAGTAAGTGTTTATTGCACTCGACGTGACATTGTCCGACGAGGCCGTTAGGCCGAGTTGCACAACACTCTGCTATATATGTAGTGGGTTGTAACGTTTATGTTTATCATGATGACAGCACGTTGAAGTAGAATGACAGATGAGTGCAATAAAAACTGTATTGCACTAGTGCAATAAAGAACTTATTTTTCCACTGAATATAGTTCAATAAAGTTTTGCTTTTTGCATGAATGTAGAAAAATCATATTATCATGCACGTAGACGCTCTTTGTTAATTTGAAAATTTTATCTGTCTTGACAATGGCAATAAATTTCATCAATTAGATTTATAATAAACCAGTCACAACTAAAACTTTCCAATTGAATATTTTGAGAAAACCTATAACTCGCTATTGTAACGTTTAAAAAAATGTTTTACAGAAGACCTGCACATTCTGAAACACGTATGCCATATTTAATAATTATTGAATAATATTTCATGGATAAGTAAGTGTCTCAATAAAAATTGAGATCGGGTAAAAATATTAATTTACGGAGATAAATTAACAGAAAAATTACTCAAAACAATTTACGAAGCTCATAAAAATCTTATTATTAGGAAAAATTTCTCATTTCTGAATGTAACGTTATTTCATAATAGTTATTTGTTGTATACGTATTTCAGATAGCCTTTTATTCGCGCAAGAATATTTTATTTCCTTAAGCGAATAATATGTATATCTAAAACACGCATACAATACCACGTTTCATTCACAATCACGTACATCTAAAATTAGAATCGCCGACATTTTTTATCAATAAATTATTTGACATTTTGCTCTGAAAGCGGCTGTTACCTCCTCAAAAATCATTGAAATTACGTACAAAAATATTGGGAAGTGTTGAATGGTTGCTATTTATTTTCGATTGTTTATCGACTCTATTTGTAAATATTTTTGAACTTGATGAATAATACAATAAAATAATTCAGTTCCTGATATAATCCTTGAAGAAGCTGAAGAAGTAACCCACCAATTATTTCCTGCCAGTCAATAATTCCTATTTGAACAAATTAACATGAGTTTCACGCTATTTCACACTTTTTGTCATTAAAAATTCAACTTCAGGCAAGTGTATTCGATTGATGGATGACTTCAAATCAGGGCGGACCAATGAAATCGCAGAATCCACATCGAAACTTTTCCCATAACATCTAACAAACACGACAAAAACACGAAAATTTCGCAAACATCCGGTTTTGCGTTGCGCTCGCTAGTTTCGAGTTCAATTCCAATAAAGTCTGGTGTGCAGATTAAAGCGATTTTCTCATTTCGAGTCAACCATAAACAATCCGGAGCGGAGTAATATTGCTTTGTGGATTCGCCCTGCTGGCTTTCTATTCGTCAATATTTGGATTCAAACCGCACTTTGATATTCCCTCCTGCACGACAAAGACTTTGGATGCAAATTACGACCGAAATTAAAAATATAAATTTGGGCGTTAGTTCGGCTGAATTTCATCTCTGGAGATATTAAAACCGCCGCTTTCGCGTTGAAACTTTATTCATACTTCGGGTTATAAAACCACGCTTTCATTATGGCTTCGCAGGAGAACTTCGAGGAAAAAGACGGTGAAAATACACTAGTCAGCAGAAGGAATATTACAAGAATGTATTAGTAGAGGATCCGAAGTAGGAACCACCTTCACTCATCTGTTTAACGGTCAATAGTTATTTATGTACCAAGGACGAAAAACTGTCTATTACAGTCGAGCCTGCAAATTAATAGCTGAGGCGCAGCCGAGGCTAGCAAACAGGCGAGACATTAAACAGTTTTTAGCCGAGGTGCATTCTAAATTTTTTCGTCGACATCTACAAACCTTCACGTAAAATCTAGCGGATTTCGTAAATAATTAATTTGACAACATCAAATGACAGTTATTGTCACAGGCGCCTATGTATTAATTAAAACGTGAATTTACGAAAATGACTCGATCACCGCTCTCGTACCGTGCCGTATCATAGCAACCACAGCGGACGAAAAGAGTTTGCGGACGAAAAGTGTTTGCGGACGAAAAGTACTTCCCTTCAAAAATAGTCCGGAAATTAGTCCGTAAAATGTAATTTTTTGTTGAGATCGACGAAAAAAGCATTTTATATCAAATCAAGTATGTTAAAAATTATATCGCGAGTGGGTTGGATAAAAAATTCCTGGCCAGACTATGATCAATTCAAATTTCAAAAAGTACTTTTTTTGAAAATTGTACTCATTTGTTTAACGAACAAATTTCATCATGAAGAGGGGCAACACTTCTTGAAGGAAGACCATTAAACTAATCAAGAAAAATGATGGATTACATAATCCGAATCTTCCGCTAAAGATCCTATACAATAGGCATTGTCATCGGCAAATACAACAGAAAACAACTACTGCCCTCTACGACCGTTGCATTATATCTATTTAATACTTGGCAAAGTTTTCTACAAGAACAAACTTTGCAATGCATTTTAAATATCAAAGCTGAATTTTTTTTTTCGATTCAATTAGGGGAACACCTCCGTACCGGTTTCATGGTCCTTGCCAATCATCAGCGAAGACTAGTTCGACTCAATTGAATCGAAAAAATTTTTCAGCCTAATTGAAAACCTCTGAGATAAACACTGAAGTATGTGTTGTTACTGCCTTGACTTCCCGCTTGAGAAATAATAACAAATATTTCATTATTGTTTTTTGGAAGTTTGATTTCAATACTTATATGTTATCACGAATGTCTATCTTTCGATCGCCCTATTCCAATTCATTTAATGAAGATTTCGATTATAATGATGAGAATTATGAAGATGAAGATGATAAAGAGCAAGAAGAACCTCCTGATGAAAGTGATGAAGATAAGGGAAACGCCAGAGAGACGGATGCAGGTATGTTATACATTTCAGCTATTCATTTTAATAAAATTGAAAACTGCAATACTCGTCAACACAGGAACACGAAGAACCATTGGAAATGAAGGAACAAATGTATCAGGATAAATTGGCAAATTTAAAGAAAAAATTGCAGCAGCTCAAAAAGTCAAAGACGGTACCCACCATGAATACAACAGAAATAAAGTTCTAAAACTTGAATACCAGTATAAGGAGCGTCTACGTTTGAATGTTCTTCATAGGGATTGTGTGATTAAATGTATCGAAAAAGAATATATCCAGTTGAAGAAGGCTGCTGCTCGAGAGTTTGAGGAAAAGAAAATGGTTCTGAAGGAAAACTTGATATCTGATCTTGAAGACACTCAAGTTTTGTGGAAAAATAAAGAACTCAATATGTATTCCGCAGTACAACGTGAAAAGTTGAGATTTTCTACTTCAGCTATTACATTTTTATAATTTTCTCAAAAAAATATTGCAATTTTCATTTCCGCCGAATATATTTTTTTAATAAAGTAAATACATTATTTATTATTATTTTTTATTTTAGAAATCAGAGCAAACATTATAATTAAAAACGAACACGATATCTATCAGACTGCTGAGTGCTAAAATCGTACACCAGTTATCAACATCAACATCATTCTCAATTATATCACTTAATTTCTACATGTCCACCTTCGCGCTCCATACAGAACATTGTCCTGGACGACATTTCCCTCTGAACATTTTGCTTAATAAAACTTGTAAACACTATTTTGAAAATGTCCCCACAAAAAAAACTTAAGGAGTGAAGTCAGGTGACGTAAATGGCCAAGGCTCAACTGATGACCGCCCAATCCATTTTTCACCAAATTCACTATCATGAGTGGATTGAAGCGCTATCCTGTTGGAAATATAGTTTCATTCGCTGGACAATGAAGGATTTTCTAAGAACTTCGATAATTCTGTTTTTAAAAAATTTAAATAACTTTGGAAATTAAAATGTCTAAAAAATGGACCAATGATTTTCGATTGAAATATCTCGAACTCAATATTCTCTTTACGATAATATTGATCTTTGTATTGCATAACGAAATAAGGGTTTCCAGTTACCCACCACCGACAATTTTGGTAGCTAATATGTCGATTGGAAATGAATGTTCGTGAATGAAACATTTTAAAGAAACTTTCGATCAACTTTAATTAATCTTTGAAACCAGGCATAAAAATCAAACCTATAATCGTAATCTCGGTCTTAAAAATTTGCAAAAATCTGGGTCGATAAGAGTAGAATTTTTCCTTTTTCAAAATTCGCCTAATAGATGTTCTAGCAACGCTTGGTTTAACAGCAAGTTGCCTTTTTGAGTTTTGCAGATTCTCGGTAACTTCCAATAATACTTTTGAAGCATTTTCAAGCAGAACCAGTTTCTTTCAGATTTTTTCTACAAGCGCATTGAAACATCTTATTTAGCGCTCTTGAAGAAACTTTCGCGTGCGAGAAAAATTATTCCCGCACTAGTGCGGAAAAAATTCACTTGAAGTGACATTAGCGTGCGGGAAAATGACACCTCTTAAACTAAATTGCGTGCGAGAATAGGGTGGAACACGCACGCTTGTAGAAAAAATTCATTACTAATGGATGAAGGCGGGGTTATATTTTGTAAAGATAACAGTAAAAGTTATTTGAAAAAGTTGTTTATAATTAAATTTTAGGCCTACTGCGAAATTTTAAATATCTATTTGGAGAGAAAATTTTATCTAAATATAAATTGAATATTGCAATTTTTATTCCAAAAATGTTGTCACTGATTAAATAACGCTGCTTTTTTGGCTATAAATAACTTTTAGGGATCATTTTGAACTTATGTGATAAATAAAATAGAACTTTTTATTTAGGAATGTCCCCGAATGATAGTGGAAAATAAAAAAAACAGTTTTTAGAATGGTTCATATTTTCCAACTTCGTTCGATTTTTTTACAACTTTTTGAATATAAAAGTCAACATAGACCACTTTTCTGGACCGCAATCAAGTTTTCCACAAAAAAAAAGAAAACAATATGTTTTCCGCAGTACAACGTGAAAACTTGAGATTTTTTGCTTAGCTACTTAATTTATCATTTCCTCAAAAAATATCGTAATTTTTACTCAAGCAAAATAATTATTTTTAATAAAGTAGAAAAGAATAGATTTTTATTTTGGAAACCAGAACAAACATTGATATATAAAAGGAACGTGATATCTATCAGATAACTGAGGGCTAGAATTCTACGCTGATTAGCAAAACATAATAAACAGCATTGAGCTAATTCAAATTGTAATCATTAAACAAAAATACCACTTATATTCTGCATATCCACTTCGCGTTCCATGCAGAACATTGTCCTGGGAAACAACAAGAACGTTCAAAATTCTACTGTGTCAAGAGTTTTAAGGACATTCGGAGAAACTGATTCTGCTTGAAAATGCTTCAAAAGTATTATTGGAAGTTACCGAGAATCTGCAAAACTCAAAAAGGCAACTTGCTGTTAAACCAAGCGTTGCTAGAACATCTATTAGGCGAATTTTGAAAAAGGAAAAATTCTACTCTTATCGACCCAGATTTTTGCAAATTTTTAAGACCGAGATTACGATTATAGGTTTGATTTTTGTGCCTGGTTTCAAAGATTAATTAAAGTTGATCGAAAGTTTCTTTAAAATGTTTCATTCACGAACATTCATTTCCAATCGACATATTAGCTACCAAAATTGTCGGTGGTGGGTAACTGGAAACCCCTATTTCGTTATGCAATACAAAGATCAATATTATCGTAAAGAGAATGTTGAGTTCGAGATATTTCAATCGAAAATCATTGGTCCATTTTTTAGACATTTTAATTTCCAAAGTTATTTAAATTTTTTAAAAACAGAATTATCGAAGTTCTTAGAAAATCCTTCATTGTCCAGCGAACGAAACTATATTTTCAACAGGATAGCGCTTCAATCCACTCATGATAGTGAATTTGGTGAAAAATGGATTGGGCGCTTATCAGTTGAGCCTTGGCCATTTACGTCACCTGACTTCACTCCTTAAGTTTTTTTTGTGGGGACATTTTCAAAATAGTGTTTACAAGTTTTATTAAGCAAAATGTTCAGAGGGAAATGTCGTCCAGGACAATGTTCTGTATGGAGCGCGAAGGTGGACATGTAGAAATTAAGTGATATAATTGAGAATGATGTTGATGTTGATAACTGGTGTACGATTTTAGCACTTAGCAGTCTGATAGATATCGTGTTCGTTTTTAATTATAATGTTTGCTCTGATTTCTAAAATAAAAAATAACAATAAATAATGTATTTACTTTATTAAAAAAATATAGTCGGCGGAAATGAAAATTGCAATATTTTTTTGAGAAAATTATAAAAATGTAATAGCTGAAGTAGAAAATCTCAACTTTTCACGTTGTACTGCGGAATACATATTGAGTTCTTTATTTTTCCACAAATCTTGAGTGTCATCAAGATCAGATATCAAGTTTTCCTTCAGAACCATTTTCTTTTCCTCAAACTCTCGAGCAGCAGCCTTCCTCAACTGGATATATTCTTTTTCGATACATTTAATCACACAATCCCTATGAAGAACATTCAAACGTAGACGCTCCTTATACTGGTATTCAAGTTTTAGAACTTTATTTCTGTTGTATTCATGGTGGGTACCGTCTTTGACTCTTTGAGCTGCTGCAATTTTTTCTTTAAATTTGCCAATTTATCCTGATACATTTGTTCCTTCATTTCCAATGGTTCTTCGTGTCTTCCTGTGTTAACGAGTATTGCAGTTTTCAATTTTATTAAAATGAATAGCTGAAATGTATAACATACCTGCATCCGTCTCTCTGGCGTTTCCCTTATCTTCATCACTTTCATCAGGAGGTTCTTCTTGCTCTTTATCATCTTCATCTTCATAATTCTCATCATTATAATCGAAATCTTCATTAAATGAATTGGAATAGGGCGATCGAAAGATAGACATTCGTGATAACATATAAGTATTGAAATCAAACTTCCAAAAAACAATAATGAAATATTTGTTATTATTTCTCAAGCGGGAAGTCAAGGCAGTAACAACACATACTTCAGTGTTTATCTCAGAGGTTTTCAATTAGGCTGAAAATTTTTTTCGATTCAATTGAGTCATCAGTCTTCGCTGATGATTGGCAAGGACCATGAAACCGGTACGGAGGTGTTCCCCTAATTGAATCGAAAAAAAAATTCAGCTTTGATATTTAAAATGCATTGCAAAGTTTGTTCTTGTAGAAAACTTTGCCAAGTATTAAATAGATATAATGCAACGGTCGTAGAGGGCAGTAGTTGTTTTCTGTTGTATTTGCCGATGACAATGCCTATTGTATAGGATCTTTAGCGGAAGATTCGGATTATGTAATCCATCAATTTTCTTGATTAGTTTAATGGTCTTCCGTCAAGAAGTGTTGCCCCTCTTCATGATGAAATTTGTTCGTTAAACAAATGAGTACAATTTTCAAAAAAAGTACTTTTTCAAGCTGTCCAACTGTCTAGCTATCAAGCTGTCTAGATGTCAAGCTGTCTAGCTGTCTACCTGTCTAGCTGTCTAACAGGTGGTTGACATCTGCATTTGATAAGACACACATCAAATTAAATTTAAAAAATGTTAATATTATGAAGAATGTCTTGTCAATAAAAGCTTTTATTTTTTTCCGTTGAGAATTTTTCGGTCAAGCCCTGTCTTCAGAGACCCGCATAAGCTGGACAAGCTGACAGCAAATGCATTATGGTCTCAACTGCGCTACGACACGCTCTGCATCTAGCTTCAAGGGCCGCTATACCTATCACGCGACTACGGCAGACGAGGCTGTTAAATTCACCATATTGGAAGGCCATTATGAATCCCTCGGTTTCCGACTTCAGTCCACTTCCCGAAAGGTTAGCATTCTGGATAATCGAAGGTCTCGAATGTTCTTGAAGAAGATCCCATGCATTGGCTTATCCCTATGTAGCTGTAGGAGACTCTCACGGTCCGCAGCTTTGAGTGGCAGGCAGATCTGTCGGAGTTTATGCCGATTCTTGCCGTGGGTGTGGGGTTGTTCCATCCATAAGTAAGTATACGTCTCTCCGGCATCCAGATGATGCAGGATGCTTCTGTCTACGAGCTTTAAATCCTCTCCGTATTCTTCGCACTGTCCTCTTTTGAGATGAACTATGGCATATTTGTCGATCCCAAACTCCATTCCGATAGCATACGTGTACTCTTGCACCACCCTCAAGGACTGATAAAGATCGTTTTCTCCAGAGGCAAATAATTTGAGGTCATCCATGTAGAACAGATGCTGAGAATGGATAATAATGGCAAAAGGGAGATGCAGAAAAGAAGAGAGCTGAAGGAGTCTCTGCTCTGCTCTGTTTGGAATCTGACTTGACCAGATGTTATAGTGATGCGAGTCCTCCAGAGCGGCATCAGCTGTTCAATGCATCTCACTATTTTTGATTGGGTATCGCAAGGCATCTGAGCTCATGCGATATTGTATCAAATGCACGGAGTACTGCGTGATACATCTGTCGATCAGCAGATTCCCCTTGCAACAGCGACCGCCTTCTTTAACCCTCGTTGCTCATAAATCCGTTCATACACCGGATCAACTGCGGAGTGTATTCGCATATATACGATGCGGGTAAACATCTTATAACATACGTTCAAGCATGTTATCGGTCTGTAGTTCTTTGGATCAGACAGATCTCTATTTTTGGGGATAGCACGGTTTGCTCCTCGACAAACCAATCTGGGAATATGCTGCTACCCATCTAGCCATGAGTTGAAAATTCTTGCTAGATGGTGGTGGGTACATGGGCAATGTCCTTTGATCCTTTGAGGGCCCGTCGAACTTCTTCCGGAGTTATCGGATTGCGCAGTTCTTTGAGCTCAGGCTGACGAAGCCTCCTGCAAAAAGCTTCGAACTGCGCTAGGGCTGGAATATCTAAGTTGAGTGGTTGCGGAAATGCGTAATGTTCTTCCAGAAGTTTTCCACCCGATCAGCGGCCGCGCCGGCGGGTTATCCACAACACGTGGAGGCTTTTGGAATAGGCGAGACGGTTTATCGCGGAACTCGCCGCCTCACTAGTGACATTTTTGCAGCCACCAGCATTCATTTCCTATGAAGACAGTGCTGTTTGATGGTAAACAGCACGCCTGGATTCAGTGTATAAGGAGCTAGCTCGTCCTAAATTTGCGGCAAATCGCTGCACTGCCGGCGTGAAGGTTCATTTGGCCGCCCGTAGTCTGCCACACACTGGATACGACAAGCGTGTTGTCTCGCCAACTTGATCTTAGCTTTCATCATGTGAATGCATCACTCATGCATCCTCTCCGCTTGGAACAGGGTCTGAGCGGCGTCTAACACGTCAGAGTTGATCAAATGTCAGCCTCTTCTGAAAGGACATTTTGAATTTCTGCATCCACCCGTACCAGTTGATGTGGCTTCAGGGGCTTGGTGTTATGAAGCGCCCTGCCCAACTTTAACAAAATTGAAGACTCCATAAAATTGAACAATACCTGGATCCCAACCTTAGAAAGAACGAGATGTTTACCTGGCCCCTCAAACTTAATTACACAAACAAACGTACCTGGGCACAATAATCAAAACATACTTACGTTACGGTACCTGGAAACGTACCTGTGGACAAAATTACTGAAGAAGAAGCCTACCGCACGTGTAGGCGAAACGTCAAAAGCCATACAGAACACTATTGTTGTTATTTTTATTCATATTCACCTACGTAATATTTAAATTCGAGCGATTAAAAAATGAAGTGAATTTTTCTAAGAAAAAAACAAATTACCGCGCGGGGATTTCATCGCTCGTCCAGAATGTAGGCTGGAGGCTGTAGCAACTGAGCTAGTTGAACGTACAAATTGTATTCTGATATACATTATAGCGAATATTTAGTTTTCGTAATGATCAAGTAAAGTGTATTTAATTATGATTTTGATGTCATAGGTATTGTCATAAAGAAAATATTTTCCTTTCGAAAATAATTATTCAAAATTGATGAGGTTTGTTAAAATGGCTCCGAGTCAGCCTTTTTGTTCTATTTTCTTGCACGCATTTAAATAATGTCAAAATTATCTGGTAAAATTATCACGTGGTCGTAGCAAAAATAGTGTACATACTTGTGCAAAAGTAATTTCTCACATTTTTTTACTAGTGTTCGCAAAATTGTTTCAAGTGAGTTTTTCCCGCACTAGTGCAAACCTGATAAAGAGTAAAGTTTTCAGTGAGTTCTGATAATTACAGGGGCAGATATAACATCTGAAACGTCAACAAGTTTTGAAAAAGAGAAGTATTTTTCACTTAATAAAGTACATCTTATATGTTTTTTCTGTTAGGCAAAATTCAGAATACCTACCTACAATAAATTACTGACGTAATTGAATATTTTTTTCAAGACAACATTCTTCCTGACCCAGTAACTTATTGGGGCAAATTGATTTATTGCACCCTTAAGGCTGAAACACAATGGAAGTTTTATGTTTTTAGTTTTAATTTTCATAATTTTGGATATTTTTTTAGGCGAAACGATCATTGCCATTATTATTCTGATCACGCCTCATAAACAATTTTTTTGGTAAAATTCAAGCTTCATTTCTCAATTCTGTTTTGCATCTTGTTTTATTTGTGAAATTGATATCCAAAATCCCAAAACTTAAAACTTATTACATAAAACTTCCATTGTGTTTACGGCTTTATACTGCTTGTACAGGTCTTTCTGTATAGACATTTTGCCATTTTCAGACTGTGGAAGATTAATAAAAGTAGCGCAGGTTATTTGCGTCTTGATGTAAACAGCGTTTTTTTTAATTGGTTGACCCATGATGGTGATAAATTCCAGTTCACTTCCTCAATACAAAAATCTTTTGGGTGAAAAATCTACACATTTTTAATTTGCAGCAAATGAAGAATGATGAATAGCAGAAACTTTAGTGACTTCTTCAAATATAAGTTCGTGTTTATTCCCATTCTTTTGGAAAATCTATTTATTCATCATCCGATAACCCAACACTTTTAACAGGTGATAGGCCACTACAGTTTATAGCCAAATTAGCGCCAGACGAGCCGACAGCCACAAAATATAACGTATATAGTTGAAGCACCTGCAAATGTGATCGTAACCAAAGATACTCTTTGTCCTATATCCTAACTCTGAATCTCTTCAGTTATGACCCAGCATCTCACAGATACAGAAGTACTTACTATTAACTACAACGTACACCTATCAAGTGCCAAGGTACCTATGTTTATATAGTTGACTATTCAAATTTAAAATAAAATGTATTACTCACGTAGTAATTTTATCTCCTGACCATGAATCTAAAAAAAAATCGAGGCGGTCTGCAATACTGTACGAGTTATGCCCTCCTGAACCTAGGTAATCGACTACTTTCAAACACAAACTTTTCAGTAAAAAATCTAGCTAAATGACTTTTTCTTTTTGTCGACACTTTTTTAGGCACTAAACAACTAATATTTCACTAATACAAGCACTAAACTCAAAGGTTTTACACAAATGATCAACCTTCTTTCACAACTAAATATAATCTACATTTTTACCAACTTCCATTGTTGCGGTGAGTTTTGGTAGTCTATACGAAGTCAATTGAGACACTATAAACTTTGAATATGGACTCACAATGAAGTATGCGGGTTCATTCCTGAAACTAATAAAAATTTACAAATGAATTTGAGAAACAGATTGGAGAATTCATACAAATCAGAAACAAATTGAATAATTCTTAAAATTTCAACATTTCTCAAAATGTTCGTCTGGTACAAATACGTAATGGCGCATATGGAACAATTGAACATTTAGGTAAATGAAGGGGAAGTTAGGTACATTGCTTATAGGTACTTCTTGACATAGTTTTTTGGGAATTTCAATATTCCACAATCTGAAAACAGAAAAATGTTAATTCAAGGCAATCTGTTGAAGGGTAGATCGGCAATGAATCGATTTGCCCTGATAAGTTATACAGAAACGTATCTGCCTTTTCTTCTTGATGTCAAAATTTTATATTTTTGTAAAATTTTGGAATAAAATTATTAATTGGAGAACACGGAATGGCACTGCTGCCTTGCATAGACCGAACGACGCGTGAAAAAACAATTTAAAAAAAAAATGTTTCCGTGTTAACAAGTATCATAACACTTTTCGATTTCGTTTATTTACTGATATAGGGGAGGGATAGGGCTATAAGAAAAGTCGGTGCTGCCAGCTCCCTGCACAACCCTTACCTGTGGCAGCAGGGAAAGAAATACCGCTAAATTTCGATTATCAAGTATCATCGAACTTTTCAAAAAATCGAACGGCATCTTGAAGATGATGAAATTCTGAGTGAGAAAAACCACTGCTGCCTTTTGTAAACACTACCCTATACGGTGGCAGCAGCGGTTGAAAGTCGCGCTCCGCGCGACCAAATTTCGCCGTTTAATTCGGATTCAACAGCATAGACCCGGTTCTTTTTGATTTTAACTGATGAAATACGCGAACCACTATAAGTTACAATAATTTTTACGTGTCGTTGATTGTTGAAACAAATGAGATTGCATTTTTCAAGTGACTTTTTTTCATTAATTCGTCGTTTTCTTTGTTTTTTATTTTTAATTTCCCTTGTATACCATTACAATTGAGAATAAATACGACGGGATAAAAGCTAGAAGATGGTAAACTAAATAAGACGAGATAATACCTAGAAACTACCTAGACACGCGCCGGTATAAACTTGTCCCTACCATATACATTGCCAGATCCTAGCTGTGCTATTTGTAGAAGCTGTTCCGTAGAGAGAGAAAAATCCTCAGGAACCGTTTCTTCGGCAAGACTTCGTTTTAACCTGACTTGCAGATGAGTGATCCGCATGACCAATCAGATCGGTTGTAGAGTGGGTGTGTGGAAATGTCACAACATTTATGATTATTCTGTCTACATTAGGTTAGTCAGGTTGGGTCCCTTTTTTAAGCATTATCAACTAACTATATGCTAGTTTTCGAGGTGTTTTGCCCTTCCTATCTTAATTTATCAAATTTGCAACACAAGGGCTTCGGAAATTCACATGGTGTTTGATCGATACTTTTCTCCTTCAATCAAAGATTGTGAACGTGTAAAACGCGATGAACAAAACGTTCCATATAATATCGTTGGACCTCATCAGATTAGACCGACTAATTTCTTGCAAAGCTTGAGAAACAGGAAATTCAAGGAAGCTCTCGTGAGCTTTCTATCAGAGCACTGGGCAAATGATAGCTTAGCGTTGACTTTTCAAGACAAAAAGGTTTTTTTAACGGTCGAAGAATGCTGTTTTTCGTACCGGGTACTCGCAAACCACGTTGTAAGAGCAGAAGAAGTAAATTACACATGCCACCACGAAGAAGCAGACACGAGAATTATTTACCATATTTCTAAAGCGGAACCGACATCGAGAGTGGGTGTGTGGAATAAAAGCATCGGATACAGACATCTTGATTATTCTTTTGGGAAACATCCACAAATTTCCTGAGATGAAGTTGTGGATGGTTAACACTTCCGCGAAAGCGTCAGATAATTCGCTGGTCGATTGCAGCAAATTGGCGACGGTGTTGGGAGCGGACCTGTGCAAAGCATTGCCAGGTTTTCACGCTTTCACTGGATACGATTATACGGCTGCATTTTTCCGGAAAGGAAAAATTCGACCGTTTAAAATGCTCCAGAAAAGCGGAGATTATCAATGTGCTTTCGCGTCTCTGCAACACAAAGCGGTTCTGCAAGACGAGGTTATTATTGATACATTGCAGGAGTTCACCGCACAGATGTACTCTGTAAAAAAATGCAAACGAGTCGATTCGGCAAGGTATGAAATTTTTCAGAAACTCTATTCTGCCAAAAAATCGAGCGATGTTTTTATGAAAAAAGTCAAGGGTTTTGATTCGAGTCTGATACCGCCATGCTTCAGATCGCTGGAACAAAAAGTGTTGCGAAAAATGTTTGTTACCAGCATGTGGCAAAACGCTACCTTGCCAGAATGCTCGACATTGAGTGCCGAGGAATACGGTTGGGAAATGGGGGATACATTAAAACCTCGTTGGTACAGAGGACAACCAACGCCTCTACTTGTTGACGACATTTTGTCATTGTCGAATGACGAGGAAGACGACGAGTTTGACGTCGAATCGCATTCTGAAAGCGATGAAGATTAGATTAGATTTATTTATTTTTATAAGTTTTATAATATAATAAAATGTCTGATAATGATGAGGCAGTTTAATTATTTCAATAATCCATTTCGAACTTTTCAAGAAAAATAAAAGAAGGAAAACGACGAATTAATGAAAATAAGTCACTTGAAAAATGCAATCTCATTTGTTTCAACAATCAACGACACGTAAAAATTATTGTAACTTATAGTGGTTCGCGTATTTCATCAGTTAAAATCAAAAAGAACCGGGTCTATGCTGTTGAATCCGAATTAAACGGCGAAATTTGGTCGCGCGGAGCGCGACTTTCAACCGCTGCTGCCACCGTATAGGGTAGTGTTAAAAGGCAGCAGTGGTTTTTCTCACTCAGAATTTCATCTTCTTCAAGATGCCGTTCGATTTTTTGAAAAGTTCGATGATACTTGATAATCGAAATTTAGGGGTATTTCTTTCCATGCTGCCACAGGTAAGGGTTGTGCAGGGAGCTGGCAGCACCGACTTTTCTTATAGCCCTATCCCTCCCCTACATCAGTAAATAAACGAAATCGAAAAGTGTTATGATACTTGATAACACGAAAAATTTTTTTTTTTAAATTGTTTTTTCACGCGTCGTTCGGTCTATGCAAGGCAGCAGTGCCATTTCGTGTTCTCCAATTAACAAGGAAACGAATGATATGTATCAAGCTGATAAGTGTTATCACTATTGGTCTAGTGTCGCGGCCTCTTAGACTATTATGTAATTTTGAAATGTTATTTTCTTTATAACCTTCATCTATACAGGCTCGCTGATATGTATGGAAACGGTCGATTATCTCTTGAAGTAAGATAGCTAGCGAAAAATATTAAAATACAAAAGTTTTAGGGTTTTTCAAAATTCATTATATTAACTATACAGGATCAGTCAAAAACTTGGAACGAAACAAAGCTGCTTTTTCTCTAATTGGACACCCTGTATATTATCCACATTTCAATTCTACTCAAAATTCTGAACAAAATTGATGTAGAACATCATTTCCTAAATTCAACCGTTTTCGAGGTATCGAATTTTGAAACTAACTTTTTACTACTCTCAAATTTATTAAAGAAAACGCACGAAATGATGAAAGTCACAAAAGGTGGAGTATGTGCATATGATTACAATTTAATTATAATTTTTTTCACAGAAAATAAAAAAAGCATAATTGTTCAGGATTGATAAAAATGCATGAAACGATGAAATGTATTTTTTAATGAATGTCCAGGATATTTAATATTTAATGGAATAAGAAAGAGAAAGAACACAAGTTTTAATAAGCAACAAATTCAAGTATTTACCATTTACCTCCTGATAGTAATAATCTCGCTGAACAAAATTTTGTAGTGAATCTAAAAGCAAGTGAGGAGGAATGGTAGACATTTCATGCCTTATTCTTTTTTGCAACTCTTCGATATTTGGAGGCCTATTTTTGTAGCCTATATTTTTTATGTGACCCCGTAGAAAAAAGTCGAGTGCGGTCATATCGGGAGACCTAGCTGGACATTCAATTGCTCCCCTGCGTCCAATCCATTTACCAGGAAAAGTTTCATCTAGATATGCCCGTACTGCACGTCCGAAATGTGGGTGAGTCCCATCTTGTTGAAACCATATTTGTTCTGCCAGCAAATTGGGATTGTTGTTATTCGGGAATAATCGTCTAAGCTCATCTGAACTAATATGCTGTTATAAAAGTGATAAATATCGTTCAGAGTTCAAATTTCCGTTTATAAAATAGGGTCCTATGACGTGTCCACCAAGAATGCCACACCATACATTTACTTTTTGTAGCCGTTGAGTGTGAGCTTCCTCCATCCAATGTAGATTTTGGTATGACCTATACCTACAGTTGTTGTGTCGATTTACGTGCCCGTTTAAACAAAATGTAGATTCGTCAGAAAACAATATGTGGTTGACAGAGTTGACATTTTCATTTGATTTATCTATAATATCTTCACAGAACTCGATTCTACGAACCAAATCGTCTTCACTTAATTCTTGTACCAAATGAATTTTATATGGATGGAATTTTTGCAGTTTGCAAATTTTTTGAATGGAATATCGACTCATGTTATGATTCAAAGCCCTCTGTTGTGCCGAATTTAACAATTTATATCTTTATTCTTTTTCCAATAAACAGAGTTTATTAGAGTGTAAACTAAATATATGTCACTGTTCAAAAATTAATTCACATTCAGAGTACAAAGTAGTATTTTTTACATTATTTTTATATCGCAATTTACCACGTTTCAGACGATTCGGAAGTTCATTATAAAATTTTACACCATTGAAGTAAATTGATTTCTCTCTTATGTTAGTTTTAATTGTGGTAACAAATTTTCGGCATTTCAGGTCAAATGATTGTGTTGATTATTATTCACTTTAAAAATTGAAGTAGAATGTCTCAGGTTATTCTTATCAATATGAATAAATGAGCATATTTTTAATTTGTATAGGAGAACCTATATCCAGCAGTTTTCTTGATTTGTATAACTTTATAGTTGGTTTTTGATAATCATGTTCGAATATAGGTAAGTATATTTATAAATTTGTTCTCAAGTGGGTTTAAGGTTTGAGCAGATAAATTTGAGCTGTTCCCAAAACTGAAATCAAGTACTAAAATTTAGAGTATGCTAACGAAAAATAAATGGTTTTGAGATATTAAAAAGAAAATTCCTTATTATGAATAACTAGTGAAATCTGCATCCTCAAGTTCCGAGTATGTCTTATTGACGATAAATGTTCAATAGAGAGAATAGATTCATTATTGAATTTGATTGGATTTTTCAAATCAATGCATGAGGCTTGTTTTATGATGAACATATATGAAGATTTTTTTTGAAATTCACTGTCAGTTTATGGCAGATAAGCCATTATATTTTTCCAAGATCATTTTCCATGTCATTTTTTATATCCTGTAGGCTCCTTCACTCCATATAATATTGTGTTGTCATCTGCAAACATTTTTATATTTCCAGATAAATCCCAACATGCTAGGAACTTTATGTAAATATAAGGATTGGTCCCAAGATGGATCCTCGAAGAACTCCACATATAACAGTTCTTAGTACTGTATTTGTCTCAAATATAGAAATTGTTCTATGAAAGATAATTTTAAAACCACTTCCTCTCATACCTATATTGATAATTAAATTAAATTTCAATATTAATCCAAAACCATGAAGCTTTGTCAGAAAGTTTTTTATAACTTCCGACAATAAAGTATATTTTGACTTCGACTATTATGCACAATTTTCGTCAAAATGTTGTTATCCACAGTATCAAAGACTTTGCAAAGATCTAGTGACTGTATACCACATTTCTTGTTGGAGTCTATATCAATCTGAAATTGAGTGATAATATCTAAGACTGCTGACCCAGTATCACCACATTTTCTAAAACCATATACCTACTTTGACACCTCTGAATCCGCCAATGACAATTTTTGTAATTGAAACGCAGACATCATAATTTTAACATTTTATTATAAATAGTGGATTCCTACAATAACAGCAGGAAAAGCTAGAAGAAACTAGAATTTGATATAAAAAATAAGGGGAAATAAAAAATAATTATCTAAAACAAGGTTGTAATAATACATAAGCTTAGAAAGCTATATATTTTTTGTAAATCAACTAAAATTCAGTACTCTCATTTGGTGCGCCTTTTTTTGATCTTAGGCGGTTTTATGATATCTATTTCCATTTCTTCGGGTAATTTGAGACCTAATTCTTTTGCCTTCTTTTCGAAGAATCGCAACAACCTCACACCACATCTGCAAAAAAACAAAAGTTAAAAAATACAGTCATAATAATTTAATAATAATAATCTTTATTAGCATCATCAGCTCTCAAGTATGAAGTACAGAGTATAAATATAAAATAGTATAAATAAAATAAATAAAATGGTGCAGAGTAGCAGAGTATAAATAAGATACAGAACACACAATTACAACACACAGACAAAATTCTAATTAAACGAACCACAAATAAATCGAAATACTACAAGTAGAGATATTACCATAATGGATTATAAACCTTTTATATACTTTACACACTGGCTTTTGAATTTACCCAATGATGAGCATTCTTTTAATTCTCTTGGCAATGAGTTGTAAACCTGTAAACCTTTGACGAACACTGTGTTTCTAGCAGCATTAGCAGTACTGATATAAAAATCATTCGAAGCATGTGATCTGGTATTATGACTATGTATTTCTTGCAAATACATTGTTTCTTCTGTTAGGTAAGTTGGTAAACATCCTGACTTCAGTTTATACACAAACTTGAGCATATATGAACAAAAAGTTATAGTGTGACTCACTTCCTATTGATACACTTAAAATTTTTGAATTGAAATTATGGAATTTGATAGACAAAAAAAATCAAGCAAAAATCATGTCAACAGTGATGGAACCATCGACATTGTCGAAATATAGGCAAAATAGGTCGAAAATGTTTTCGGATTTGTAATCAGAACAACCATTTTACAACCAAGCCCCCTTTTTCCCGCATAAATTCAGTTCTGAAAAATTTGCCTTACATCTCATGGAAACACCCCTCCGACTTATAGAATTGTTAATGTAGAATTAATTGTTCGGTTTTGATGAATCTATCGATTTTACATATTTCAATATTCATTTCCCAACCTCAGAATATTCGAAATTAATTATATAATATGTTGGAGGAGTTAGTGTTCTCTATAACTTTTTCACATGTAATTCAGAAAGAGTAACTTGAAATTCAGATTAGTAAAATGTAATTCAGAAAATATGACATGAAATTCAGAATTGTTAATTGAATTTCAGAACCCGTAACATGTAATTCACATTAGTAAATTATATTTCAGAAAGTGTAACTTCAATTTCAGATTAGTGAATTGTTACTCAGAAAGCGTCAGTTGTAATTCAGAAACCGTCAAGGATTTAGTCAAGGAGTATGGTTTTCGGGCTTTGGGGCTGTAGTCGGTTCACTTCCGTGGAGGCGGTTTCTATGGACGTTTTGCTCACAACTGCGGTGGGCATCAGCGTGAATTTTGTCTTCTCGAAGAGCGATGTAATACTCATCAGTTTACGAATAAATTCACAATGAGGATGCTCACCACAGTTGTGAGCGAAACGTCCATAGAAACCGCCTCCACGGAGTTGAACCAGCAACACTCGACTCATTTTCTCGTGAATATTTAGCGTGGGCTAAATGTTCACGAAAACGTATCTATTCGTAGATTGCTTAGTTTGGCCATAATGAATAATATCACAATTTTAACAGATAATTTCATAAATTCCTGATCTATCTAAAGTTGGAATTTTGTCTTTTGGGTTGCCTAATAACATTTGGAGATTATTCGTACTGCTAGGTACAAGCTTAAGGTTTACACCCCGGAAGATATAATTGAGACCTCTCGTAATCCATGAATCTTGTATAATTTTTATGCATTTTTTGTTATCTTTAGGTTGATCCAGTGTAGTTATTTTTGCCTTGAGGACCATTTGAACTTTTTCTTTTTCAACATATTATCTATTATGTTAGGAGAATACCCATTGTTAATGGCTATCTCCTTGATTGTTTCAATTTCTTTCCGAAAACGTTCATCACTGAGTGGAAGCTCAATGCCCTATGAACAAGAAGATTTAATCTCGCCATCTTGTGCTGAATGTGGTGGTTAGAATCATCGGGTATAAATCTGTAGTGTTTTTTTTGTTCTCATTGAGTGACACCATTGGCGTCCAATGCCCCATTTTCTATACTCTAATTGATTGAATTTACAGACCTAAACTGCTACTATTAACGATAAGGAATCGATAGATCAAGCCTCTTGCATAAAATAATGTCAGTCAATGATCAAGAACCATATGAAAGTTGAACTGTAAGAATGGTGCCCCTAAGAACCCTCAAGAATTTCTGAGACATATTTTTTAAAAAAGACCTTCAAGGTCTGATTTCTAATAACCCACTTCACAACCTAGCAAATCACATAGTATCAATGTAACCAAAAAGCTTTGTCTATAAAATTTTTATAACTTGCAACAATAAAGTATATTTTGACTTGACTTTAACGAAAGATTTCAACAACTGACCTAGAAATTTTTCAACAAAACTAAACTATGAAACTGGAAAGTGTACAGAAGTGTACACAGGCCGAGTTTATTGGTGCCATTCCAATACCGATTCGGGAATAATTTGTCATTTATCTGTAATTTATGACATTTTTATTGTTGTATTTATGTCATATGTCAATTTATTCCACCAAACCGCTACCGGAATGGGTCGAATAAAACGCAGCTACAAACATCAATCCAAATCACAAATATCCGCCATACCTGGAATAAATTCATAGGAAATTTCGCTGAGAAGAGCGTTTGTCACATATGACTCTTACTTAACATTACTTTCAATTAAAATATTGAAATGGCATTTGATTGCAGATCAAATTCAGATTTTGATCTAATTTGACTGGCTTCTAAAAAATTTGGAGCTGGGGCTACTTTCAATCATGTAATATGGTGATGGAATAATCCATATTACTTGTACTTACTTGTAGACATCAGCATCTGTGTCATTATATGTGTTACAATTTTCAAATACTAGGACTGCATCCTGCATCAATTGACAATCTTCAGCATACTCTCCCATATTAAGCTTGTATTTTATCGTTCCAAAATCCATTGGCTTCGTGATCACATCGTAATAATCAGGTACCTAGAACAGATTTCCATATAACAAAACTTTCCAAGTCAGATACATAAACACAATTAACGTAAAACTGTTACTGTAATACACTAAGCTATCATCAATTTCAAATTTTCAATGTTCAGTTTGTGGAACATGCAATGAACCACCAAAATGTGAGGCAAAAACTTCAAAAGATATTTTTGATTGTGGGTACTTCAAAAAGAATTAAAAGAGTTTCTAGCAAGTTACCTCATTTTTCGGTACAGGCCTGATGAACGGCCACGCATCATTGTGCCTCATCACTTCCATTAACAGTTCTTGCAAGGCCACATTATGTAAGGGTAGATCTTCTCTGCCATCCTCTCTTCGATGAGATCGCCTACTATGGTTGATTATTTCATCTCCAGACTCCTCAGAACCTTTTCGAGAAAAATTACATTACTTAATATATGTGCAGCTTTTGAAAAATTATGTAAATTTTTATTGAATACAGATCTGGTAAAATATTATCTGCATATGACATAATTTAAATTGGAATGAAAGGAAAAAATAAAATAATTGTTAAGACCTCGTATTTCTATACTTGTTTACTATATTGGGATTTAAAAAATAATTTGAGTAGATAATTCAATTTCTGAATGTTGTTTGAAATGAATGAGACAGTGTTGAGTGTCATCACAATAAATCTTGAAAAAAGTTAAAATAAATTTGTATTTTTGCCATCTTTCAGTGAAATTTCGAAATTAGAATATTCAATTACTTTCCTATCTCATTTCAATTTAAATATCATTTTTCTAAATACATACCAAAACGATATCAGTGAGAATGAAACATTTTTTATTGGAGACAAATATAAATATTTCATCAAATTTCGAATTTGCTCATGAATATCTCAATATACTGAGTGAATGTGGCTTCGTTTCATACATTGATAGACATACTAGATTGAAAAATAATGAAAAATCCTGCATCATATTTTCGTGAAGAGTAGTCAGAATAAAACTTTATTCAGATCTATAATATTCGAATATGAAATCACTGACCATTATCCCATAATTCTTCAATATAATTTGTACATTCCTAACAAAAATTATGATAAAACATTGTATGAAGAAATAATTGACTACAAAACACTTCGTGAGAAATTTGAAAATGAAAATTGGAACGAGTTTTATAAATTGAGCAACTCCCATGACTTAGCAGACTATTTGATCAAAAGAATTCAAATAATTACTGATGAATGTACAAATAGTAAAGAGTGGATGACTTCAGCATTACTTATATCTGTAGAAAAAAAAAATGCATTGTATAAACAACTTAAAGAAAACCCTGATAATGCGCTAGTGAAACTAGATTATAATAATTATAAAAACCGACTAACCTGCCTTATCAGAGAATGTAAAAGACAATATTATCAAAAACAGATAGCAGGCAGTAGAAAATCACTTGGGAGTTTATGGAAATGTATAAAACATATCTGTCATGAACATAAAACCGTTGAAGAAATTGAAATCTATGAAATTGAATGATGATACGATAAAAAGATCATTTCAGACCATCTCATCAATTATTACTCATGAGTGGCAGAAAAAAATGATAAAAAAATTATTCCGACTACAAAAACGGCGCCTATATTTGAACCACCCAGTACATTGGAAACATCTGGAAGACACGAACCCGACTGAAATAGAGCAAATAATTAAAAATCATTGAAATTGAAAGTCTCCTGGCATTGATAAAATTACTTCAGAAATTTTAATATTTTTAGCCCAAATTATTTCAGAACCATATTTGATGAATTTCATCATGAATTCCGGTCAAATTCTAAAATCATTCAAAGTTTAGCTAAGAATTTTGAGAAAATTTTGAAATATAGAATGGAACTCATTTTGGATAAAAATCATCTAATTTCAGAAAAACAATTTGGATTTTCGAAAAATGTTTCTATCCAGGATGCCATTTGTCACCTGACTAATAATATATATCAACATATTGACAATCAAAATTCAGTTATGGCTATTTTCGTGGACCTATCCAAAGCTTTCGATACGGTTGACCACAATCAACTATTAATAAAATTAGCAAATATTGGATTTCGCGGCAAAGTTCATGATCTTCTCAAAAATAATTTAGAAAACAGAAGTCAATATGTTGAAATTGATGAAACTAGAAGTGAACAAAAAATCTTTCAATTTGGTATGCCACAGGGGACCGTTTTGGTGCCACTTCTGTTTACTATCTATCTCAATGACCTTTTTTATAGTAATACCATAGGGGAAATTCATAGTTTTGCAGATGACACAGTAATATTATATGGAGAAAAAAACTGGAATTAATTACAGACTAAGCCCACACTTGATTTAAAAATGATTACAAATTGGTTTGATTATAACCTACTCACAATAAACTTTGTAAAAACGAAATATATACCATTTACATATTGTAATGATCTCCTACCAGACTTAGGACCACTAATACTCGATGATGATGATAAAATCGAAGAAAGTGATTGCACAGTTTATAGCTAAACGAATCAGTTCAGCTCACTTGGCGTCGGCACTTTGATCTTTTTGTACACGTTTGTGCATTGCGCAACCTACAACCTTATCCCTAGGGCATACAGTCGCTTACAATTCATACAATGCTCAACATAAAAATGGATACACTGCCGGAACTAAAAATAGGTACCTAAACTGTGGATATTTTGACCGTGTTGAGGTCTATTTTTTTTATTGCAGATTATTGTTTTTTAACATCATTCAGTTGATAAAATGTATGCATTATGGGCTCCTTATTAAAAAATTGCTGAAAATCTAGAAGTCTTGAGGAAGATAACGAATTTTGTGACAAACACTTTAAAGAACAACAAAGTTTTATGGTTATTGTACTGACTTCTTTCAAAATTGGATAGGAGTTTCTGATGGAAATATTACTTATTTTTTCGTTAATTTGAATATGTCGTGCAAGTTTTGCGATCAGTGACGTATCGAAATTGAATATTCAGAAGCTAATTTTGAGAACATATATAAGTTAATGAATTTGAGCAAGATGAGAAATTTCATGACACGATTTATTCCAATATTAGTGATTACCACACTCTAGAAATTGTAATTTTATAGGAGAAAGTATTTCAATTTTTCATTCACAATTATTTCAACTTCTTCGAAACACTGAAGAAGATAGATACATTTTTCCAATGTCAGGATCTTGATCTTGAATAAAAACCATAGAGTCCTGTTGAATGTGGTAAACCAAATGGTACTTTTACGGATCCAGCAAGATAAACAAGCAGTTCGTAAATATTGGGGTAAATGCAATATTCGTAAACATCCAAAATAACTGAATGTACATAAATGAGTTTTCATATACATAAACTAATTATGTTTTGAAATAGTCAGTTTAAGATTGTTTTTTTATTACCTGTGGACTTTATTCTAATATAGAAATTTAATAGTACAAGAAATACGAACTCTCGTTAACAGTGACAATGAGTAATATTTTGAGAAGTCTTGAAGTTCACAAGAACAGTTTCAAGGGCATGTATATATTACAAAAAAAAATTGTATCAAGCATTTTTTTAAGTTGCCAAATGAATCATTATTAGCTTTTGGATAAGCCCTGTGAAAACTGTAAATTGTTTGAGTCAGCTTGTTCATGCCATATTTCGATTCAAATATGTTTTTCACTTGTGTTTTTTTTTAAACAAAACGAAATCAATTTTTATGTTATATTGAGGTTGATGAAGACGTTTACTTCTACTTTGAGAGAATTGAATTAACGTGGTTGTTGAATCAAAATCGAGGCAGTTTGTTCCTTTGGAATTATCCAAATAGCTAATTGCAAACATTTAAAATTGTATGGGTGCAGAATTCCAGCAATTTCCACTTTACTGCCAGATTTTAGAGAAGAAAAATATAAACAGGCCTGATTCATTCTTCTTGTATGAATTTTGTTTTCCTTTTATAACATCTCACATTTGCAAAAAGGCCGAGTTTGACAATTCGCACCCAAAAATAAATTTCATCTCTTTGGTTATATTTTTGTTTCGTTAGACAACCAAGTGGTTCATAGAACGCCACCATATCTTTAAGAAAATGAATTTGTGTATCTGTCCCCATGAAAGTCCTATTGAATGATTATGCCTTGTGGACTTTTGATGAATTGAATAGATCAAAGAAATTATCAATTTTTTCTATGAATTCAACTGTCTTGAAGTTTGCTAATGGGAGTTTTTTGAAAGATATATAAACATTTGTTGCTCTCATTTTCTGAAAATTGCCTGGAAAAATAATGGTATTTCATGAATAAAGAAGTAATCAAACATGTTTGCAGTTTCCTATAGGAGCAAAGAAATCGTTACAATGAAAAATAAAACACGCGAAATTTATATACTTCTGGAAACTGAATACTTTTAGTACACTTGACAACTATGTAAGTTTGAGTGCAAATCTATTGCGCAACCCGAATTTGTTTCCCCTGCGCTTATTCTATCTTGAACACAAGATGGCGGCGAGTGAGCGAACTGATTCTTTTAGCTATAAACTGTGGTGATAGTATGAAGTACTTAGGGGTTGTGATTGACAGACATCTGAAATGTGACAGAACAGGTAACATTTCTGTTTAGGAAATTACGAGGTTTATTATCAAAATTCAAGTATCTCAAAATATTTTCTCTATCGTTCACCTGTTATAATCTATTGGTACCTTTTGTTTTGGATTCAATGACAATATTCTTGGAATTAATGACTGATAATTGAAACCTTTCTGAAAAAATTTTTAAATGAATAATTATTTCCTTACTGTACTATGAACTTGAACACGGGGCTGCATGGTATTGGGCCCTTATCCGCATTCATACTCTTTTTACATTTTGAAATTTCTAGACTCTCAAATTAATCGAGAAGTCTATTGTCATGAACCTATCTAATTAATTTCAAGCTTGCGTCATCAAATCGGTGTTCGCGATCCAAAACATGTTGGGCCACACTCGAATTTTCTGGTCTTGAGAACCGAACTTTTATGTAACATGTCAAGTGTACGATGAGTCTGTGTATTCATTTAATTTTAAGGGCACGCTTATTCTGTGTATTTTAAGCTTCTGACTTGGGTACACTCTATGAGTGTTTTTTTTTATTTTCATTTATTTAATCATAATTGTGGTATCTCATAAATATTTCCACAAGTCAACAGTCCAGAATAAAATATCCAAATGAAGATAAAATGTACATCTATAAATAAATAATAATAATAATAACGTTTATTATTCCCAACAAACAATATGTTTACAATAGGGAACATTGAGAACCATTGTGAATAAATACATTCACAGTAAAAAAGCAGTAAAAGCAGAATATTTGTGAGGAGAAATGAATAATGTATAAGAATATTTAGAGAACGAAATAATACTTTTATGTTAATAAATATTTCTTCAATTTACTTTTGAACACTGTTAAACTTCAGACACGCCTACAGCCATAGATGCACAGACACACATGTATGAATAAGAACTGGTACTATCATAATATATAAATATAAATAATCATGGGGTATATAAATGTAGGAATGAGGAATAAATAATTCATATACAGGGTGTTCCTTAAAGACATGCTAATATTTGAGGAGGTGATTCTTTGACTTATTTTAAGGAAAAAACTTTCTATAAACGTATGTCCTAAAAGTCCTAACTTTTGAGATACAGGATGATAAAATTTTGAAAAAAAATCAGTTTTTTAATAATAACTGAGATAATATTGTAGACGTTTTTATAAAATTTGGTACATGTCTTCTATGCATCAAGGTGCATTTTTTAATGCACAAACATTTTCATTTTCTCAACCAGTGGCGTCCGTACGGGTTTTGCATTGAATATTTTTGCAGAAAAAAATACTACGCCACTGCTTTCTCCTGAAAAAAAAAATACTTTTGAGATTCTCATTCATTTTTGAGCAAATTTGATCTCTTGAGTTTTCTTTGTCCGCCACATGGTTTTCGCTTAAAAAAATAAAAATCGTTTCATTTCAGGATCAATTCTTCAAAAATCTGATGCGGTTTGGAAATGTTTGTGCATCGACTGAAAGCAAATTGAGGGATCAGATTTGTTCCAAAATGAATGAGAATCCAAAAAATTCTTTTCAGATGCTCGGTTCTTGATTAAAATAATTAAATTGAAATTGCTTCATATCGCAGTAGGTACCTATCATTTTGATGACAATAAATCGTCCGATAGTAATTAGCTACCTCTTTATAATTGAAATTTCTTTTCACCACTTCTTAATCTTTTCACTTATAATCTCCCAAGTGCTTGAATTATTGCCGGAAATTTACTTTACACTTATTGGGAAAGCTACCTAGGTAGGTTTTTATCAGTGTAATCGACCGTTGATTGGTCGATTCTAAGAAATTGAAGTAATTTCATTGACTGTCAGAATAGGCGTGTATTAATCATAATAAATGCATACCTGAATGGATTTACGATATTAATTCAGCTACCTATCTGTAATTAATAGCATTTTGTTCTTCAAATCACTATATATTGTGTTTTCACTGGTTATGAATACCATTTTGTGTTTGAAAAAGCTATAGGAATAGCGAAGCGCACAATTATTTACTTGATTTTTAAGTGTGTTATTGAAGTTATTTTGGTTGTCAGCCGTTTTTCTGAATATCGGTAAATATGGTGAATTACATGAATGCAGAAATGGCGGCAATGCCTTACGTATATGGCCTCGCTGATGGTAATGCAACAGAAGCCAGACGCATTTATCAGGAAAGATATCCTAATCGTGCCTTACCAGATAGCCGTACCTTTTCAAATTATCATCGCCGACTTAGGGAAACTGGTAGTTTCAAGAAAGGTACTTCGGAAGGTAGACCTCTAAGCGTCAGAATTCTTGAAATTGAGGAAGCCGTTCTGCAAGAAATCGAAGAACATCCTGAGACGAGTACGAGGAAGATCGCTAGAACTCTGAATATTTGTCATCAAATTGTTTGGCGTATTTTTGTTATACCCATACCATATTTTACGAGTACAGGCATTACTCCCTAGTGATTTTCCACAGCGTGTGAACTTCTGTCAGTGGTATCTTCAGAGTATTGCACTAAATCCACAGTTTTAGTCACAAATTTTGTTCACAGACGAAGCAAATTTTTCTCGGAATGCTATTCAAAATTTCCATAACAATCATATGTGGGCAGAATAAAACCCCCATACCATAACCGAAACCCATTTTCAACACCAGTTTTCGGTTAATGTATGGGCAGGAATTATTGGTGATTATCTAATAGGCCCATTTTTTCTACCAGGACGCCTTGATGGTTGGTCTTATTTACACTTTCTCGAAGAAGAACTAAATGGGTTGCTTGAAGATGTACCAATTGCGTTAAGGAATCGAATATGGTACATGCACGATGGAGCCCCTGCTCATTTCAGTGTAATTGTCCGAAACCATTTAAATACAGTTTATCATAATCGTTGGATAGGTCGCGGAGGATCTCAGCAATGGCCAGCAAGATCCCCTGATCTCAACAGTTTAGATTTCTTTTTATGGGGGCACCTTAAAACTCTAGTGTATAAAACTCCCGTTAATACATCGGAAGATTTAAGAGAGCGAATAGTTGCCTCGTGTGAAACTATTCGAAATACGCCGGGAATATTTCAACGTGTGCGTAATTCCATGCGTAGACGGGCGGAAGCATGCCTATCAAGTGAAGGTGGCCATTTCTAACAATTTTTATAATCAGTGTTAGTATTGTCAATAATTAATGAATTTGATCCGTTCATTTAAACTGACTTTTATAAAATAAAATAAAATTCGTTTTTGTACAAGCTGAAATCCATATTTTTTTGATTCTCATTCATTTTGGAACAAATCTGATCCCTTTATTTGCTTTAAGTCGATGCACAATCACTTCCACACCACATCAGATTTTTGAGGAATTGATCCTGAAGTAAAACGATTTTTATTTTTTTAAGCGAAAACCATGCGGCGGACAAAGAAAACTCAAGAGATCAAATTTGCTCAAAAATAAATGAGGATCTCAAAATTATTTTTTTTTTCAGGAGAAAGCAGTGGCGTAGTATTTTTTTCTCCAAAAATATTCAATGCAAAACCCGTACGCACGCCACTGGTTGAGAAAATGAAAATGTTTGTGCATTAAAAAATGCACTTTGATGCATGTACCAAATTTTATAAAAACGTCTACAATATTATCTCAGTTATTATTAAAAAACTGATTTTTTTTCAAAACTTTATCACCCTGTATCTCAAAAGTTAGGACTTTTAGGACATACGTTTATAGAAAGTTTTTTCCTTAAAATAAGTCAAAGAATCACCCCCTCAAATATTAGCATGTTTTTAAGGAACACCTTGTATACTTTCTCAAATATCAGTATTATTATTATATTTATTTTTAGTTGTTTTTTCTTTGTCATGTGACAAACCTTTTTTTATGATTCTACGTATAATGTATTAATCATTTCTTCAAATTTGCCATGAGTAATTTTGCCATCCTAAGCAAAGGTGTCGTATCTACAAAAAATATCAATATTGAGATATTGGATTCTGTAGGTATTAAAACCTATAAATGTCGCCTTCTATTAAACAAAAGTATATTCGATTAAAATGGCCAAAGTTCACAAATTATTTTGCCGTAAGTACGATAATTCAAGAATTTCCTAGGTAAGAAGACCGGATCTACAGAATTCTGAGCAAAGAGCAAATAGCAGATATTGCATTTTTGCTTAACATGGCTCAATTCATGTTTCTCGGACGTATTCTGATGTAATTTCATTAGATACTTGTTAAATTACAATGATGAATGTGGCAACATTTATTTTTTAGTTATGTTAATTATGTATATTGCAGCCCTGAAGTTGTAGTTAAGTTGGTCATGTTAATGTCAAGTAGATTCTAGATTAGCCTGGAATAAAATGATAACCACTTCCGGTTTTTTCTGTTAATGAAATAGTGTGTTCATGTCTTAATTTTTTGATAAATATATTATTAGTGTGAAATAAATCAAGATAAAAGTCATCGTCCGTTTCAATTAGTTCAAAACCTGTACTCTGCAAATTTTATCAATACTAACCTGAATCTCGTTTCCTATCCCTTTTCTCTTTGGGACTTTTACAAGAATTACAGTGCCATGGTGCTCTGGGTGCTCGTCTTAAAGGTGGCTCACAGCATTCTATGTGATAATTTGATAAGCATTTCTCGCAGGATATTAATACGCCACCTGATCCACAAGTTCCACAAAGCTCCAATTTTATGTCGCTAAAATGAAAGCAACTACAATTAGAACTCGATCTCTATTTTATCTAGTACATATTCCATCTAAAGCTACTCCCACATGTAACATTATATATTTCATATATTAAATTTTATGTAAAAGTATTGAATATTCTAAATGAAAATTTTTAATATTTTTCAACTCTGCAGAAACTCTTTTGTAAAATAAAATGTCCTTATCAAAAATTGAATTGAAGCAGGTTTTTAAGTGGTAATATAGAAACCTATGGTTCAATATGGTCTGACAAGTTTTATTGTTTTATTTTATTCTGTCCTGACCTCTTTTATGATCTTTGAATATATTTTTTTATTTTCTTCATACACATTTCTATACTATAAGCAGTTCTACTAAATAAAGGTTCACTTTTCTATTAATTTCTCACCCATTTTTAATATCCTCGTCGACTTCCATTTCCTCGTCTGAAGATTCTGCTTCATCAACAGGACACTCCTCTTCCACTCCACTGCTCTCTTCCTCTTCTACATCTTCGTCTCTGAATATTCTCCGTTTTTTTGTAGGAGCAGGTTGAGGACTGAGTAGTTTAGCTGCTTTCTCTTTTTCTTTCTTACATCGGTCGCAAAACCAGTCTCCTTTTGGTATACTCTGAAAAACAAAAAAAAATTAATGTATGTAGTATTAACCAAAAATATACAGGGTGTTAGTGAATGAGTGCGACTTCAGAGGGTGATTCTGTATGAAAAAATAATAACATTTTACTTCATAACTTTTGTCCGCTAGTGCTTTGTTTTCCGAGATACGGGCTGTTAAAGTTTTACTTAAAAACTGATTATTTATTGCTCTGAAACCGGTCGATATATGCAAATGAAATTTGGTCGGTTTTGAGAGGTAGTTATTGCGCATTTTCTGACATGCAACTAAGACATTTATGTTAGTCATTGGCTCGCATACGGGTAATTATCTCATTTTCAAGAAAAAAATGGTACGCCACTGAGATATTTCAAACTAACAATCATTCATGGATTCTTTGTTCAATTTGTGAAATAAATCTCTCCTGCCTTTTTTTTGTGTGGGACGCCGTTTTTATGCATTTTTCATTCTTCAACACATAATCAAGTAGCGACACTAGTAGACTACTGTTAACATTCTTAAATACGAATATTTCATCAAAATGTCACTTAGCGTTTTATCATTTTTAAGCTTTCAGTCTGGTATAAAATTTTAATTAATGAGTAATTACATTTTCCTTAATCGAAAAGAATTGAAAATTATACGAATGCGGAATGTCAAGACATGCATTTTGTCTATGGTCGTAGTAATGGAAATAGTTGGCAAGCTCGACGATTGTATGCTGAGTTGTATCCAGGACGTAGGGTACCCCATCACACAATATTTGCTCGTCTTCACCAACGTTTGCGCGAAAATGGTAAATTTCAGACACAAACGGCTGACTGCGGGCGCCCTCGAGAAGTAAGAACTGTGCGACTGGAAGAAGCAGTTCTCGAGTTAATTGCGGACTCACCTGAAACGAGTACTCGAAAAATTGACAACATATTGAATGTAAGCTACTCCACTGTATTTAAAATTCTTAGAGATCAGCAATTGTATCCGTTTCATATTCAACGTGTGCAAAGTGAGGTTCTATTTTTATCTTTTAAATGAAAATATTAATATATATATATTATTATAAGCTAAGTTAAGAAATGTACTTTTTGTGCTATTTCTACTGCATTTTAATTTTAATGTATGACTTTACATGAATTTTTAAAAATTTACTATTTCAGTGACGTGTCTACAAACTTTATGTTTCTTAAGACAAATAAAAATTATTAATATTATAAGCTCTACTACCTAGAGACTTTCTTCCACGCCTAGTTTTTTGTTATTGGATTCTTCATCAAATCGCTCAAATTCCTAATTTTTTTAAATGGCGTTTTGTTTACTGACGAAGCTAATATTGGACGACAGTGTATACGAAATATCCATAACAATCACTTCTGGGCTGAGGAAAATCCACATGGAATCTTTGAAGCTCATTTTCAGCATCAGTTTTCAGTAAATGTATGGCTTGGGGTAACTGATGATAATTTAGTCGGTCCATATTTCCTCCCACAACGACTAACAGGCAACTCTTACCTTGATTTCCTATAGGAAGAGTTACCTGTTCTTGGCGAAATCCCACTACAGCTGAGACAACACCTATGGTTCATGCATGATGGTGCACCAGCCCATTTTAGCATTAAACCAGAATAATAATGGAAAATAACACTAATAAATGAATAGACGCAAAGCTACAACAAATGTTCAAACTGGCCTCCCTCAGACGTGATACAAGATTCAACTCTTCGCCTCATTGATTGTCGTATTAGCGCAAATATTCTTGGTGCGCCACAGCCGGCTATAATTCGATTCCTCAGGTCTTCAACATTTTCGATGGAAGTGGAATAAACTAACGACTTAAGAAAACCCCAAATGCAAAATTCTGGAGGATTTAAATCCGGCGATCGAGCAGGCCAATGTTCCACACATCCCCTACCTATCCAACGATTTCGATTAAGTGATAACGAACATTAATAGAATAGAATATAATATAATAGAATAGAATAGTATAGAATTTATTCATCATTGAAAATTTCACAACTATATTACAAACACTCATAAAATCTTATAATATTACTAATAATATAATAATAATAATAATAATACTCCTTCATAACCACTGTGCGGGTAGAGGACGGCTATTATTATTATTTGCCGTGGCGCTCCGGGGCAACTTACTGATATTTTTGGTGGTGTATTCACTTTTCAGTTGTAGGAAAACCCGGGAAACCTACAGCACCACCCCGGTTGGTCGGTGCGCACTTCAAGCTAGCACCAGACGTCAGGATTGGCATCTAGGCAACTCACATCACACTTGATTCACAACAAGGCATCTAAAGAGACCCGTGTACAGGAGAAAAAAGGTTCCGTACCCGAGCCTCGAACGTCTGTCTGATGCGAGCTAGAAGTTCCAGTGCTAGAGACCTTAGCTACTGAGCCACCGACCGACAGACTGGTCATAATGTTTTTGTATTAGATAGTTCTTGATAAAGTATTAAAGAAATTAAAAATACGCGTTGAGATGTTTTATTTTTTTGCATAAAAACGGCGCCCCACACAAAAAAAAGGCAGGAGAGATTTTTTGTCACAAATTGAACGAAGAATTCAAAAATCGGTTGTTAATTTGAAATATCTCAGTGGCGTACCACTTTTTTCTTTAAAAAAATTGATATCATTACCCATATGCGCGCCAATGATGAACATAAAATTCTTAATTGCATGTCAGAAAATGCGCAATAACTACCTCTTAAAACCCACCATATTCAATTTGCATATCTCTACCGGTTTCGGAGCAATAAATAAATATTCCGTTTTTAAGAAAAACTTTAACACCCCGTATCTCGGAGTACGAAGTATTTGCGGACAAAAGCTATAGTACAAACTGTCATCATTTTTTCATGCAGAATCACCTCCTGAAGTTTGTTGCACTTATTCACTAACACCCTGTATACATTCTGAATCCAAGTCTTTTTTATCAAGATATGTAGGCAATAAAGGTCTGTGTCAGCATACCATTCTAGTTAAGTTGAATATAAATGGAATTTCAATATTGTAAAAAATTCAATGGTGAGTTGTCAGGATATGTGAAGATCCGGTTAGAAAAATTGTGTACTTGTAAAAAGATTGAGGTTGAGATAACACTTACTGTTCAGATGAGGTAGTTTTTGGACAAACAACAGCTTAAGATTCACCAAAGAACGTTTTCAAAATAGAAACTAATCAAATAAATCTTACTGTTAATTTGGGCTTCAGGCAGTAAAGATGGTGTCCTAGATTACAGTTGTCGCAAAGAAGCATGTTTTCAGAATCTTTTTGTCTCCTACAAATCCTACATCGGGCTAAGAGAGCAGACCTCGACCACATAACACATGAGTCTAGGGTACCGTAGTGCAAGAACACTTGACTGTAGCTAGTTGAGGCTAGGAGGGATTGTTCCCATCTATCTATGCAATCATACTCTTGTTTCTTGTCGTTTCGGTTAAAATCAGCGATACCTGGAAGATAAAAAACGTTAACCATGTTAGAAGAATTTTGGTGCCAAAATTACGACAAAATTTTGAAAGCAGTACAAAGTCAAAAGAAAGAATCTTCGTTTAACATAAATTTAAATAAAATACAAAGACAAGAGTGTCACTGACGCAGAAGAAATGTGAAATTGATTAGCAGATATTTGCAGTCAGTTGGTTTATGATAATTCTCCAGATCAATACTGGAAATATACCTGATGATCCAAATGAATTAATGCAGCAGCAGTGGATGTAGTTACTCATTTCCAAATGGATGTGTACTCTAATAAAACCTGTGCACTATAATAATGATAATACTCCCTCATAAACACTCGTTGAGTGTACCCAAAGGCATAGCCTGTGCGGGTAGAGGACGGCTATTATTATTATTATTTGCCGTGGCGTTCCGGGGCGACTCACTGATGTTTTAGGTGATGTATTCACTTTTCAGCTGTAGGAAAACCCGGAAAACCTACAGCACTCTTGTCACTTGATTTGAGAATGGCATTTGATACTGTTGATCATAATATACTATTGGGCATTTTATATAATTTCGGGTACACACATGGTTTCTAAATTATCTTAGTAATAGAAAGCAGTTTGTGTATATGGCAGAAGAAACGAGCCCCAGTAAAACCGTGGCGTGCCACAAGGATCAATGCTGGGACCATTTTTTTTTCTTATCTACATAAATTCCATCCAGTACCTCGGCCTCAAAGGAAAGGCTTATTTATTTGCTGACGACACGACACTTGTTTATTCAGGAAATAATTTAGAGGAAATTAATGGAAATATATTTGAGCGATTTGAATATATTATCACCATGGCTCTCTTTCCAGAAACTGACGTTAAACTATTCAAAATCTTCATATATGTACGTATCTAAAATACCTTTATCCAATATTAATAACATTCCCATTCGTTTCAAAAATGATATGATCAAATATTCCAATGAAATTAAATTCTTGATCAATATTTATCATGGTCTACACATATTGGAATATTTAGAAAAAGGATATCTCCAGTTATTAGGGTTCTCTATAGAATCCGAAATCAAGTTCTGTTGAGGTATAGAAAATGCATTTATTTTTCATTGATTTACTCAAAATTACAATATTTAATTTCAGTATGGGGAACAGCCATATCATGTATTCTCAAACCACTAAAAGTTCTCCAGAACAAAGCAATAAAATGTATTTTCTATTTAAACTATCGTGAACTAACTATAAATCTTTATAAACCCCTAAACCTTTTTGATATTAGCTCCTTATATAAATACAAAATATTTTTGTTGTTTTTTTTTTCTGTCAAAAATAAACTGAAGCATTCCGATTTGAAATTAACAGTAAATCAAATTTTTCTACATTCATGCAAAAAGCAAAACTTTATTGAACTATAGTCAGTGGAAAAAGAAGCTCTTTATTGCACTAGTGCAATAAAGTTTTTATTGCACTCATCTGTCATTCTACTTCAACGTGCTGTCATCATGATAAACATGAACGTTCAAACGCACTACATATATAGCAGATATTCTGTGAGATTGGCCATATGTTTTAAACAGCTACATATTTTATATTATTTTGTATTAATGGTAGCAGTCAGAGTTGAACAAACAATGCCTTCCCGAGAATAACTCCATGATAAAAACCGATCCGCTATATTCTAAACCGTCTACCTGCATAGAGCAAACTGTCTACTATGACCACACCTCATGATAACATACGCGCTCATGGCTACTATGATTTTGATTTTCATAATGCAACTGTGGTTATGTAAACGTCAGTCAAAATGTAATTCTGATATTTACAGAACAGAAAGTTTTAAAGTGAAAACTATATAATGGTGATGAAATCGATGGTAATAATTATTTATTTAAATTGCGTATTTCATTTTCTTTCACCTAGTGCCGCACCTAAATAAATAATTTTTTGCTTTTTGCATGAACGTAGAAAAATTGTTGTATGCAACAACTCGGCCTAACGGCCTTGTCGGACAATTTCACGTCGAGTGCAATAAACACTTACTTTTTGCACTTGCTGCATAAATAACTATTATTATAGCCATTAAACAAGACAAGCTGATGCCTTATCCCTCATTCAGGTAATAATAATCTTTATTGACCCAAGAAACACAAATGTTTATTAGGGTTCTAATTCTCTAATTAAAACAGATATTGGCAAAAGATCTATTCATCATTATGGTATAACTCAATATAATAATTTACCAAAGTTTCTCAAACTCACAAAAAATTCAACAGTGTTCAAAAGTATGTTTTTAATTCGTTAGGAATTACCCAGACAGGCCCTGTCTACGGAGCCCCGACAGTTCCGGAGGGCGCGCTGGTGCATCATTAACACCAGTACACACTCCCCACGTCCGTGGGGTGAGTGATTACTGGGTCCGAGAGTCCTGTGCCCTGAGAAGGCGGGGTGAACCAAGAATTACGGCCTTCTGCATTCTTCCGGCTAAGTTTTCTGCCGCATCATGGCAAGCCGGTAAGATTTTCAAGTTTGAGAGTAGTGTGTCCATCATTCCACCAAGGACCCCTATTATCAGAACAACCATCTTGACAGAATGGTTTGGGTAAAGCCTGCGGAGTTCAAAGAGTAGATCTCGATATTTAGTCCGTTTTTTCTCCTCTTTTCGGACGATGTTCGTTTCGCCAGGAGCTGAAAACTCAATGACGAAAATCGTCGTACTTTGATGGTCGAGGAGTTCTACATCAGGCTTATTGGCATGTATTTGCCTGAGGGTGGGGAATAAATAGTTCCAATAGATTCGGCACTTCTCATTCTCCACCACGGACTCAATATCCCCCGGAGCATAAGGCAACACCGGTGTCTCGTCTACACCGTACGAGTGTCGTAGATGGTAGTACAACACTCGTAAGACCACGTTATGCCTGTGGATATAGGCTGAAGCCGCATAAGCAGGCTGACAGCAAATGCATTATGGTATGAGCTGCCCCACGACACGCTATGCATCTAGTGTCGGGGACCTCTATACCCATCACGCGACTGCGGTAGACGAGGGTGTTGAAGACACCGTCATAGCAGTCCATTATGAATCCCTCGGTTTCCGACTTCAGCACACTTGACCTTAGAAAAGTGATGGTCAGGTTTCTTATAAGCCAAGGTTTTCAATGTTCTTAAAGAAGACCCCATGCATTGGCTTATCCCTATGTAGCTGTAAGAGCCTGTCACACTCCGCAACTTTCACGTGGGCTTTTTGCTGAACGGGTTCCAACTCGGTGACAGAGTTTGGGTTCGTCCGTTCAGTGTCGAATACGAGACCGAGTTCATCGGCTGCACGGGTTGCTGCCTTGAAAAGAAATGCTCCAATCCCTGCTTTTTCGTGATCGCATACTAAGCAGAGGAGGGGATCTGAACTCCTGATGACTTTACAGGCTCCATCCAGTACCATTCTGTTGTATAGACACTTCAAACTCAAAAGTCCACGGCCTCCCCGTTGTCTGGGGAAGTATAACCGTGGAACAGACGATTTAGGATGCAAGCTCCTATAAAGATGCATCATTTTGCGAGTTTTTACGTCGAATTGTCGCAGCTCTTCCTGAGTCCATTTCATTACTCCAAAGGAGTTAAGTAGAATGGGAACGGCAAGCATATTAGTTGCAGCAACTTTGTTCTTCCCCGACAGTTCTGAAGACCAGATCTGTCGGAGTTTGTGCTGATACTTGCCGCGGAGAGAGTTTTCAACAGTAGCTACCTCTTGGGTATGGCGTTGTTCCACCCCCAGGTGGGTACGTCCTCTCCGTATTCCGGAAAGGAAATTATAAACGTTATTATTATTATTGAACATTATTATTATTATCGAACATTATTATTATTATATAAGTTCAAAGCTATAAGTTAACGGAAAAGGAACTACTGAACGTTGAATTGAAAGTGAACTCACCCAAAGGCTTCTTCAGATACTTGGGATCCACTGCCTGGGCCACCTGAGCTAATGCTCTAGAAAGCCCTCCTATAGATCTCAGCAAATTTTCAGGTGGTACCAGAGGTATTCTACAGTCGTCATCCCATTTTTCCTTCGTAATATTCTCAGTTGGTCCTAGAAACCGACCAGGATCCTGGTACTCCTTAATTTCGTTTTTGGCATTAGAATAATCTGGTGAACTTGGTCTACTGTTACTTTTCTTTTCTCCTTTCTTGATTTTCAAAAGTTTCCCCTTCTCACGTTTGATGATTGTTTTTTCAAGATCATCATAACTTTTTCTTGTCAAACACGTTCGCCATTCATCTCTGTCTTTGACAGCTAAGCTACCGAGGCTGCCTGCATATATTTTTTCTTCCATCTCTAGAATGTTGTCGAGTAGAGCATTTTCCAAGACTTCCTCAGGAGCCATGGTTGACGCATATCCTAAATTCGCGTCGTCGTATTTGTCTTTGAGTTTTTTTGTATTCCTAAGTAAATGAATAGATCATTTAAAAAAAAAAATTAATAGATTCAAACCATAGATTAAAAAAAAAGATGTAACCTCTTTTCTATAATGGTATTTAACCAATATGATTTTTTTGGTCTTATTGTATTTTTTGTTTCTTGTATAGTTGAGTAAATATTTTTTCGGACTTTTTCTAAAAAATTAACACCTTTTGATGGCCATTTTGTTGAGTAAATGAATTACACCAGAAAAAGGAAGCTGGAACATTTAATACCTCCTTCCATCAATGGTGTAACAATTCCTTTTGCGAGTGAAGCAAAACATCTGGGAATAACCCTAGGTAAAAAGCTAAAGTGGCCTATCATTAAGGCGGCTCCACACATTCGGGTATTTGTCACAAATATCCAAATCTTTGGCATATAGACGAATGTGTGTGTGGAGTGTTTACAGGCAAATATTCGCTAAAAAGGGTATATATAAAGATTTGCCGTTCGATGTCGGTAAACGAACACAAATCAAAGGGGCAAATATTGGCACAACAAGCAAAGACCTGTCTGATCCACATATTCGTACGGTGTGATCATTTAGTAGATAGCAGTGTGTTGCTCTATTTCAGACATTCTGCAGAAGTTTGCAAATGAACCAGAAAGCTTCTTTAACAAATCGGCAAGAAGATGTGTGCCATTATACCTGAAAAAGTTACATGTTTTAATAATTTATTTCATCAGTAAACTGTTTCTGATCCTATTAAGCGATAACATCCACCATCTTCTTTTAGATTTTTTTTTCATCATTTATAGCAGTAAAAAAAGCTGAATTTATTAGCAAAAATGCTGCTGATGCAATCACTGAAACGTCTTCACCTTCCCCTTCCATCGTGTGAATATTTGTGCTTCCCGCGTCGAATACACCAAGACTACATGCAAATGTGGGGATATATATTTGGCATAAAGCAAAATATTTAAACGCAAATATACAAATATACCTATATTTGCCAAATACCCGAATGTGTGGATCCGCCTTTTTATAGACATGCCGCAGAATATGTGGCAAAACATGGGGCATATCACCAAAACAAGTATACTGGCTGTATGTGATCGTCATACGACCAATAATCACGTATGGCTCTGTAGTCTGGTGGAGCAAGGGCCAACAAAAAATGGCCCAGGCTAAACTGAACGGACTACAGAGACAAGCGTGTCTGGCGATTACTGGGGCAATTCGCTGCACGCCAACTGCAGCAATAGAAGCCCTTCTCGGATTACTTCCTCTTCACATATTTCTGGAGAGAGAGGCAAGATGGGCAACATACAGACTTCACCAAGCGGCCATTAGTCTACAGCAGGCAGTGGTCATGAGAAGCAGCAGCTTGCTGGAGGGCATAATAGCTCACAACATTCTAGGAATGCCCTCAGACATCATGCCCAAAACTATCAGTCTTCAACGCCCTACATTGTGGTCTTCCCTGAAAGAGAAGACTGGGTTCGGAATAAAACTGATCTATGTAAGGCAAATGAACGTTGGTTTACCGATGGTTCCAAAACTCTGGAAGGCGTCGGAGCCGGAATATACGGGATGAACCCAGTAGTGAAACGCTCATTCAGGATGGTTAAATTAACTACGGTATTCCAGGCAGAGGTACATGCCATTGAAATGTGTGCAAGGGAACTGGAAAATCGACACCACAAACGAAAAACAATAAAAATATTTTCAGATAGTCAAGCAGCACTGAAAGCGCTTGAATCCAACTGCTTTAAACCCAGAGCAGTATGGAACTGCAGAGAACCCTTAAACCGACTGGCACAACGCAACAATGTTAACCTAGTTTGGATACCAGGTCACACGGGTCTAGAAGGGAACGAAATAACGGACGCCCTAGCAAAAAGGGGGGCGAATTAACGTTCACTGGACCAGAACCGGTAATCGGTATAGCACATAGCCCTGCCAAGAATGTTATAACATCCTGGGCAGACAATAAAAGAATTACACATTAGCCACGCCCCATGAGTTTTAAATTATGACTCTTGTGGTCAACCAACGACAAGCAGATTCATCACCCAACAATTGTAGACAAGATGAAACTAATAGAGAATGTTTGTACAACAATATAACAGATGTTCATAGCCAAGTTGGACAAGCAGTGTGTCACAACAAATCATCAGAGAAGTAGGTGTGGGCCAAATATCAGAGGGATGAACTTTATTTTCCCAAAATGGATATAGGACCTGCTCTGAGGTGGATTGAAACTTACTTTTCAAATGAAAACCAGCAAGTTTGTATAGTTCATGATGGATTCATGTACAGGGTGATCCCAGGGTGAGTAGAAGCTCCATAACTTTTTTCGATCCAACATATTATTTGCACAAATCTCGCAAATTTTACAAAGTAGACCCTAATAACCCGTTATCGGCAAAAAAATTTCAAAATGCAATAAAATATGGGTTGTTGCATTTGACCACAAACAATCGTAATAGATGGATAGTATATTAAACCATGTTATTTAAAAGACCTTTACAGCAGTACAGAAAATGTTACAGAGCTACGATTTGTTAATAAAGAAGAAAAAAATAAAACTCACCTGGCAGGTCTATGTTCATCATCCGTAATCTCCACATTAGGGTTCAAAAAATTCACCGGTGTTTGAGCTATCACACTTGATAATCTGTCTCTGTCATTCTTGATTACATGAAGTAGCTCGCCCTCCCTCAATCCTCGTTTATTCAGACCACACTGAAGCTCGTCCAATTGATAATCATCGTGGATGAACGACCATTTAGTTTTGTCTGTCACTGGGCAGTGAATCTTGCACGTCTTTGGATCAGTAGAGCACATAAGGAGTTCCTCACATTTATCTTCATCTTCAACATGGTGAACAGAGTTCAGGACGCCATTTACCTTGAGAATCAATAATTTTTAAAGTAAGTTCACTGCAACATTATTTTTATTCCTTTTATTATAAATATGATATATTATGATCTATGATCTTTGAATTTTGTATCCAAATAATTGTCATTTGTCCATTTTCTTTGATTCTTTGTAAAGATTTTCAGTTGGATATAAATAACCCTTCCCTAATATGATTTTCAAAAACCCTGAAAAACCTCAAAATTTCTGAGGTGAGATTTCATGACTCCTCCCCAAGCCAGAATTCCATAATTCAATAAAGACTGTAATAATGAAAAAAAAAATCGAGTATTTTATATCCATGTAAATGATTTTTGGGAAACTGAGAATAAAGTGAACCGCAATACAAAACACGGGAATAACTTGAAAAAAGAAATGATCCGACAATTATTTCTTTACAATATTTTTAAGAACATATTAGATCAGTGTTATGTAATTGCCAATAGTAAAAGTAAACATTTTCGGAATATCTCGAAACTGGCCAAAGAACTACTATAAACAAATCTAGTAATAGTTGAGAAATCACAAACTCTAAAGTAATTCATGAAAAATATAGCTTCACATACTTCAGATATTAGGGCTATATTATTATATATGACTCTTTATTTGCTCTTTACAGAAGAAAGTAGAGATATAATAAAATGAAACAAAAATAAAAAAACACCAATAAAAGGCAACACATTAAAACTATTTTATATAATAAAGTTCTAAAAGATCAAACGATCGAAGCTCCTTCAACAGATTAAAAACTCATGACTTTTTTGTGTGAGATGGTAAACTATTGAAAAGTATTAAACCCTTATTAAACACTGTTTCACATAGTATATCATCATTTCTTACATGAAAGTTATTAATAGTTCTCGTTCTAGTGTTATGATTGTGTACATACAGCCCCTATGCTGTATTACTTCCGTTAAAAATAACGTCACCGTTATTCGCCATTTCCGTTATTTTGCTATTGCTTGGTAATAGAAAAATATCGGAAATGGCGAATATCGGTGACGTTATTTTTGACAGAAGTGATACAGCATAGGGCTGATTATCTAGGTAAGTTGATCACAGAGATAGTTTGGCAACATATCATTTTTCAAGTTGAATATGAACACTAACACATTTTAGTGTATTCTTTGTTTCACCGACATCAATGACATAAGTATTGCTCTCATGACTGGATTTTGTGTTTTTTGGATCATATTTAACAGGGTTCCCACATTGGAAGCGAGAAAATTTTCCCTGACTTTTCCAGGTTTTCCCTGACTATGCACAAACTTTTTTCAGGACCAGATTAATACTGATTAATACAAATAAGTCAATCAAAAACTCTTATTCATCAAAATTTAATTCATAATAATTAAAAAAATAAAAACCAGTGAACAGGTATTTCAATGCTGCAACAACTACCAATAATAGTACCAATATTCCATTCCGTGAAAAATTCTAAATTAAGTAAACATTACCACACTCTGACGTTACCTGCTATTTTCTCGAACCTCGAATCATACATAAAAATGGGAGCATATTTTGCTTCCCCATAAAGGTAAACCGAAAACTCACGAGGTAGAACTAAACATCGTAGGCGTATTCAAATTTCTGCCAATCATGTGCGAGTAAAGAGCAGTGGCCGACGAGAGACCGCGAAATTTAAAAGTCATGAAGAAGACAACAGAGACAGCTTAATTAATATTTTTATCTGAAATCAAGTGATACGGAATTATGTATATTGATTTGGTTTTCGATATACATTCGTTGAATTCCCTGACTTTTGCTGAAAACTCCAAAATTCCCTGACTTTTCCCTGATTTTTTAAACACTTTTTGATTTCCCTGACTTTTTCCTGTTTTCCAGGTTTTCCAGGTCTGTGGGAACCCTGTTTTACTGGTCATTTTCGAGACAAAATAAAAGTGTTCCACAGTAGTCAATGGAAATAGTCAACTTGGGAAAAGGTGAAACTTTGCCTTTGAGTCTGTAAAAGAAATTGACTTTTTCTGCAATCTTTTTTCTTATATAGTCACAATGAGAATTCATATTCAATTCTCCGTCTATCATTACCCCCCAAGTAAGTATTCGAAAGTTTTTACGTTCTCAATATTTCTTTTACTGATCATCAAGGTCATTTGAGCTTGCTTCTGTTCCCTATCAACATACATTTGGTCTTTTCAAAATTTAGTATTAGTCCATTATCACACAGCAATACGAAAATACAATTCAAGTCCTCACTTAAGGACGACTCTATTTCATCTGGTTCATAAGCAAGTCAGCAAATAATTTAATTTTGCATTTTTTGACCTACTTGATAATATCATCAATAAACAATATAAAAAAAATGGCCCCAGTATTGAACCTTGGGAAACTCCATGCTGCGTTTCTAGTTCATGGGAACTACTATATTAATAATTATAATAATTGTATTGAACATGATTACCTTCTTTGGAGATTTTGACGGATTATTTTCTTTATTTCCATCTATATGGAGTCTTCTCATATGTTTTAATAGCTGTGCTCGACTAGCATTGACTAGATCTGGATTCTGTTTACATACATCACTCAAACATTCTCCCAAGTATTCATCATCGTCCTGGACAAATATTGCTGGGACGGAATCAATCCTCAAGTATTTTCTGTATGCTCTGTCAGAACTGAAAAAAGAAAGAAACCATTTTCGTAAATTTTCAGACTGACGATATGAATAAAAACTTATATACAATGACTTGCAGATTTTTCTTAAAATTTTAGCCACCAAGAATGTTTATAAGTTTTTTTCTAGAACCCTGTTTATTATGACAAATAAGTAATATAAGTACTTGTGAACGAATTTGAGTTCCAAAGTTATCCTTTCTATAGTCTAGTTCCTAAATTGTAGATAGTGACTCATCGTACATTTTCAGGTTTTTACGGGATTTGAAAGTGCGGAGGGGATGAACGAAAGTGGCAAAGTACAACTTGATTTGAAGCTAAAGTACCTAGCTTATTTCTGTTCTATTTTTTGACCTGCTTTATATGAATTATGAACCGTACAACCGACGAGTCACTATCTACAATTTAGGAACTAGACTATAGTTGAACTAAAGCTGCTCATTTTATAAAACTGGAATTAGAAAAAAATATCAGTAAAAACAAATTTTCAGAATTATATTTGATATTTTATAATTGCGTTAATTACGATTTTTTTTTTTATTATTTTTCATCTATTTTGAAAAATAAGGGATATTCTCAAGCTGTGTTCATATTTTCTACTTTTCTTCTTATTTTCATAGATAATTAAATATCATTTATTATAATGTTTACATTGAAGAAAATTATTTTCAAAAAACTCACCCCATAAGGGACTGCTCGCTGAAAATATTTGTCATAATTTTACTGATCTTCCTGGTATTTTCTATTTGCTTTTTTTCATTTTCCTTTTCAAGCGTATCCAAGGCTTCTTTCAAAACTTCCTGGCCCTCCGCCTTGGTTTCCTTAATCTCTTTCAGCAATTTCAATTTATTCGTGGAAAACTCTTGCTCCCTCTTCTTCTCCGCTGTCTGAAGCACCTTCAAATCCATTTTTTGATTTTTAATTTGGTCGAGGCGCTCTTCTACGAAGTCTCGGACGTCGGCGTAAGTCAACAGTTGACTAATGAGGCAAGAAATAATGGCGAGTTTATCGCCAACGGGGAGCTGGACAACGTTGTGGAGCGCTAGTGCTTTGAGGATGTGCGGCTGGTGCAGCCGAAGGTGAAGGCCTGGGTCGTCTTCACTAGTGTATCCGCCTCTTTGTGCATACCTGGACGAAACAAAGTAATATTTTTATTATTCAAATTGTTCGATTACATATAATCTAGCAGAATAGCAAAATGTAGAACTGAAACAGTCTGAATTAAAATTATAGAACCAATAAAGTTTAGTAACGATAAACTGGAGAACCGAACCAGATAAGAAATAACTTGGAAGAAATGGAAAAAAAATCGAAAAAATTATTTGTAGAACCAAAACATTACAATAGAAAAATTTCATCAAAAACGAATTATGCCGCTACACGAATTTTGAAGAACCGAAATTCGATGAACTGAACATAACGAGAAGTTAAATCTGTAATATCATAAATGAGAATAAAAGAAAATATGAAGAGGGATATTCGGAAGAATAAATGGTAAAACCGAAATGTACAGAACCATAAACTGTAAGAAAGTGGATCTACTACTTCCTCAGAGATGGCGCAGCGTGCGGTCAATATTAATAAATTCTGATGTCGGGATTACATTCGTTTTTGTTTCTGTCTCACCACCTATATCACATTGTTACCAGAATTATCGAAGAAAAAATATCAATCTTCAAATTAATCATGAAAGGAACATACATTATGAATGATTTATTATAAATTCGTACGACGTGGTTCAATTTGTCCAAAGTCACAAGTTACCGCCATCTTCTATAAGTGTTTTCATATTTATGAATTGTTCGAACTTTTAGCCCTAGTATTAAGATTTTTGACTAGTCTGATAAGCATCTATATGTTCACCAGCATGTTGAATTGTGTATATACTTACTTACTAGGAGATAACAAAGCAACTTTAATAACGAGTTGATTGTTCTCTACAAGGCTAGTTCATTATTCGCTAAGCCTCTCCACACTTTCTGCTAGATTTCGATTCTGATCATTTTATATCTTACACTTTTCGGTTCCATGGATTTTACGTTACTACAAATTAATTTTTGGACAATGGTTTTACGCTTTTAGAAAGGATTAAATGATGTTTTGATAACATTTTTTTTTGCTACTTTTTGAATTTGACGGTTTTTGGATCATAAATCAGATCTAAACATTTCATTCTGCTGTTTTTGAGTCTTATAAAAAGTTGTTCCGAAACTAATTGATCCTCCATTTTATGGGTTTTACATATTAACGGTTTTCTCCTTTATTATTCTTATGAAAGTAATTCTACTCTTCTATGGCCCACCAATTGTTCTAAATGTATCATATTCTTGCTAAAAGTCTTTGAATTTACCAGTGTGTTATAATAAATTAGAAAATTCTTTAAAAACCTGTGGCCCTATTACAACTTTTAAAAAAGGATTTAATAGATATCTGTTACGAGAGTGTCATACATGATTGTCACTATTACCCTTGTCAACCTAATCACATAACAGGTCAAGTTTTAATGTGTTTAAATGACGTTTCTACAATTGTTTAATTGTATATTTTATTTTATATTTGTAGTGTAGTATATATATTTTTTATGTATACATTTTTCACCTTTGACAATGTCAAATTAGCTTTATGTGCTAAATAAAGATTATTATTATTATATTCATTATAAGCATAACCACAGAATTTCCCAAAGAATAATTAATTGTTAATGAATTACTAATTTAGTTTACAAACATCTACGAGATTTTATATATTTTTTGGCAATAAAGTATACTTGATTAAATGTTTTGGCGCAACATGTGAATTATATAATAGCTCATAAAAAATGTCTTAGATGTTCACATGAAAGATGGGATATGAGTGTTCAAGATTTCTCTTGTGCTTTAATCAAGCTTTATACATCAGGCATAAGAGGAGAACCAAGTGACTTTGTAAGATTTTATATCATAAGAGGCAAAAAATGAGAATTGGTAGCCATGAATTTATAATTCGGAGAGTTCCCCAGGGTTCAAAGGACCACACACACACCTTATGGGAAAAAGTCTTTCGGTGAAAATGGCTGAATTTTTGATATGTTGTAGCTGGAGCCATTCTAAGTAAAAGTCTCCATTGGCCCAACTTGATCGTATGCGCCAAATCATGAATTTTGTGATTTTTGGAGAAATTCAGCTGAATGAAAAAATATCAATATCTCATTTATATTCAATATTGTGAGCGACTGGGCATTCCTAATGTTCGCGAGAAATAATTTTTCATAATACAGAGAAAAAGTACGCCGTTATTTTTATACAGGGTAGTCAACAATATACTCAATTCTTCAGTGATGGAATTCGCCTACGAGGTTACAACATATCAAAAATTCAGCCATTTTCACCAAAAGACTTTTTTCCATAAGGTGTGTGTGTGGTCCTTTAGGTCCCTTCTTTTTCATGTCAGCCAATGATCTAATTTAATTCATAAATAATACAAACGGCGTCAGTCGCAATTATGCAGACAATACAAAAATATTGATAACCAAATACATTAGGTCTCCGTTTGTCTATAATATCTAATGTCCTATCTAATGGTGAATTTTTGTCGTAATTTGTTCTATAAGCATAACAAAAAAATCGCTTACGATTTATCAGTTGTTTTTGAGGTACATTTAATCCGATGAGTTCAACTAAACTACTCAACACTAATTTCATCGCACCCCAAAATTTTGACCCTATTTAAATCTGAATAATTTTTTTCTGCATTGAACAATTTGAATTCTGTTCACACTGTTCGCTAGCCCAGTCCTTCAGCTATAATCTCGTACTCCTTCAAAACATAAGGTTCTTCGCATAAAATCGATACAGGGTATTACCTTTAACTGTGCAAAATTTCTGAATCTTCAAAAGGATTCCAAAGAAATTTTTTTTTTTCAAATTTGACAACAGTGGCATGAAGAACTCATCACCTCAAGAGATTTTCCGAATTGTCTTATTATCTCTTTTGTTTACAGGGTGATCTCAAAAAATTAACTTTTTGGTTTTGCAGTCTTAACTTTTTTCGTTGTCAACCGATTTTCAAAATCTCAGGCTCATTTTGAAGCTGAAACTTTGGATGAAAAGTAATGAAGATCAGAATTGACTCAAGATAAAGATTGAAAATTAAGGGTTTTCTCAAAGGTGACCTAAATCTGAAACACCCTCAAAATTCGGTTGGGAGGAGATTTAAATGAAAATCAACTTGTTTTCGAAATGATCATTCATCCTGAATACGTCCAGATCTTTCTTGCTTTCAATAGTCAAGAAATGTGCGTGGAAAAACCCAATTGAAACGGCAGAATTTTGAAAAAAAAAATAATCAACACATTGTTCGCCTGAAATGCATGGCCCGTAACCAAGGTTACAAGAATCACATTCAGTAACTGACATGCCTGACCAGCTGAGTCTCATTCCACAATAGCGGTTTTTTTCTGAATCGTGAAGCATTATTCATGTTAGTTAGCAAGAACAAGAAAACAAGTTGTATTGAGTTTTTATTGAACAACAAAATTGAAAAATATTTATGATATTCAGTATTTAGTGGGTCCTCCCCCTTTGGCAATTACTTCATTGATCCTTTCCGGCATGCTGTCCATCAGACTATCAATGAACTCCTGTGGTACAGCTGTCCATTTTTGCTGTACCGCATTCACCAAGTCATCCAAATTTTCCATTCGCCCTTCCCTTCTTTCAATTTTAATTTCATACGACTCCAGACCTGTTCCATCGGATTCATATCCGGAGAGAAAGGTGGACAGTTCATTCGCTCAATACCGTGATCCCTCAAAAACTCGTCGACAATGTGAGCCCTATGCGGTCTCGCATTGTCATCAACGAGAAGAAAGTTGTTGATATTTGCGGCATAAGGGACCACGATTTCTCTCATACAAAAATCTCTATACCTCTCACCGTTCATACTCTCTCCTCTCCAACACTCGACCATCCTTTCGAAACAAGTTGAACCTACTCTCATCCGTAAACATACACCTATTCCACTCTGCTATTCCCCAGTTTTGATGTTCTTCCCCCCACAATCGTCTTGCTGCTCGATGTACAGGTTTCAGTAAGGGGCAGGCAGCTCGTCTCCTTGCGTATAATCCAAGATCGTGGATCCGGCGTCGGATTGTCTGGCATGAAACCTGAATTCCCGTAGCATCGATCAATTCACGACGAATTTTGGGGGCGATTGAAGTCCGAGTCCGCCGTACCAATCTTCCAATAAGGCGGTCTTGAGCGGGAGTTGTTCTTCTTCTTGTTCCCCTTCTTGGCCCCCTAGGTCGATACTGAATATCCCCAGCGTTAGCTCGGACGTGGGCCCTTTGGACGGATCTAACTGTCGTTCCAAGCAGATTGGCTTCATTGACTGTGGAATCAGTTCCAGCAGTTCCCGTGTTAGATGCGGCATCGATATGATAATTTTTTGTACAAACGAATCAAAATTGACGTCTAACCTGGCCTGTCAGTCACTGAATGTGATTCTTGTTACCTTGGTTACGGGCCACGTATTTCAGAACAATGGGTTGATTTTTTTTTTCAAAATCCTGTCGTTAAAATTAGATATTTTCACGCACAATTCATGACTGCTGAAAGCAATAAAGATCTGGACGTATTCAGAATGGATGATCATTCCGAATACAAGTTGATTTTCATTTAATTCTCCTCCCAACCGGATTTTGAGGGTGTTTCATTTAGGTGAACTTTGAGGAAACCCTTGACCTTCAATCTTCATCTTGAGTCCATTCCGATCTTCATATCTATTCATCTAAAGTTTCATCTTCAAAATGAGCTCAAGATTTAGAAAATCGGTTGACGAGGAAAAAAGTTATGACTGCAAAACCAAAAAGTAAATTTTTTGATATCACCCTGTAAAAAATAGAGATAAGACAATTCGAAAAATATCTTGAGGTAATGAGTTCATCTTCATGCCACTTTTGTCAAATTTGAAAAAAAAAAAAATCTTCATTTGGGATCCTTTAGAAAATTCAGAAATTTTGCATAGTTTCCCTGTACCTTATGTTTTGAAGAATGACGAGATTATAGCTGAAAGACTGGGCTAGTGAACAGTGTGAACAGAATTCAAATTGTCCAATGCAGAAAAAAGGTATTTAGAATTTAATAGGGTCAAAATTTTGGGGTGCGACGAAATTAGTGTTGAGTAGTTTAGCTCACTGCCAACAATCATTCCATTTAATAACTTGAAGATAAAACACAAATTAAAATTAGACCATTTTTTCTCCAGGGTGGATAATTACATGAAGCAGTCTTTTGACGAGTTTTATCGAGTAATGGAAATTTTAACTCAGTTTAGAAGACGAGAAAAACAGTAATTTTCATTTGATTTTAGAAAAACTAGTCCAATAAGACGACTAGAATTTTCTACAAAATGCATTATCTATGTTTATGAGAGAGTTTCAATATTATTATTATTAATACGGTATTCAGTAAATATTTCTCACCTCCACCTAGCCCCAGTTTCATTGATACGAGCTCCTGATGCTAGTAAATGTAATCGTAGTACTTCAGAAACGGTAACAGAGTACAGCGGGAGGCGTGCGAGTGGAAGTCCTTGGTATTTGTTACTCCAGCTAGATGCCAAGGTGGCAAGGCGAGTCGCATCTGTCAGACTCAGATTATTCGAAACATCTTCATTTTTAATATCTTGAAAAAATATTCAAATTGTAATTTAATTTTCTTATCAATGTAATAAAATACAAACAAACTTGTTATTCAATCATATTATAACTTACCTGCTGCATTCTCTATCACCGTCCTATACTGGTTGGACTCCTCATCTTGCACATTAAACAAAGCAGTTAGGAACATTTGAATAATGTCAGTAAGAGGACCAGCCACTTCTTTTTCTGTCAAAGCTCGCTCTATGAGTTCCAGGGTGAAACCACCAGGAAAGAAGTCTTTTGTAGACAAGAATTTGGAAAATGTTTCAACAAACTCCATCACCATCAGCATTTCGCCAAAATACTGGTCCGATACTTTTGATATCACTGGGGTAGCAACAGGAAGTTTCTGTGACAAATTATATGAGATGAGGAAAGGATTTGAGACGACTGGATATTTTGTTTTCCTGAAGTTTGCTATATAAATCAGACAATTTTAATTTAATTCAATGAAAAAGTTGTATTTCGTGTACACACATTGAATTGAATAGTTACATGTACACAGCTTTAAGAACTTCACCAATATCAATTTAACTCATGAAAACAAAAAAACTCCTGACAAAAATTTTTCTGATCTGTTAAGAAACATAATTATTACAATCCTAATTAGAGTAAGGCTATTTGTTCAAGCTGAGGGTTTCAATATTAGGCTTTTTTTGCCATCTGAAATCAACCATCTTCACAGTTAAATAGAACGTCAAAGTAAAGAATCCTTTATTTTCATCAGAAAACTGAGAGCCCTCAAAAGTGAAACTTGTGCGAGTCAAGGATTAACGAGGTTTTGCCTTTTAACGTGCGATTCCTAGCACTTACGATGCTGCCAATAGAATGAACAAAACGAATCCCAATGATATAATGATAAATGAATAGGATTGTACATCCAACCAATGAACAAGTAGTCAGATAGCAGTTGACACATTGAGTGAGACTTCAAATTATATCTTCTGATTGCTAAGACAAATTAGATTTGTTTTTTGTTTATCATTACTAATGCTATTGATGTTATTACTATATTGAGTCTGATTAATCCATTCATTTTGCCAACGATCATATGAATAGATAAAATTAATTCATATGTGAAAACTTTAATGTAGTAATATCCTAAAATATAGGAATTCATGAAGTCAGGGGTAAATGTCAATTTTCATTCATAGATTGCTTTCAACACCTAAACTCCCCTATTCTATCTGGAGGGTACTAGCAGGTACCAAAAATGGAGATGGTTTGGCTGTGAGATGGCTTTCATCCATTTCGAGTCATTCGGAAGAAAATGTCTGAGAATCCCATTGTCACATTAAAGAGATTTGTGAAAATTACGTCAATAGTGATCATAGTTGTTATCTCAGAGAATATATGATGATGATTTTTCCATTTTTTTTCCCTTTACACCTCACTGAGCCTAGTTATGAACATTATGGATTACATATTTCATATTATTGGACATAAGGTATATTCAGAATTGGTTTTTTCGGTCTATCTTCGAAATATACCCAAAATATGCCATTTTCAGGAAATAAAAATGACTATGGAGTTATTTTGTAGCTTGAATAGATATATGGAAGATCTTGGAATTTGTATCAAACTTCTTAGCCAGTATGGAGCAGTGTATTGAAAATTATCGATGGCGGTGCCTGATATCTCATGCCATTTGTTAGTCTAGTTCTGGACACCGAACAACCGAATTACCTCCCAAGCAGAAATGAGAGCTGTCAGATTGATGAGCAAATACCGCAAAAATTAAAAAAATCAATTTTCAAAGCTTTCTAACTCGAAAACTGTCCATTTTTGGGCTTCGTGGCTACGGACACTTCTGATCAATACATCAGGAACAACAACATATCAAAAATTTAGACAAATTCACGGAAAACCATTTCCCATAAGAAATGTGCGGGGTCCTTTTTAGCTGTGAATAATAAATCTCACCTTTTGATCTTCAAGTGACAAATCCTCTTTGGGTTTCGACCACTCTCTAATGCAGCTATTCAATTTGACACTCTCCTGCTTCTGCTTCTTTTTCAAAGCCAGTTTTTCCTCCTCCTTCAACAGCTTTTTCAACTGAAACTCTTCCTCTCTCTTTTTCATCTCTTCCAAGAGATTGACTCTCTTTTCGGGATTCGTCTCGTCCTTGGCGGCTGCGGTGGTGGCACCGTTCGCCTTAGTCAAGAACTTAGCAAGCGTTTCCTGTTTGGATTTTTTTTTGCCGTTCGGAACCTTTTCCTTCTTTTTCGATACTTCGAAATTGGGCAGAGGCCCGTCAAAAATTTGATCGAACTTCATTTTGTTAATACCGAGTTCTTCTATAACGGAGGGTTTTATCGCAAAGTTGCCATTGGAGTTGTGTTCGATATACTGTTTGAGGAATAATTTACACTTATCTCTATTGAAAGAGCCCTTCTTTCGTCTAATCTGGTTGTAGTCTACTATCATTATTTCGCTTATATCGTTATCGTCAGCATCTAGGTGTTCTAATTCGTACTTGAACAAACTAGCAGGTGGCCAATACTGACGATCTGAGTCGTTTCTGAAAAGTATTAACAAATTGAAGAAGGCTTCAATGACACGAATGTCTTCATACAATATAATATTTGATTGCAATTCAGAATCAGTAGAATAGAATAGATTCATTTCACATGTTAAAAAGTAGAAAATAATTTTAAAATCTACTCTCGCACAATGAGAAGGAAGACGACAATGTATAAATAAAATTAGGAACAGAATAACTCAAAGAGAAGAACACAAAATAAAATAAAACACAAATACATCGGATACTGATCAAAACTCATCAATGGTGTAGCAATTTCTCTCCACAAGATTTTTTTTTTCAGTCTGTCTTTAAATATCGAAATATTTATAGGAATTTCCAATTTTTTTAATATTTTGGGTATATAAGATACAAGTGACTCTTATAAAAAAGAGGTTCGATGTTACCCATATTTTTTAAAACATATACATAGTTCTTATATACAAGGTGATTCACCACAACCTGCACAAAATTTAATGGGGTACTGGTCTATCATGTGCGAACGCACCTGTGAATTTTAGGAGCTATCCGCGATTATTGAAACAATTTTTTTGTACGTCAACCACAATCGATACGCCATTGCAGAAACGTGAGAAGATGTGGCAATGGTGCACGTATATGTCACCCGTCCCACTCGTCAGTATGCGTGAGCTTAGTTTACAATATTGGGTACAGTGCAAAGACTTCGTGATACGGGGTCATGTTTTCCAACACACGTCGAACGTGCAGTGAATCGTGCTGTTGTTGTTGATGAAGCAGTTCTGCAACTCCTCGACGACGATTCATCAATAAGCACCCGTGTGATTAGTCGGAGACAGTGGCGGATCAGAGGCGAAGACAAAGTCAGAAATAAAAAAGAAAACTTTCGCGCCTTCTCATATTGAACTTCAATGAAAACTGGGACAACTTACTAGCCAACGACTCATATTTCATCAGTCATATGACATTTGTTCATTTGAATATTTTCCGCCAATTTTTGACTTGTTTCTATTTGAAATTGCTAGTTTTGTAATAAATTTGAACATGAATTCTAAATCAAAAATATGGATAAGGTAAACACTTCTTTTGCAATGTACAAGGCTATGCAAAGTTCAATATAAAAGAAGTAGAAACACAAACTTATTGGACCACATTAAACGAAAAGATCGAGCTCGCTGAACAAATTCAACGAGTATAGGTGAAGTAAAACAGAATAATGCAAATGATGCAAGTACTTCTGCAATTTCTACACCAGCAAAAAGAACCAGAATTGTTAGTAAATAGGACCTGGAATATTGATTATCAACTCATATTTGACAGCACTATAAATAGTTACAATCGATATAGCGATTATTTATTGAAAAGTATCAAAAAGTATCGATGGGCAGTCAAAACAATTTTTCGAACGCTTAAAATTTTGTTTGGACCTTCGGAGTATTCCATACAGATTCTTGACATATTCGTATGTTCACGATCTCACTACTCACTTGATTCAAGATGTTACTTAGCAACTACCTTCAGAACACTGCGTTTTATCCTTCAATATACAGTTTGCTTCACTTGAAATGGTAACATCCCAGTAAATTTGTAATTTTTCAGATGATACAAACATTGAAAAATTCGTTATGTTGATCTTATGTAGCTTTTCAAGATCGATAAGCTACATTTTAGCCTTTGCAAAAAACTAGCCTACTGTGATTCAAAATTTTTGCATTAAGAAAACGTGATAAGGATTTTTTTCAAAAAATTTCATCAAAAAAACTTGTTTGGAATTACCTCTCTAATTCCGAATTTGGTTGAAAATTAAAAATAAAAAAAATCACCACAAAATATTTGTTATTTCACTCTCAGAAGTCGCAGTCCGAAAAAGTAATCATTATTACTCAAACACCAAAAGATAAGTTTTTTGACATAATATGAAATTATCAGCTGGATATTTTATCACTAAAAATTTCAAACCCCTTTCAGTTTTTTTTTTATCGAAAGGGAAGTCATGGAAAAATTGAACTTCGATAATGTGATAAATGACTTTGTAAAAAAAAGTCCAGAAAGGTTCATATTCAGATTAGCCTTTTGTGTGATGCATATTTTTCATTTATTTTTCATCATCATGAAATATTTTGTTTTGTTTTCTCTTTTTTGTTATCGTTGACAGCAGCAGCAGATTTTATGTAATGGATTTGTATAAAAACGGAATTAGAGAAAAACTTTATTTGTTTTTTCAACATAATATGGCCTTCTGGGAAGACACATTCCAGAAGGAAAGGGGCGCTGAGGTCAATTGCGCTTCAGTCTGCCGAAGATCATAATCCGCCACTGGTCGGAGACTTGGTTCAACGCAAACTATGGTATGGCGTATTGTCCGCAAAAATCGTTCGCATCCGTACCATTTCCAAAAGGAACAAGTCCTCGAGCCACAAGACTCACTTCGTCAGGAGTTTTGTGAATGGCTTGTTGCACCAGACAAGATCCTCGGTTTTCCCGCAATATTTTGTTGACAGACGAGGCTGTATTCACCAGGGACGGGATAAGTCATGTTTGGGCTCAGGAAAATCCGCATGTCATTCGACCATTTCGGTCAGAGTATCGATTTTCCATCGACCTTTGAGCAGGCCTCTACAACAATGAGGTGATAGGCCCCATCGTTTACCAGCGCGGCTTATTTGGCTTTTTGAGGGATCAACTCTTTGACGATATACCTTTGGCTCACGCCGTTGGATATTACCCAGATATTACCCCAATGGACTTTATTTTTTATGGGATTACATGAAAAGTTCGGTGTACGCTAACTCCATTGAGTCGCTACAGGACCTCGAGCAAGCCATCGAGAATGCCTCTAATGTCCTTCATGCTCAAAGGGACGTATGCATATATCTATTAACTACGAATATGGGTAACACGCCATAACACGCAATGTAATCAAATTGAAGCCAAAAAAATATATCTTTCCTTTTCTCGCATGGGCGCTGAGAAACTAATGTGCATGCCGAATTCTAAAACATGACGAATGTCATAAATTTTTGAGGTTGTACATATTTTGACATTTTGACAATTTCAACTGTACCATATTTGCAATGAACTATTATTTTTCTATAATGTGGATAAAATGAAGTGAGAATTATGCAAGACGGCAATTAAACTTCGTGTCATTTAAAAAGCGATTCATTGATTCATTTGTTACTCTATATAACATAATGTATGTTTGTTACCTGCTACCAGAGTTTCATCAATAAATTTTCTGCCAAAGAGAGGATAAAAACTCATTATTCATTATAATTGAGGATATGTGGATTGACTATGTGACGGACAGTTGTTTGAAAAGTGTCACCGTTAAAGTCCGCATCATACGGGATTTTTTTTTATTATTCACTTATTTGTGAACAGTTTGTGCTTTGAAAATAATGCAAAATGACGTTTACGATTGTTTTCTATCTATTGGCTACACCTGTCAAATTTGACATTTTTTCAAAAAAAATTCAGAATGTTAGGTTATTTCTCAATATTCAGAAAAATATTATATGAAAAAGTTGTTTATTTTTCGGTTTCCTACCCACCTACCAAATTTGAACCAGTTTGAACAACTTTAATTTTTTTCGCGTTTTCTTAACCTTACACTTTTTCGGATAATTAAAATTTGATGAAATCTGGAAAAAACAGTTGAGCTGCTATTACATATTCAGTGAAATCATACAGAGCTGTTTCTGTGCTTTTATTTTGCATAAAACCATGTTGATATGACGATAGAAGTTTATTTAAAGTACAAAACGTTAATAACTGATTTTTCAACTTAAGTTCAAAGAGCTTGGATATACTGGAATTGAGACAACTTCTCTGTAATTTTCATAATCATTGGAGTCGCCCTTTTTTTACCAGCAACTAGTGCACAATGAAAAGGAGTATTACAATCATTTAGAAATCATCATTGAACATACAATGAAGGTATTTTGTGACAGTCGTAGAAAAAATATATTACAAGTTCTTGTGTTTTATGGATGAATATCACTATTTTGGACCAAGTATGTGCTAAGATAAGCTGGTTGTATCCCACTTGTGATTTTGTAAATAAAAATCATACTCAAATAATATAGTCTTTTATACTACACTGGTCGCCACTGTAGGGTATTCAACAGAAATTCAACGGTGGTGTATTAGTTACATCTTAAAATAATCCTCATCCCTCGATTTTTTTGTTTCTACAATTGTCCCATATGATTTTGGTTTAAAAAGATATAAGTGTGGCACAGTAATCAAAGTGTGGTTTTATTATGTAACTGTAACATTTCAGTCTAGCAAACGTTGACATAGATTTTAAAGTTCTTGATAAGAAATACATTTTTTGCGTATTTTTCTAATGGTATATTCGGCATATTTATTCTAAGTTAATTGATTGTCTGTAATAAATCCTAGGTACTCAATTTCATTTAAAATTGGTTATTGAATATACTAATATCAATAGAATTTATGTCTATTATTCTTTGTTTTGAGTTTGATGATACAATCATTGCCTTAGATTTACTGATATTCAATTTGAGTTTATTCACTTGAAGATGTTTCGATATTCTGTAAAGAAATATTCATATTTCATACAGCTTCTTCTAAATCATACTTCATTGTATACAGGTTGGGGCATCGAAGACGAAACAGATCGAATATCTTCAAAGCACATGTGTTGTGAAGAAAATGCAAAAACACGTTGGTTTTTAATCCAATCATTCTATCATAACCACAACTGTCTTACCTCTCCCCCCACCCCTTGGTCGGTATCACCCAAACAATTGAATAGGGAAAGTAGTAAGTGTGACACATCATTAAAAAGGTAATTTCATAAGGAATTCAGCCATGTCAATTTTCGCTACCTAACTTTCTATTTTGGCGCCCTCTTGCGGAAAAAACAACTGATCTATATTCCAAATTATGATACTTTATTTGCAAGCTAATTCAGCAGCAGTGTTTCTATTTTGTTGTTATCAACATTAAGTTCATTATTTTTTGTTTTATTGTTAGCCATAGAGATGGAGATTGGACTGCGATATGCATTACTTGACCAAGCACAATTACCAAAATCAGAGATACTGGTATCATCTGATGAATAATAGTCTAACTTACTTATATTATGAAAAAATTCGGCCAAACGCCATTACTTAAATTTAGTAGTTATAACGTGTTGAGCTAAACGCCAGATCTCAATAAGTACTGATTTGTAATAGACTGGTTAAGTTTCTTCACTCACCTGAAAAAAGCCTTTTGACTCTTAGTCGAGTCATGCATAACGCGGTCCAATTTTCCTTGTTGTTTCCGATTTATTTTCTCATTCTATATTTATTATATTTCAGGTAATGAGTTTTTATACTGATGTCAACAGTCAGTTTTAATGCATAGATGAGTTTTTGTTGCAATATTATTAGACCCTACAGCACTCTTTTTGCTGTATTATTCATCACTTTTCTCTTGATTGAGAAAGCAATATTAAAGTCGTATTTGAAGGTATTTATGAACAATTTAAATGTGTTACTTACATTATTATTTGATAAGTGAATTCTGTCCCAATCTTCTTTGCTTAAAAGACCTTGAGAGCGTTTTATAATATCAGAATCATAAGTGTGTCTATTGGGGAAGGTATACTAATAAGGGTTTCTTGTGAAGTTGTTCAGAATACTTATTACTTGGGATGATTGGTGATCGTTACCAAGACTACTTCCAAGATGGGAGAGAAGTTTTTCAAGAACATTATGCTGATCTTGGGAGAGTATACATGTGTTGAATCAGCTTTTTAATTCAATGGCATTTTTCAGAGTAAAAAATTGGAACATCAACATTACAAAGTCAACAAAAATTCAAACTATTGATCATCCAATGAAAGTGGAAAAAATACCATATAAGTTATTTTGTTTGGACACAAAATGTCATAGCTAACAAGTGAAATTTTTAAAATGTAGTATTTTTTCTTTACTTGACAGTTATTAAGCCACTGCATGTGATTTATCTTAGGTATAACAGCTGATGTAATCAGGTGACAGTATTGAATAACTTACCCATTTCTTGTGATATTTGTCAGTTGATCTTCTTGAGGAGCAATAACCTGTAGAACATGGGAGTCTTGCCATTTGGTTCCGGTGAATGAAGTCTCCAAGTTTTCTCCAATGAAATATCTATCTTTCACGTACATGAATATATCTTCAGCCATGTCTCCAAATGAATTTCTCTGAGTTTTACTAGCCAAATACAATATAGGTAATCGTAACTCTATTGGAAATTCCTTCAAGCTCTGCTTGGCATTTTCCTCGCTTTCTAGGGCTTCCTGATATGTTAAGTTTTGTTTTCCAGTCATGGAGCAGGTCCAAACCATAGAGTTGTATAAGAACATTCTTTCGGAAAATTCTCTATAAAATAATACAATATTTAGAAAATTCAGTCCCTTTAATATAACCTACAAATGTTTTTATATTTAAAAAAAGAAAAAGAAAACATTTTGACACTTCCAAAATGTAAAATGGCAAGACGTTATGAAAGCAAACCGTTACGTTTCACATAATATATGCCAAGATCAATTCGGCGATCTAATTTTAATGAGCTGAAAAGTTCACTTACTCATAATCGCGAAATATTTCATCGGTAATTTCGCAATAGAATACTTCTTCATCGTCCTTCAAGTATTCCGAAATTGAATGCTTTTCGAACGGTTTTTTCTTTAAAAGAGGCATATCGGAAGTGGAAACACAGGCAGTACATACAATAGACTATTTGGAGGGAAACTAGGGAACCGCAAGTCACATTAATTTACACTGTTTCACTATAATAAAGATATTTGAATATCATACTTGAAACCTATAATCACCAGGTTATTTTTATTTAAGACTATTCATAAAAAGTTTGAATGATTTTCCTATAAATTGTCTCGTTCTGTCACCATTTAATACCAAGCCGTACTCAAGTGGTCGAACGGAGCACACAACACAAACACAGGATGACAACTCATCTTCTTCCTATAAATCCAACTTTGTCTTAGCTGTAACTGCTGTCAGTGCTGTCACTCACAAACACTATAGCCACACGTTTAAAAATAAGTATGTGTGCTATTTTTAAAAAAGTCTACAGATGTTTTGTTATTTCGTATATATTTCGAAGGTTAATATATAATTTGATTTTATGTATAATCCTGTAAACTTTGGCAATTCGTTGACCACATGGCTAAAATATCCCAGAATCCAAAGATATTGAACGAATATAATGGCAATTTCTTGAACTCATATAACATAGCATACATATGTATATCTCTCTATGATTGAATAATCACAGATTCACAATCTGTGTTCAAAGCAAATATTTAAAAATATTACCATGGCCACTCCATTCTTCAAATATAACACTACATCAGTTGTTAGTGACTTCAGTGGTTAAAATCCAGTCTGTCAGAATAGGTACAATTTGATCAGTAACTGTCATGGTGACAGAAGAAAAATCAACTTGAAAAAATACAATTTTGTTGTTTGAATGAGTTCGTAAAGAAATATCTAATGGTATATATAACACACGTTAATAAACTCCTCTAGAAAGAAATGTTGAGTGACATCTCACATTTCATCAATGATTGACTTCATAGAACTGAAATTACCCGAAAAAAACGTCATATTTTTTAAGGGTTTCGGTTCGGTACCACGAAATAATCGAATTTGAAATATAGGTTCGGTTTCGGTTCCAGTTTACGAAAAAATATCGGTTCCGTTACGGTTTTCGGTTCGAAACAGTTCCGGTCCGGGTCTCTGATGCTGTGTGTATGTATGTATGTGTGTCACTTTACGAGGTCTCATTAGAGAGATATTGCAATAACGTCTGCCATTATTAAAGGCAACTTTATTTTAATAGTGACTGGCACTATTCTGAACAGAGATATGGCAGTTTCGTCTATTTTGGATAAGGCTGGCCTTACATGCATCCGTTATCCGACGACACGATGATCCGATAATGTTACCTCCGGGTTCCTATTGGTTAATTTCAAATAATTTCAAATAATCAACCAATTAGTAACACTTTCGGATCATCGTAACATCGTATAACGGATGCATGTAACGTCAGCCTAAGGATACGGTGATATGCCACCACACAACTTTTGGGTTTGATATTACTGATACGTTATTTTTCGACAACTCAGTCATTTATATCAAGATTTTGACTTCCGAGCAGTGTCAGGAACCCCCTATTATCAAAAAATTGCATAACAGTGAAAATATTGATATTTTCCTTAAAAAATACACAATAGCTGGTAAGTATGGACTTTTGTGTATATATATAATGATATATTCAAAATATTTAATTTTCATAATTCAAAGGTAGTGCAGATATTTTCAAATAATAGAAATTCCCGTTTAAGGTATCACAGTAACATATCAGAACATAACAAAACCTTGAAATATTTCGTAGGTTCAAAGGCATTTTGAAATTTGGAAGATATAATTGAAGATACTATACAACGTTGTATACTTTTGGTAAAAAATTAATGAAAAAAAAGCGTTATATAGCATGATCCATGATCAAAATATTTTGTTCTTTTCAAAGTAATGTTGGAGCACAGAGCACAGTGATGGAACTTTTGACTTCTGCCGCCATTTTAAATTAACGTATTCTGAAATTGTGAACTGTGAAGAATATCAGTGAACTCAATTTGTTGTCCAAAAGTTTATCAATACTACGAAACAAAATAGATACACAATAACCGCTTATCAATCTACTTTATATCAGTTCAATCAAATAATTATAGATGTCGCAGGTTACAGTAATAAATTATAAGTTGTAATTGTAACCTTGTAACCACAGACGTCATAAGTCATAATAATAGCTGCGTTTTATTTGTTTCCTTCCTATACCGGTTTGGGAACAAATTGTCATTTATCTGTCATTTATGACATTTTTATCATTGTATTTGTGTCATATGTCAATGTATTCCACTGAACCGGTACCGGAATGGGTCAAATGAAACGCAGCTAATGATTATGGTTTTGTAACCTCAAAATAAATGATAAGGGATAAAGGTGGAAAGAAAAAGTGGACAAATCATAAAATCAACATTTTTAACGCTTAAATTCTCAACGAGTTCACAACTCAACAAATTAAAGAGAAAACCTTATACTATTGCACGGATTTCGAAAATTTGTCAATAGTACTTGGATGGGGGGGAAATAGATGCAGCATTAATTGAATAATTATTATTGGAAGGTAGTTTCTTACTTCTCCAAAAATAAAAACACTTTGTCGGTGATGGCTGCTTTGAAACGCGTTCAAGTGAGTTCAGTTCAGTCTTCATTTGATGATTCACCATACTAATGATGAGTTCTTTGCAGCAATGGGCCACTTTTGCACGAGTTTGGCATATATATGATGCAGCTTGGCAGAATCCTTTTCAATCTGCCGAACTTCTGAAGAAGTATTTAATGGGTGCTCATAAACCTATTTATCATCCAATGAGTAAGAATTGAATCTGTTTTTCAATGCCTTTATTGAAAAAAATATATAATTTTATTGAATATGAGATGAAGGTTCATATGGCAAAAAAAGTTTCATAATCTCCGGTTTGTAGTGTTTTTATTTGATATATTAAAATTCGCCTTACTGAAGCATTCACTCGAGTCTTCATGTACAAATACAGTTCTCTTCATAGGGTTGTCACCCTTTTGAAATGAGAAAGTATATCTGCAATTTCTCATTTCAAAGATTTTGAAACACTGTTTTTTAAAATGTATGACACTGTGGTTCCATATTTACGGAATCTTGGTTATGAGAGAGAGTTTGAATATGAATTTGTCAAACTTTTGAATATTATCCTCTATTCAACTATGCAAAAAATTTGCCTCATTACAAGTTGAGTTATTAACTTTTGAAAATAACAAAACACCACGAACAGGAATGCAACTAAACTAACACTGACCTTATATGTTATTACAATAAATATTCAAAATGTTCCCCATTGACCTCCTGGCAAAAATTGACCTATCCCAGCATTTTGCTGATGATATAACAATAGAAAAGTGTCCCAGGCACTGTAGAGAGAAAGTTCAGCACAACCGAGTATAATAATTTTGTTCTGATATTAGATTGTTTCATAAAAACATGATTCTGTATTTTTGTAGATGATTGTGGAGACCATGTTATAGTAATAAATAGTGCAGATATTGCCTTACCTGGTGATGAATGGAAAAAAAGAGTATATTTCCATCATACAGGATACCCTGGAGGAGCCAGTTGGACTCTAGCATGGGATCTGCACAACAAGGACCCAACTATGGTAAGCAGCAAAAGAATATGAAACATCACACAACTATCAGATATGCTAAAATTGTGATACATTTCAAAGACACTGAATTACAATTTGCTCTTCATTGTTTTTCAACAATTCCTCAACTATTCATTTTAGGCCCAATGAACCGTTAGATCTACAATACTTTATTGAGTAAACTGAATTTTTTTTATTAGGTACTCAGGAAAGCAGTCTACAATAGTATGGACGGAAATTTACAAAGAAGGTACACGATGGAACGAATGCACCTTTTCCCGGATTCTAAGGTTCCTAGCAATTTATTAGAAAATGTCTCGAATCAAATAAGGCAACTGAGACCAATGCCAAAGAGACTGGACCATTATCCAGAAGAAGAAGTCAAACAATTCCCCAAAATTATTGATTATCCCAAGGATTATGTTCTCAGATAATTTTACTAGATTTTTAAAGATTAGTCATGTTATATTTATTAAAATATCTTTTTGAATATGTGTTATTTACTACAGCAAGTCTTCCATCTGATAATGAATATAGGATTATTCATTTAAGGAAAAAATTTGATTATTTTAAGTTGTATGTAGGTCAGATCAACTGAAAATCTTCAAAGTTATAGGACATAACTTGATAAAATCGAATTATAATATAGGGTAAACTTTGTAAAGCCAGACCTGAGTATTATTTTTAATAAGAAATACGTATCTACTAGTTTTGTAGTACATACTAGTTAGATTTCAAGTAACTGCCATTTTTGCAGTTTTAACTTGTTTAATCTGCAGTAAGATCTTTTCAAGGAACATCTGTTTTGTCAATAAAAAACATACAAGTTTGTGATTAACTGAAATTTCAATTTGAGTAGAGCTGGATTTTCATCATTCCTCTCTAATATTGAAAGATCAAACTTGAAACATTTCTGTAAATAATGAAATAGTGAAAAAAATTGTGTTGATTATTTTTTTCTTTCACAACAGTTCATTTGTAAACAAAAATGCAATGTGCTCAGGAACTATTTTCTTTCAAGCGCTGTTCAAATATGCAATAAGTTGGGCTATAATTATTATTTTCTGTGAATCATTGGATTACTTTCCAAATTCCTATCAGAACACTATCTACAAAACAGAAATCACAGAATCCATATTTCAAATAATTGTTGTAATATCAAATATAATAACGTTTTTTGTGGTATTAGAATAATAATGTATAGGTACCTAGTAAAAGCTTACATTTTTGGACAAAGCAAAGATCCTACAACTAAATTTTCTCTCCAACAACATGCTTTTATGCCAAACCAAATGTACAGTTCAAATAAAGTTTAATGGACATTTGTCATCATTAGCTTTCATAAAACATAGACTTTTATATGTATATTTTATTGAAATTTAATGACAAATACATTAATTACTACTCAAATGTATGTATCATCACCATTTCCTTGATACATCTTGATAATCACCATCAGGACTCTCATAATTTTCAATGGCTGGGCTTTCTACGGGACCTTGACTTTTAAATGGCATCAAGAAGGGGTCAAACTGAAACAGAAAAATTATTTTGGGAAAGTTAACAAAATAATATAGCATCATAAAAACGTGAGCCCAATTATAATAGAAATGAAAATAATTTTGAATAATTATATCTGACAGATATGTGTGCAATGTTCTTTAAGGATATTGCAGTTAGTGCTTCATGAAATGAAAACGTAGAATTTTGATTTATTTGGATAGATTGACCATTTGTGAATTATAGACCTTCATCAATGTGATACCATGAAGCCATAAAACAAAAAGCAAGCTGTCAATTTTCATCAATATTTAAAATGTTGAAACGTCTCATTTCATTTGTTGTCACTGCAGTAAAGTAAGCCAATAATCGTAACCCCTTCTAATGAAGAATTAGAATCAACAAACTTGCACTAAAAAGAGAGATAGAAAAAAAGAGGTACCTTCATTTTTACCTCCTAAATTGTATAACTGTCAGAACGATATCACCTTATAATGCTAGTGATTTATGAGAGTATGCATGTGTGAGTAGTTTTTTAGTTGAGTTCAATGTTAATTGACAGATTCTATACTTTCAGTGTAAAAACTTGAAATCACAGCCTGCATATATTTTTCAATTTGATTTGCATCCCATTCAACTTTACCCACTGTCAAATACTGTAAAAGATATTCACAATATACTTACCTGTATTGCTTCCTGGTAGAGTTCTTCAGATTCTATTCTAAGTTCATCCAAAGCTTTTTGTTGAGAAAATGCAATACGATCTAACATTTGAACATCAGCTAAATGTTGTTCTTGTCTGTACTGACACCATTTCTTTTCAAGAGCCACTCTTCTTTCCAATACTTCTAGGGATATAGCACTTAGGTTTCTTTTATGCTTTCTAAAATAGATATCAAAACTGATCAGACAGTGACAAGACGAGCATTTTTGGATACTTAGTGAATGGAAAATTACTCAAATGTACAAAATACTCTTAACCAATAATTCTAATCTGACAGAATACTTCTCACCCCAAATTCTCTAATACTTCCAGTGGAACTTCGCATTCCTCTATAGGTTTGAGTTGTCTAGCATGTTTTTCCAGTCTTTTGATCTGCTTTTCAATTTTCTTTTTCTTTCTCTCTTCTCTTGCCCTAATAATAGCAGGATCTAACCTTTTCTTCTTTTTCAGTGGCTCGGCTCTGAAAAAGTTTACTGAATTGAAAATCTACTCATTCGTTATCATAGCTACTAAGCTACTTACAGTAAAACTGGAGTAACTTTGAATTGCAAAAAGTTATTCGTGGAAATGTTCCGAATCAGTGGTTTCTGTAGGTGAAACCTAAAATAGTATTTGATGTAAGTAACCTCAGTACAATCATTTATTACATTACTCAAACCTGCTAAGTTTCAGAATAACATTCTGTAAACTCATTTCTACAGTTAGCTCACAAAAATACAATATCAAAAAAATTTAAAACGTAGGTTAGGAATTGAAATCTAGGTTAAGTTTTTTTTCCTCATCTGTCAGGACCACAGAACACAGAACGTCAGGACCATCAAACGTCAAACTTAGAGTGCGTTCCCAATCAGAATTTTTCACGTCGCGCGTCAAGCCTTCTTTAAGTATTCTGATTGGTAGCAAATAGCGTCGAGAATTTGCCAATCAGACGGATTTTTCGGTATATTGCCATGCAAGGTTTGTGAAAAAATACTCCTAAAATTTCCATTTGGCCTCTATGCATTAGATACATTTTGTAAAATATTTCACAGAGCCAACAGGGTATTTGAGAGAAAAGGAGAAAAATTAATATACCTACAGAGAGCTTTCCTATTATTTTTTATCTTTATTAATTCAATGGATTTACTAGTTTACTCACTGTTACAAAAAAGAATCCAACAATGCCAATAGCACCACACCAATAAAGAAGTGGAGTATTATTAGTATTTATATGAGATGTAAAAATGTTGGCAGGGGAGTCACACGCATACTCTTGTCCCCTTGAGATGAAGAACCCGTGAAAGAAAATCAATCAAACAATAGAGCCAATGTGGCTCACACTTCAATAGTTTTGAAGAAATTGATGTCATTTCTAAATTAGCTTGTTTCACATAATTTGAAGTGGACCACTAAAAATGACACTTCAAAGCAGTACGATAAAATATTCGACTGAGAGCCAAGGGCCTTATACAGACTGCGGGTGAGTTTCCAATACATTGTGTTTGCTTTTAGCACCGTAAAATTTTCCAATCAGAATCCGTGACGCGCGATGCGAAAAGAAATAACGATAATAATAATAATACTCCATCATAAACACCCTGCTAACATTTTTACATCTCATGAATGTACCAAATGCGTCAAAATCTGACTGCGACCTCTTATTTGAACTCCCGTAGATGGACCAGAGAGCGGTGAAAATGTCATGCTTATGCCAAAATCGGATAGAGGTCTCCTGTATATATCATAAGGTGAGATCACCGGTACATCCTAGAAAGATTTCCCATAGAGGTCAACAACCAATATACCGGTTACATCCTGATGGGAGGTACCAATAAGAATATGCGTTCATGCATACTTTTTCATTGAAAGCTTTCTTTCATTGGTGGAAGTATAGTGCCCGCGTTTTCTGTATAATCACCGACAGAAGATTTCCGAATAAATAAATGAGCACTTGTCTCATCAATGAAATATTCTGAAAAGTAAATAAAAAACGAATCTTGTTGGAATAAATATATAATCTACCCATGAGAACGAACACAAAATGATCGAAAAACGAATATTAAACATTCCACAAAAAACACTTTGTGAAAACTAAAAATTACTTGCTCTTGAAAACTATATCAAGTTCAGTCTTAGGACCATAAAAAACAAATTCTAACGTCTTTAAAAATATTTCAATAAAAAAAACACTATAACGACTTTAAAAAGGAATTAACGAACACATATTCATTTATTTTACCTGGGGCCCGATTCTGAAATGTCTTATTACCCTTTGTCGCATGTGACAAAATATTTCCATCTTTTTTCAATGCACATTCAAGAAAGGCGATGGATATATTTTGTCGCATGTGACAAAGGGTAATAGACATTTGAGAATTGGGCCCCTGTTCAACCTTTATTGCTTGGTATGGCGAAGCCTCGAACCTCCCTTTGTGTAATATATATCATGCTAGCTCCCTCATCATAACACCTGGAAGAAACAAGTTTTGGCTTGCACTGACAATAAAAGTGTATTGCAGAAATCGATTGAAGTGTGTGTACCCACCTTCCACAACTCTGAGATGAGATCTCTATTCTTTAGTTTTGGCGTAGTCCAACATCGGACAGATATTTTTTAAAAATCCTAGTTTTAGTCTTTCCAAGTCGTTCCCACTATGGACTTGAGTTTTACATCAAAAACGAAATGCATGTTAGGAGAACCGGCCTCTCTGAAAAATAAAAACATACTTTACGTATCCACTCACTTTTTCAATTAGAGATGAAAAATATGATGAACAATCAGCAGAAACTGATAATTAGACTCACCTTTCTATAAAAATTAAACATTAACAAAATGAGTAGAATAAGCAGCACATAAACATAAAATTCATAAACTTGGTTGGCAAAGCGATGAGCTGTCAAATCAAATGTCAAAATGCCAAACAAAAAATATCTAGCTAGCATTTCTTTTTCATTCTCTCATAAGTAGCCTGTATCCGTATGTTCATATCCTATAGGAACATTATTGTTATCTGTAGAGCATATCTGTAGATTTGTATTGGTACATACACAGCATGTACTCAATGTTACGTCTCATGTACATTATAGCATGACATTCTTAACACAAATGACCATGACATACTAGGTACATATCATAGATGTAAAACGAGTACATGTGTAGTACGTACTGAAGGTTACATCTCGTATCTAACTTTACATCCTAGGTACATCGCATAGATGTAAAATGAGTACAAAACAAAATTTGATTATAAAAATAGAATGAGTACATCTGTCATACGTACTCAAGGTCACATCTCGTATACATCGATATCATAGCATTGTTAACTCTAGGGCACTCGTTGAGTGTACCCAAAGGCATAGCCTGTGCGTGTAGAGGACGGTTATTATTATTATTTGCCGTGGCGCTCCGGGGCGACTTACTGGTTTTTGGTGGCGTATTCACTTTTCAGCTGCAGGAAAACCTACAGCACCACCTCGGGTGGTCGGTGTGCACTCCAAGCTAGCACCAGCCGAGATTGGCATCTAGACAACTCACAATACACTTGCTTTTCAGCAAGGCATACGCCGGTCGCCTATCGATCCGATATATAATAGTAGATGAGAAAAATCTTCTTGTATACCTACATCGGGCTCGAACCTATTATCGCTATGCTGGAGTTTCGAACGTCCTGTGCATTAGACCGCTGATCCACCGACCACATTTGAGCTGTTTTTTGGCGTACCACTTTTTTTAAATTATTTGGTCCGTTTTAAAAACTTTGCGTCTTAGCGTTGGAACATTGACGTAATAGGCAGAATGTTTTCAAACCTAATGCAATATTCTGGCATATAGTCAAATCTATGACGTTGATTGAATATCTTTTTAAAACATTATTGAATGCGGTTCAACGCCAAAAAATAGCTATGGTATAATGAAATAAATCACTCATGAATCACATGATGGAGCAAGATCACAAACTCACAGACACACAGAATCTGTGACCCGTAATGACCGTGCCGCCGTGCCCGTTGTGTCTTCTGTCGTGTGCCGTCGTGATCGTTATCTTTTTTATCTGTCATGTCAGTATGTCACATTGAAAATTAAAAAAAAGCTCTTGTCTTATTTTTATGCATTGCCTATTGCTTATGATTGTTTTTGTTTGTATTTATGAAATTTTGCCGGAACATTATTTATGTAAATAAACATCTTTCGTACTCCACGGTTCTTATGTTGGGTACTCACTTCATTCCACATATTTAAAAAGACTCAACTCAAAACAAACAGTGCCAAAAATTTCATACAAATAAATTTTTGTTAAAACAACACTTCTAACCTAATTTCTTTTCCACGTGGAGTAATTGAAGTTTTTTCGTGGTGATTCCTGAAAAAATTTATTCAAACGTAAGTTACATACAATCAATCTATACATATAATTCACTTATGTTCAGCAATAAAACTATAGGTACTCATTTTCGTTATAATCATTATAATTAATTGATCAAGACAATACAATTTTTCCAGATGGGTGATGCTTCTCATAATGATATGGACATCGATCTGGAGGATGGAATGAGTGCAGAGCAACTAATAAATAAGGGAAATGGATTGACCTACAAGTAAGTGAATACTCTTTTTCATAATCAATCATTTTGTTCATTAGCAAAGGAAAATTATGAGATAATTTTATCCCATCCTCTCAACACAAATCCAGGGCAAAAATAGAGTTCATAGGCTACTCAACCATACTGTAGTCAAGAGGAATTATTATATGAATTTCGATTTTCTGAATGATTTTGGTTTGTTTTTTGAAATGAGTATAATAATTTGTTTTCAGTGATTTTATAATTCTGCCTGGTTACATTGACTTTCCTGCCGAGGATGTTGTGAGTTATGAATGATATGTATAATTGATAGAGATGACTAAACTTACCTTTTTTAGAATTTATCCAGTCAGCTAACCAAAAAAATTAACCTGAAAGCACCTCTTGTATCATCTCCAATGGATACTGTTACAGAAGCTGACATGGCAATTGCTATGGCAGTAAGTATTTAAAATTACAATTTAAATACATACTAACCCTACATCCATTAATTTATTGAAATTAATTTTCTTAGCTGTGTGGTGGGATTGGAATTATCCATCACAACTGTTTGCCAAGTTATCAAGCAAATGAAGTATTGAAAGTGAAGAAATATAAACATGGTTTTATACATGATCCTGTAGTATTATGCCCATCTAATACTGTGTCTGATGTGCTCAATGTGAAAAAAGAGCATGGATTTTGTGGTATTCCTATAACAGAAAATGGTAAATTAGGCGGAAAACTAGTTGGTATTGTAACATCTAGAGATATTGATTTCTTGGATGATCTCAACTACGAGAATATAAGACTTGATCAGATTATGACAAAACTTGAAGATTTAGTGACAGCCCAGTCAGGTGTAAGGCTAAGTGAAGCCAACCACATTTTACAAAAAAGCAAGAAGGGTAAATTACCAATTGTTAATGCTCAAGGAAACCTTATAGCTCTGATGGCAAGGACTGACTTGAAGAAGGCAAAGAGTTATCCCATCGCCTCTAAAGATTTGAATAAACAACTCATTGTTGGAGCTGCATTAGGTACTAGGGAAGAAGACAAAGTCAGATTAGCCTTATTAGTTCAAGCAGGAGTAGATGTAGTTGTCCTTGATTCTTCCCAAGGAAATTCTTCATATCAAATAGAAATGATAAAATTCATAAAGAGTACATATCCAAACTTACAGGTTATTGCAGGAAATGGTGAGTTCCTTCACTAAAGTACATTGGTTGAATTTCAGCATGCAGAATTGGTTGTTCAGAAAGTGTTCATGTCTTTTCATTTAATTTTCATAATTATGCTGCTCCATTGGGTTTTCAATTGATTTCTTTCTTTGGGCTATTCAGTGACTTATTATTGAAACAAATCTCCCATACCATGTTTCTGCTGGGATATTTTTGGATAATGATATGATGAATAGATGTTATAAATTTCTCAACTAGTACATCATTCAAAAATAATATTGGCTTAAAATCTTTCTGCAGATTTTTCTTAACGGACATTTTTCTTTTGTATTGTTTTTGTAGTCGTCACTAAGAAGCAGGCTAAAAATTTGATCGAAGCAGGGGCAGATGCGCTGAGAGTAGGCATGGGAAGTGGTAGTATTTGTATAACCCAGGAAGTTATGGCAGTTGGTCGTCCTCAGGCTACAGCAGTGTACAGAGTGAGCGGGTATGCTAAACGTTTCGGAGTACCTGTCATAGCAGATGGAGGAATACAGTCTATTGGACATATTATAAAAGCATTGTCTTTGGGGGCTTCAACTGGTAAGTTCCATTTCAAAATAGTCATTCAAACTGCTATATGCTAAACTTTTATTACCCAGTTTGTTTTGTGACATAGGCAAGTTTAAAGTGGAGTAAAGTCATGAAGAGATCAATTGTAAATATACTTCTTACTCTCAAATATAAATGTTACTACTATATCGTTGTATTGAATATGGGTAGTAATTTCAAACCAAATATTGATTGTATTGGTCATAAATTTTTTTTATTCTGTATGCCATGATTTTATAAAATTAAAAATAAAATTTATGTCAAAAATTAAGCCAACAGCATCTTCAGTACTGAATGAATGAGACCTTACTTTTCTGTGAGGTTAATTTAGTCAGCCTATCTCTCATGTGAAACTGGTTTTCTATTATCATTTAAATCATATACAAGCTCAATTACCTTTTAAGGTGTTCCTATGGATTATCAAAATGGACTAAAGAAGTAATCTTCAACACTATAATTCTACCACACTTCAACTACTGTTCTACAGTACTGTTCTTGTTGAATCAAAATGAAATCTCCAGATTGCAAAAAATGAAAAATAGGGCAATGAGAATACTATTGTCGTGCTCTAAGTATACCTCCATCCTGGACATGCAACTAACATTACAGTGGTTACCAGTCAAGGAATGTCTTTTATATAATGCCATGGTATTTGTGCATAAAATGAAAAGAGGCTTATCACCTCCTTACTTACAACAAAAGCTTCATTACAATGTGCATAGCTACCCAACTAGAAATAGAAACAACTTCTATATTAGTTCTGTTTCGAAAAGTGCAACGCAAAACTCGGTTTTCTTCAAAGGCCTCATACATTATAATGAATTACCAAATGACATTAGATGTGCTGATTCAGTAAATATATTCAAAACTAAGTTAAATAGTCCAGTACGTGAGGGTTTATTGAATGCAAAAGGTGGGGTAGTAGCGATTTTTCAATATGTTGTTAGGCTTGGGGTCCTAATGAAAAATCCTAGTTTTCGACCTCGAGGCGCATGCGCTCGAGCCGCCATCTTGGATTTTAGGTAAAAAAAATTAGTTTTTTTGATAATAACTCAAAAACGGTGGCTTTCACGACAAAAGACGTTCTATACAAAGTTGAAGAAGACAAAATTTTCTACATATTTTGTAGCACACATATGTTAGGAGTTACAGCTCCGTGAAGTTGCACTATTTGAAAAAAAAAAATGCGGAAATTTCATTTTGGTTGAGTTTTATTTATATTATACATTTTGGTACGTTTCGATGGTGCGGGTTGGATATTGTCGGTGTTCTGGTCGTAGTTGTCTGTGGCCTGGTCGTAGTTTGGGTCCGTAGCCTGAAAAATGTCGTCATCCTCGTCCTCGCTTTCAATGCGGTTTTCCGGCATATTTCCGCAAGATTGTCCGTAGCAGAAGCCACATACAACCGAACATTTAAGCCCAGCCTTTCGGCAGCTGCATGCCCCACCACACCCTTTTTTGCAGTTACAAGATACCGCTTTTAATTAGGAATCGGGAGCTGGTTTTTTCGCCATTGTTATGGGTGTGAGCCCGTGAACGCCATGCTTCCAACCCCAGTCTTCAGGATTTTTCTCTATGCCTCTCCATTTCTGTACTTGGTGGTACGTCCTAAACGCGTGGAATTGCGCCGCGTCTTTTGTAGGTGGCAAAGAGGCAAGATTAAATTTGCTTTTCAGCATAAATTTGGCGAAGCGTTGGAAACGAATCTCTTCCAAACTATCTTTATATATGTTGCCTCCATGTAATGCTACAAGAAAGCGTACTCCGGCCTCGACAATCTCCTCTGGCGTGGCATCTTGTTTGTTGAAAATTTCAACTATTTCATGAACCACTCTGTTCCTTTTCATCAGCATACAAAATTTAGTTTTTCCTTGATTGAATAGGGATGACGTAGTGTCACAACCACTGAAGGCGTGCAAGAACAGAATGTGCTGGGTTGCTTCTTCGTATTTGAGGCTACTTGCTGAATATATCCTCTTAGCAGTTTTTCCTCTTCCAGGTTTACGGAAGTAGATAGAACTTTCGGCTGGTGCTAAGGCTGTCAGGAGTACTAAAAGGTCAACGTCTTCCCCGTCCACAAAAACAGCATCAAATATTGATTCACTGCATAATGAAATTGCAGTGTTGTCAATTAGCACATCGGCATCATCTTCAGCTTGTTTAACTGTAAATGCAGCCAGCTCAAATTTGTTCTTCAGCATCGATATGAGACGAACTTGATTTTTTTCATTGGCTAAAAATCGCTCCTGCGAAACTTGCACCACCATTGTTTCATCAAAAAGGACATCAGCAGACACGTGCTTTTTTGATCGACGAAGTCTTTCTGCGGTCTTTGTATTTGTATTGCCATCATCAGTAGGATATCCATCAAAAAACAACAATTGCGTATTAATGAAAATCTAAAATATTTAAATGGTTGAAAAGAGAATTGAATTATCTTTTCAACGATGTGACACATGACCCCCACGCTATTTAAAAATTTTAAGTTGATGTGCCCCCCGCGCCACCTATCGAGTAATCACAATGTCTTTTATTTCAAAAAGTAGTATCCGTAAAATCCTCCAAACGTTTTTTTTTTTCATTTTTCTACGTCAAACCGTTCAGAAGTTAACGGGGGAGACAATTAAAAGCCGCACTGTATACGTACCTATGAAAAATCGATAAAATAATTATTTATTACCACTTGTACAACACAAAATTTATAAAAAATATCAGAATATAATATGCTTCGTTCTAAACTGGTATTTTCATGCAACTAAAATAGTTAGAAATTAGGAATTTAAAGACTAGGAATTCATAGGTGCCGAAACTGCGACACAAACTGAATCTTTTCTTAAAAAAAAAATAAATTATTCAATTTGAGTATGATCATTTTAGAACAGAATTATGCTTTGTACCAAATTATTTGAAAGAAACAGGATTCAACAGGAATTTATTTGTTTCAGTGATGATGGGGTCCCTCTTAGCAGGTACTTCAGAAGCTCCAGGGGAATACTTCTTCTCTGATGGAGTAAGACTGAAAAAATTTCGGGGAATGGGTAGCATAGAAGCTATGGATCGTAAAGATGCTATGGGATCTGCTATGAATAGATATTTTCATAAGTAAGTTGGTACAAGGTTATTTTTGACATGAAAAGCTAAAACCTCCTCTACTAGCTTCTACAGATTCAAGTGATTGTTTTTCCTAAAAAATAAAAATACTGATCCAACAAATGCTTCCGTCATAAGTCTCTCTCTCTCTTTGGTTTATTGGTTGTTGCTTCCCATGGGCCAGCTCGAGTCCAGATAATTGCAATCTTGCCTGATATTATTTATGTTGTAAAAACAAATCCTCGCGTGATAATAACTTCTATTACGGAATATCTTCAAAATTATAAGTTTTGGGTACTTATACAGAAAAGTATTTGTTATAACTAAGGCTTATTTTCATAATAGGATTGAAACTTGAAGAAAAAAAGGGGGTTCCCATTTGAAAAAGTTGAGATTTTTTATTTCTTTAATTCTCTTATTGAACCCACATTTTTGCGTGCCTTGTGGATTATTCAGTTGATGTGAAAATGGAGCGTGATATCTATCTATTTATCTCAACCTTCAATATTCACGATTCACTCACCTGTCACTTTTTCTAAAAAACTCGAATAACTCAAAAAAGGTTAATTTTGGGTTTAGGGTAAAATACATTAGTTGGAAATCGAAATCATGAGAATTCAAAAATGAGATAAAATACAGTGTGTACTATTAAAAATAACAAAGATGACGTAACTTCCGGTGAAACCGGAAACGTTACATCAACGAAAATATTTGAGTTGAATTCTTCATTAGTTCTTCACCTGTTTTACTTATTTTCAGAATCGTTCTACTTTTAGTTTTCTTTATATAGATCGCGTTAACTCGTATCACTTGAAATATATTCAATACATTTTTATTTGGATGCATTTAATAAATCACAGGTTTTGAGATGACTAGTTGAATTGTTCAACAAAATCAGACTAGAACTAAACAAAGATTCACAACCTATATATTCTCTGTTGATATAAAAATTTCCAACACTATTTCTAGTGTGAGTATGAGTAGGCAAATTACGATTCCCTGGCTTTCAAATACAAAATAATTTTTTTTAAATAATAGATGAACTATCGAACTTTTTGAATGTTCTTTGCTTTATTAGAAACAGGTTTGGAACTTGATTTGGTAAATATTCTTAACATCCACCAAAAATCGTGTATCTACTATTGACAAAATTGATGAAAGCGACCATACACATATAAATAATTATAAATTTCAGTGAAGTAGATACTATGAAAGTAGCACAAGGGGTCAGTGGAAGCATTGTCGACAAAGGATCTGTGCTACGCTTTGTCCCGTATCTTCAGTGTGGAATTCGGCATGGTTGTCAAGATATTGGCACAAAATCTCTGAATCAACTGAGGTAAATTAAAATAAAATCCAAAATACGTGTAATTCTAATTCATTTATTTTCAGGGAGTTGATGTACAAAGATGAACTTCGCTTTGAATTGCGATCACATTCTGCCCAGGCGGAGGGAAATGTTCATGGTTTATTTTCATACGAAAAGAGATTATTTTGAAATGTCGCCAATTTTTGTGGGTACTAAATATTTATTCTTGTATGAATAGAATAGAACAGAACCAATGCATTTGAAATATGTAGAAAATATTTTGGATAAATGTTCCCTACATGTAATTCTGATTGTGTACTAATGTAATCTCATAAATTGAGTGTTTGTCTGTAGGAGTATATCAGTGTTTAGATTTTGATGTTGAAATGGTCCGACATTCCAGTTTGTGTGGAACTGTATTGTTGATTTTTTACATAAGGTTTGTTTTTGTTCCTTTCATAACCGGTTCTGATTTGGTCATAAGCAGTCACACATTCAAGTTTAGGATTACCCAAAATTTGTCAGCCCCCAACTGGGCAATGATTATGCCTATAATATGTCATTTATTTGCCTTGAATTGTCTTACCAGTTATCATACTGTGCATATTTCATTCATGACATTGGATGCTGTTCAAAGAACTATGAATTTCTAACGGTTGCTTAAAACCTGAAATTGTTCAGATACATAAGATCTAGTTTGTGACACTTAATAGAATGTGATATTTTGAAATTTATTTTCATTTTTGTTGTAATTAGTTTTTGCTACGAAACAACTTTGTATCTTTATTTTATCCTTCATATTTGTATATTTTTTTACTTTTGAAATCAAACAATGAGGTTGAACTCATATAAAAAATAAATGGTATTTTTATTTTCACTTGTTTCACTGATGAACCACCTTGGCAAATTTGAAACTGGTGTCGACAGATCATCACTAGGAGAGAAAGATTGTTATTGTTGTTTTTTTCCGTTAACCAGCTGTCATCTCCCTACGAACGACAGCCCTCAGAAGTCGAAACTTGTACGAGCTGAGGATTAACGAGGTCTTACCTTTTAACGTGCGGTTCCTACCACAATAGGAATAAAACGAAAACAAATAAAGTAAACATAAACTTCATACATGACATTCAGTGCAAAGAAAAGTCTTCATCGAAATTCGTTTTGTGAGTGTAAACTTTACATATAACTGCCAGCAAGTTTTCTCAGAGATGGCATCTTTATCTCGCTTATTTTACAAAACTAAACTTGTATTTCGCAAGTTTACCGAAAAATTGATGTAACTATAACTGAAGTTACCAGGAAAGCTACTTGAAATTATATGAAAACTTGTTCACAATTTTTGGCCAACTTCTATGGAATTCTGCAAGAAAAGGTACTGATAATTCTTTTTTCATAATATGCAAATTAATTGAGTGATATTGCAGCAATTTCACTTTCATTAAATTAATAGAAAAATACTCCTGTCTAATTTCCACTAGGTATGTTATTATTACGACCGGTTTCGGGTTTTTCCCATCAACTATAATTGACCAGTCATAATAATAAAATACCCAGCGGAAATTAGAGACACGTGTTTTTATATCCATTTCATATAAGTGATCTTGAATTTTCCCAAAATAATCAAGTCTCAAATTATACAAATTGACTTATTTTCATTGTAAATCTAAGAAATATCTACAACTGAAATGTGGTAGGAGTTATTGACAATAATTTCTGTCAGATTCCAGTTTGGTGAGTTGGGGCAAATTTGACAATAGTTTCATGGCAGCTTTATACGTTCTTCATTGGGATCGTACATTGAAACGTGTGATCTCCGTTATGGCTCCCCCTACAGCTGCCATGTCTTTTTCTTATAAGCTGTATTTTGAGACTCCGTATACATTGGGATCGCACCTTGAAGCGATAGATCCCTGTTAAACCGCCACGTTTTTTCTCAAATGATGTATTTTGAGGCACGTTGAAACATTACGGCCCTACAGAGGCCATGTTTTTGTTTCTCTAACGACGTATTTTGAGAGGCCCTTTAAATGTTTCTGTTAGTTTTAACCGTATACTTAAAACCCTGATGCTTAATTTTACAACTGGCAACACCTCATCTCATTCTACTCACTCTCAAACCTCAACTGCATGACACGTAGCGCTCTGAAACATACGTACTGCTGTCATATACTCCAATGACGAATCACTATCTTTGAACTCTTCGATGCTCAGTCTGTTCTTCTCCGCACCGATTACGTCACACATGTCTCTTTCCCACTCACTGGGCCTCTTCTGCAACTTGCAACGCTGCCACGCTACCAGCGCCATCTAGTGAAGATTTTTGTACTGGTGCGCTCGTACGAACTTTGTACCACTACTCCGCTTAATTTTAATATGCGTGCTATGCATATACCTATATGGCGATGGATATGAACACTTTCGTCTCCCAAACATATTTTCTTTCGAATTGATTGAGAGGCCTTTGTTATATCTGCTATGAAGGCAATGGTATCAAAATAAGTTTTATTAATTAATCGGGTGTAGACTATATATAAACATGATGTTTTGATGAAGTAATAGTTTATTAGAAAGAATTGATAACAAATCAAGTAGCGTGAATTATTTAGTTCAGGAAAACCATCCAGTTTTCACACAGGCTTATACATTCGAAGCGAAATGGATTGAATCGACTAGACTAAAGTTACAAAGTAAAACGCGTTACCCGAAGGTAAAACGGTAGACATACCACAATCAGCTCATACACGTTCTGGGGTATCCATCAGTTGAAAAATCAAGATAGCGTACAACCAATCTCAGTTCAAGATTAATATCATATACATGCCACATTTTATAAGCTACTGGCTAGCATCTATATAGCTCTTGGCGATTATGCGACCCAATGATATTTCGTTAATGATTTATCTTACAACAATTTATATAAAGAGGAACCTTATTTAAATAAATAAATAAATAAACTTTATTTTCCTTTTGACAATTACATTTTATATTGTATAGGAATCGTCGGTATTGACCTACAAACTAAATGGACATATATTCCTCTAGTCTATAAAAACAATTACATAGGAGGAAGTCTTTTAATTTTTTCTTAAAAATACCCAATGTTTTACTGTTCTTTATAGTAACTGGCAGTAAATTGTAAATTCTGGGAGCCATAAGGTTAGGAGAATTGTAAGCCAGTTTACCTTTACCAAATGGGACATACATATCATTTTTGTGTCTGGTATTCACATTATGTTTCGATTTGTTGGACACAAAATTCTTGTCAACATTTTTATATATATACAAACAACATTCAAATATAAAAAGACAAGGCAACGTTAAAATGTTATATTTAATAAATGCGTTTCTGCAAGATTCATTCATAGGAATGCCTAGCATTGCTCGTAGTGACCTTTTTTGAGCAACGAATACTTCTTTCCAGTGAGAAGATAAGCCCCAGAAACACAGACCATACCTAAGTCTGGAGTCAACCTGAGCATAATACAATCCCAGCAATTGATCACAGTTCAAAACTTGTTTCAAATTTCTGATCTGATAAGATATTGTATTCAGTTTTTTTATTAGGAGTTCACAGTGATTATGCCACCCCAAACATTGATCAATGGAGAGTCCCAAGAATTTGGTGCCTTCGCTATCTGCGACGACAAGATCGGAGTTTTCGTTTGCCTGAAAACTAATCCCAGCAAACATGAATACGCGGCTGAAAGGCGGGCCAAAGACGTGAATGACGGCTTGGTGACGGCGTCGGTATTCTAGCAACGGCCCAACATCAAAACACAATCTGACAATGGTTAATGGCTTAATGGGCTTACGGATTTGAAGGCCCTATAGTTCTACAACTATGAATGAGCCACTGTTTCATACGAAACTGTAGGACTTGCAACAAACCACCAACATTTCAAACACAAGTGTAAATAATGGTTAGTGCATTTAGTTTGCGAACGGGTTGGTACTCCTGGAAATTTCTGTTGCATTGGCAACATAAGCAACAACAGCGTTTTCACAATGTCAATTATGTCATTTATGTCTTATGTCATTTCTCATTTCTAAATTTGTCTGAAGCAGAGTTTAGCAAGATTCCAAGATTCAAGTTGTGTTTGTTCATGTTTTATGGTTGGGGAGTGGTGATATTGTACTTATCTTTTATTGAGGAAGTTTCCATTGTTTCCAAGTTCAGCTGTATTAATTTTCGCATTATGGAGGAAAAGTAAGTACCTACATAAACTATAAACATAATCTTTCTTCAGACTGTAAAATCATGCTCGCCTAAAATACACTCTCTTTGGGAAGTGTTGATTCATTAATGATTTTTAGAAATCGTGTTCCGGTAAAAAGAAAGAGTAGGCGTCAAATCAACCGTTTGTCCAAGAAAACTACCATCAATATCGTGTCGACAGTAGAAAGAGAACAAAATGGTTTATGCTAGGGCTACTGATGTGGATGAATCTGGCGCTGGTCCCAGTTCAAACACATTTCAATCAAACATTGGCTTAGAAAATGAAATTGTAACTTTATCAACTAGTTCTATTGCTAGTCCAAGTAAATATGAAAAACTTGATGAAAGTCGTTCTATTCCATCAACATCATCATTTAGTAATGAAGATGATGGTCAACTATTGAGTTCAAATTCAGAAGATGGTCATGATAGTGATGATGAAATATTATTCAATATTCACAGACCAAGGAATGTTATGAGTTCAGCGATATACTTAAAGACAAAGCAATTCGGAATCATCTTCCTGTCATTGAAGAAAAATGTACTGATTGTCCAATTAAGGTGAAATATTCCACAGGTTCGTATTCAAGGGTTTTAGTTTTTTCTTTGGAAGTAAAGATCCAAATGAAGATAATATCTAGTTGTATTTTGCATTGCTGATCAAATATTTATGTATTTTATCTTTTCAGATGATTTTTCTATAGCACGTATAAAACTTCAACACTTAGAAACTGAATCAGAAAGCGAAACTAAAAGGGTCCCAAAAAAGAATATTGCTTATAGAGATTATGATCAGTTCAGTGAAGACAGCAGTGACAACATTCCAACGGTCCCTCTTCCAAAGAAAAAAACGTTCACCACTCTGAAGAATGCGGATGTTTGCATAAAGAAAAGCATTGAAAGCAGTTGTGGGATGCCAAAAAATTCACAAAGATTTGATGATGGTACAGAATCATTAGATGAAGCTATTACAACCAGCAGCAAAGCAAGTTGTGAATCAGTCAGCATCAGATCTTGCAACAGTTGTCAAGAAAACAAAGGTGCCACTCTTATATTATTTGTATTTTGAACTGTGTGATAAATAATAGTTTTTATTTTTAGCATTGATCACCAACACTTAGACAATTGCAAATCGTTAAAGAAGATATAAATTACCTTATAAGACTGACAAAAGGCAATGAGATTAGAGTGCCAATTCCCAAGGAGTTTATCCAAATCAAAGGTTTCAACGAGTTGACACAATTCAATGATAGTTTGAATGAGGACACATCATTTACTGAATCGGCAAACCATATTTTATTTTAATGGAAGAATAGTTGATTTTTATATTTTTTATAGTGTAACAAATTTCAATTTGTTGGAGGCAAAGATACCCCAGACACAACAAGAGGAATTTTGAACAGACTCATGACTAATGAGTTAGCAGTTATCACTAATTGGTCTGGGAGAAATAACAAAAATGGATTCAAGGATATGAAGAACATCATCAAATTATTCCATGGTATGTTCTATTTTATTACTCATTTGTATAATTTATTGCAGGATCCATGTTCTTTAATTAATCTCATTAACAACGTTTTTGTGTGGAGGTTTCCTTAAAATAGATTACATACTTTTATGTATTCCATATAGACTTATTTTCATTATAAACTAATTAGATTCAGCAATACATACACATATGAAAATAGTGTTGATTCCATATTATTTATTTGTAGTGTCTGTAAGAAATAATTCACTGATTCAATCAGCAACCTTGGATGAAGTTGAAAATCTAATAAAAGGCTGGCTCCGTTCAGCTAGTGATAGAGAAGGAGGACGTGCGAGAAGATTTTCAAAAAAATTGTGAATATTTATGTTAATTAACAAAGAATGATCTCTTTATTTTAGTTGTGTTTTATGACTGATCTCTTTATTTTAGTTGTGTTTTATGAATGATCTCTTTATTTTTGTTGTTTTATATTTTTATTAATATTTTATTAAAATTCTTATAATATATTGGAAATTTAACTTACCTATTTCATTCTTTATTTCATATTAGTTGTCATCATATACCTAATGTATTGTACTTTTCTGAAATAATAATGCTATATATAATTTAGAAAAAAAATTTCATGACATACAATATTGATTATTTTAGTTACATATATTGGGCTTTTTGGGGTGACAGCTAAAGGCTTTTTCGTTATTATCAAAAGTTATTTACTGATTATTTTGATGGTAAATTTGAATTCAATTACATCCTTCAAGTATTCCTAGCCCCTAATAGAATTCGAGCCTCACAGAATATTTATCCAGTAATTTTCTATATGAAAAATATCCTGGGATTTCAAAACCGAACCAATTCAATTCACTGACGACAGCCCATGAAAATATATTTGTAAAATCAATATAAATAATGAAGCGGGCAATTGAGTGTAACCTTAATAAACCCATAGTTGCGCCACGAATACAGTGAGTATAAGTATATGCCTTTGCCCTCCAAAAGACCTGCAGCTTTATGATCGGCACTCAGATGGCATAAGACAGTCGGTCGGCTGTCGGCCGCCGGGACACGGGCTAGCCAGCCCAATGTAGTTGTACATTTGAGGACCGTTGATGTCACTCTCCGGCAAGATTTATTTCGCCTTTGAAGGGCCGCAAGAATCATGTTTGCTGGGATGGTGTTACAACTTCTCTGACGATTGTGAAACCGAATTGAAACCGTTTTGCTTACATTCAAGTAGAATTTATTCGATGCAAACCACCTATTCAAATCTTGAAAAACTTTATTGCATTTGTCCTCTAGTTCCGAATCATTCTTGTCGGAGACAATGAGTGAGGTATCATCTGCATATAGGGTTATGGATGTTTTGATTGATTTATCCAGATCGTTAACATAAAAAAAGGAATAATATGGGACCTAAAATGGATCCTTGAGGGACCCCTAGATCTGCTGAAATAAGTTCGGATGTAATATTGTTTATTTCCACATATTGCTTCCTGCAACGTAGATAGTCTGTTATCCAAGCCAGTGGAATGCCACGTATGCCATACCTAAACAATTTTTCTAAAAGAATGTCATGGTTAACATAATCGAATGCCCTGCTGAGATCACAGAATATCCCAACAGGGCATTCTCCTGCCTCAATACATCTAATTATTTCACTATAATAGGAGTGGATAGCTGTGGAAGTTGATTTTTTGTTTAGGAATCCGTGCTGATTCGTTGTAAAAATGTTACGGCCTTCACAAAATGGAAGAACCCTATGTAAAAATGCATATTCGAATACTTTTGAGAAGCAAGGTGGAATTGTCACTGGCCGATAGTTTTCTAGTGAATGAGGGCGATTCTTCTTGTAGATTGAAATTATTCTTCCTGTTTTTATCATATTCGGAAATGTACCTGTGGCGAAAGACAAGTTCACTAAGTGGAGAAGAGGATCAATTAAAGCTGATGGACATTTTTTCAGAACAAACATAGGAAGTTCATCAAATCCCGAAGAGGATTTATTTTTCAGCTTTCTTTGAAGAAGATTATAGAGTTCTAACTCTGTATAAGGATCGAGAAATAATGAGTTTGAAGGTGATTTGATATTTTTCAAAAAACACTGAAAATCCAACTTTTCTTTATCAATCTGACTTGCTATCTCTTTTGGAGTATCTCTGAAATAGTTATTGAACATATTTGTCACTAGGGATGGAGATTCAACCACCGAATCATTGTTCCTTATTGTTATATTTTTTTGGCTTTTTTAGGTTTATTTGATAACTCAGATACTATTCCCCAAGCTGTCTTACTGAGATTATCTGTATTTTGAATTTTATTTTGATAATATTCTCTTTTGGTGGATCTGATTAATTTAAAATGTTTTTGTTTTTCTACCCTGTAGAGTTCCTCCATATCAGGTTGGGTGTTTTTTAGATCGTGAAGATTTTTCAAGTTTTGACTGGAAGTTTTTATTGCAATATCTGCCCATTTGTCATTGCTTGCATACTTAATATTTCTCTTACGTTTTGGAAAATTCTTATCAAAATAAAAGTAAAAGATCATCCAAAAGGAATCGAAGGCCGAGTTCATATCAGATATGTTCCATAAATCCTTCCAATCCTCAGCTTGTAAATCTTTAATAAAGGAAGATATGGCATTATCATTGAAGGATCGTTTTAATTTGCAAGACATTGTTGAGTTTGAATTTTTCTTTCCACAGTCAAATAATATTGATTTATGATCTGAAACATTGTTATCGATTACACAACATATAGCATCATCACGAGAATTTGAATTATGTAGTTTAATCTAATTATTTATAAATCGAATCGTCCGAAAAAAAATACGAAATGGAAATATTATCCTCTTCAGGTTTTGAACGCCTTGGGTTATAATTGGTTTTGGCTGATTTCAGGAAATGAAGACTTTTAACGATATATCGTGTACCGACTTCCACAGGTATATATCTCGAATGGTTTCCTACGACATATGAATAGAACGAAAATCAGTTTATGGAGGCCATTTTCAAAGGGTTCCGTTTAGAAAGCATTTCCAGATCTACGTATACAGGAACTGTTTATAATTTTGTATGCAAGATTCAGTGCCAGAAGTTTGTAGAAACACTCTGTACATGTGCGCTTTTCAGTGAGTGACAATAGGCTTTCTTTTTAAAAGTCTTAAGCACCACTGCTTCTTATTCTATACTTGCTATTGGTTGGGTTATGACACATGTCATTTTATAGCCAATGATTGAACTAGAAAAAGAAACGTCGGTGCAAAAAAAAAACAGAAAATGTGGCAATCATGCGATATCTCAAATATCTGTCAAAGCTACTGTCAAATGTCAAAAGTCAAATTGTAATTTTGATTATTTGGCCAATCTGGGACAAATGTAAAATGTAAACAGTGCAGTATTTATTATCGAACTTCTCAAAAAATTTACGAATGTTCGCCTAATTGCTTCTAAAAAAATTGAATAAAAACTGTTCGAATATTTAACATGCATAAAACTAAAAGAGGCCCAATGAATCGTCCTCCTAGTGGCTTAATAGACTCCGAATTCTATATGGGATTTCGATCGGAAATTGAAAATGATTCTGTTTCACCTTCTTATAAACTACGTTTATATGCATTGTTTAGACAGATAGAAAAAGAATTCGATTTACTCTATCAAGAGAACCAAAACTGTAGGTACTATTAAGGGTGTTTGCCACAGAGATAATCAATATGTTTTCTTTCAGTACATGATAAAATTGATTTGCTCAATGAAAAGCTGGAAAGAGATACATTCGACAAGCCAGATTGTGTGGATTTTGATACAAATATATCCAAGGCATTGGGCAAGAAATGTAAGACAAACATTCAGAACATGACATTCTTTAGCAACTTTGCCATTTTGTTGGAACTGAACCATATCAATAGTTTATTAACTCTTAACTACAGAATTTCAGTTTGAGAAGTCTCCACTGGGTTTGAAATTTCATGTTTGTATCCTTCCACTTAACTTTTAAGCTTCTGTATCTATTACCCTCCTATCAATGGAACTGAGCCAGCTGCCAAAGCTGGGGCATTGTGTCAGTGATATACGTTTCATATCTGTGATGTGTCTCGTCTCGACAAAAGTGAATAAGATGAACAAGAAAGAAAATGGCAAGTTTGACAAACGAAAAATTTGATTCATAAGACAATTTAGTATTGTCATTGCTAAAAATTAATTTTGTCAAAATTTATCAGGAAGTTTTGTCCTGAAGGTATTCTTACGTTTTGCTAAATAATAGTCCAAGCAAAGTTCTAAACTGTTTATTTCTAAATTCACCAAAAACATACAACTACTTCACTGACTAATTAAACACTTAGATCTATACAACAATACAACTAGCTAAATATTCCACTTATATGCTTCTATATAAAACTTCTCTTAATCTTCTTAATTCCTTAAACTCTCGCTTTATATAGTCCAGCTGTGCATCAGATGCTTCGCGATCCGGTCTAGATTACTCACGACAATTCCACCTAAATAATAATCTCTTCTTGGAAGTAAGTATCGACGATACGCTCGCGAGTCGACCCAGCGGCGTAGCCCGGGGATTTTTATCAATCTCGTTACATTATCCCCCTCTCAATTTTGATCATCACGATCAAACAATGTGTCGTTGTCTTCATTATAACGTTTGAGTCTTTCTAGGTGAACGACCTTCATTTTCACTCTCGGGCTGCGTTGAATCCTATAGACCACGTCGTTTATTCTCTTTACTATCGTATAGGGTCCTTCCCAAGATGGTGTTAATTTTGGAAACACTCCTTTCTTACGAGGGTTGTACAGCCATACTCGATCTCCTTCTTTAAATCCACCAGTATTGGCCTTAAGATCGTATCGAGCCTTCATTCTGTCACTAGTTATCTTCAATCTTTTTCATGCAAAATCGTGGATCCCATTCAAACTATCTCGCAGTTCGTCTGCATAATCGTGTATTTCTTTTTCTTCAGCACTTGGTGATCCGAACACCAAGTCACAGGCAAACGAAGTTCTCTCCCAGAGATAATGCTGGCTGGGGTGAGCTTTGTGGAATCGTGTACGGAGGCCCTATAAGCCATCAAGAATAGTGTAAGATGTCGATCCCAGTTGTTTTGGAGCTCCTCTATTACTTCGTAAAGATGTTCTTCCATAGTCCTGTTGAACCATGCCATCAGACTGTGGGTGGAGGGCCGTTGTTCTGGTCTTGCTAATTCCCATCAATTCACAAACTTCCTTGAATAAATTTGATTCAAAATTCCTTCCTTGATCGAAATGTAGCTCCATTGGAACTCCCAACCTTGAAAACATGTTATCCACCAGAACTCTTGCAACTGTGGATGCTTCTTGATTAGGCAAGGCATAAGCTTCAACCCATTTGCTAAAATAATCCAAGGCAACGAGGATGTATTCGTCATCGGAAACGGTCCAGCTACATCAATGGCGATTCGTTCGAAGGGAGTACCTACATTGTATTGTTTCATTTCTCCTCTAGATCTTGTCTTGGGGGCTTTGCTTGCTTCACACTTCGGACATCTTCGGCACCACACATCTTCACGACATTGGATCCAGTAAAATCTCTGCCGTATTGTATCCAAGATCTTATTTACTCCAAAATGTCCACCTGATTTGCTGGTGATCTTAAGGAGATTTCCTTCCAGGTGGGTCTTTTCGCTCCGCTTTCCTTCCATTGTAGAAAATCTGCAACGTTTGGATCACTTTCTTGGTCCTGCCTCATTTTCGCTGTGGTCCAATTGTCATCAACCATTAATCTCACTTGGTTGATTCCTTCGCTACGTTCAATTCGCTCACAATGCTCACAGGTATCCGAACAAGGTCTTCTGGACAAGGCATCTGCGTTGTTGTGTAATCGTACTGGTCGATGTTTTATCTTGAAGTGATACTGGTTCAACTTCTCAATCCAATTTGCTACTTGTCCTTCAGGGGTCTTCATCTCGAGTAACCACTTCAAAGCTGCATGATCTGTTCTAATGAGGAACTCTCTTCCATATAGATATTTGTGGAAGTGGTCAACAGCCTTGATTAATGCCAGTAGTTCCTTCCTTGTTACGCAATAATTTCTTTCTGGTTTGGTCAGTGCCTTGCTGTAAAACTCAATTACTTTTTCCTGGCCATCTTGCTCTTCTGATAGTACAGCTCCAATCCCATTATTACTGGCATCTGTGTCCAAAACAAACAGGCCTCTTTGACCTGGAAAACTTAAAATCGGACTGGAACATAGAGCAACTTTCAATTTTCCAAATGCCCATTCACTTTCGTTGGGCCAGACGAATTTGACTCGGTCTTCTGTCAACTTATGTAGGGGTGCAAACCGACGGTAGTAGGTGCAGAGACTTAGGAAGCTCCTCACTTCATGTTTGTCTTTAGGTCTCGGCCAGTCTCGGATCGTGTGTATCTTCCTTTCGTCTGTTCGGATGCCGTCTGATGACACTGTGTGGCTCAGAAAATCCACTTCCTTCTGAATCAATGAGCATTTCTGAGGATTCAGTTTAAGGTTGGCATTCCTGAATCGCTGGAGTACTTCTTGCAAATTGTGCAGATGTTCTTCAAATGTCTTTCCCATGACTAAAACGTCGTCGAGGTATACTAGGCAAGTCTTCCAAGTGAGTCCACGCAGGATCAGCTCCATGAGTCTTTCAAATGTTGCTGGAGCGTTGCATAATCCAAAAGACATGACAGTGAACTGATAAAGTCCGCTTCCAGTAGAAAATACTGTCTTCTCCTTATCGTCTTCATGTATACCCACTTTCCAATACCCGGTCTCTTCAGATCTAGGGTTGAGAACCAACGTGAACCTGCTAAAGTTGTTAATGTGCCGTCAATCCTTGGTAAAGGGTAGCTAACGTGACATCATTCAATTTCCTGTAATCCACACAGAATCTCGTGGATCCATCCTTCTTAGAAACTAACACAACAGGTGCAGACCAAGGGCTCGATGATTCTTCAATCACACCATATTTCATCATCTTGTCAATAAGCTCTTCCACCTCTTGTTGTTTGGCAAAGGGAACTCTTCTTGGTGGTTGACGAATCGGATGGGCTTGGCCATTATCGATTCTGTGTTTGACCAGGTTAGTTCTTAGTTAGCCAGCATGCGCCACGATATGCTGGCTAATTCTAATTCTCCTACCGCCCACTTGAGGACCCGCTGGAAGACCTTGTCCTCATAGGTGATTGCGAAGGTGGTGGCATTCTTATTTGGCAGTCTTTTATAAGATGTCCTAATTTTCCACATCTATAGCACGCCCTGTTCTGAGTGCTCATTTCGCTTTTCAAAGATTGTATCTCATCCAGATCCTTCTCGAATAAACTATTGTTGATTGATTGTTGTTCGGGTTCTTCCATTGCTACTGCTCGTACTTTCGGCCTCGAAGGTGTTCTAGAGAACGTACCAAGGCATCGCTACTCCTCTTGAAGTGTGTCAATCGCAGAGTCCGCTGGATTTCGGTGTCTTCCAGTCCATCTATGAATAACTGCACCGCTAACTGTTCCTTGAAATCTCCCGGTGCTTCTGGGTAAGCCAGCTGGATTAGGCGTCTCACATCCAATTCAAATTCCGGCAGACTCTCACCTGACTTCTGAGTGCGCGTTTTCATTTGAGCTTGATAGAGCTGTTCTCGATGTTGATCGCCATACCGAAACTCTAATGCAGTAATCAGGTCTTTATATTTATTTTATTGTTCGATGGGTATCGTCTGTAACATACCCAAAGCTGGCCCTCTCAAAGCTACTATAAGTGCAGTAGCTTTTTCATCTTCGCCTCATCCATTGGCCACTGCTGCAGCTTCAAATTGTCGGCGATACATGGACCAAGAGGACTGTCCATCCAAAGTTGGTGGTTTTACGAAAATTCCTGATGTGGCAACCCTGTCTCGATGATCTTGGTTCTTAAGGAGTGCTATCTGATTTTCTAGTCCTTTCATCTCCTCTCGCACCGTATCAAATTTCTTATTAACCTCATCGTCGATTTTCTTGACGTCTTCCTTTAGTTCTTCTTTCAGTTCTTCTTTCAGTTCCTCCATTTGTAATTCGGTTTTCTGTAATACATGTTGGAAGAACTTTGCTTGATGTTCTAGAACCTTCTGGAAGTCTGTTTTCCTCTGTTTTTCTACTCGTTCTGATTCGGTCCTTTGTTGTTCTAGAATTTTCTGATCAAATCAATCAAATCAAATCAAAATATACTTTATTGTCTGAATTCTTATTGACAAAGCTTTTATACATATAAAAATAAAGACGTAAAGAAATATAAAAATGGTAAGCGTAAATATGTGTTGATAAAAACATGAGTCGTCAAAAGAAGGAAGATCAGGTTCATCATCATAAAATATAATAGTATGATGTAAAAGCATACCTATCATAGGAGAAAATAATGCTACATACATTGTACAATAATGATAAAATAGTTAAAAAACAATAACATAGGTATCAGTCATGTTCATGTGTAGTTAAAATTGGATTACGCCAAAAAGCGAATGTCATAAAAATAGAAGAGAATGAGCATGAGTGTCTGAGATTAAGATAAGTTAGAGCAATTCCAATCTTTGTCTAGATACTCTTGAACACTGTAGTATGGTTCATAAAAAGATTTTTCACAGATCTCCTGAATAAAACTGGAGAGATAATTCTTCTGGTAGTAATTGGGAGATGATTAAATAGTATCAAAGCATTATAAATAAGAGACTTTTTTGTTAAATTCGATGATGGAATGGGAAGTCTTAGATTATTATTTTGGCGGGTAGAACTAACAACCGTCTCATATGACGATTTATTGCTGTGCACTAAACATACAGTCTCTAGAATAAATAAAGTTGGAAGGGTAAGGATTTTGAGTTCCAAGAAAAGAGGTTTACATGATACCCTAGGTCCAACATTGAGGAGGTAGCGAACGGCCCGTTTCTGGAGGATGAAAATAGAATGGAAATTGTGGTCATTGCAGATACCCCAGAAAGGTAACCCGTATCTGATGTGAGATTCAATCAAAGCATGATAAACTACTTTTGCAGTGGCCACACCCAGTTCACTGGACACTACCCGCACGGCATAACAACCAGAGGCTAGTTTTTTTCTTAGTGTTCTCACATGACTTTCGAAATTGAGCTTATCATCTAGATGAATGCCAAGAAACTTGGTATTCATTTTTTGTTCAATGAACATGTCAGTACCTACTTGAATCTCTGGAAGACTGCACTTGATCGATAAGAGGCTGGTTTTATTTATGTTAAACAAAAGCAAATTTGCGTCACACCACTCCTTCACAACGGAAATATCCTTGACAATTTTTGCGTGCAGGTTCTTTACTTCACTATCATGCCAGAGGATTGTTGTGTCGTCCGCAAAAATAGTAAATTTACCGTCAATCTTTAGATTAGCTATATCATTGAAATAAAGTAGAAACAAGATAGGCGCCAATACAGAACCCTGTGGTACGCCATGACTAATCGAACCCGTATTAGAAAACGTATCTGCTCTCACAATTTGGGTACGCTCCCCCAGGTAGGATTCCATCCAGCTAAGGCTAAGATTTCTGAACCCATAGTGTTGGAGTTTTCGCAGCAGGATTTGGTGGTTTACACAATCAAAAGCGTTTGAAAGGTCGCAAAATACCGCCTCGCAAACTTCCTTCTGATTCAGTTTGCAGTATAGTTCTCTCAGGAAGGAGAAGACAGCATCACCTGTGCTTTTATGTGGCTGAAAGCCATATTGCTGAGGATTGAGAATGTTGTGGACATTGATAAAATCATTTAATCTAGTTTTGACTAGCTTTTCTATAATTTTTGCCAAGGTCGGAATAAGAGAAATCGGTCGAAAATTAGAGGGATCCGTTGTATTACCACCCTTATGAAGAGGGATCACAAGACTTGCTTTGAGAAAGTTTGGATAAAATCCCTTTGCGAAAGAGTCATTAATGAGCTGTACCAACAATTCAAGAGAGAAGATGGGCAAGTTTTCAAGAATATTTATTGAAATATATTTATTGAAAAATCGTTCATGTTAATCTTTTTCTCGTTCTTGTTTTTCATCTTCTTGCTCTTTTCTCTGTTTTTCGGGAATTTTCTGGAGTGCCTCTTCTCGTTCTTTCTTTTCCTCCAACCGACGTGTTTCTTCTTTTTGTTTTTCATTTCCTCGTTCTTGTTTTTCCTTCTGGCGCCGCTTTTCCTCTTCTTGTTTTTCCTCCTGGCGCCGCTTTTCATCTTCTTGTTTTTTCTCCTGGCGCCGCTTTAACTCTTCTTGTTTTTTCTCCTGGCGCCGTCTTTCCAAATCCGCAAATTGATTTTGGATAAATTTCACAATGTCCTCCATCGTATCGTACGTTGTGCTCCTCGTATTCACCATAAATAGTTTCGGTTTTTCACTAATATCCCGCTACGGACACCACTGTTACGTTTTTTTGCTACATAATAGGCCGAGCACACTTCTAAACTGTTTATTTCTAACTTCACTAAAAGCATTCAACTACTCCACTGACTAATAAAACAATTAGATCTATACAACAATACAACTAGCTGAATATTCCAAACACTTATATACTTCTTCAAAAACTGCTTATCACTTCTTCATAAAACTTCTCTTAATCTTCTTAATCCCTTAAACTCTCGCTTTATATAGTCCAGCTGTGCACCAGATGCTTCGCGATCCGGTCTAGATTACTCACGACAGAAATCCACCCAAATAATAATCTCTTCTTGGAAATAATTATCGACGATACGCTTGCGAGTCGACCCAGCGGCGTAGCTAGAGGATTTTCATCAATCTCGTAACAGTATGATAGGAGTATTGCAAAATAACCAAACTCCGTAGCAGGCTACTTTCCTATATAAAAAGTTTTTTTTTAATTTGGAATATGTCTTATTTCAGCCTTGAATTGTATTTTCTTTTGCTTACTAAATAATTTTAGTTACCATTGTTTTTCTATAACTTTGAAATGAATAGATGGTACCTACCTAGTAGTTGTAATAACATAATAGAGAATCCATTAATTATCAGTAATATGTTCAACGATTATTTTCAACAAGCACCTATTAAAATTCTGAGCAAAATAAATAAAACAAATACCAATAAAAACAAAATTGGACTTAATCATAAACTTAGAAGCAAACAACAACAAATTCTTTTGTGTATTATCAGGCCTATCACCTATTTAGTTAATTTGTCATTTTGTTATGGGACTTTTCCAGACAATCTAAAACTAGGAAAAATCATTCCGATACATAAAAAGGGGAACACACATAGTTTAGAGAACTATAGACCAGTAACAATACCTATGACTTTTTCAAAAATTTTGGAATATTCATATCTAGAGCGCCTACTTGAATACCTAAACGAATATGAAATAATTTCTAAAAATCAACATGGATTTCAAGAAAATAAAAGTACTATTACAGCCATCCACTCATTCTATGAGGATATAGTCAGACTGATCGACACGGGCGAGTGCCCTGTTGGGATCTTCTGCGATCTGAGCAGGGCGTTTGACTGTGTTGATCACAACATACTTATAAATAAATTAAGAGAAATTGGTGTGGAAGGTCCAGCACTCAACTGGATTAAAACATTTTTAAGTAACAGGAAGCAATTCGTAAGTATCAAGAATACGAATGAGGTGAATTTCCGTCAGAATACAAAATCTTCTTTACTTGATGCATCCATAGGCGTACCACAGGGATCAATACTGGGGCCAATATTATTCGTTTTATACACTTATGATATAGAGCACTCTTCTGACGATGTGTTCTTTACTCTTTTTGCAGATGATACTTCTTTAATAATATCCCATAAATCTGATGAAACTCTTGAAATTCAGTGCAATAATACACTTCTGAAAATAAACGATTGGTTTTCTGAAAATTCCCTTCACATGAATAACAAAAAGACTCAATATATCAGGTTCTGTAGCACTAATAAAGTATGTTCACAATTGAACATCAGATACAACGAAAATGAATATTTATCTGAAGAGTCATCTGTTAAATTTTTGGGTTTAAATCTGGATAATGTTTTAAATTGGAAAATTCACTGTAATAACTTGAACCGTACCTTATCTTCCCATAATTTCCTCATGAAAAACCTGCGGGGAATTTTGAACACGCAGCAATTATTGATGGTGTATTATGGCCAAGTTGAATCGCACTTACGATACGGTATTTGCTTCTGGGGATGGTCAACCAACTCTGCTGAGGTATTCATTGCTCAGAAGAGAATTATTAGAACAATTTTGAATATGTCACGGACAAATAGTTGTAGAAATGTTTTTAAAGAATTAAAAGTATTAACACTTGCATGTTTATATATTTTCGAAATGTGTGTTTATGTCCATAACAAAAATTTTTTGAAAAATTCACAAATTCATGATTTCAACTCTCGGTCAAAAGATAACCTACATCTACCTATTACTAAGAAGACTCTTACTTTCAAATCTCCCAACAATATGGGTCTAATGTTATATAACAAAATACCACCAAACATTAAATCTTGTTCCTCAACCAAAACTTTTAAAACAGAATTGAAACAATATCTATTGTCCAAGTCTTATTATTCTGTAGATGATTTTTTGTGATACTACATTTTGGTGGCACTTGTTTCTTGTTCCTGTTTTTGTTCTCATGCTATTCATGTCCTGATTGTGATATTAGATTAAGTTAGATTATAGGTTTATAATGTGACGATTCCTATACAATGTATTTTGTCTAAAGGGAATAATAAAGATTGATTGATTGTTTGAGTTGTATTTTTAAACTGTGAACATTCATTTTCAAAAATTATACATTTGTAATTCATTTCTAGCTTTCATATATACTAGAGGTTCATTTTAATCATTAATCATATTAGTCTCTCCTATTTTACAAAGGAAATCCTAAAATAAATTTTCATAAGACGCAGTTCCTGTGATTTAACCTCTGTGGAATTGTATAAAGTACACCACTGTAGTTGAGAGTTAAGAAACACAATCACAAAATTTCGTTCAAATCTGCATATCATATGCTTCACTATCTATTGCTTTTCAGTAAGTACATCAAGCCAGAAAAATAAAACTGCTCACAAATTAAGAGCCCAGACGAGCAAGATAGTTTCGAGTTTTAAAGCACCCCAGTTTTCATGCGGACTAGTTAAGGAATATGTTGGCCACAAAGATGGAATATGGGAAGTATCTGTTGCTCGTCCAGGTGTTCCCGTTATTGGAACAGCTTCTGCGGGTAAAATATATTGGTTTTAATAAGTTTAGCAAACCCTCATAACTATAGTCGGATCCATATTGAGAAGTCAGTGATGCAAGATAGGATATACAATCTTATGTGAAATAAATATCCTTTTTCAATAAGCCATTCTTGAAATTGACTTGTAGTGGTCAGTCCATTGTTTTATCGGAAATATTTTAAGAACTTTTTAAATGATAAAGCCGTTATCTTATTATACCAATCGTATACAAAGTATGTAAATTTTGAAAATTCCTTCAGTCCAGAAAAAGTTTTTTTAGGACCGTTTCACTGAAATAACTTATTGAACTGAGGACGCAAGGGACACACTTTGTTGCTCGGCCAGACCTGTAAGTGACGTAGGCAACATTGGCTTGAAAAGTCCTATTTGAAATGTATTGATTTATGTCATGCTAACTGACTTCTCAATGTGGATCCGACTATAGGAAGTGTGTGCTGGAATGAATCTAGTAGAATTCTTGTTTTGTAGATCACACTGCATGTTTATGGAGTATAGAGAGCTCGAAGTGCCTTTTGCAATATCAGGGTCATGCAGGATCAGTAAACTCCATTAGATTTCATCCCTCCAAAGATCTTGTTCTAACTGGCAGTGGTGACTCATCTGCTCATATTTGGCAAGCAGCTTTGAATTGGGATATTCCAGTAAGTAAAAATATGTGTTTAGTTTTTAATTATGATTGTTACAATTGAACTTTAGTTGAAGCGGTTTAAATTTCTAAACCAGCAAAATATATAAATGCAAAATAAATATAGGACATGAACAGCATTCAACCAGACTGAAAAAAAATTAATTGTACAAAATACGCGGGAACGATTTAATATTCACAAACTTCTGACAGAAAACAACTACTTCCTTCTACGGACATTGAATTACATCTGTCATCTATTTGTGCAATGGTCCTCAAGAAGGATACTATTTGCCACTATTATTTTTGATAAACTTTTCGAACATTATAAACAATATCCTTTCTATATGGGACTCTAATATCTTGCTAAAAATGAAGCAACTTTGTTGATTGTCCAAAGTATGTTAAAGGTCTATATAATTATGTGAATGAAAAAATCTGATTTAGCTCCTTTAGTTTTGGAATTATACAGGAAAAATCGAAAATTTCGAAATTATTTATTTGCCATATCTTTTCATTTTGTAAAGATTTTTCAAAACTTGTGATACTTTGCCATAGCCTTATTAAAGATTATCCAAATATGCGAATGGAAATTAAAGTATCGGACAAATTGGGCCATCCTCAAATTTTTTACTACTTTCAAATACGAATCTATATTTTTATTGCAGTTTCTTATCAGGGGATATATTTCACATTGGCGTAATATTTTCATTTTAACTACAGAAGGTTTTGGAAATTTTGAACTATTACCAGTAAAATCTGAACATTTTTTAAAATCCATTACAGCTGTAATTAAAAAATGTCAACTTTTCAGTGATTCACTTCTTATTCTCTGATATTTTTCAATAACAGCTGTTAGAGAATTAAGAAATTTTACTGGTAGGTAGTTCAATATTTCCAAAAGCTCAAACGAAAATACTAGCAGTGTTGAACATGAATCTTGACATTTGAAAAAATGCAATAAAAAATACAAGACCGTATTTGAAAAAGAAATATTGGAAGTGGCGCAACATGTATGATACTTTGTATATAATTTTCATTCACATTTCGATAGTCTACAAAAAGTTGCTATGGGAAAGTGCCAGAAGTTTTGAAAAGTATCCGCAAAATAAAAAGATATTGACAAAAGGAGAATTTCGAAGTTTTCGATTTTTCCTGAAATTTGGATAATCACTCAATATTTTAATATGACTTTGCTTGTTAGTGATACTGCGCCTATTAAAATGAAACATGTTTTTTCCTCCAAAAGTATTGCACCAATAATTTTATTTTGGATTGTAATCAATAGAGGGGTTAGTCAGGGATGCATAACAAATATTTGAATTTGAAATAAAGTTTTATACTTGTGGTACTCGAAATACTGATCAAATATTTCGATTTTTCACTGAAATCATCAAAGTGTCAATATCTTAAAAACCATCAATATTTTACTGAGGTCATATTACGATATTCTGGTCAGTCATGAGCTGGACTATCACCCCTTCAAGGATGACATTGAGTTTTGGGACACCCTGTATAAAGGAATCTTCGACTATGGTGGAAGTAGGGATGCTATCTTTCAGGAATACTTACTGTTATCTCGAAATTTTCAGTTACTAAAAAGTTAGAATCAAGCATCTCATTTAAAATATTGAGTCATTTTGAGTTTCTATTGTATGAGTTACTAATAACGAATTGTTGATTTTGATTGGTGAGTCATATAAAAGTTGGCATACAAATAGTAAAGTGTCAAGGTGAAGACAATTGACCTGAATACGCATATTGTATATTTTTAATCAGAAAGGACATTCATCTGAAGAAGAACTAGAAGGTGATGAACTTGACGATAAAATTGAAACTAATAAAGCGGCTACATTGAGGACCCCCTTTCAAGAGCTGTCTGGCCATACCGGAGCTGTATCTGCTGCAGAATGGCTTGCTGGAGCGGATCAAGTAATAACAGCCTCTTGGGATAGGCTGGCTATTTTGCACGATGTTGAAACTGGTTCCATTTTGACAACACTAACAGGTTGGTGTACATTTCTTATTAAACAATATTGGACATTAATTCAGTAATATAATTAGTAAAATACCACCCTGAGTATTTGATACATTTTATCATAGAAACATTATTTCCCTACTTGATTGTGTATATACAGAGTGGGAAACGAAACAGATCGAATATCTTCGAAATACATGTGTTGTGAATCAAATGCAAAAACACGTCGATTTTTAATCCAAGGGGGACATATTCCTATCATAACTTCAACTGTCAAACCTCTCCCCCCACCCCTTGGTTACTATCATCCAAACAATTTGAATAGGGAAAGTAGTAAGTGTAACACATCATTAAAAAGGTAATTTCATAAAGAATTCAGCCATGTCAACTTTCGCTACCTAACTTTCTATTTTGGCGCCCTCTTGCGGGAAAAACAACTGATCCGTATTCCAAATTATGATACTTCATTTGCAAGCTAATTTGACATAAATTCGGTGACAATGCATTATGGAATTTTTCTAAAGGGAAAAACAAAAAGGCGTCTCCAAAATGGCGGACAAGATTTAAAATTATGGTCCGATTTGATTCAAACTTGATAAGTGGAGGTTTTCAGGGTCGGAAATTATAAATTGTTTGACAGTGCAAAAAAACAAGATGGTGGCTCCAAGATGGTGGACGAAATTTGTAATTATGGTTTGTTTCACCCACCATCTTGTTTTTTGTATCGACAAAAACTCATATCTTCCGACCCTGAAAATCCCCACATACTAATTTTGATTCGAATCGGACCATAATTATAAATTTCGTTCGGCATCTTGGAGCTACCATCTTGTTTTTTTAGCATTGACAAACAATTTATAATTTCCGACCCGATAACATCAAGTTTGAATCAAATTGGACTATAATTTTAAATCTTGTCCGCCATTTTGAAGCCGCCATTTTGTTTTTTTCCTTATAAAAATTCCCTAATGAATTGTCACCGAATTTATGTCAAATTAGCTTGCAAATAAAGTATCATAATTTGGAATACGGATCAGTTGTTTTTCCCGCAAAAGGGCGCCAAAATAGAAAGTTAGGTAGAGAAAATTGACATGGCTGAATTCCTAATGATATTATCTTTTTAATGATGTGTCACACTTACTACTTTCCCTATTCAAATTGTTTGGGTGATAGTGACCAAGGGGTTGGGGGGAGAGGTTATAATAGGAAGATGTCCCCCTTGGATTAAAAATCGACGTGTTTTTGCATTTTCTTCACAACACATGTGCTTTGAAGATATTCGATCTGTTTCGTTTTCGGTGCCCCACCCTGTACAATATTCTATTGAATTCCAAACATTTGGTGGCAAATCGGGCGTGATGTAACATACATCCACACTCACTTGAGCTTGAGAACGATTGTAGATACGACAAATCGAACTGTCGTGACTTAAACCGTAGATAATTAATTTATCTCTTATTTAGGCAATGGAAGTCCAAAACAATTTCACTCATATCTCTAAACAGTCTAAACGTTTTTAATTTTTAATCTGGTTCAGTTCAGATATCAATCGCTTTATTTAGTTAAAAGGGATCAACAGAATAATAGTTTAATAAAAATGCTCTTAACTATTCGTTAATTTATTTAAAACTCGTAAACTTAAACATCAAATTTATTTTGAACAACTATAGTTATTTATATCACTACCGCTAAACCAACTCTGTCTATTTGCAAACTCTGCCTGTAAACTGCAAACAAGATTCCGTAAAATAAAGTAATAAATCGCTCACTCGAATCGAGGTTTTACTTTATTACTCCGCGCCTTTAATTTACGGACTATAACTTCATCTCATGTCGATCGTACTCCATTTATACTCGATAGTAGATTTCGCTACCATTCTAGAAACGCCGAGAAGTACTCGGTGACTGGTCTAGATGGCTCTCGTTTCTTATTTGGTGTGATGACGTCACGCGTGCACGCTGAGATGGATTATCCAAACAGCAGCGATCAGGTCCGGCTCCAGGACTGTTACAATAATAATTAAAAACATGAATCTAGAAGATAGTTGAAGCGGTCGAGCCGGGTACTATTAATAGCTGAAGTTAAACAACGCTGACTGCGGTCAATCATTTGGATGAGTGACCAATGTGCTTGGACGGTCTTGAATAGTTTTAATTATCGTTCGTGTATGGCATCAAACGTTAAAAAGTGAGGGCCTCGTCTTCTCTAGCTCCTAAGGGTGCAGCCAGTTGACGGGAAGGACACATTTTAGAATAAACAAATGCTCTTTATTGAACTATAAGCAGATAACAATTCAAAAAGCAATTACGAAAGTCCTGCAGGCTTAAGGGGACAGCAGATTTCTCATTTTATATTTTTTGTGAACTAATAACTTTTAAGAATATTCATACATTTGTCATTTCAACCTCGGATTGAACTGAATCATACATTTGTCATTTCAACCTCGGATTGAACTGAAAATTGTTTTAGGGCATGATCAAGAATTGAATCATGCGTCTACACATCCTTCTCAGAAATTGGCAGTGACTTCGTCTAGAGATACAACATTCAGATTGTGGGATTTTAGAGAAGCTGTTCATGCAGTTTCTGTGTTTCAAGGCCATGCAGAGTAAGTTTCTTTGATTATAGGATATGTTGACTACGTCAGTTCAGATGATAGAAAAAAATACAACCCACCCTCTTTCTTTTAAACAAGCAGAAAATAACTGAGACACATGGCCACCGTTTCCTTTGAAACATTTAGTCTATCTAAACTGTAATTTTTTTAAATTATCAGTTGAAAAGACAAACTGGGGAAAAGTAATTCTTATTATCATTTAAAAGATCAAAACTTTAGCCTTGTCAGAAGAGTGTCATCTGAAGAAATTGTGAAGATTTCTGAATCAGAATAACATTCAGTTAGAAAAAGAATTGAGCCAAGTACCGAATTTAGAGAGGTTCCCTTAAGATGTCTTTGCTGTTTGATAGATTTCACTTTATTGGGTACATTAATTTGTTTTGGCACTAATGTATAAGATATGAGCTATATTTGCTCACTCCCAAGAATTACAATATTACTTTTGAGTGTATTAAAATTGTGACAATCTGAATCACCCCTTTGTTTCACTGCAGCCTGATGGAGAAAAGATATTATATTGCATACTGTATCGTAAAACACACTTTTATATATGATTTTAGTCTAGTCTAGATTGTTGACTAGTCCTTTAAAAATTTTTTACTACTAAATTATTTTTACTGGACTCAACTAGTTTGTGCAATGTATTAATTATCTTCAACTAGTCAACAATTAATTTTTGATACAAAATTACAAACGTACACAAACATCTTATTACTTAATATTATAATGCTTGCTGCAATTTTCATTGCCATTAACGTTGATATCTGAAATTTTGTTGTAGGACTCATTTATAGTATTACTTATTCTTGATGATACATTTTTATTTCTTTGTTGTAACACTTCAACCAAATTTTCCCCACTTTGAATCATGCAAGATACCCGATTTTTTCTTTCTGTTGATTCATTGATGTATTGTTCTGCAACAGAAGAACTTTTCCATCCCCTATATCTATTCTATGATTGAATACATTACCAATCTTTGCCTTGACGATATCCCATAAAAAAACTGGTCCTGAATATCGGTAATGATGAATACTTTGGATATACGAGGGTGGTCCCTGAAGTACCTGGCCCAACAAAGAAAACACAAAAATTTTGGAAAAAAAATATATTAATTTTTCAACGTAATCCGCTTTTAGCTCCACACACTTTTCCCAGCGATGTTTAATAAGTTCGATACCCTTTTTATAATAAGAATCGTCAAAGTCCTCAAAATAGCCATTAACTGCCGACGTTACCTCTTCATTGTTGGAAAATCTTTGACCACCGAGCCATTTTTTCAAGTCTGGGAACAGAAAATAATCCGAGGGGGCTAAATCTGGCGAATAGGGTGCATGAGGTAGCAATTCAAACTTTAATTCATTAATTTTGGCCATTGCAATAACGGATGTGTGAGCTGGTGCATTGTCTTGATGAAACAACACTTTCTTCTTAGCCAAATGCGGCCGTTTTTGCTTGATTTCTTTGCTCAAACGTTGCAATAAGTTCGCATAATACTCGCCGATGATAGTTTTTCCTTTTGCAAGATAGTCAATGAAAATTATCCCACGCGCATCCCAAAAAACCGACGCCATGACCTTGCCTGCAGATGGAACGGTCTTTGCCTTGTTTGGAGCCGGTTCTCCCTTTTCAGTCCATTGTTTTGATTGTAATTTTGTTTCGGGTGTGTAGTGATGGATCCATGTTTCATCCATGGTTATGAAACACTCCACCAAACACTCGATGGAAACATCTTCACGGCGCTGTTTTTGTTCCATTGTGAGCAAACGCGGCACCCATCTTGCGCACAGCTTTCTCATGTCCAAATTTTCAGTTAATATTCGATGTACCGCACTTTTTGAAATGCCTACTATGTCTGCTAGCTCGCGCACTTTCAGTCGACGATCATCCAGTACTGCTTTGTGGATTTTCTTCAGCATTTCTGGAGTCGTCACCTCATTTGGTCGACCACTGCGATGCTCGTCTTCGCAGGTCGTACGGCCTCGTTTGAACTCTGCTACCCAATATTTCACTGTTGATAACGAAGGAGCAGTCTCACCCAGAGTAGAATCTAGTTAAGCTTTTATATGGGTTGGGCTAAGGCCTTTCAAATAAAAGTATTGTATCACATAACGATGACCAATTTTTTCCATGTTTACAAATTCACTTGAAATGTTTACTGTTGATGGCTGCCAAACAAATACTAAACAACATGGCGTCTTCAAACTTGACACATATGCTGTCTAGATTGTGTAGTTTCTAATACAATGGTATTATTCAAGCAACTACCGCCATCTCTAGGTCAGGCCAGGTACTTCTGGGACCATCCTCGTAACTAAGATAAGAAAGTTTGTTCACTCTCATTTATTACGGTATTGTTTGTTTTTCTGATTGGTATTATAATTACTACCAGTATCCTCAATATCTTCAAAAATAATTGATGAAGTTCCTTTCAATGACACCCAACCTCTATTCCAAGTAAAGCTATTACTTAAAAACAATATTATTATGACTAAGAACATTTCTTCTGCACTATATTAAGATATTCCTTATCAGATGCTTCTGCCTAAACCGTAGAATATTTGGATCAGAGAGACAAATTCTTGAATCTATTTTTTGCAACTTACGTAGTTTGGTCTCCTGAACAAAAAATCAGAATGAAATTTTTGGCGGTCACGACTATTTTTCAATAACATTTTTCGATATTTTGTATAGTAATGCCACTTTACTCCATAGTGAAATTAGAAAATCGGCCGATTGTCGCTTAACCGCACGCCACTGATAAAAACGGTTATGCGCATATTTAGTTTAATTGAATGCACCAACTTTTATGTAGAATGAAATTTTTTGAGAAACCATTAGTTAAAAAGTTTCCCATATGGTTCCAAGTTTTTGGCGGACACTGATTAACATCACAGGAAATGAAAGAAGTTATACAAAAACTAAAAAATGGAAAATCACCTGGAGAAGACAAATTAACAACTGAAATGTTCAAAAAATATTGGCTAAAAATACTGAGTACCATATTTAATAAAGCATGGTCAGAAGAGCAGATACCTAATGACTGGGAAGTAGCCACAATTGTCCCTATATTCAAAAAGGGAGATAAGTATGATTACACGATATAGAGGCATAACATTGCTAAGTACAGCGATGAAAATAAATGAGAAAATTATGGATAAAAAATAAGACCTATAGTAGAGACAACGCTAGAAGAATCACAAAGCGGTTTTAGGAAGGGAAGAAGTACACAAGACCATACAGGGTGGGGCAACGAAAACGAAACAGATCGAATATCTTCAAAACACATGTGTTGTGAAGAATATGCAAAAACACGTCGATTTTTAATCCAAGGGAGACATCTTCCTATCATAACCTCAACTGTCATACCTCTCCCCCCACTCCTTGGTCACTATCACCCAAACAATTTGAATAGGGAAAGTAGTAAGTGTGACATCATTAAAAAGGTGATTTCATAAGGAATTCAGCCATGTCAATTTTCGCTACCCAACTTTCTATTTTGGCGCCCTCTGGCGGGAAAATCAACTGATCCGTATACTTCATTTGCAAGCTAATTTGACATAAATTCGGTGATGATGCATTATGGAATTTTTCTAAGGAAAAAAACAAAATGGTGGCTCCAAAATGGCGGACAAGATTTAAAATTATGGTCCGATTTGATTCAAACTTGATAAGTGGTGGTTTTCAGGGTCGGAAATTATAAATTGTTTGTCAGTGCAAAAAAACAAGATGTTGGCTCCAAGATGGCGGACGAAATTTGTAATTATGGTCCGTTTCACCCGCCATCTTGTTTTTTGTATCGACAAAAAAATCATAACTTTTGACCCTGAAAATTTACTAATTTTGATTCGAATTGGACAACACAAGCAACACTGACGTTCATTGAAAAGAGACAACTCAGCTGCTGGGGTCATTTACAGAGGATGAACAACGAACGCCCGGTGAAAAAAAATATGGCAGGCGAAGACTCAAAAGAAAAAAAAAAGAAAAAGAGGAAGACCATGACAAACATGGGATGGGGTAATTGCAGAAATTTTGAAGAAAAAATGAAAATCTTACCCAGATGCAAGAAACAAGAAAGAATGTGCAAAGTTTGTTTATGATGATTAAGAACATCTAATGTAATGATAATGAATTGTAAATAGTAAATAATCCTACACCACTAGGGGGTAGATGGAATTTTGATAATATACAGGGTGTCCCGAAACTATGGTGCCAAATTGAAACAGAAGATTCTCCTTGAAAAATAAATAGGACTTTCCTGATATTTCTTTCCCCAAATGTCGTTCGTTGCAGAGATACAGGGTGTTGAATATGAAAAAGAAAAAGTTATTTTTATTCATAACTTCCACAGTTCTGAAAATTTCTCAAAAAAAATTTAAAGAGTATTTTTGTTCAATAGGTGCTTTATTTCGAGAAAGAAAACACATTTTCAGTTACCAGTGGCGTACAAGAAGGGCATCATGGTCCCTTTTCTCCCCTATTTTTTACGCCACTGGTAAAATCAAGAAAATTATATATTTTTCGCATTTCTCATTCAATTTTCAGTAAAAATGTATACTTGTTTGAATCCGGAAAAACTAACCGCTTTCAAGATAATTGCGCTTTTATGAATGAAAACATACTAGTAACGAAAAATTTGTTCGGCAGAAATTAATTTTACAATCCTGATTACTAGTCCAAATAACATCTAACTGATTTCTTTAAAAAATAGAGCACCCATTGAAGAAAGGCATACCTTCAAATTTAGTTGTTTTTTTTGTAACAATGAAAGTTGCCTTTTTATTTTCCAGTTTCAACGCCCTGGACCTCTGCAAGAAAAAATGCATGTGGAAATGTCATTGATTTTTTTGGTAGAATAACTAGTTGTAAGTTTAACCAGTAATTAGGATTGTAAAATTCACTTCAGCCGAACATTTTTTTCGTTACTAGTATGTTTTCATTCATAAAAGCGCAATTATCTTGAAAGCGGTTAGTTTTTCCGGATTCAAACAAGTATACATTTTTACTGAAAATTGAATGAGAAATGCGAAAAATGTATAATTTTCTTGATTTTACCAGTGGCGTAAAAAATAGGGGAGAAAAGGGACCATGATGCCCTTCTAGTACGCCACTGGTAACAACTGAAAATGTGTTTTCTTTTTCGAAATGAAGCACCTATTGAACACTAATATTCTTAAAAAAATTTTTCATAAACTTTTAAAACTGTGGAAGTTATGAATAAAAATCACTTTTATTGTTTCATATTCAACACCCTGTATCTCTGCAACGGACGACATTTGAGAAGAGAAATATTAGGAAAGTCCTATTTATTTTTCAAGAGGAATCTTCTGTTTCAATTTGGCACCATAGTTTCGGGACACCCTGTATATTATCAAATAGCGATCAACCACATAATCAACTGTTGAAAATACGTAAACTTAACTGATCTCAAAATGAATGTTTGTGCCCAGCGATTGACAAGAAAAATAAACTAAAATATTTAGGAGTTATTGTTGACCAACATTTACGATGGGATGAGTATACGTTGTACGTTAAGAAAAGTCTAAGGCAACTTATCCACAAATTTTATTCTCTGAGAGAAAACATGCTTACTTTATATTATTCACTGGCAGAGTCTGTACTTAAGTATTGTATCACAGCATGGGGTGGAGCCTTTGACAATATTCGGGGATGTTTACAAATAACGCAAAATACTATATTAAAAATTATCTTGAAGAAGAACCGACTGTTTTCTACCAATAAGTTTTATGAAGAATCAAAATTATTCAATATAAGAGGTCTCTCTTCCTATTCATGTTTGATTTGGATGTTCTACAATAAGGCTAACTATCAGAAGACAACAAATGAAAAATAAACGAGATATGTTTTAAAAAAATCTCTGCATTTGTTATTATTCAAAAAAATCACTCACAAAGATTTGTACATTACTTCGGCCCAAAACTCTTTAACTATTTATCATTAGGGTCCAAGAATATTACAAATATTAGGAAATACAGAACTGCCATAAAATAATTTTTATGCCACAATCAACTCACTATTCAAAATGTATATTGAACATTTGATCATGGAATTCTCCATTTTCCGTAAATTTAAAAACCGAAAACAACAATGAGAATTTAACTTATTCCAGAACTCGTTTCGAAATTCCAGACTCGGCTTCTCGCCTCGTCCGAAAACACCTGACACGTATTGTAAACATTTATTTATCAGACTTGAAACGTAAATAACTATTCTGAAGACTAATTTTACTTATAGGAGCGTTACCTCAGCTGTATTCACACGGGAGGACAAGGTAGTCTCAAGTTCAGATGACCGCAGCGTCAAAGTATGGGATCTAAGGAATATGCGATCGCCAGTTGCAACCATAAGAGTCGATTCCCCCGTCAATAGGCTCTCCGTCTCGGTGAATGGCCTCATTGCCATTCCTCACGACAACAGACACATAAGATTGTTCGATTCTACCGGGCAACGATTGGCTAGGTTGCCAAGATCTAGCAGGCAGGGCCACAATAGGATGGTGGCCAGCGTAGCGTGGGCTGACGAACTAATTTTCGGGGTTAATCTATTTACAGCAGGTTTTGATAGGAGAGTTATTGGTTGGTCCGTGGTATCTATGAAAGATTAGAGTAATGGCGGGTTGTAGGTCCGATACTGCTCCCTTGTCTCGGTCAGTATGTGTTATAACAGGTGCAAAGATTTTTTCCTACCATCACAATTTTACCACATACCCCCCACAATGTTATATAGTTTATCGTCAATGGTAGACTTCACAGTTTTTATTGTTACTCTTGATCAGTTTAGTACGAAGGTGTAGAAATGCCACATTTATATTATTTTTAAAATTCTGACTGGTAACTCAGAATTTTACAATTCTTATTTGGTATCTCGGATTTCCGACCTACTAATTCTGACTTGATATTTTGAAATTTCCAGCTCACTTACATAGATTTAATCCTGACTTTCTTTACAATTCCGAGGAGGAATTATAAAATTCAGAGTAATTTTGAAATCCGAGTTGGTGAGCCGGAATTTGAAGATACTAAGTTGGAATCGTAAAATTCCGAGATAGTAAGTTGTAATTCAGAGATTCAGTCAGAATTGTAAAATTCAGAGATTCTCCAGTTAGAAAGGTAGAATGTTGTGGAGAAGAGAAATGTTCTATTACTTAGAAGTAGAAATATTTGTGGAGTGATTTTTCAAAAGGCCATATTTCCATATACACCCAAAAATAAACTATCTACGAAAATCAAATCCTAAAGTTAAGAGGCATCGTTTAACGGCGATAGAACCATTCAAAATGCCTTGTTTCCTATGGGGGAAGCAATATCCAAACAGGAATTTCATACAAAAAGACATATTTCCACAAATGGTTTCAATGGCCTTTTGAAAAATCACTTTTCATTTATATGTGGCCCTTCTACGCTTTTGTAGTATGACAAAAACAAGAAATACTTTTTGCAGACTAGTCATTTATTGAATGTTATTATGCTGATATCCCAGAAAATCGGTTGTTGGCGTAATGTGGAATATACGGAGGGTAGAAAAGATACAATTCGGAAACTGAAGTGGCAACATCAATCAATCAATCATGATACTTTATTGTCCGATAAACTAATGAGGCATTTTGGTCACTTTCAGTTTTTTCGGAACCCCGGAAGGCACCTCTAGGTTTGTTTTTTTAACGGATGTACATTTTTACCTATTTGAAATATGCATATACATCTATAAGATTCTGTTCTTCATGTCTAAAAGGTTGGGTTATCACTTTTATTTCCCGGTACCGAGTCCGAAGACTATTAACTGCCAGCCAGCTAACTGAAACTCTTAAATCAACATTGAAAAACCGGCCCTATACACCTCACAACTAGCAGCTATGGAACCACCGACATATCTGATAAATCATAATAGGAAGCAAAATAATAAAATGTCTTCGGATTCGTAATCTGAACTACGATTTTATGGCTATTTCACGTTGTTACCGAAAAAGAGTTCAGGCTGATCTAAACTGACACTACCTTAATTTTCACAAATTTGTCAGATACGACTTTCTTGCTTAACTCGGCAGCATAGTTCTCCGGACTCGTTTGTCGGCTATATACTTTTGAATCAGCTTTCGAACAATGAAGAATTCGTTCCAACTTCAAGAGGTTGGTTGTTTCTGATACATTTCAATTTTGTAATTTTCTTTCTTTGTAAACAGGGCTTTCAAATGAAAATGTATCTAAGGTATCGCATTTTTGGAATAGGTACCGTAATAATCTACTCCGAATAATCTTCCACAAGAAGAATTGCTTGAAAATAGCCCATTTTGGTCTCCGATGCTGTATATGGGGTATCAACGACATAAGTACATTTCAAAGTATATAGCCGACAAACGAGTCCGAAGACCTAAGCTGATATTGATGATAATATCTCGGACTCCTCAAACAGTACATTGTATCAAAAATTCATAAAAATCAAACGATTCGTTTTTGAAATACAGGGTATTTACTGAAAAATGTCGCATTTTTCTAAGAAACTTGGACTGTTTCTTTTTACTCACTTAATATACATGAAATAACTATGCTACGTTTCCAACATTGGAGAATATTTGATATACAGTGTCTTTCAAAAGTATCGGAACGGTTTCATATTTCAGGAACGGCCCATAGAAAATTTATGAAAATTTCCACAGGATGGTTTTTGATGATGCCTGATTCAATGGTAATATCAGCAATGTTGCCAAATCAGCAGTTTTTCAGATATTGAGGATAACTCAATTTTTTCATATGGAACACCCTACTTGTTTTCATTGCAATCAATTCAGTGACGCCTCATTATTTATGTCTCCAAATATCAGGTTTTAAATTAATGCAGTTTGAGCTACCAGCAAATTAGGAAATCTTAAAAAATAAAATATGTCAGGTCTTTTAATCACGCCCCAAATGCTAACTAATACCTTGAGGGAATCTTATGACTGCTTGGGCTATTGTTTAGTAAATGATTGCAAACATTTTGAGCACTTGGTCAGATAGTTTTCAGTTTCTATTATTGGATTGGATCAATACTCTATTGGAAAAGAATTCAATTATTAAAAAGCTGTTTTATCAACTCTTCAAATTTCTCGAACCCTTTTGACAATATTAGACCGTTTGCAGACATTTCAATGAACCATGTTCTCATATTTCAAAAACCACATCAGTTCACAATCTGGAAAATATTGGACCGTTCTCAGACTTTTGAACGAAAATGCCATGTTGTCGTATTTCAAAAACCACATCAATTTAAAATCTGATATTTAGAGACATAAGTAATATCGAGGCGCTGAATTGATTGGAATGAAAATAAATATGGTTTTCCATTTGAAAAAACAGTTACCCTCAATATCTGGACAACTGCTGATTTGGCAACATTGCCGATATCACCGTTGAATTGGGAATCATCAAAAACCATCTTGTCGAAATTTTCGTAAAGTTTCTCAGGGCCGTTTCTGAAATATGAGACCGTTCCGATACTTTTGAAAGACACTGTATTTATGACATGCTCTATCCTATCCAAACTAAAAAACGCCTATTTTCGAACCACCCTGTATGAGAAAATTTTTAACTTCGATCAGAATTGATGGAGTTCATTTAGACTAAATTGAATCTTTTATTATCATCAGAGAACTCACACTGATTGGTTAAAAAGTAATCGATTTGGATTTTTCTTTGTTCACTCTGTTGTAGAGCACATAACGAAAAAGTATTAATACGAGATCAAGGTGACATTGTACCATCATTGAGACGTGGTGTTCCCAATATGAATAGGCGTTTAGTCAGTCCTCGAAATTCTGAGCGAAAAGCTTCACTTTGCAACTTTGACATCCTGTATCTCGAAAACTAGTTGGCCGATTTTTTTGTGCCCATGGACACTTTTGCCAACAATGTCAAAATCTACAAAATACCAAAAAATGTAGGGCAGCCAGTTCACTGAGCAACCATGATCGACCGTCCAACTACGACCAAAATTTCCAACAAGTGTATTCCTATCGGACAACTCACACTGAATGATCGTTCTAGACCGGTTTTCAAAGACCATGTTTGAAATTCCAATCTGCTGGAAATTTTGGTCGATCAGTGTGAGTTTGAAAGATTTTAATGATCCCTTTCAATTTTTTGTGGTTGCTGGACGGTTGGTCAGTGTGTTTCCATAAGAATGGTACGGTACGGGGTCCTTAGCTGGTGTGTGGAAGGAAAGTGTACAGGTAACGAATAAACTAGTGTTTTAATTTATTAGATGGCAAATGAGTCCAGAAAGTACAAACAAATACTGGAAAAAACTCACCGGGACGAAGTCACGGGATATTATTCATCGCAAAACTGTGCGAAAAACAAACTCCGCAGTTGAGGATTAACGTCTTCTTTGAAGGAACACGTGGGACTGTCTGACGGTAACATCAAATCAAATGACATGACACTCTGGAACAGAGTGCGAAAAATCAGACCTAAAGCCTGAATTGTTACAAACCAAAACGACAATTGAATTTTTTCGATTGGTACTATAGGCCAGTAGATTTAAAATAATAATTATCAGGGAAAGCACAATATGCTCTCTTCTTTCCAACGTTTAAAGAAGATTGATTGATTGATTTTGATATTACAGAATTTTGCTGGAGTACTCTTAGAGTTACATTGCCAGAAAATGTGTCAGTACACTTCGTTGTCGAAGTAACCAAGAAAATACCAGACTATTGGTGAATAATAAGAAAACTTTAGGTTCGATTACATAATGAACTAGGGCCAATTTCATAATGAACTTAAAGAGTCCTTCAATTTAAATAGTGGTTAGTTTGTGACAAGCTGTCAATTGCAACTGTCCATTTTGGTAGTCACAGTCTAACAGCAATTTAAATTAAATACTACTCTCAAGTTTATTATAAAATCAGACCTTATTCAAGATAATAATCATTTCATTGAATCTCATTCCGATACAGACAGCCAATTCTAAATAAGCAAATTAGGGTAGGAAATTAGAACCAAATTTAAGAAACTCGACTTTGTATGACACTTGTTCTGCTGATTTCAAGCAAAATTCTATTTTGAAGGAACGGCAATAAAAATAGGTCCAAGTTATTCACTCCCAATGGGAACACCATTCCATCTCAAATATTTTGTTATTCGCTCAGTCCATTTTATTTTCATTACACACACCAATTTTCTGTGGCATATATCTTACAGTTGGATACGCAACAACTTTTGTAATGGTATTTATTTCTTTAATTATATCTGATTTTCATACACCTCCTATGTGAAACATTTCGATTGGTGATTTCTAGACAGAAATTTTCATTTGACAAAGGTCTTGACACAAAACATTAGTAGATATATTTCTATATATTCAAACTATACTAGAGCCTTTATCCCATTCTGTTGATTATTGAAAACTTGTGTGAGTGTAAGTGTAAGCTGAATATTCCAATTTCTTCACTACTGAGGTCAGTTTAAAAAATTGTTATTATAATTATAAACAAATCAAGGAAAAATTCAAAGATAAGCTATAGAAAATCCAACTAATAATTATATATGAATTAACTGTTACTTCATGATACGGTATTTGGCTTGGACCGTTTTCAACAGTATTTTCACTGAAAATTACATAACTGATACGTGCAAAATCATCAATTATTTCTAGAACTATGTCAATTTATTGATAATAGTAGAAATTACTTTTATCTTTGTGTTGAATTCATAAATTAGGTGAAAATAATTCTTTATCTCCGGATAAAAAAAACTGTACTATGCTATTCCTTATTTTGAAATTATTTTTATTTTATTATAATCTTCAACATAAAATTAATTGTTTCATGACATGAAAAATCCTCAAAGTAAGTGTAACCATGCCTAAAGATGGGAAGAGTAAAGTATGTACTTTATTTTTGGTCGAATATGAAGCTAGTCAAAATTGTTTGTGATGAAAAAAATGTTGGTATAAAGGATTGGGGTAAATAAACAACATCTGTGGGTCTCTCATTTCCTGAACCATTCATTAATTCCATTGTTTCAGGGAAACTTGAATGTTTATTGAAGGGATCTTTCAAATTGTGGTTATTATTGATTATTGATTGTAAATGAATACAAATTGAGGTATGAGATTTTCAGTCAGACAGGGTAAATATGAACGAACGCAGACATTTATTTAATGTCTACCTAAATTAAGACACAATAATGAAAATAATTTATACCTATACAGGGTATCCCAACGAAAACTTTCCACACGGATTTACTGGGAAATGACAAATTATTTTCGGAAACGCTGAAACACGTCGATTTTGATTTCTAGGGGGACACATGTCATTGATGAATTTAGTCACGCAACTTCATCCCCCTGACAGGGGCGGCTACCCCATTGCGAATCATCATAGGGAACTTGGGTCGAGTGATACATCATCTTAAAGCTCTCGTCATTCTCTACCCAAACGTTCATATTTTTTCAAAATCGAATGACTGGTAATTGAGGTTAGTGTGGTAATAGGTTTAATTTAAATAATCAATATTGTACCTGTTCTTATCGAAATTCAATTTATTAATTGCTCGAAATGAGCCCCTCCTACCTCCATACAATGATAAAGTCTACTTTCGAAACTATTACGAACGTTTGCCAATACTTCTGCAGTTATTCTGCCGCACTCGTTTACAATTCGACCACGTAGATCCTCTAGTGACTCTGGCGGAGTGGCAAAAACTTTGCTTTTGAGATGCCCCCATAAAAAATAATCCAACGGGTTGAGGTCCGGTGATCTAGCTGGCCACTCAATTGGTCCTCGTCGCCCTATCCAATGATTGGTATATCGTTCTTCCAGAAAGTTTCTAACCGCCACTGCATAGTGAGGTGGTGCTCCATCTTGTTGAAAATGGAGGTTGTCTTCCGAATAATCTCCATCGTTTTCGATAATATCCGTTATCATGGGATCGATGGCATTCTCAAGAAGATTTAAATACATTTGTCCATTCAAATTATCATCTATAAAAAGTGGTCCAATAATATTTTTGCCAAAAATACCACACCAAACATTCAACTTCTGCGGAGTTTGTGTGTGGACCTCACGTATTAACCTGGGATTGGTATCGCTCCAGTAGCGGCAATTGTGACGATTTACGTTTCCATTAACAAAAAATGTACTCTCGTCTGAAAAAAAAATATTGAAGAGCAAATTGGGATTTGTTCTCAGACATTTCCTCACAAAACTGTTGACGTCTGTCAAAATCGTCTTTGTTCAGTTCATGTACAAGTTTTAGTTTGTATGGATGGAATCGCTGTGACTTGAGAATTCTCTGAATACTCGATCGCGCTACACCTGACGCGTCAGCCAAGCTTCGAATACTTTGAGTAGGATCCATAGCCACGTGTCCCAAAACCGCTACCTCAACAGCCTCGTTCCTTATCAGACGTTCAGGATGATGTTTCTGGTTTCCCACAGACCCAGTTCTTTCGAATTTCCCAATCAACGTTTGAACATAGGTATGAGATGCATTTTTCCCTGGATGCCTTGTATTGAAAATTCTAGCTGCAGCTCTTAGACAATCATCATTTTTGTAGTAAAGTTTCACTAACTCGTTTAACAGTGCCGTGGTCGGTTCACTTCTGTGGAGGAGGTTCCTTTGGACGTTTCGCTCACAATTGGAGTGGGCATCTTCCGCTTGTTATGTTGTATTCGCGAATAGCGACATAAAACTGATACTTGGTTGAAAGATCTTCGCAATTAATAGTCCCAGCCTGGCTACTTACTTTGTTTTGACTAATTTGTTTTCGTTTTTCGTGGGTTGACTGGGATACCTGACCGGATGGGATGTTGCCATTTTCTATCTGTCCACTCATTGAGTCTTAAAATAGTTAATAAATTGAATTTGAATAGGAACAGGTAAGATATTGACTATTTACATTGAACCTGTCAACAACACTAATTTCAATTACCATTCATTCGATTTTGAAAAAATTATAGACGTTTGGATAGAGAATAAAGAGAGCTTTAAGATGATGTATCACTCGACCCACGTTCCCTATGATGATTCGCAAGGGGGTAGCCGCCCCCGTCAGGGGGATGAAGTTGCTCGACTAAATCCATTACTAACATGTGTCCCCCTAGAAATTAAAATCGACCTGTTTTCGCGTTTCCGAAAATAATTTGTCATTTCCCAGTAAATCCGGGTGGAAAGTTTTCGTTGGGACACCCTGTATAAAATTGCAGTTTAAGCTAGTTGATTATTGAGATCTTGGTAAATTTATCTCATGTTCGAGTTATGTTTGTACCTGGAATACTTACTTACTTTGAGGACTTGATGTTGTTCTGTATGAGAATATTGTGTAATTAGACTGCTAAGGAAGTTTTGTTTTGTTTTTATACTAATGAATATTTTTGTTATTAGGTTTTGTAATTGTTTTGGTATGGTTCGTAGGTGAAAATAAATAATACAGATATTTAGTTTCTTTTATTTATTCCGTTATTTTGGGACAGACTGAATTTTGTAGTTTGTACGATTTTGCATCTCAGAATAATAATAATAATAATAGGTCTTTATTTCCCATGTAAGTCAGTATATACATATAACATCACATAATACAATTGAAGATAGAAAAAAAAATAACAAAACGGAACCAACTTTATGGGAAAACGCCGAAGATCAGATGGTATCGTGTAACTCGCGTTACACGATACCCCTGTTATTATTGCTAAGCGTATCAGAGGCGCAGAAAAAAGATTGGATGGGGTTTAATCACGTATACCGCAGGGATCCATTTTGGGACCCATTCTGTTTATTTTGTATGTCAATAATATTGATTCTGTAATTGCTGGGTTTCATTATACTGCCTATGCTGATGATTCATCTTTGATTATTTCTGAGTCAGATGCCAAAACTTTGGAAAATAAATGTATCAGTACAATTGGTCAGATATCAAATTTTTTCAATAATCATGATTTATTTTTCAATTTAGATAAAAAAAAATTATCCGCATCCGTAATAGACAGAATAGAATGGAAAGATTTAGCTTCACAGTTAATAATGTAAAATATTCAGAGACTACTGAAAGTGTTTAGTTTTTGGGTATTTTTCTTGATGAGCTTTTGAGCTGGAATGTTCACTGCCAACATTTAACTTCTAAGCTTGATTCCCTGAAGTTTCTTTTAATGAATTTGCGGTCGGTATTGAACAGCTTCTGAATATTTTGAATATTTTCAAGTAATTAAAAAAAATTTACATGTTGAATTTTTCCGTTATCTAACAAAGCCATCGATTATTGATACAATAATAATTAAAACAAAATATGGGATATTCTGGGGATAAAATGCCATCAAACAAAAATTTAATTTTATGTTCTTTACCTTAGCCTTACATAAAAATATGTATATCAGGACGTTCTAACAAAGAAATCCGGCAAAACACTTGAATAATATCTTTTCATACAGCTCTTGGTAGAAATTAACAGTAACGGTAATATTCTCGGTAATCTGGGGAATACATTTTCTTTCATTGATCAAACCACTCAGTAAAATAGGTACATGCTTTAGGATTAATTAGTCCTATATCAGCACATCTGCTGACAATAGGGCAAACACCACATGTAGTTTTAACAAGACCTGGAGAAGGCAGAAACTGATTCACAGCCTTATACAAGTAGGAACCATTGGTAGCAATGATTCTCTCAGCATTGTTATCCAAAACAACAGTGTACAATATACTTTCAATATCATCTACCGATAGTGAAACTTTGCTGATGCCTAATTCAGATATGAACTTGTGGACATCTTCGGCTGTGGCGTAACTTCTCTTTCTTACAAGCAGCGGGCCTCCATTAAGTTTATTAGCCTCCTCCCATTTTTGCACTAAGAAACGGCGGCACTGTTGGTTTAGGACATCTACGAACTCCGATTCAAAAACTTGATCTTGATACCATGCACCTCCTGTGACTGAGGTGTCAGGTTCCAAATTGTAAAGCATATACACTTTCTTTTTACTAGCCTGAAAAAATATTGCTAGAGGAAAGCAGCAAAGCAGTATCAACAGACAACTTACAGATACCGATTTTACAGCCTTTATATGCTTCTTTGTTTCTAAACTCTTCAGAACCTTGTTCAGTTGTGTCATATTTAAATTTGATGCGAACCTGATATCTCTTATCCATAATCCTTTGCGGCCTGCTTCTTCAATAATTTTGTATACGAGTTTTTCTTCAGTATCACCACCTTTTACTGCACTTTTTGTGGATGGATCTTTATATTTGTAGTAGAGGTTGTCTTTTGTTTTGAGTAGATCGAATGTTCTGGATAAAATAATTCACATTTAACCATTTTGAGTGACACTAGAAGGGTTTCAAATCAAATGTTTATTGCTTACAGAAGTGGCAATATCTAATAGCTTCGTTATTTCAAGTTAACAAACACAAATTATAGAAATTTATTTATTGGAATATGATTAGTTATTCTAAAATTTTCTTTGTAATTCTAACTAGCAAAACTAACTATATTGATTGTGTGGTGTGGACTGCTTCCATAGTGAGGAACAAAAAAAAATTCTATCAATTACTTTGTGCTCACCCATTCTTCAGGCACTTATTGATGATTGCAGTTAATTCAGGTAATGGGATGTCAGGAATGTGTTCCTTGATATCACTGTTGGATATTCCTTCTGGCTGGGATTTGGCCAAGTCTATTAACCGTTTTTCTGCGTCATTTGGATTCCCGTTTGTAGATGGTTCTACTTTTATTTTAACTTTGCTCATAATTTATAAGAAACTAGAAAACTTTGTTGTGGGGTTGCGCGGTTGTGGTTATGTTATATATTTTGTGGTTATGTTATGTCTGTTTTGTTTTCAAGAGTTCTTCGTAAGTGCTTCTTCTTCTTCTTCTTTATGGCTTTTTATTTTCGGAAAATTGGCCAGGTCTGTTATTTTGAGATTCAGTCGTGTTTTTATATTTTTCGCACCAGAGTTCGTTATGATTTCTGGCTAGAACGTTCCAAAATTGTTCGAAGTAGTAGAACGATGATTTGGATGATTCAAAAATTAAGAATCAGAATATTCAGAACTCAGAACTATCAAGAAATTGAATGAAAAATAAAAAAACAATAAAGTTCAGCATTTTTTCCGCTATTACAAAACTGAACGCTACAACTGTCTTGTTATATTTTATCTATTCTAATTATATTTTTTATAGGAATATGGGCATGTTTTTATATTCACCAAATTGGTGTGGTGGATTCCATTCGACCAATTGGTATTGGTATTGGTGAGTATGGATGGTGATTGATGCGCTGCGACCTGATTAGATCTATTGTGCCCCATCTTCTTCTGCTGTCACAAGATGTTCTTGTTTACAGCAGCCCTTCAAGTCCCAATTCCTTCAGGAATTTTAGGATTTTGAGGGGGTCTGCTCGTGGTATTTCTCCCACGGTCAGCTGGTGTGATCCCAGTATATTCAATCTTTTGCGATGTACAGCGTAACACTCCATCAATATATGGTGGGGTGTTTCTGGGTGTTCCCCACATAATCTGCAGGTGCTGTCCTCCTCTAAGCCTAGCTTCCTCAGGTGTTCTTTGAGTCTGCAATGCCCCGTTAGAAATCCCGTGATTGTCTTTAGACTAATTTTGCTGAGGTTAATCAGTGTCTTTGATCTTGCTCGGTTGAAATTTCCGAGGAGATCTTTGGCCTGCCTCAGCCCTGGAAGTCTTAGCCAGTATGTTGCTCTCATTGCTTCTTCAGCTTTATTGAGTTCTTCTCGGAAGTAATATTTTCCAAGTCCGCAGAATGGTTCTGGCCCGATCAGTGGCGTTGCTGCGCCTTTCCGTGCCAGGGTATCTGCTTGTTCGTTGCCCTCTACTCCGGCGTGCCCTGGCACCCAGAGGAGGGTCACCTTATTGTTCCTGCCCAGATCATTAAGTTTGTCTAGGCATTCCCAAACCATCTTCGAGTTGATGTTGCAGGAGCTCAACGCTTTGATGGCTGCTTGACTATCGGAGAGGATCACGATTTCCTGGTTCCGGTATTTCCTATTGAGGTTGAACTGAATGCACCTTTCTATGGCGTGAATTTCCGCTTGGAAAATGCTGGGGAACTGGCCCATGGGTTCAGAGTATTTGGTGCGAGGCCCAAAGACCCCTGCTCCAGTTCCTTCGGGAGTTTTGGACCCGTCCGTATACCATGTTAAGGTATTCTTCCCCAGTGCTCGAATCGATTCTATGTTCCATTCTCGCTTGGTGTTTAGTTCCGTTCGAAAAAGTTTCTCGAAACTAAATTTCTTGGTAATTTCGTCAGTTGGGAGGTCGGCAAGGTGTGCACAGTTGGTAGGGGTTAAGCCCCTCGCGCCGTGTGCTGTCCCTATGAGTCCGACTTTAGCCAACCTGAGGTTTGCCTCCCAAGCAGTTCTCTTCACCATTATGTGGAGAGGAGTGAGGTCCAGAATGACCTCTATTGCTGCTGTTGGAGTCGACCTCATTGCTCCTGTTATACAAAGACATGCTAGTCTTTGCACTTTTTCCAAGATCTTCTTTGTTGTGGCGAGTTCGGTTCTGCCTTGCCATGCTACTGCCCCGTAGGTGATCATAGGTCTCACTATCATGGTGTACATCCATCGCAGTACTGATGGGTTACATCCCCATGTTTTTCCTGCAATGTTCCTGCACACCATCAGTGATGATTTTGCCTTATTAGCGATCTTTTCTACGTGTCTGTTCCAGAGTAGTTTTGAGTCTAGAGTAAGTCCTAGATACTTCACCTCTTGCTGCCATTCTAAGTCTGCTCCGTCGAGGCGAACAGTCCTTAGGTGCTGAACCTTTGTTCTTCTAGTGAATGGTACTACTGTGGTTTTTGATGAGTTAATTCTCAGCCCCACAGAGAGGCACCATCTTCTGGTTGTCTCTAGCTCTCTTTCTATGAGATCGCAGAGGGTTCCTTCGAATTTGCCTTTGGCCATGATGACTATGTCGTCCGCATATCCAAGGCAAGTGACTCCGCTCCCGGTCAGTGTTCCGAGTAGTTCGTCTACTACGAGACTCCACATCAGAGGTGATAGTACCCCTCCTTGTGGGCACCCCCTGTTTGTGCTGATCCGAAAGCTGCTCTCACCCACTTTCGTTTCAGCTGTTCTTGTGGCCAGCATTTGGCACATCCATCTGGATGTGGTTCTGTCCACTCCCTTGTTCATTAGGGCCCTCTTTATTGCTTCATGAGAGGTGTTGTCGAATGCCCCCTCTATGTCTAAGAAGGCGCAAATGGCCATTTCTTTGTGCTCAAGTGATCTCTGGATGCTTTCGGTAAGCACGTACAGAGCGGTTTCCGTTGATCTGCCCGCCCTATATGCATGCTGCCCGGAGTGCAATGGCACTCTCTCCAGTATCTCAGTTCTGATGTAGTTGTCTACCGTCTTCTCCACTGTCTTCAGTAAGAAGGATGAGAGACAGATTGGTCTGAATGACTTCGGGAGGGTAGGGTCCTTCTTTCCCACTTTGGGAATGAAGGTTACCCGTGCTCTTCTCCAGTTGTTCGGTATGTACCCGAGTGCCAGACTAAATCTGGCTGCTTTAATGATGTACGGCAGTAGTTCCGTTTGCCCTTTTTGTAGAAGAGCCGGAAATATACCGTCAACTCCTGGTGACTTGAATGGTTGGAAGGATTCAATTGCCCATTTCACTCTTTGGGGAGTGCATATGGTCTTTGCTACTTCCCAGTCTTCTCGTTTGGCTCTGCCTGGTTCTTCCAGTGATCTGTCGGATTCAAATGGTATGCTGCCTGGAAAGTGCGTCTCCAGTAAGAGGAGAGCTCGTTGCTCTTCATCCTCTGTATAGCTACCATCTGTTCTTCTGAGTGACATAGGTCCTTGCTCTCTGCCCCTCGCCATGGTTTTGTATAACCTGGATGCTGCAGGGCTTGATGTGATTGTCTCACAAAAGCTCCTGAAGCTGTTCCTCTTGGCTTTCCTTATCTCTTTATTATATTTTGTCAGCCTTTCGGTGTATCCCTGCCAATCTCCGCCCCGCTTGGCTTTGTTAAATAGCCAGCGGACTTCGGATCTCAGATTTGACAGGTGTTCGTTCCACCAAATGGTTCCACTGTGGGATTTCTTTTCTTTTATGGGGCAACTGGATTCGTATGCATCCATAATTGCCCCGTTTACCGCCTCTAGGGTCTGCTCAAATTCGACGTGACTGTTGCCGTTGAACTTGATCTGTTCTAGGTTACATTTTAGATTGGTGGTGTATTTTTCCCAATCTGTGTTTCTAGGGTTTCTGGTGAAGGTTGTTTGTGTCTCAAGCCCTTCCACGTTGAACATAATGATTCTATGGTCTGAAAGAGAGGGTTCTTCTGAGACCCTCCAGTTCCTTACCATTCTACTGATGCTCGGGCTGCCGAGCGTTAAATCTAATACTTCTTGCCTAGCCCTAGTTACAAAGGTGGGGACACATCCCACATTGAGTACATTTAGGTTAGCCGCGAGTATGAATTCTAGCAATTGCTCACCTCTTTGATTGGTGTCCGTGCTGCCCCAGATGGTGTTGTGCGCGTTGGCGTCGCAGCCCAGCAGGAGGGGTAGATTGCTCCTACTGCAGTAGTCGGATAGCCTCTGTACTTCTTCTGGTGGTGTTTGCCCATCTCCAGCGAAGTATCCTGAGGCTATTACTATGTCGAGGAGTGAGTGCCTTGTGCGGATCTTGGCCCGAACCGGCACTAAGTCCCTCGTCATGAATTCTGAAAGACAAATATAATTAATATTATTTCTGATCAGTATGCAAGCTCTGGGGTTGTCACTTCTGACATCCCAGATCACCATACCTTCTTTGTTCGGCAGTCCTCTGATCTGCCCCCTGTTGACCCAAGGTTCTTGGATCAACACAACTCCCAAGTTTGTCCCGGCGAACACCCTCGATAAGGCGGCAGATGCCCCCTTAGCGTGATGAGCGTTCACCTGGGCAACCCTGACGTGGGTAGCCATTGCTACACGTGAGTTGGAGTGCTTGCCTCCTCATCATCCAGCAGCATTTGCTCTTCTTCGCTGGGAGTCACCGTGGTGTCCTGGTCCACGCTCCCAGTCGATTCTGTTTCGCCTGCTGGGTCTTCTACAGCCCCAGGGTCCGGTGTCTTGCCCGCCTCTTCTTCCTCCTTCTTCTTGCTTGAGTCCTTGCGGAGGCCATGAACGGGGATTTTCCCGAACCTGAAGAAAATGGTGTATCCCATTTTCCTGATGGCCTCGCAGGACTCGTCGTCAATGCCAATGTTTAGTAACTGGCCGTTGCCTTCTTTCTTACTTCCCAGTACTTTCCACAACTGGGTGTGAAGCCCCATGTTTTGTGTACTTACCAGGGCTAGCAACTTCTCCGTTTCAAAGTTCGAGCTCCTGGGAAAGAACACAGTGATGGCGTGCGCCCTTGGGATGTCCTCTCCCACGCACGCCATCAGCTCTGTACCCCTCCAGTTGCTCAGACTGGGGGCATTTGCCCTCAGCCAGTCTGCCGTCTCTTGGGTGACACAGTCTACCACAAGCGTGCTTGGGCGAAAGTGGATTCCTCCAAACTGGAGTTTACACTCTGCACCCAGCACCATCTCCTGCACAATGGCGTCTTCAAGTGCTGTGAGTTGCTCAGCACTCAGCGTCTCCCGTGGATAGTTTTTGGGGAGGACTGCAACTTTTATCATGCTCACTGCTTCAGCATAGCTGGTGGCTTGCCCAGTTTGCTTAGCAGTGGCGGTGCTGCTTCCCGCTTCAGTCTTCCTCCTCTTAACATTCGGACGTTGAGGGGGTGTTTGGGTTTTGGGGCCCCTCTTCTCCGTCTGTTGTGGAGGTTGCTCCTGAGGCCTTTTCCTCTCGACGGCTTTCCTTCTTGCTTCCTCAGGTGTCAGGCCCTGTTCAAGGAAGCGAAGGTACCATCTTACTCCTGCCCCGCTAAGACCTCTTCTTAGCGGATCATCGATGCCTCCAGGCTTGCCTGGAGGTGGCAGATCTTGTTTCCTCCGATTTTTCTTGGGAGGTTTCTTATGGGAAGTACCTTTGCCGGATGCTTGCTCCGAAGGTTTTTCCTCCTTTTTCTTTTTCGCTCCCTCTGCTTCCCGAGGTGATTTCGGTGAGTGGGAGCTGCCAGGACGCTCTTGAGCATCCTGGGTTGCGGTGAATTCCCGCGATTCACTTTTAGTTTTTTCTTTATCCATGTTGGTCCCACGAATAGCTAGGGAACTAGGAGTCGACCACGCCGGAGCCCCGCACGGCGTGGCAAGGCTGGTACTCGTGCAGGTCGCCTGGTATGCACGAGGCTCCGTTCAAGGCGGTGCTCTCCCACCGCCATGCATCCACGGGCACGGGTCGCGTGACACCTTGGATTGGAGGGTTGCTCAGCGCCACCTTATTTTATTCGGTGGTAACCTACGACGTGCCTGTGGGTCGCACAGTGCACGCCGCAGGCCGTCCGGCTATCCGTCACCTGCCGACGCTGCTAGTAGCCACCCAAGCCCTAGCTCATTCGACCAATAGTAACACTAAATTTCAAATGGACAAATCAAAGGGCGAGTTTGCAATCCACCACACCAATTTGGTGAATATAAAAACATATCCTATAATAGCGCATTCGACTGAAATGCTCGCATTCGGTGTTGGAGCGTATTTAGTGCTGCTCTGATTTAGTACAGAATTCTTGATTATATACATGCAAAAAATGCGAATTTATTTAGCACAACTATCACTGCCACGAGGCACATGTAAAGTGACAAGCGTATTCGACTGGACCGATCAAATTATCAAAAAACTGAACCCGTGTTTGCACCGTCCACAAAGTACAGTGCAGAAATATTCGAATTCGTAGCGAGCGCTATTGCCAGTCGAACATAGATTTTGCTCTAACCTCGAGTAATACATGCCAAGTCGAATAAGAATATTATTGGTATCGTGGCAGTGTATATCCTGCCGAACAGCTCTGTAAAGGTTCGAATAAATGCATATTAGTGCAGCCAGTCGAATACACTATAAGTAAAACTCATAGATAAATCAACATTATATGAATAATTGACTTGGCTATTCGGTAGCTATACGGGGTGTTTCTTAATGTCATATATATACAAGGAGATACAATTCTTCGGCTTATTTGACGACTAAAAATTCCTATGACCACAGATCCGCAAATGCTTCATTACCGATCTATAGGGTGTTGATAATACAAGACTTTTTTGGCTTATTATTTATAAAACTCCTGCAGTTTTTGAGATATTTGGCTCAAATTTGGAATATAAGTTATGCTGCTGTCCAAATGGTAGTGGGAATCAATGGAGACATATTTTTTCAATCAGACATGTTCCCTTTTCTTCCTAAAAACTTTTCTGTAGTGCGCCGCTGGAAGAATCTGAATTGAAAAATGAGTTTTCTGTTTTGTTTTAAATATTTTTGTTCTCTAAAGTCTAGTTCATAATAAAATGGCTGCCGACATGGTTCTGCATCAACGATTGGTCCGGCATGACTGGGAGCCATTTTGTTCGCAGAAAAATTGCGAAATTCGCGAGGGTATGAACTAGACTTTATATTGTATCGCTATCAAGAAATAAAAATAGATTTTTTTCGGCAACTATCCGGGAATTACTCACTTCCCAGACTTCCAGGACTCACATACGGCTCGTCCTAGAATTTTGTCTACTCTTCCAAAAAAACAGTAATTTCCAGACTTGTTACGTAAGTTACTATTCTGTTATTCAAAGTTGTTTTTTCTTCAGCTACGTAAGACTGTTGAAGTTTATCATCTTCACAGTGTGCTGCTGTTGATATTTTGCCATGCATATTTGATTTACAATTAAGTATCTTTATTGACAAACTATTATTAATGTACAATAGAGGACTTCGGATAAGGATTCAGTCATGCCACCACAAAACTTTTGGCTTTAAAACTACTGACACGTTTTTCAATAATTTTTCTTCATCTCGAGGATCGGGGCAGCCTTAGGAATCTCGTACTAGGATTGAAATTGTCCATAACAGTGTAAATACTAAAACTCTAGGGACTTTAGTGTTTTTAGGGGTTTTTGTATAATAATGGCGCTAATTTCAAAATATGTGATTTTTCTGAATTCAAAGAAAATCGCTTATTTCACATTTTATAATTAATGAATAATGAATCGATCTAAAAAATATTCTGATATTGGAAAATTTCCCGAATAAACAAACTTTTATTACCTTTTTGACAAAATCTCTCAGCATTTCATTTAATAACAATAACATAACCTAACTTCGAGAGGTGTTTGTGGTGGTGAAAGTTGGTTCGTTAATAGTTATCTAGTTATGAATAATTGAAGTGTTGTAAAGGGAAATAATCTCAACTACCCTTCTTCAAAGAATTAAGAATTCCATGTTGAATTCAGACGTCCACTAAAATTGGTGCATAGCGATGTATGTATATACACCTGAAACTTAGGATGGAAAGAAATACTTCGTTACTTTCATCGATCATCACACCCATTTTTTTATGGTGTACCTACTCCAAAATAAAGATGGCGTTTACAAGTATTTCAAATAGTATCAAGCAATGGCGACTGCCTAATTTGGAGCTAGAATTTTAGAATTAAGAAGTGATATCGATGAAGAGTGCAAATCTTCAGAAATCCATGATTTTTGAAAGCAAAAAGGTATAGAGGCGATACAAACTGTTCACTATAATACCCCGTAACAAAACAGAGTTGTTGAACACATAAATAGAACTCTGACGGAAAAAGCAAGATCCATGATTCATTATTCTAGTCTGTCTAAGTTCATGTGGGGAGAAGCTGTTCTTGAAGCAATCTAAATATCATTGTATATAATATCACAAATTGAAGTCATTACAGAGTACAATTTCTTCGTCATCAATCGAAGCTGAATATATTTACCTTAGTATTGCTGTTTGAGAAGGAATATGAATTCAAAATATTTTAACCGATTTGAACCAACCACTTTAATTGACGACAATCAAAAGGATCTACATAGCGATCTCAAAATGTCCTCAAGATCACAAGCAAATCAAACATATCGATACGAGGTATCATTTCATTAAAGATAAAATTGAAGATGGATAATATTATTACCAAGGCCCTAAAGAAATAAAAAATCGAATACTTTAAGAAATATTCCAATAAAGGGGGGTATTAAAATGAATAATTTAATTTTGTTATGTATAACAAAAAATAGTTGTCATAAGAGAATATTTGTATTGTCAAAAGTAAATCTATTAAAGGAAAAGTTGCTTCTATTCTCAACCCATTCACCAAATAGTATTTCTAGTCATTAGTATTTCGAAAGTGCTTTCCTTGCTCTTCGTGTTAATATACATATTATTGTACAAATATTCCAGTGTTTTATGGACATACAAACAAAATATTCATGAACAACACGTAGAGCACATTTCTGCATAATTTCTTTTTTGGAACAAAAAAAACAACCCTACACTATACTATTAATCTTTGTCTGTTTCGATAAGAATGATCTAGCAGGCTAATCTTTTTCTGTAAAATTTGTTCTCACGAATCACCTTGGTTTGCGGAGATAATACTTCAAAAGCAGAGCTTGTGCGAGCAAGGAAGATCAAGGAACTACAGCTTGCGTACAAGTGGATTCCAAAACACATTAGCTCAGTGGCAGGCGGTGGAGATCGAACCCGGGCGGCCTGGGTGAAAGGCAAACGCTCTAACACCACGACCACTTTCCTTCAGTTTTAAATTTAGCGCCATTTTTTAACAAAAACCCCTTAAAAAAACTGAAGTCCCTAGTGTTTTGTATTTTATGTAAAATCTTAATATTTACACTATTATGGACAATTTTAATCATAGTACGAGGTTCCTAGCTGAGGCTCCCCCGATCCTCGACATGGAGAAAAATTATCGAAAAACGTGTCAGTAGTTTTAAAGCCAAAAGTTGTGTGGTGGCATGACTGAATCCTTATCCGAAGTCCTCTATTCGATTCGTTGCTAAATAAAATAACCGAATACGACAGAAACTTGAATTTCCTTCTACATTAAAATTCAAGAGGTTATGGGCCCAGCTCGTTCAATTGCTCTCTGTCGTGATTTGCGATTTGGTTAATCAGAGTCTAGTTTTTTTTCGATCGCATTTTTGTCCAGTATTGTGTCAGCTCCGTCAGATTTCTTTTCAATTTACGTTCGAGTTCGTCCAGCTTCAAAATGGAATACGCAAAAGGAATCAAACCGCTGAAAGTTGCAGAAGATTGGCCATTCTGGAAGGATCGATTTATGGATGTTCTTGAATTGTTCAACACAGGGAACTACAAAGATGCCGGTACTCTCATCAACACCTACTAAAATTGAGAAAGAACAATTTGATGCTTACAACAAATCGGCTGCTCAAGCGAAAATCGTTATCTCGCAGTGCGTAAGTGATGAACTTCATCAACGAATTTCGGATCGATTATCAGCTAAAGAAGCATGGGATGTGTTGGTCAAACAGTTCGATAACAAAGCAGAGGATCAGTTGTTTCGTCAGTGTCTTGATTTCTTCAGTATGGAATGGGATGAAAGGGAAGATGCCCCATCTGTATTATCGCGAGTGAAGAATCAACATCGTGATATTGCTGCTGATCTGAAAACTCGAGAGGTAGAAACAGTTGAAGCCCTTCTTGAGCTATTGTTTGTTCCAAAGGTTCTGCACATTCTACCTAAGCGTTTCGAGTCTTTCAAGTCAAGTTACCTATTAATGAAAGCTAATAATGCTAAGTCAGTTGAAGATCTCTCGTCGGCTCTCATTCTTCATGAGCGTAATATTGTTCCTGTGTCAAAATCAAGTGACGTTTTCTACACCAAGTTCAAAGGTGGTCATTCAAATAATACACACTGTAAGTACTGCAACTCAAAGGGTCATTGGTTCCTACAATGTCCGAAATAGAAGGCCGACGACAGGCCACCGTATCCAGCTCGTGCTTGCGAATCTAGCACAACCCAAGACGCTGGTAGTCGGGGTGAACCTTGCTCACACGTAGTCGAGTCTGATTCCCAAATTACGCTAATTTCAATGAGTAGTGACATAAATGTAGCAGCCACAAACAATCAGTGGTGGATTGACAACGCAGCTACTAGTCATATCACTTCAAATCTGAAATGGTTCACTGAATATAATAAATCTTTTCCTGACGGTTCATATGCCACGGTCAAAGCAGCGGGAAATGAAGTTATTAAAGCTTTTGGTAGCGGAACAGTCGAAGTGGCTGACTACGTCAATGGTAAATTAAAGATACTCACACTGAATGTTGTGTGGTACGTACCCGACATCCCTAGAAATCTCGTCTCTGTCATTGCAGCACATGATCAAAACCCTGGTAACAAGTTTGAATCAACTGATAAGAAATGTCGATTCAATATCAACGGTTACAGGATTTTTGGAAGTACCCGAATTCCAGGCGGAACACTATATTGTACCTATTTCCACACAGTTCAACCTGCAGAAGTGTGTGCAAGTGTGACTGAAGACAAACGGATGATTCGGCTCTACCATCAGTGATGGAACCATATGGACAAGCGTTACGTTAGATCGAAACTCAAATCCGAATTGGGAATCAAGTTGTCAGCTGACAACGAAATTTGCGAGCCGTGTCAGCTCGGGAAAGCTCATCGCTTACCATTCGGAAACCGAGTAAAAGCTTCATCTCCTGGTGAGCTCTTGTCTGGAGATGTTTGCGGGCCATTTGATCCATCCTTCAGTGGTCGCCGCTACTTGATCGTCATCATGGAACATTATTCGAGGTACTGCTACTGTTTTCTTGCACGAGAAAAATCCGCAGTCAAAGATGCTCTGTGCGAGGTTTTATCTAAAGCTCGCACTCTCGGTCACAGCGTGAAGGCATTTTTGAGTGACAATGGAGGTGAATTTGACAACAGCGATCCATTCTTTAAATATACGGTGTAAACCAAAGACTTACAGCACCGTATACGCCGACGCCGGAGCAAAATGGTGTTGTCGAGCGTGAAAATCGTACAATCGTGGAAATGTCGCGAACTTTCAAGTAAGCGAATCCGGACATACATTTTCCCGAAGTAATTTGGGTCAGACTGGTCAGAAGCCACGGATCAAACATCTACGCATCGTGAGTTCAAAATGCTTCGTTCATCTTCCGGCACAAAAGAGACGAAAAATGGACCGGAAAGCAGTGGTTGGATATTTAGTCGGATACGACGGTGATGAACGATATCGAGTCTACGTTCCTGAAAAGAGAAACGTTGTTGTCTCACGTGACATTGTCTTTCTCGAAAAAATGGGTGATTGTTATACCCAGCTAACTAAAGAAGACAAAAGTCATCAGGATCTGGTGGTCGATGAGAAGGTTGTTGATTTACCTCAACATGACATGATAGTGGGCACTTCTGATAAGGATTCCGAAGACGACCCAGAATCCGAACCCGAGGAAATCGTTCAGAAAAAAGAAGCGTCCTGAATGGCTGGACGAATATGAAACATCCAACTTTTCAGAAGTATTTCTCACTGAAGACGAGCCGAAGACCTTCAGTGAGGCGGTCGAAAGTCCCGATAGGGACGAGTGGAATTCAGCCATGGACACCGAAGGTGGCTACAACGAGTCAGTTCGAAATAAATTCATTCATCAAACAGCTACGTTCACGATTTAAAATCATAGCAAAAAAAGCGTTTTATTTTCTCGAACTTGAAATAATTCAACATAATCGTGATATCATGGTCAGTCAGTCGTCTTGCATCAAGAAATTCTCGGTCGGTTCAACATGGAAGGATGCAATCCTGTTCACACGCCCATGGAGAAGCTCATTACTCACAGAGAGGGGAAAGTGACCAATTTTCCATATCGTTCGGCTGTGGGTGCTTTACTTTATGTGGCTCGTGGCACTCGCATCGACATCGCTTTCAGTGTGAGTGTTCTGTCACGTAGGTTGGAAAATCCAATGAATGAAGACGTGGTTCGATTGAAGCGAGTATTTCGTTACCTGGCCGGAACTATCGATCTGAAATTGGTGTACCATTGTATTGTCATCCCAAAACGCATCTACTCGAATGTTACTGCGATGCAGATTTTGCTGGATATCCAGACACAATGCGTTCAACTAGTGGAGTCGACGTCAGGAATTGGTTGCTGATTCTACATGTGAGGCAGAAGTAATTGCAGCTAATCTTGCTTCGAAGGACACCATCTGGATCTCTCGTTTATTCAAAGAGCTGATAGGCTTGTCAGAATTTCCCGTTCTGCGAATTGACAAACTTTATGAAAATTCTGAATTTCACTTTCGTACCAAGCATATTCAGCGGAAGTACTTGTTCATTCGGGATCGTATCCGAAAGGGGATGCTGGCTGTTGAGCACATCGGTACTGAGCATCAGCTGGCAGACATTTTCACGAAACCCTTGCCTCGTCCTCGTCTTAAACTTCTACTTTATGACCTGGGTCTGGCTTAGCTCAGCAGCGGACTGTTCGAATGAGGGAAAGTGTGCTTCTGTTGATATTTCGCCATGCTTATTTGATTTACAATTAAGTATATTTTTGACAAACTGTCATTAATTATTTCGTTTTTACATGAATGCATAAATTGATTTGTTGCTAAATAAAACAACCAAATACGACAGAGTTGGAACTTGAATTTCCTTCTACATTAAAATTCAAGAAAGACCTCGTTAATCCTTGGCTCGCACAAGTTTCGACGTCTGACGGCTGTCGTTCGTAGGGGGACGACAGCTGGTTAATAGAAAAAACAATAAAAAAAAAATTTCGACAAATATCGAATATGCGGTTGTCGCAAATTTTGTTCGCCCTCTATCTTCGAAACAAAGGGGTTTTTCAAAAATCATCAGGGTACAAAATATTCTTAGGTCAAGGAATAACACCCTGTATAGAGAATGGTTCTATGATTGGGGCATCAGAAAATAATTTTTCTGAAATCGTTCAGAATGCCCACTTTCTCGGAGCAACTTCAGGCCTTGAAATACGCTAATCTAGTATTTTAGTCCGTTGCTAAGCAGCGAACTTTCCCGGGCCGTTTTCGGCACTAAACTGTACGGGAAATTTTTGACGGCTTGTATACATTTTAGACAGTAAATGAATGCACGCAAACAATAAGTATAATTCCCTAATTTATGATAATGCTGATTGCGATTTCAGAAAAAATAGTATGTGTACCTTGTAGTAAAAGCACATTCCCAGACTTCAATGCTTGTTGGCCTCGGCTTATCGCCTCGGCCAACAATTTACATTGTCGTCCGGGAATGTATTGCTTTTACTACTAGATACACAATATACTAATGTGTATTTCGTAGTAAAAGCACATTCCCAGACTTCAATGCTTGTTGGACTCGGCTTATCGCCTCGGCCAACAATTTACATTGTCGTCCGGGAATGTATTGCTTTTACTACTAGATACACAATATACTATTTTCTGAAATCGTTCAAGAATGCCCACTTTCTCGGAGCAACTTCAGGCCTCAAAATACGCTAATCTAGTATTTTAGTCCGTTGCTAAGCAACGAACTCTCCCGGACCGTTTTCGGCACTAAACTGTACGGGAAACTACTTTCCCGTATCGTAAACGATCCGGGAAAATTTTTGACGGCTTGTATACATTTTAGACAGTAAATGAATGCACGCAAACAATAAGTATAATTCCCTAATTCATGATAATGCTGATTGCGATTTCAGAAAAAATAGTATGTGTACCTCGTAGTAAAAGCACATTCCCAGACTTCAATGCTTGTTGGCCTCGGCCAACAATTTACATTGTCGTCCGGGAATGTATTGCTTTTACTACTAGATACACAATATAATATTATCGAATACCACACGAGAGTTCGATGAATTAGAAACTAATTCTCCAGATTTTTTCTCAAAATTGTTGCGTTTGGCAAAATCTGTCAAATGATCTTCACTTTATTCTCACTCTCTTGTGCCATTACAACTGATTATTATAATGTTACTCCGGCAATTATTAACAATTAGCTATTTTGTTCTAGTTTTCAGAGAGAGCCATTGTAGGTACTGTTGGCGAATAGACATATATTAATATTATTATTCTCAAATAGTACTTGATACTGTCTGAATTTGATATAGAGAAAAAATGTATTTGCATATGGCTTACGAGGCCAATGTACGTCCAAGAAAGTTCAAACGCGACAAAAACTTGTGTGGGTATACCGATTCTCCATAGCGACGAATTTACATACATTCGATGGAAACAGCTCATAGCGTGTCGTAGACGTCGGGTAAACAGGCCCTTTGTTCCATTAGTCAGTTTTTGGCTTTTCCCAAGAACGAATGTAAGTAGTTTAGACAGTTCACTAGCGACCTTACTAAATCCACCCTTGATGCCATTTACGAATAATTTTTGCTGGCATATTGTTATCTACGGATAGGGATATTTTGATACTCTTTTCTCAAATGAATACCGAGACCATTTGATTACGTAATATCATTATTTTTTAAGGAACTAATCCATCATATCATGTTCTATTATTGAACGTAGATACGAGGATGAAATCAATATTCGGGGAAATGCTGAAAGGTTTGAAGCACGTATAAGAATTCGAGTCTATTTTTAGAGATCTTCAAAACGGTAAACTTCAGAACTGACTTTCGATTTCAAGAATTTTAGGTTAAGTAAATAATTATGGAGAGTGATTCCTAGTTGAAAATCCTAATATCATTTATATCGAAGACTGACTTACAAAATATTAATCTCGTGTCACACATGAAGTTTGCAACATATGGAAGTTTTTCATTAAGAGATATTGTGAAAATTTTACTTCGCAGTTAGTTTGTGCTTGAAAAACAGCATCTTTTCTTTTGTCATGTGCTACTCAAACCCAAATGAAGAAAGTTGCTTCGACCTTTTTCCATTTTTTATTTTTATTTTTAATATTTCCTCTTACCGATTCGAACGAAACATGATTCAAATTTCATAATTTTGATGAAAACAAGACTTCAATGTCATATCTTGCACAGAAAATACCCACATTGGCCTGTTACCAGAAAAAAAAGTTATGCGCCTCCAGAAATTCGTCTTTGTTGTTGCAGAGTTCATCTAGTTTTTTCATTTCATTGTGAAACTGATTCGGATTTTTGATGCATGGACGTTAATATATGTCAGTAATCGAATAAAGGAATTTCTCTTAATTCTTATTATACTCGTATTTCTTTTTTTAACAGATTTTTATCCAGTTTGATTATTTTTCTGATCAATAACTCAATTACAAACAAAACCAAAATATCAAACTTTTGAGTAAACTGAACAATGACCTACAGTTTCATAACTTTTTAAAAGAGATTAGTTTTAACGATTTGTACTAAACATGATTTAAAATTTCGTGATTTTAAACAATACAAGACTAATGCAACAACTCGGAAGGAAAATAGTACAGTAGTAGATCGAACTGAAATGAAATTTTCCCATAGTAGGCTTTTGAAACAAATTATTAGTTAATAAATCGAGTTGTTTAGTGTAGAGATGTTCCTCCATTCATAATTTACAAATAAGTTTTATATACAATGTTATATCCACACAAGACAAAGTGGAAATTGTTCTTTTATGTAGTGGAAACTGCCATATCGGGTTGTTGTTTCTATTTTCAATCACCGGCATGCAGGAAGAAATATTCACTTTAGTACCGTGGAAAGGATACTGAAAACATTCAAAAAGAAACTAGCTCCATGAATAATCCGTTCAAGAAACCAAATGATCCAAGAAGTTATAATGAAGAACAATTCAATGTTTATTTTTGAGCATTGTTGAAAACGGAAAAACTAATATTAGGAATGTTAGTGAAAATACAGGGACAAGCAGAGAAACTGAGAACAATTTTGCACATAAATAATTTTTATCCCTATGCCATAGTTACACTCTTAAAGAAAGATATTTCGATATTCGAGTAGGAGTTTCAGTTTGGTTCCAAGGTGAGAAAGAAAATGATGTCACATTTCCCTACAGGATATTATGGTCAGACGAGGCAACTTTCACGTCGAACGAAACAGTTATATAGTTCTCAAAATTGTCGATGGTTGTCCAACAATGATCCAAATTTTTTAGTAGTTGCCGTTACCAATATTCATTCAAGACAAATGTGTGGTGTTGTTTATTACATAACCAATTAATTGGACCATATTTTTTTAGAGAAAATTTTAAGGCAGACATGTTTACAAATTTATTATTTATCAGTTCTCCCTAGTTTTGGATGATCTGCCGCTAAGTGTTAGACAAAATTTGTGGTACCAGCTTGACGGGACACCGATCCACCAAATGGTAGATGTGAAACAGTGTCTCAGATAGATGTTTAGGGGCAAAGTGATAGTACTACAGTCTAGTTCCTACATTGTAGATAGTGACCCATCGGTAGTACGGTTCATATTTCATATAAAGCAGGTAAAAAAATAGAACAGAAATAAGCTAGGTACTTTGGATTCAAATCAAGTTTTACTTTGCCACTTTCGATCATCCCCTCCGCACTTTCAAATCCCGTGAAAACCAGAAAATGTACGATGAGTTACTATCTACAATTTTAGAACTAGACTATAGATTGAAAAGATTATTGGCCACCAAGATCACCGGACTTACCTCCAATGGATTTTTTCATGAGGTTATCTGAAACAGAAAGTGTATAAGCACAGACTATTTGCCAATAAAGAACATTTAGAGAATACCATTCGGGAGTGTTGTTGTGCTAACATAAATCCCCCATTTTTTTAAAATGCCACAAAGTCTGTGAATGAAATGATTATAATTTGTATTGAAAGGAAAGGACGACATACTGAATGATGAATGAGTTATTTATAAGATTATTGAGATAAATCAATGAACGTTACGATGTTTTGTTGTAAATTTGGTTATAGATATTTTGGTTAAATGTTTTTTACACATCTCATGGTGGAAATGAAGACTATGAGATTTATGACATTAATTCAAAAAACGTTGCGAAAAATTATTATTTGATCGAAATCTACATCCAACAGTAACACTGTTGGGAGTAAACACTGTAAACTATATCAAAATATTTCGACCTCATCTGTAGCTAACGGTATTCAAATCTGTTGAAAAAAGTAATACGAGTGAAATAAGAATGAAAAGAACCTCGTTTGTTCGATCACCGAAATATTGACGTCCATACCACTCCATACCACAGTTCCATACTTACATTGAAAATCCGAATCAGTTTTATAATGAAATCAAAAGAATAGATGAACTTTGTAACATCGTAGACGAATTTCTGGAGTTTCATTCGGGTTAGAGTAGCACATGACAAAATTATATTTATGAATAAAAAAAACTTCAATACGTTGCAAACTTTATGTGTGACAGTGTATGTTCCTCTCGATATGAGTAGAAACTGTTCCAATCACTGTGATATAAAAATGATGGTCATACACGAAATTGAGTATTGATCTACCAGCCAGCCACTTTCGAATTAAACAGTGCTCTCCCTACCAAAAGAAATGGAAAACTAAGTCGAATTTGGCAATTCAGAGCAAAAATGAATAATTATAACAAATATTTTTTAATTCACTAAGTTGTTTTTGAAACGGACTTATAACTTATAACCCCTTACAGATTCAAGGCAAGGCGCACTTTGGGACACACGCGACGCAGCCCATGCAACACAGCGCAGTGCATGCAGCACATGACAAATTGATAATGAGCGCATATTGCGAAACAGTGTTGTGAGTTGTGGGAGAACTTTGTGTTGTGTTTCTCAAAATGCTAGAGCTAGTTTTGAGTTCCGAATCAGACTCCGATGGAGCATTTGAAAATAAAGTTTACCTTTACTGTTTAACAAAAAGAAAAAAGTCATGTCATAGAAGTAACTATCTTAAAAAAAGAAAAACGCATGGTGAATTTTGCTTACTAAATGACTTGTCAAAGTCTTAATTTACGAATTATCTGCGATAAAATAGAGAGCAGTTTGATGAGGTTCACAACCTACTACAGAATACAAGAAGAAAGCATCACTAGAGAAAAGGCTTAAGTATTTACTATTGGATGTTTGAGTACTAGAATATTATTGCAACGACGGAGCTCTCATCCAACCAATATTATGTTCGATATTTTCCATATTCAACATTCAAAACCGATATTACGAATCACTTAAAACTGTCAAAAAGTCCATATTTTTTTGTGGTTTATAAATTGAAAGTGACGAAGAGTGAACAGTGAATATCGTTGATAGCAAATGGTTTTTATGCAAACAGCGCAAAGAAAAGGGCATTCGTAGCTTCTCTGACTATTACTATTAAGTACTATTATGTACTTATCGTCTGCTAATTGCAGTTCACGAGCAATATTATTCCATATTTCATCTTTCAGTTTAGATTTCATATAGCCTGGATCCCTTGTATCATACAAAATTTTATGTTTTCTTACGGCTTCAAATACTTTTTTCTCCATATTTGACGAATGCACGCACACGAAATTCTGTCTCGACTAGTGCGCGGCACACGCTTGTTTCGGCACATTCGTGTGTTGCCCTGCGCTGTGTCTCAATATGCGCATGTACATGAACACCCGTAGAGTAGAAAACCGTGCCCGTGTTGCATGGGCTGCGTCACGTGTGTCTCAATATGCGCCCGGCCTAATCCCATACATATTGTTCTAAAATTTGTAATGCTAGATTTTTATCAATAGCTATGTGAATACCTGTAAGATTTAAAACGAAAATCATGGGGCGCATGCATTAGATGAATGATTCACACTGAAGTTAATGAAAATTGTTATTTTCATCAGCCGTCTTCGTCTTCGAGAGACATGTGCGAGCAAGGGAAAACGTAGCCGTTACCTTTTAATGTGTAATGTGTAATATAAGTGTAATATAAGAACTGCTGTGTACAATTTCTCAAAGGAAGCTACTATCACATTCCTTACTGCAGAAGCACAAGTGTGCGAAAGCAAGGACAAAAAAAATTGTTCTAATTGTAGTAAAAATGCACTTAACTAATTTTCTAATTTATTTATATACGTCTTAACCAATAATTTATATCACAGTCACTATTTTTATTTATCTTTACTGTCACTCTCTATCCGCGAACTCTGGAACTATAATCGTTAACTTTCTGTGTCTATCTATGACTATCCCGCCATCTGATACCCAGCGGCTTATATACACGTATTGACAGTTCTCGACTGATCGGGACAATAGAACGATTCATCTAGATGGCTCTCTCTCGAAACTTTGGTTTCTTGGAACGTCCGCGCTTCTTCTACGCGAGACTCATGTGTTTGTCAGCGGAGAACTTGTTTACATTTTGAGTGTACATTATTAATTGGATGATCAGGGCCGGTCTCGAGGCCGGTCTCGAAATCGTTACATTGCCGCCTTCTTAAAGACGTTTCGTCCCGAAATGTTATTTTTGGAGTGTGGAAATATCTGCAAGATTCTCCATATCTGCACCTGGACGTTCGACGAAAGTAACACTCCACAGTCTTCGAGATGGGTCGAGGAAGATGGTTGCAGCACACCAGAATCTTGACGTCGCTTCATCTGAATATTGTCTCCAACATGCTCCTTATAAGTCTCCAGTCCAGCCCATCAATCCCACAGGCCAATTTTGGGATTGCCAGGTCCACAAGATTCTGGTCCAGCATCGTGTCTCTTAATCTGGTGAGGCTCTTCCAGACATCTTCATAAGACGGTTTATCTAGGGAATGCTTCTTGGTAACCAGATAGTAGATGTTTCTCTGGCCCTTCCTCAGTTGTAACACCCCTCCAACTTCCGAACTCCTTGGAGAATACTACGGCTATGCCTCTGGACATTTGGAGATCTTCTGCCACACAGTGAGCTAACGCGTAGTCGGCAGGCACATTGAAAAGGTTTCGTGGCTCCTCTCGGGTTACCCAATGTTGAACTTTCCATATGGAAAATGGCTTTTGGTTGAATTCTCTGAATTCTCAGTGAGTATGTTTTTACAATTCCGAGAATTCACAAAACGACTATTTATTTTGGGAATACCATGCCTCAACGACGGTACAATGTCGCATTGATCTCGTATCCATTCTACTGTTTCATTTTGTGCTCTACAACTGGGTCAACAAAGAAAAATCCAATTCGATTAATTTTTAAATAACCAGTGTGAATTCGCTGATGAGCCTGGATGAAGTTTACCTACTGATATTATTTTTTTATACAGGCTGGTTCGAAAATAGGGGTACATCAACCCCTAGTTTTATAGTTTGGTTAGAGTAGATCACATCATTCCCAATGACAGTAGTGTATCTTAAATAATTTTCAAGACTACTTTGATTCTATGAATTTGAAACTTTGCCAAATAGACAAAACTATTCACCAAATTCCCGAAAAAAAGTAAAGAAATTGAATTTACCGATACTTTCAAACTATGCAAGAAAATACTCAGACCTTCCATTATAACATCCGATGCTTCCAATCTTGCTGTCAGCACAGCCATCAGTCAAGAAAAATTTGGAGGAAATTGTTTCCTTTTTTTTACATTTCAACAGGAAGCATCTAGTGTATATCAAATAGTTAACAGACATCTTGCAAACATTATTATTTATCGAGTTGATTATGTTAATTATAATTATATCGCTTTGACGTTCCTAGAAGAGCTGATGCAATTTGATCCACGACAAGTGCCATGTCAAAGGATTGATATCTGTGAAATTGATGTATATCCAGGTTTTTGAACTCGATTCGTATCCAGTTCTCTATTATTTTATCATGCTTATAACTTTCCAAGTTTCCACACCTCTTCATTGAAGTATCCAGTACAGTGAACTAGGAATCGCGCGTTAAAAGGATGACAGCTGGTTAACGAAAAAAACAATAAAAAAAATTTTTTTTTTTTTAAATACTAACTAAATACCAATAACAATTTGCCTCTGTGATATCGATAAAAAGTTCATGGAACCTATTAATCAAACATGCCAAAGAAAAAGCATGCATTGTTGTAAAATTTGATTTCAGTGCACCTTTTCAAACATGGATTCCGCAGACACTGGTGAAATGATAGTGAAGAGGGTGAGCGTTCCAATTGGACTAGAAGAATTGATGGAAGGTCTAGTGAAGGAAGTATTATTGAAGAAACCAGACGACATTTACTTCTTTGCTGCAAAATACTTCTCCCAACTTTTGTTACGTCGAGATAAGGGACAACCGAAAGGTGAGGGTTGATACATTGAGGACAGCAAATACTAATATTCTGTTCAACAGTTCAGAAATCTTGATTTATACAGTAGTTCGTATAATCTTCGCAATCCTAAGAGATATGACGCTAAAGTATTTTCATGCATTCAATGTGAACCAAAATCAAACTTCGGAAGAGTATTTTCTATTGAAGGGACTACTCGCAACCACGTTGTTTTTTATTGAAGGCTCACTTAAATCTTTTTCATTTCTAAGTTACACGAATAGAAAATAGAGTTATGCATTTTTTATCTACTTATTTACTTTTTATTGGTGATATTTATTGGGAATGTACAATTTGAGAATGAAATAAAATGCGTGTACTCTTCTTCTAATGATAACTCAAATTTCGAATCATAGGCTGCCTACACAAGTTCTTGTGGCAGTTCTTCAACTGACGAATGACCCATTGTGGCAATTTCACAAAATTTGGGTTTCAGTTCGCTGAAGAAAGATAAGTATTCAGGGATAAGCTATTTGTTTTCACAGTTCCTCCTCCAGGGACCAGGACTCCCTATGCTATGTGGCCGGAAACAATAGCAATTTGCTCTTTTTCACGAGTATCACAAGCTCAGCTGACGCTATTTTTCTGAGAATATCCCCCAAGATATACATTCATTAGTATCAGATAAACCCGTAGTTGCTAACTCGAAAAAATAGAAACGATCAGCCAAAACATTCTCAGAATTGGTTGAATTATGGAATAGAACTGAATAGCCCAATTGGAAAATTAGGATGCATTGAATGAACACTTCATCAATATACAATACACTACTTACCTTTACCATGTGATGGAAACGTATTAATCAAATTATGAATCAAATCCTCATTTTCATTCGAACCATTTTCTGACACATCTTCCATGGAATTTCGTATATGAATCATTATCAACATAAATATTTCTTTTATCCACCTTTTCATGTTTTCTCCTGCGGGAACAGGTTTTGAAAAAATCTTTGCTTACCACCCACATATCTTTTATTATAAATGTATACTACATTATAAATAGGGTGAGTCGTCTCTTTTGCATGCTACAGCCTCTAGGAATTATGACCATATACATTTTATCCTTGTATGTCCATTTCTATCATGGACGTTTTTCCATATACTCTCTTTTGGAACAGCATGTTATTCAATTTGAAATTTTGGGTGACCTACGATGACAGTATGGGCCACTTTTATTTTAATCATTTTAATCTACTTGAAAATCATTAAAAGTTATAAATGATCAATTTGACAATAAGGTTTTATAATGGCAATAATTCGCGTTCAAATTATGGAATATATTAAAGTTGTAGTATACATGCATATCTACATGGTAAACATATAAAAAAGCTATTTGAAAAAGTTTTTTACTATTTGAGATTAGGTCCACACACGAAATAATTGTATCATCAAATAAAAATTTTCAGGTTTGTTCCCAAATGCTTGGGTATAATGGAAAAAAACTGGTTTTCCTCAGATTATAGCTGTTGCAATGATAATATCTTACAACTTCGTTAAAATTTTGTATATCTTTTCGAATTGTAAGAGTCCAATAGACCAATTTTCAAGACCGGAATAAAGTTTTATACAAGAACAAATGAACAGTGGTATTCTGAAATCACTATAGATTTTTCATTTCAACTATTTCCCCAAAAAATATTTATCTATTTGACTCTGCCAGAAAAATTATGTTTTTTGAAACAGATATATTATGACGCCAAGTCATGTCATAACTGAACGGCTAATAGTGACAGATTTATGGTTATGATTTTAGTTAAGAAGTCTTTTAGAGGTTTCGATAATGGGGCTGAAATTATGACGTCATAAGTTTGTCGAATCGTCCATGTTATTACGTTATAACTCCTCACATGTTTTCAGTTGCGGGGGCACTTAAAAACGCCCCAAAATACCGAGAATTTTTGCAAATAGTATATCGTCCAATTTGACATGAAGAATAGATAAATAAAGTCTCAACGGTTAGTTAATTTTTTTTCGACCCTCTAGGCCTAACAGGGCTAAAGAGGTTTTAGGTGTGTTACCGCAAAGAAAGCTTTTTTCCATGCTGCATTTTTTCCTGAAATATCTGTTCAACCTTGAATATGAAAACCTGTATACAGTATTTTAACTCTGCCTATTTTTACAGTGAAAACCATCAGAAGTGCTCAGTCACTCACGGACCAACGAGAGAAACGCTATCAAACTAAAATTCCGGTTTCCGGAGTGACGAAGCAACTTTCACGCCAATTCAGCATAAGAGGAGAATCTCCGATGAGAAATTTCGATTCTCCAATTATATCCCAGAAACCCAAAATGTATGACAGAAGTGAATCCAAATATAAAAGACGAAATACTGGCCCACCAACTATTCCTGAAAATCATATTAATATCGCAATTAGAAAAAAATATTCCCGTAGCGTATCAACTGAAAGAAAAAGAGAAACGGATCACCCAATTAGTGGTACAAAAAGAAGCATTAACAGAAAGGAAGGTAAAGAAGTGCTTCAAGATGAATCTAATGAAAAGTCAGCCGGGAAAAAAAAATTGGATAAAAGAAATAGCGTAACCAAGGAACTTCAGAAGAATGTCAGTTTGATGAAAAATATACCAACTGGTGAAGTTGTACGAAAATTATCAGAACAGAAGAATATTTCTGATAATGGTGGAAAAGTCGGGTACTCAAAATCAGTCTCAGAAACGGCTGATTTGATCGATTCAGTTCAAAGCAATAACGAAATCCAACAAGTTTCAAATGAAAATATCCAAGCTTCTCCTGAATGGTTTGAGAAAACTGCAGCATCCATAGAAAACAGCAACGTGGAAAGTTCGAAAAGAGAGTTAGAAGATGGAAATAATATTTTCAAGGAAAATGTAGTGGATGCTACTGATGGAATTGAAAATAAAGGATCTGCAGATGGACCAATCAACAAAAACAATAACGATATTGAGGAAATCATGGACAGAAATGATGATGACAAGCAGAGAAAAAATGAACCCACAGACGATGATGAAAAACCACAAACGATCGAACATCTATCAGAAATTAATGTGAAAAACTCAGATGACGTTCTAAAGCTTAGTTCAAAAATTGATACATCTTCTGAAAAGAGTAAATCACCATCAGGTACACTGGATAATTTGACGATGGAGAGTGAAAATGAAGAAATAGGTATCGACAAAGATAGTCATTCTGTCTCTTTGGATTTTTATGAGAACGACAAAGATTCAACGAAGAATTCAGAATCCACTAGTGCATCAAAACCAGCTTACGAAGACTTGAATACAGTAGAAGAAGAAAGCAAAGCTACTGAGAAGGAAAACGGGCAACATGAACCACAGGTTACCACAAATGGAATCCATAAAACAGAAGCGATACTCGGGTCTGAAAAACAAGAAATAGATTCTGAAATTCATAGAATAGAAGAATCAGAAAACAATATTAACAAGAATGTACCTCTCTTGAGGACCTCAGAACAATCACTTCTTGAAGGTATTCCTACTACACACACCGAAACTCGTGAGACTGGCAATGATCTTGAACCATCGAAAGAAAAAGGAATATCAGGTGAAACGAATATTGATAGTTCTTATAGAAACGAAGTGAATGAAGCAAACATAAAAACAGAACCTGATCAAGAAATGTTCGTAGAAAATCAACGAAAAAATATGAATGAAAAAAAAGTCGTTGGTGATATTGGTGGATTAGTTGAAGAAAAAGAGGATATCAACAAGGAAGGACAGTTTGAAGTGAATGATTCACACGACATTTCTATCGATGGAGTTCAAGAGAAAAAAAATACAGAAACTCCTCTAGAACACAAAATTTTGTCATCAGATATAGGCATGCCAAATTCAGTAGTTGAACATAAAAGTAATGTAGAGACTTCAAACAAAGTTGCATCTGATGAAGGAATAGATTCAGAAGAACGAAATGTGAATGGAATTCCTGAAAAAGGAACTGACCATTCTTCACCAGAAAAAGAAAGAGTGGATACGAAAAACGATAGTGAAGAAAGTCATGGTGATGTAATGATCGATAAAAAATCAAGTTTAACAGAAAACCCAAAGGATGAAAGTATCGAATCGCTTGAATCATTCTTGAAACAATCCTCACTAGAACATGAAAGAGTTATCAAGGAAGATGAAACTTCGGAAATCATAACTGGTGAAAATTCTTCTAATGAGAATAACAAAGTAGAATTAAAAGAACATGAGCCAAATAACCAACACTCAACAGAAGAGCAAAGTAATATTGGAGGAGCACTAAAAGAAACTTCAGATTCATTGTTTGATAAAGAGCTTGGTGTAGTTATGACAAATGAAGCGAAGGATGTGTCAGAAACAGATGAACCACTCGAGAACATTTCTGCCAAGAAAGAAACAGGTGAAAATTTTCGTAACGGAATTGAAAAAGTAGTAAATGTTTCTCTTTCGAAAATTGAGCCAGTAGAAAATATAAAGCTCACTAAGGAATTGTCAGAAGATAATACAAAAAATAACGAGAAAAAGGATATTCCGGATACCAATTCAACCATTGTTAAAGAACCGTTCAGCAATACAAAATATAAAAGTATTTCTCGAAACGAATCTGCAGAAAATGAAGAGATAATGGAAACAATTAATGATCTGGGTGTTGAACAGACTAAATTTAAAACTGCAAAAATTATCACGGATATAACGGAAAATTCCGAACTGGAAAATAATGACACCTATATCGAAGAAAATGAAGTGGAAAGTTCTCATAAAACTGAACAATTTACTAGAAAAGTGTTGGATGATATTGAAACGGAAGGAAAAGGGAAAACCGACGAACAAAAACTGAAAGAACATCAAGATGAACAGTCAGCTGACTCCAGTGAACTAAAATATATTGATCTAGAAAATGAAATAGATGAAATTGACGATAAATCGGTAATGCAAAACCTGAAAGAAAAATCCGAACCAAATGAAACTAAGACTGATCATAGTGATGCCATACCTAATGATATTAACTCTAGTGAGGTAACTGAAGATATCGTCACTCACAAAGAAATGGTAAAAGTGAATAATAGTGACACTGTTGCAAATGAAGGAAAAGAAATAATGGATGATAGAAAATCAATCTCTACGAAGGAACGTAAAGATTTTGAAAAGAATCGTTATGGCTCTGCTGATATAACAAACAAGGAAGGGGATATTACACTTTCCAAAACGAATGATGAATGTGACCATAGCAGTAGCAGTGAACTTGAACAGAACTCAAAATTAGAAAATTCAAAACTGAAACAGGGTATTGACAGCAATGAAGATGTTGCGAATATTTTGAACAGCTTAAATCAGAGTAAAAGAAATAAACGATCTCTCGAACAAGAAAATGAACTTTCTAAAAATACGCCAGATTTTAATACAGAATCAAACTCCAAAAGTGAACATGAGTCTAGCAATGCCTCGAAAGAACTTGAGGAGGAGAGTAATACTGAAAAAAATTCGGGAAATCCAAAACTGACTCAGGAAATTTCTCAACCTGTTGATGCAATTGAATCGAAACAGGTTTCAGATATTGATGCTAGTGATGAAAAACAAGAAGTTACGGATACATCAGAGAATGAAACAAATGTTGGGATTATCGATAAAGTAGCCAAAAACTACATCAGCTACGTCATTGACAAGGAGAATTATCTAAAATATAGTCATGCCGACGATGACAGAAAGGAAGATGATACACCAAATATCATAAATGGTATCGGTGATGACAAGCCAAAAAATGCACCCAAACAGCAAAATGAAAATGATGAAAATTCAGATATTCAGAAGACTAGTTTCGATCGGTCAAAATTACGTGAAGAATTGGGAATAACTTCCATAGAAAAATCGAATAATTCTGAGAGAGAAGAGTTGAGTAGAAATATCAGCTCTACTATTTCTATAGCTGAAACTGGATTGATTGATACACCAGTAAAAACATTTATCAACAATTTCATCAGTACCGAGATGGCTAATAATGAAGAGTACAACATGAAGCAATCTACTAAAGTGGAATCTGCAGAGATTGGTTCCGAAGACAATAAAATGGATGCAAATTCCAAAGAATTTAAATCTAACGAATCATTTGATAGATCCAAACTAAGAGAAGAGTTAGAAAAAACTGAACAGGAGTCAAAATTTACCAGCTTCAAACAGAGTTTCAATCCCAGTTTACTTCGACAGGAACTTGAACATGCTGCTCTTTTGAAAAAGTCCACGGGAAACAATGGACTTTCAAGCACTTTAGCGAAAGTGTCAGCTGTTGTGAGGATTCAATCGATGTGGAGAGGTTTCATCGTAAGGAAAAGTTTTCCGAAGCCACAATACGATGGGGAATTTTCTGTACATCGTGATGAAAATTCCAACGTTTATCAGAAAAAAAATCAAGAATCGATTGAACCGAAACTGAATACTTCCTCTATCGAGGACAAGGGGAATAAGGAGGACCCTAAGCTTATGGAAGCAGTAGCAACCATTCAACGATGTTGGCGAGGATTCCTAGTCAGAAAATACTTAAACAGTATTAGGATGAGGCAAAATTCTTCTGAAAGTGTGCGAATCAAGAGACATGTTGATGACAAAAATATTGATTATTTTGATACCATGATGGCTGCTGTAAAAATACAGAGAATGTGGCGAAGATACATTACAAGAAAGAGGTTGAATATTACGAAAAAGATTAACGACAAAATTGAGGATGGAACGAATGGAAAGCTGATTCAAAATCTGAAACCTTCAGTGAATACTGAAAAACCACACACCAATGAGAATCATGAAAGCATTTCTAAAAGTGATAATGGAATAACTCTGGAGCAAACTGAAAATCATATGCCCCTAAAGAAAAATGAAAATAATGGAAGTAATGAAGGTCCAAGAAGTGTTCTTGAAACTGAATCAAGTATGCATGGAAATAAGATGTCGAGTGAGAATACAAACAATGGAAATACATCAAACTGTTCTGGTAAGTGATATTTTAATATTATTCAATTTATTCTAAACCAACTCTATACCGGCTGTCCCAGGGCTTTTAGGACAGCAGATATTTCAGTTGAATGTATAAAAAAAAATCAAAACAAATATTCGTGTAAGGAGACCATAAGCTCTTTCATGCGCCATCGCAAAATTCACTCTATGAACAGCCCCTGAGAAACCACCCCTAACACTTTAGTTTTTGCATTCTCACGTTGTTTTTGTTCAACTCATAGTCCTTTCTATGTCTCATTCAATGATATATCATAGTAGCTAGAATGGCATGCAGAAGTATGCTATTGCTTGGTAATAGCAAAATAACGGAAATGGCGAATAACGGTGACGTTATTTTAAACGAAAGTGATACAGCATAGGGCTGATTATCATGCGGCCCGATGGCAATATACCAAAAACAATTTGATGGCTTTTTGACACTAATGACAGTTAATCTCACTACTTGGCACTTGAATCAGCAAACGAAATTCCAGTATTTTATAAAAAGTCTGTGAATTTTGCTGGTCTGTCCATATTTCATTTTGGTCTCCTGTAGAATCATCTCTTTCGCTGTCTGACGCGACACCCAGTTTTCAACTATCTTGACTGATATTTTCTGGATCTGATTCCGAATTATTTTCCTTCATATCTTCCACCTCTGGAACCTGATAATCTTCCTTATCAGTTGTATCATCTTTTTCATTTGCCTCTTCATTTTCATCTTGATTTTTATAGATTTTCAATTGTGAGACATGCGGAGCAGTTGTTCTACAAGATCCACTATTAAATTTTTCCATCAGCTTATGAGTGTTTCCTTGAAGTTTCTCTATAACGGCAAATGGTCCTCTATATTTTATCTGGGGTTTCGTTGGTTCTCCCGTATTTTTGGTTGATGAACATCGTTTTGCTACTATATCTCCAATATTATATTTCACACCTTCATACTTCATTCTGTCATTCTTTATGGCTACTTTGGGATTTCTCATCATTTGCTCGGACTTTCTTTCTGATTCTGTTTCTGTTCAGTCCGCTGAGCAGAATTTTCCTTTTTTTTTTTGTATTTTCAATACTTGGGGTAGGTGTATCCATACAAACATTCGTTCCACTACAAATATATTTTCACACCAGTTTTCATCTTGAAAGTTTACAAACGTAACTATGACTGGTACTAATGATTTAATTCTCATTTCGGCCATTCCATTCGCTTGTGGAATTTGGGCTGCCATCAATGTCTGTTTGATGTCAAACTTTTGGCAACTCATTGCTTGTGAACGCAGATCCCCTGTCGCTTATTACTTCTAATGGTGTGCCAAACTGATTGATAAATTCTTCCATCTCAGAAACCGTTTCCTTTGCTGAGGTATTTCTAGTAGTAAATAAGTTCAGAAACCTTGAAAATGCATCCACAACTACGAAAATATATATTTTCCATTATTATTGTCATCATTCTCCTATTATACTCGTATTGAGGCGTATATACTAAATTTTGGGGACCAGTCAGTGATAAATCATATATGATCCACTGTCGTGGCACCAACGGAAACCCGCCAATGTTATAATCAAATTGTTGTTCAGGCCACCAAACTGAACTTGTTAATTATCAAAACTTCTATCTATTATAGGTAAGGCTTGTTTTGGTTTCCTACCTTCAGGCCTATTGCTTGTTGCGAATTCAAAATTGTCCGCACTATTTCATGTTACCCGATAATCATTCACTTGAAACGTACTAGAAATAAAATGAATGAGAATTGATCAAAAGCAATATTTTGAAGACGATGTGACTTTATTTTTGATCAATATCGATCATGAGCTGTTTTCATATTTATAAGATGTTTACAGTTTGGATGGTGCATTCTGAATTTGAAAATATGCAGACACTTTCATGAGTAATGAATTTTTCTAGAGAATAGCAAATACTTGCAACACACTACTTCTTGTTCAAAAAGTCAAAACCACGAACTTCAGTTTTATACATTTCTTTCAGCCGAAAAATCAAAGGAAGGTGAAAAGAAAATAATTGACTACGCAACGAAAATTCAGTCTTTATGGAGAGGGTTTCTAGTGAGAAAATACGTCAAACGATTGAAAAAACAGGTTAGTAGAGTCACTCATGTATTTTAGTTAGTGAAATCTGACTGAATAGCAGCTTCCCAGATACTCTTGTAAGCATACTTGGATATTAAAATCATAACAGAGGAGGTGAAGGCATTGGCTTATACCTGCATGCAAGTACTTTTCGAAATTATGTAATAACTTCAGTAGACATTATCAGTCCTGGATCGGAAATCTTGTCTTCAGTTACGTTATGATAAATTTTCCCTATTTTAATGTGTCTTACCCCAGACATATCAAAACAAGATAATAAAAACCTCTTTCACAATCTACTAGATTCAACCTCACATCATTTGAGTTTGATCATAGATGGGGATTTTAGTGTCCCTCAAATATTCTGGACAATTACCACTCGCAAATCCCTAATATATCTGTAAGATACTAATAGATCCAAATTTTCGAAAAACCTACCCGATACAGAACTGTATCTGCGAAATTTATAATCTATTTTCATTTTATGGAATTGTAAACACCATTCGCAATAATTAAATATCTTTAAAATTATTTCTTTCCGTTGTAACAACAAAAATAAATTGGATGACAATATTTTATTCTAGTGTAAAAGAAAGTACAAAGGATATAATTGGCAATAGGATTTTGTAAATGTGTTTCCACTCATTGTGAGAATGAAGGATGTAATTAATGCTTTGTTCCAATTCCTTTCAAAACAATAACTGAACTTGGTCCAAAATCCCGAAAAACAAATATCTATTTATATCTAAGTAATACTAATCATTTGGCAAAATCAGGTTATTGGGAAATGCATTTTACTATAATGGAATAACTTGAGAAGTTTTCGAGATAAATGAAAAGATGACCAGGCACACATCCTATAGAAAAAAGTCGTTTAAAATAAATGTATTAGTTTTGGTGGTAGATGGTTTCAAATCAGGTACTTTATATTATTGCTGATGGATAAGCACTTCATTCCGTTCAATATTGAAGATATATTCAGATAAAAGTTATATGAAGTTATGGGTTATACATTTCAATGGTATTTACACAACTCAACTGTTTTTTATTACGGGTTACCACCATTATTTACTTATAAACAGAGAGAGTATAAAATCTTCTGATTCACACTGGCTTCCAAAATTATACAACTCCAACAGCGTTTACGCAGGAAGATGCAAAATATAGTTCATTTATTTGTGAAAATAACTGAAGGTTGTAGATGGCCGGTGATGATAAGTCCAAAATAATCGTGTATGCCAAGCTCACCAAGATGCCTGTAGGTGATAAATATTTGGTGTCAGCATCTTTTGAGTTGTGACATTATTGAGGCTAGTGTGCGATATAAATACAGTGTGTCCCAGCTAAAACTTGTCACCCCCCTAATATCCGAACTCATGAAAAAAATGGAAAATCGCTCAGACCCGTCGATTTGTATTTCAAGGGGGAACACTTTCACCAAATACACCATCATTGTGTTGTCAACCCCAGCACCCCCTACTTCAGAATTTTCAATGGGACTACTATACTTGTGATACATCATTTTGAAGGGAATTCAATCCCAAATACATCGGTGTACTGAAATTGAGGATCGATCAAGTGTTGTTGAAGTTTTCATGAAAACTAATTTTTTCCAGATATTTTTATTTTTCATCACCTAACATGTTATCATCGTATGAAAGGTTCAAAATGTGAACCATTCAGTTCCATACAGAAGTATAAGCGATCTTCTAAATTTCTTCGCACATTGCTCAACATTTCTGGAGTCACTGCACGACACTCCACAACAATTCTCCTGCGTAGATCATCAAGAGAAGTTGGCTGGATAATATAAACTTTGGATTTCAAATGACCCCATAAAAAGAAGTCTAATGGTGATAAATCAGGAGATCTAGCCGGCCATTCTATTGGTCCTCGCCTTCCAATCCATCGCCCTGTGAAATTGTCATCTAAAAATTGACGTACAGGTGCAACAAAATGTGGAGGAGCTCCATCTTGTTGAAAGGTGAGCTGACTGTCAAGTAACCTATCATCGTCTTCAAGTAACTGAGTGATTCTGGGGTTCACAGTTGTATCAAGAAGTTCAAGATACGTTTGTCCGTTGAGGTTACCATCAAGAAAATATGGACCTACAATATGGTCTCCCAGAATACCAGCCCAAACATTCAATTTCTGGGGAGTTTGTGAATGAGTTTCCCTGTACCAATGGGAATTTACGTCACTCCAGTATCTGCAGTTGTGCCTGTTCACATGTCCATTTAAATAAAAAGAAGATTCATCAGAAAAGCACACATTGTAGAGGTAATTATTATCACCAATCAATAATTGACTCATGATTTCACAAAACTCTGTACGTCTGTCAGGATCATCTTCATTTAATTCTTGTACATTCTGCATTTTATAAGGATGGAAATTTGCGTCTTTCAGAATTCGATGTACGCTGCTTTTCGAAACTTCAGAAATAGTCTCAAGTTGTCTTAACGATTGAATGTTGTCCATCACTGCATGTCCTACAACTGCAACAGCGACCCCTTCATTTCTCATAGGCTTCTCTCGTTCATGTTTTTTATTCAGCACTGATCCCGACTCCAAGAACTTATTCATCAATTGAAGCACGTACTGATATGATGTGTCTTCTGGATGACTTTCATTGAAACTTCGAGCCGTAGCTCTAGCACATCGTCCATTTTCAAAATACGCAGCTACAATGGATATTCTCTCTTGTACAGTATACACCATTTTCGAATGTTTTCAAATTGTTGAATGCAGTGACTTGAATACATCAATTACCAAGGCGTAAACAAAGATATGCGTATACAAAAACACATGAGGGCAATTTTTTTTTCATAAAAACGTCTGTCTCACCTTCGAAACTATTATTTCTGACAGCATATTATTTTTCAATACAGTGGCGTACCCACAGTAAACCTTTCTTACGACGCTAACATTTGAGGTGATGAAAAATTAAAATATCTGTATAAAACTTAGTTTTCATGAAAACTTCAACAACACTTGATCGATCCTCAATTTCAGTACACCGATGTATTTGGGATTGAATTCCCTTCAAAATGATGTATCACAAGTATACTAGTCCCATTGAAAATTCTGAAGTAGGGGGTGCTGGGGTTGAGGGGGTTGACAACACAATGATGGTGTATTTGGTGAAAGTGTTCCCCCTTGAAATAAAAATCGACGGGTCTGAGCGATTTTCAATTTTTTTTATGAGTTCGGATATTAGGGGGGTGACAAGTTTTAGCTGGGACACACTGTATACTGTTATCCTCAGAGTAAGTTATAAACTATAGTTTGACTCTGAAACCTCCTCTTCCGATATACTGGATAGTTACAAGAGCAGGTATGGTCCAGTTTAAAACTCAACACTCAGCCGACCAACTAACTCCATGATGTTTCATACTACAAATTATGAATGTAAAAGTCCAATGTCGAGAATGTTAAGGGAAGCTAATGAACGAAATCAGTAGAAATAATTCCAGCTACGGCCGAAAATACCTCTCTCTCCACACATTTCCACAATGTCCGTGAGGAGAAGTAGATGTTTTCTGTCAGATATTCGACGCAGTTCACCACTTTGTGGAAATGTTACGGCCGTAGCCGAAATTATTTTCACTGATTTATGCCTTTTCCTATTTATGTTTATTTTTGCTACATACATAGATGAATAAAGACAATTTATTATTATTAATATTATTATTGAACAATATACTACACAATACTTTTAATTACTTTCAGGTGGAAAACAAAATGGATGGAGGCACTCATATCACAGACGAAAGTAATTTTCCAAAAGATGAATCACAAAGACCGGCTAGTATAGACTCCAACGATTCGTCAAATACGGTGATATTCAACGATATCAATAAGAAATCGGAAGAAGGTGTGAAACCACATGATAATCATTTGTTGGGATACGCTACGAGCCACAGAGACTTCGATGATGTAGACGCATCACTGGACGAAATATTGGAATACCCTTTAATAAAAGATGAACACCTAATTGATGACTATCAAAATGAATTATTGGATAGGATATCGGGGAAACAAAAAGACTCGGGAAATGATCCTGATAAAATAGTAGAAAGTGTCTCATCCAAACGCATTGAAGAACTAAAAGCAGAAGACTTGAAAGATAGTGGCACATTGCATACATCTTTACTATCAAATAGTGTAGGGCAAGACAGAAATGAACCGCAAGTGGAACAGATTCACCCCAGAAGCAAATTGGAGAGCGTTATTGAAGAGAGCCCCTCACCAACAGCCGAGGATCCAATTGATTTAAAGACGGAGCAAACTGTTGAAATTAACACCACTACTGAAAAAGAGGGAGTTGATTCTGAAACAGAAGGAAGTAAACTCTCTTTCTGTTCGGAACCTTCTGCACCTCCTTGTGAACCCAAAATAATTGATGGGAAACATTTGTCTGACTACGTAGAAGAAGTAGAAACTGAACAGAAGTCTCTTTCATCAAGAGAAGATAATAAAGTTGGACGAAGTGAGAAGGATGATGATGATGTTGCACAGCAAAAACACTCAGATGTGGAACTTGCAGGGAAGATTGATTCAGCAAACTTCATTTCAAAAAATGTTGTTCAACATACAGTGCGAGAAAATGCTAGTGGAGAATTTGAACCTACATCAGCAGAAAACGTACAATCATCAGATCTTAAAAATGTAAGGCTGTTACATTCAGGTGAATGGCATGATTCAATAGTTATTCCACTGCCAAAAGTCGTTACGGAATCTCTGCAAAGCGATACTCAGAAAGAAAGAATTGGGCATTTCCAGGAAAGTCAAGCATCGGAAAAGTCTGTAGATCTATCATCGATTTTGTCTAATACCAGCGCTGGGTTATTACATACTGGAGAGATACACGATGGTATAGTAGTGCCAATCAGTTTGTCAAGCCTCGGAAGAACCTTTTCATCTGGTGATGGGAATAATGGAGTTGATACTGAAGACGTCCAAGCAGTTCAAAATCCAGAAGTTCAGTCTTGCAATGATACCACGAATGGTGCTTCATCTGTTGCGGTTCGGATTTTGCAAGCTCCAGGTCAAGTATTTATTATAATAGTAAGTAGATTTCACTTCCCACAGCTTGCACATACAAGTTGAAGTTGAACATTCATGCATTTTTGTGTTTTGTGTGGTAAAAAAATATGTTTTTAGCATGCCGATATTTTATTAATTTTGCGTGTTTTTTACTAAGCTAGATTTGTAATTCATGATGAGTATATAAATAGCAGTTATTTTCTGATTTATGTGGAGTTCAATCACACATATGAAGTATGTAAAGAGTATTTCCACATACTTTTATGATAATTGCGACATGTTTCGCTACACAGTAACTTCATCAAGCGATATTAGTATACATTGTAGCGAAACATCAAACACTATGGAATTTTATCAATTATCTTTTACTTGCATTCATATTCTTCTAATCTGAATACATTTCTGAAGATATTTGACCAGAATACGAGATAGAAAATAATACCTAACACCACGCCTCTGGATTTAAAAATTAGAAAAAATACATCGGAACAAGTTCATTGACTTGACATCGTGTGCCAAATATCGAATTATTTTCGTGTTTTCAGTCATTAATTAAAAGAAGATATTATATTGCCCGTTTGTTTGTCTGTTGGAAAGCATAGTTGACAGATATATTTTTTCTTGAGTCATCATTATATCCGTTTTTCAAGGGTACCTCAATAACCGTTCATCTTTCAGAATAAATTTCGAAGAACACTTTTTTTCTTCCAGCAGCTACTTGCTTGTACTGAGACTCTGACTTCAGGATTTGGTATTTTATTAGGATATTAAATAACCTTTGCCTCAATTGGTTGGTTGGTTTGAGACTGACGAGCAAGATATCTAAGTCCTCACTCTATATATTCCTGCTTCTGTACCTTCACCTGTTTGTGAGCTATGTGTGTACCAGATTATATTTTCAGATGATGGTGATTTTACTCCGGTGTCGATAATGTTGACTCAATGAATCATTTTGATTGAGTTAATTGTTTATTTTTCAATATTTGCGTAGCCTTCTGTGCGAGTTCTTTGAGAGATCCTACTGAATTTATAAGAGTTTTGTAGAGTAAGCGATGGATTATTTATGAGGTTTGTTTCATTTTCTCGCAGAACTTTCAACATGTTGTTCTTTGCCCCCCTTTAGTTATATTCTCATATTCTGATAGGTTTTCAAAACATTTATCCAACTGTTCAGGTTTTTCGCTCTCTTTAGTAGTGTCGGGATTGTTGACCTGAAGAAGCCATTTGAGAGCTGCATGGTCAGTTCTCAACAAATCTTTTGCCATTTGTAGAAATCCTCTACTTCTTTAATAACAACCAGCAGTTCCCGCCTGGTGACACAATAATTTCCCTACGGTTTACTGAGGGTTTTGCTGAAGTAACCGATGACTTTTTCCTGTACTTTCTGGATCTGAGATAGGACAGCTCCAAGTCCCACATTACTTGCGTCCGTAATCAAAACGAATTTTCCGTTAGGAAGGGGATAGCTCAGAATTGGCGCATTGATCAATGCCCCTTTCAGCTTCCTGAAGGAATCTTCGCATTCTTCAGACCACTGGAACATTATTTGCCCTTCCGTGAGTCTGGTCAGTGGTTTAGCGAATCCCATTAACGGCGGTAATATGTGCACAAACCAAGAAAACTTCGGAGCTAGTGTAGGTCTTTTGGAATGGGCTTTGATTTTCTGATCATCCACTGCTTCTCCTTTTCCAGAAACAACATGGCCGATATTCCGTACTTCCTTTTGAAACAGATGGCATCTATTCGTTGTTACACCATAATGAATTCAACTTTAATTTGGGGTTTTCATTGCATGAGTTGTTGATGCTGTTTCATGAACATTTTATTGAGTGACTGTTTCTTGCTATTTCTTCTATACAGTGTTCTATTATAGCTTCGTGTATTATTATGATTCATGTTGAATTATTTTTGTAAGTTATGTATTTGTTTTGCAACCTATTATTCTATTTATATTTTTTATTAATATTTGATAGACGCATTGAGTAATTGCATTTATGATTCTCTCAGTGAGTCAATATCTTCTTTTTCTCGATTTATAATTTATTTTAACCTCTTTACACATAATATTCATTAAAATAAATATTGAAAAAAAAATTTGTAATAAAAAAAAATTTAAGTAAGGAATAATCCCCAGTGACTTTTTTACGATTTGAGTCTGTAATAGTTATTGTGTGAAAATCTTGTTTTTGAAGGTGGATATTGAATAAACTATTTCAAAATGATTTATATGCAATTGTATTATCAAGTATTCATTGAAAGTGAGTCAAGGGTTTTATAGTAAACTCAAAGGTATGGTATGGTTTTGATTTGTAAAATATCTCACCGAGTTCGTCGTCTTTCTCAAGAAATATGCTGATTATGCTGCCGCAGCAGTATCGCCTTACCAACGAGATGTTAACATAATTCTTTTTGTTAGAATCAGTTGTAGTTGGGCACTCGTACAATTCACATTTATTTTCATGTATATCAGTTTAGTTGTTTTACGAGTTTTGTAATTAAAATAAATTTTTTAAAAAAGGACTTGAGCATTCCAAAAAGTTATTTGGCGCAGTCGATAGCACAATTATCCGGAGTTCCGCGTATCGAACGTGAACTTTTCGTTTCAACGATTGACTGGATATTTCGAACCTTGGTGATTCGTTGTGTGGAGGTGTTGTATTGGCGGCTCTTCATAAATCAAGAAACCGGATCTATCGCAGATACCAATTCCAACCCATCATCAAATTGCCCAAATTCACGGAGAGGACTTACACAGTGAAGACAAAAATTGCAGATCTGTCGGTCATCTTCATAGTTAGGCAGGACATGCTCATAGTCGCTTTTATATTTATGCGAGTACAATTTTATGGAAAACTTATTGACTAGTTTTGAAAATTTGAATATTAGCAATCCTTTAGCTGACTCTCTTTCCCAATTACCTCTTTCAAATCCAACTTCTACACCCATCATGACCACTCCAAACTTCAAACCAGAGTACCTACAGTGTGTCCCCGAATTCGATGGAAATCCCAACGAATTGAATAGATATATTACAACAAGTGAATCTTTAATCGCACATTTTTTTGATAAAATAAACCCAACTAATTCTCAAAATACCTTTTTGTTAAATTCCATTATCTCTAAATTGAAAGGAGAAATGCTAAATTAGTAATAAATATTCAAAATATCGCTTCTTGGGACGAACTGAAGTCTACATTGATTCGAAATTTTGCAGATCAAAGGGACGAAGCCTGCCTCAATAGAGATTTAGTAATGTTGAGACAAGCTCCCAATGAAAAACCCCAAGAATTTTTCGACAAATGTCTGAATATTCTCAATCTTTTATGCAGTTACGCCGATGTACACGAAAGTACGGCAGACGCGAAAATTTTAAAACGAAACCTATACCAGGATCTTGCATTAAAAACATTTTTAGCAGGGCTAAAAGAGCCCCTAGGTACAACTATACGTTGCATGAAACCATGCAGTTTGAGTGAAGCTTTACAATTTGTCACTAGTGAAGACAATATTCAATATTTTCAGAGTTTCTCTAATAGAAGCTATCCAAAGGCTCAATCACCACAAATTCAGAGGTTTCAAGTAGCACAACAAAGATCTAATAATGTACAGTCTACACCTTTCAACTTTCAAACACAAAACAACCAATTTAGACAAAACACATTTCCTTCACAGCCAATCAACATTCAAACAAGGCCGATCAATCAACCACAACGGTTTTTTACGAACGCCCAAGTTTTCAAACAGCCTGGAAACAAAAATGTGTTCAAACCTAACTCTAACCAGACCTTTCCTAAACCAACACCTATGAGTGTCACAACTAGAAATACTGCAAATTTTGCTAGACCATCAACTTCATATCAACATCAAAATCAGCAATTTAGGCCTACGCCTATGAGTGTTTCAACAAAAAATACTAATAATTTTGTGAAACCCCAAATAAATTTCATATCGGAAGAACTATTCAATACGGAAATTGATCAAGACAATATCAATCATTATCAAACAGATCAATTACCTAATCAAGTAAATATCGATTAGTATTTTTACGAAAACAGTGATCAAAATTTTGAGAGATTCGAAGAAGTACAAGATGTTGATGTGAACGCTGACAATTCTGACCAAAATTTTTTAGAAATGCCTCAAGACCACCACAATACATAGAACCCCAAATAATTTCTTTCAATACCACCGATTCGAGTGAGTTATCATATGTTATATTTCCTGAATTCAATGTAAAAATTTTGATAGATTCTGGATCAACAAAATCGTTCATTGACCCAGAAATAGCTTTTAAATTCTTTCTAAATTTAGTGAAAAATGAACCTTTTATAGTCTCGACAATTTTTCAAAAATCTGCTCATCAATTTAGTGCTTTGATACCTGCCTCAAAAATTTTCAAATTGCCTGAAAACAAATACCTCAAATTTTATCTTTTTAAATTTCATAATGTGTTCGATGGGCTCATCGGGCTCGATAACTTGAAATATTTACAAGCTAATATTGATTTTAATGAAGGATATTTAAATACTCCGCATACTAAAATTCAACTTCTGTTTCAACCAACAAAAAAGGAGCTTAATCTCATTTCTGTGTACCCTAGAACACAACAAGTTATCAAAATTAGAACTTCTATACCAAATGGAGAAATTATAATTCCTCATCAAAAAATCCACAATTGTGAAATACCCGAAAGTCTCACTATTGCAAAAAATGGTGAAGCTTTCACAACAATATTGAAAAATACTACTACACGAGTGACCCTAGACTTCTCAAAACCGATAGTAGTTGAAAAATTCGATAGAGAAGAGATTCAAAGTTTTGATTTGAATTGTATTGATGACAGTCCACAACAAAATTTTGACCTCCAAAATATTAGAACCGATGATCTCAATGATGAAGAAAGGATGTCAATACTAAATCTTTGCAATGAATATTCCGATATATTTTACCATGAGGACATGCCCCTAACCTTCACCAATAGGATAAAACATCAAATAAAGACAACTGATGAAATTCCCGTTTATTCTAGACCATATCGATATCCTTTCATTTATAGAAAGGAAGTCGAAAAGCAAATTAAAAAAATGCTGGATTCCAAAATAATTCAGCCTAGTAGCTCACCTTGGTCCTCCCCAATTTGGATGGTGCCAAAGAAGCTGGATGCTTCTGGTAAGCAGAAATGGCGGGTGGTTATCGATTATAGACAACTAAATAATAAAACAGTGGACGATAAGTACCCTTTGCCCAACATAACTGACCTGTTGGACAAGCTTGGTAGGTGCCAATATTTTTCAACTCTCGATTTGGCGAGTGGTTTTCACCAAATTGAGATGGTCAAGGAAGATATAGAAAAAACAGCATTTACTACCGAGAATGGTCACTATGAATTCCTGCGCATGCCGTTCGGGCTGAAAAACGCTCCGGCATCGTTCCAAAGAGTGATGGACAATATCCTCACAGGTATTCAAAACGAGCAATGTCTTGTCTACCTCGACGATATCATTATATTCTCTACATCTCTCCAGGAACATATTGAACGTCTGAGGAACGTATTTCAGAGACTCAGAGGATCGAACTTCAAAATCCAAATGGATAAATCTGAGTTTTTGAGAAAGGAGGTTGCCTACCTAGGTCATGTAGTGACTCCTCAGGGGGTAAAACCCAACCCAGACAAGATCAAAGCCATCAAACAGTTCCCCATACCAAAAACACCAAAGCAGATTAAAGGATTCCTAGGCCTTCTAGGTTACTATCGCAAATTCATCAATAATTTTGCGAAAATAACCAAACCTATGACCAAATGCTTGAAGAAAGGTGCCAAAATAACCCATGATCAAGAGTTCATTACTTGTTTCGAAACTTGTAAGAATTTATTGATAAATGAACCAATCCTGCAGTACCCCGACCTATCAAAACCATTTAACTTGACCACCGATGTGAGTAATGTAGCCTTAGGCGCCATACTCTCGCAAGGACTTATTGGGAGCGACTTACCAATAGCTTATGCATCTCGCACCCTTAATGATACCGAACAGAGATACTCTGTCATAGAAAAAGAGCTACTATCTATAGTCTGGGCGACTGAGTACTTTAGACCCTATTTATATGGCAGAAAGTTTAACATCATCACGGATCACAAACCATTACAATGGCTTTTTTCGCTGAAAGATCCCAGCTCAAAGTTAACCCGCTGGCGTATAAAACTAGACGAATATGACTACAATATCATTTATAAGAAAGGAACGCTAAATACCAATGCAGACGCCCTTTCTAGAATTGAAATACACACCAAAGAAACAGACCCTTTCTGGAATCAAATAGACGAAATTTTAAGAGAGACGGATGACTACAACGGCAATCAAAGAGCCCTATTCCAAAACCCCAACAATCCCAACCATGATAACTCTCCAGTAGATCTCTATAGCGAAACTTTACATTTACCACCAGAAGAATCAGACAACACCAGAAATGACGAAGACAACGTTTCGACCCAAGTTCAACCAGATCCAGAACTTTCCAGAAACACTGAACCCTCAAATGACTTAGAACAATTACAAACAACTAGCCATACTGAGAGAGAACACCAAGACGACCCCAACAGAAATATATATGACAATGACCAGACTATTCACTGCAATGCTGAAGATAATCCAGTTTTCGAAATACCAATAATAGAAACAGCAGTTAACTATGGATTGAATCAAATAATAATCAGTTCAGTATTGCATTCACCTTGTAAACCGAGAATCAAAATTCTCTTCGGAAAAAGAAAACGTATTCCTTCAACTTTCGAAAAACAACTTCGAAAAAGATGTAATTGATTTTTTAAAAAGTTATATTAATCCTGACACTCAATATTACCTCTATTTCGAAAACCCCGAACTCTACGAAACTTTCTCAAGAGTCCTTCAACAATACTTTAAATTTTCTTCTTTGAAATTGAAAAAGTGTACGAAAAAACTCATTGACGTTACTAACGATACTGACAAGAAAGAAACTATAAAAAATTATCACGAAGGAAAGACCAATCACAGAGGAATAGACGAAACACTTCAACGCATTAAAGAAAAATATTATTGGCCATTCATGAAAAATTCGATACAAACCTTCATAAACGATTGTGAAGTTTGCCAACAAAGCAAATACGAAAGACACCCTGTAAACATCAAAATGAATGTCACTCCCACTTCTACGAAACCTTTCAAAATCATACATATGGATACCTTCACTATAGAACAAAATAAATTCTTGACCATTATTGATAGTTTTTCGAAATATGCTCAAGCATATCACCTCAACTCTTTATCAAGTATAGAAATAGTCGATTATCTGATCCAGTTCTTCTCACATCACGGTGTCCCCGAGCAAATTATTGTCGACACTGAATTTAAAAATTCTGTAATCACAGAACTACTCGGCCTGCATAAAATCAAAATACACTTTTGTTCACCAAATCACCCCCAATCGAATTGAGCTATTGAACGTTTCCACTCGACCATAATTGAACACATAAGAATTCTCAACACCAGAGGTTTCCTGAAAACTCCGGTTAAAATGAAAATGGTGTACGCGATCCTCGCCTACAATCATTCGATACACTCTGTTACGAATCGCAAACCGATTGACGTTATTAATGGTCATATCAGCAGCAATGACCCATTTAATTGAGAAATTAAAAAAAAATTAATCAATGACTATATAAACGACCATAAAGAAAAATCTAAATTGATCTACTCTAAAATTAACGAAGACCTAATGAAAGAAAAAGAAAAACGCATCGAAAATGTCAATAAGACTCGTGACGATCCCGAAATATACCAACCAAACCAAAAAGTATTTCAAAAAATCCGTAAAAGGCAAAAGACAGCTAATAAGTTATAATAAAACTTCTGAATTTTTCTCCGAACTTGTGTATTTACAAAACAAACTCAATAGAAACCAACTACCTCTAGAAGTTACCCCAGAAAATGTACTTCTATTGGAGAAAATTGTGAAAATAGAAAGCTATACACTCAATAACAGAATTATATATATTTTGAATATACCAATCACTTTTCCATTCGAATTCGATTTATTCCACTTGTATTCCACTCCTATTCCTGAAAAGAGTCAATTCAAGGTTATCGTATCAAAAAACAAATTTTTGGCTATCAATAAATTGTACTACGCATATTCGAACGATCGCTGCAAGAAAGTCATGCCTGAATCATACCTGTGTGATGAAATGAAACCCCGAGAACTTCGAGAAGAGAACCCCTGTGTCCAACTTCTGAGCCTGAAAAACACCTCTACATGTCAGCAAACGTACGTTCTTGTGAATCACCCTATATTCCAAAGACTTGGAGAATCCAACCAATGGGTAACCATGCTGCTAAAGGAAGAAAAAATAAAAATTAACTGCTACAACCAAGAAGATATCGTCTCAATCAAGGGTACAAACCTATTCGAGATTCCAGTGGTATGCCGAATAACTACATCGTTCCGCAACATCAGTAACCAGGAACATTTCACCCATCCAGAACAAGCCATATTATTTCCAAAAATCAACACTAATGAAAACGAAATGCCGAAAGTAAACCTCAAGATTTCTTTAGAAGACATAGAGTTGGATGATCTACACAATATTAAGAGGATGATAGCTGAAAATCAACCGAATTTGTCCTTCAGCGTAATATCACATACCCCTAGTATATGGACAATGCTTTTGTATGGATTTGGAATTATATTGATTGGGTTTATCGGATACAAGAGAACCAGATGGTGCAGCAACAAGAAGAAAGAAAACGAACAACCACCACTAAATCTTTCAGATGTTCAAATTCCTCGCTAACTCTGTGGATTTGAATCTGCGAGGGGAGGAAATATCTCACCGAGTTCGTCGTCTTTCCCAAGAAATATGCTGATTATGCTGCCGCCTTACCAACGAGATGTTAACATAATTCTTTTTGTTAGAATCAGTTGTTGAGCACTCGTACAATTCACATTTATTTTCATGTATATCAGTTTAGTTGTTTTACGAGTTTTGTAATTAAAATAAATTTTTTAAAAAAGGACTTGAGCATTCCAAAAAGTTATTTTGTATGTCCATGATCTTATATCAAATCGTATCCTTCAGAGTGAAACAAAGTAATGTTAAAAATAGTATTATTGTATTTAGTATTTGATGCTTGCAAAAATGTTTGCGTTGTTTCTTTACATTTTAATATACTTCCGACATGACTGATTTCTAATTATTTTCTTTCAAGAGTAGGATTTTTAAATTTCTTTCCTCCTGAAACGAGAGCCCAATTGTTTAGAATATTTTTTCAATAATTTCCTCATCTTATATATACGTCATTTTGTGTCTTTCGACATTGACTTGAAATTCCTTAAGCCCGTTGGAAAAAAATTGAAAAATCTTCCATATTCAACTTGGATGCATTTATAATGGTACAATTTTTCATATTATGCTCTAGACTAAATTGAACATTGATTGAGTCAGAAAATAGCATCATAATGTCGACAAAAAATTACATTTTTGAGACATGAGTAATTTTTTTGATAAACCTTCGGTTAGCATACATCCGATTTCCAAAAAAATTTGTGGAACTTACGTACGTATATTCATCTCCTGTATAAAAATCCAATTGAAATTTTTGGCAGTCATGGCTATTTTCGAAGATGCCTGTGTCGTTCTGGAACTTCACCAAGTAACAGCACAAATTACTGTTTTGAACAAACATTTGACCTTTTCATAACCATAAACATAATTTTTCTAGTAACTTTCGTTACCACAGTAAGTTTAAGTTGGTCACTTGGAATAAGAGCTGTCATCTACTCAAATGTGAGAAAATTATTCCCCCTTCACTGATATGTTCAGTTGTATGATTTTTAATAATTTAATTTTTAGTTTTTTGGACCGTCTAAAGCTAGAAAAATCGAAATCCCGTAAAAAATACCAAATTGCGTTTTTTTTTATGAGCGTAATCGACTTTGGGGCAAAACTCAATTTTGTCATATGGAACCGTATTGGTACCGTGGTATCATCTGTTAGCACTATTAATAAGGAATTTACTCATACCTGGTAATAAAATGCGCGAAATTACAGCTGAAAGAAAATACAATTAATTTGTTCCAATTTATAATGCTATGAAATTACTAAGGTGGCTTCAAAATACAAAAAATGAACACAAAACATTACAACAATTGTTCGAAATGCTGTCCATTAACGGCAATTCACTTCTGAACTTGCATAGCTGTTTTTTAAAAAACGTTCGCTAATTGCTGTGACGTTATATTATTAATTGCGCGTTTTACTCGCAACTCTAGGTCTTCGCAGGTTGTAACGGCGGTTGCATAGAAAATGTTTTTTTAAATGGCCCCAAACAAAGAAGTCAAGAGTTGAGTTGACTTCAGGTGACCTTGGAGGCCATCGCACAGGACCATTCGTCGAAATTACGTTTTCTTCGAATGCCTGTTGAAAGAAATAAATTACTATTCTTGAATTATAGGGAGGAGCTTCATCTTGTTGGAAATAAGTTCCCTACCGTAAATGGACAGGTTCAGTTAATCTGTTCAAAATTGGACCTATTATTCTACGAAAATCGCACTTGAAAGTTACCCTCCTGCAATAAATTTTGAATTTCTTGTGATCAATACCTCGTATTTTGTCGTTTAAATAATTTCATATTTATAAACGTAGACTCGTCCGAAAATAAAGTCTTTCCCAAAAAAGCATTGTTTGGCTGCACATTATTCTGCAAGATCCAATTGCAATATTCCATCCTATATTCATATTTATAATTATGTTTGTGCAAGATTTGGATTTCCGTTTGGTTACTAATTTCCAATTTGAACCCAATTTGCCTTAAAAAAAGTCTTATCAACTTCTATTCGAGTTAAAACATTGATTTCCGTTCCTTCGTCAATGATAACGTTTTTTTCGGGATCATTGTTAGGCTCTTTTCGGAATTGATTTTCAAGACGATTAAAATAATTTCTCGTTGGACATTGTCTATCAGGATATCGGTCGGCAAAAAGGTTTCTAGCCGCAACTGCATTTTTTCTATATTCCCCATAAATAATCAACATGTCCACTTTAACATCCATTGTATAAATGTGCGGAATTTTGAACAAAGATAACAACAAATGTAATAACTTTTCCAATACACAATAAAAACACCGATAAACCAATAAATATTTATTTGACAATCTGAATGAATAATTTTATTGTTTTCAAAGCCACCTTAGTAACTTCTTGGTATTAAATTGAAAAAAAAAAAATGTATTTTCTTATTTTCTTTTAGTTGTAATTTTGATTGTACTTATATATCGTACATTTTATTATCAGGTATGAATGAATTCCTGAATAATAGTAATAATAAATGTTACCACGGTACTAATACGGTTCCATTTGAAAAAATTGAATTTTACTCCAAAATTGATTACAATGAACTTAATTTGCTCTTGAAGAAAGTAATTTAGTTTTTTTGACAGGATTTCAATTTTTTCAGCAATAAATCGGAACCATCATGGCACACTTAAATGGAAAACTAAAAATTTTGACGTTTGAAATGTCTCTGATGTAGTATCATTGGATTCAGAAAATTATGCAGATATCAGAAATGTAATAATATATTTTTTTCCTGTAGAATGGAAAAGACGTTTGGTCTTGGGCCTGGGAAGTGAAAAAAAAACTATTTGTAGGTCAAAAAGTGCCGCTTATTATGTTTATGAGAAATCCCAAACTTCAATCACTTACCTTTAAAACTAACGGAGATAAGTGGGGTGTACCATGATCCTGTTACACCCGGTATACATAATATATTTTATCAACAGTAAAAACACATGATTTTTTTAACGGAAATTAGCTTAGACGTCATCATTAAATGGTTTTATTTCTACAGAAGTTGATTTATCAGTCAAAAACATTTTTAATTTCAAACATCCATTTCTTCCAACGGGGAGTTTCTTGGATGAAGAGAGTTAGTTCTGGAACACACCCTCTATTAAAGCGAATCACACTAATTATAACTAGCCTTCATATCTGTTAGGCGAGAAATAAAATCATTTAAGACTTTGTGCCATGACCCATTTTGTTTGCAACACTCGTTCCCAATTCCATTCCAAAATTATTCACCTTCGCCTTGTCAACTGGACCTTATGCAACAGAACCTGAAGTCCTGACGTCACCGAAGCCAATTACCGCCGCCGGCGACGTCACACGCTCTGATGAAGGACGCAGAGCGCAGACTCCGAACAAAGAAGACTTACAGATCCAGAGCGAACTCAGTCCGTCCGTTTCGCATAGTATGGAAAGTGAGGGAGCCGGAAAAACGGAAGAGAAAAACATGGAAGCGCAAGCAGCAACCAAAATCCAAGCCGGGTTCAGAGGGTACCAGGTCAGGAAACAGCTCAAATTGAAGGTATGTCGTTTTTGTTATTATTTTGTTTGTTCCGGATCTATTTTTAGATCGCACTCACGCGATGCTTGCATTCAGACAGGATGCTCCTAAATTATTGCGCCAATGTTTGCAGTCGACTAGTTTTGATGAATTGAAAAAGAAGTAATGCTGTAAATTTCAATAATCGATTTATTCATAATTTATTCATCATATTGGAATGCAGGTCATTGTAGTCATGGGGAGGTATGCAACAGCTTTTAGAAAACACAGGAAATTTTGAAGAAATTTGAAAAGTTTATGTCAAGATTTGAGTGATACGTGATACGATTGCCTAGAGTAACTGACGAATAATAATTTTTCAGCAAATACATTTTTCACGAAATTTTGCAAGTGATTGATAGGTATAATTATTTGAAAATAATTAATATTTTATTTACGAGTCAAAAAACTGATTTTTAATCCATTTCACAGACACACGTTTTAAATATACAGAATGACCCATTTCAAAGCGGGCCGTCTCTCTAAAACTGTTATTATCGAATCCAGAAGGTGGTTTTTCAAAAGATAGAGCATCATTAGTTCTAATAGAGTGCTATAAATTCGAAATAGAAAAGAAAATTTCAAAGTTTACTTCGAAATTTTTTCAAGATCAAAAATCCAAAAAACATACTAGTGACTTTTCTAAATGAAATTTGACGACGCCACTGGATTTGTGATGCTTTTTTTTCACGATAATTTTTTTAACAGAAATATACTTACCTATCTAAATATTCCGAATAGTCGTCGTATAAATCACAATATTTTTGAAAATATGTTTCAAATGCTCTTTTAAGTCGTTAGCAGTCGAGTTTGTAAACAGCAGTTATCCAACATGGTGTCAAATTCTGTTTCTTCCAAACGTACCTTCATAGTATATGGGAGTTATGTCCATATCAGAACACTAATGCGTTTTTTTGTCAGATAAATGTAATCAACATCTTCACATCAAATAGTAATCAATATTCAATATTTAATAATCAATAATTAATAATAACCTATATTGATAAAATAAATGAACAACAAAAAAATGGATTGAGAGAGTGCCGATACATTGATTTTCACTTTTAGAACAGAAGACAAAAAGACACAAATTTGTCAGTGTTAATAGTGAAGTTTATAACTCCCCATGTACCTACACCAATAAAGAAGTATGGCAGAAATGAAATAGTAAGACTTTGTGATAACAACGACAGAACCGAAAGGGAAGTAAATATGCATTCGGAGTAAATAAAATTTTCAATCAGTTAGAAGCTGTTTGTAAAAAGACAGAGACGAAATAATTCTGAACAAATTCGAAATTATCTTAATAATAATCCGAAAACAATTGAAGGGGCAAGTGGAAGAAGGGGTCAAGTAACATTTTCTGAAAATATTCGGTGAAATTGTCATGGAATAAGTTGTTATGTGCATATGTAACGTGCCCTGTCAGGATTTGCTTCTATTCTTCATATCTGAGCAGATACACAGGGGTAGAAGGGGCTATGTTATATTAAACATCAAGGACGCTAACTTTACTAAAGCCTATTTTTCTCACAAACACATATTTGTAACATAACTCCTTCCACTTGCCCCTTCAATTGTGAGAATTACAAGTTTGAACATTAACTTACCGCGTGAAACAATGAGGAAAAATCTTATGAAATTTAATAATGTGAATTCCTTTAAATCAAAGTTTCTTCATACCTCTGAAGAAGACGATAATAATAATAATAATAATAATATGGGGAAAAGGATCTACATCAGTCCTTAAGGTGGTGCAAGAGTACACGCATGCTATCGGAATGGAGTTCGGGATCGACAAATGTGCCACGGTTCATCTCAAAAGAGGACGATGCGAGGAATACGGAGAGGACGTTCAGCTCGTAGACGGAAGCATCCTACATCATCTGGATGCCGGAGAGACGTATACTCACCTAGGAGTGGAACAACACCACTCCCAAGAGGTAAACACTGTTAAAAACTCTCTCCGCGGCAAGTATCAGCATAAACTCCGACAGATCTGGTCATCAGAATTGTCGGGGAAGAACAAAGTTGCTGCAACTAATGTGCTTGCCGTTCCGATTCTACTTTACTCCTTTGGAGTAATGAAATGGACTCAGGAGGAGCTGCGACAACTCGATGTTAAAACTCGCAAAATGATGCATCTGCATAGGAGCTTGCATCCTAAATCGTCCGTTCCACGGTTATACTTCTCTAGACAACCGGGAGGCCGTGGACATTTGAGTTTGGAGTGTCTGCATAACAGAATGGTACTGGATGGAGCCTGTAAAGTCATCAGTGGTTCAGATCCCCTTCTCTGCTTGGTATGTGATCATGAAAAAGCAGGGATTGGAGCATTTCTTTTCAAGGCAACAACCCGTGCATCCGATGAACTCGGTCTCGTATTCGACACTGAACGGACAAACCCAAACTCTATCACCGAGTTGGAACCCGTTTAGCAAAAAGCCCACGTAAAAGCTGCGGAGTGTGAGAGGCTCCTGCAGCTACATAAGGATATGCCGATGCATGGGGTCTTCTTCAAGAACATTGAAGACCTAGGCTTATCCAGAGACCTGACCTTTTCGTTTCTCAGGTCAAGTGGGCTGAAATCGGAGACCGAGGGATTCATAATGGCCTGCCAGGATGGTGTCTTTAACACTCTCGTCTACCGCAGTCGCGTGATGGGTATAGAGGTCCCTGACACTAGATGCAGAGCGTGTCGTGGCGCAGCTGAGACCATAATGCATTTGCTGACAACTTGTCCAGCTTATGCGGTCTCAGCATATATCCACAGGCATAACGCGGCCCTACGAGTGTTGTACTACTATCTACGACACTCGTACGGTGTAGACGAGACACCGTTGTTGCCTTATGCTCCGGGGGATATTGAGTACGTGGTGGAGAATGAAAAGTGCCGAATCTATTGGAACTATTCATTCCCCACCCTCAGGCAAATACAAGCCAATAAGCCTGATGTAGTACTCCTCGACCATCAAAGTAGGACGATTTTCGTCATTGAGTTTTCAGCTCCTGGCGAAACGAACATCGTCCGAAAAGAGGAGGAAAAACGGACTAAATATCGAGATCTTCTCTTTGAACTCCGCAGGCTTTCCCCAAACCATTCTGTCAAGATGGTAGTTCTGATAATAGGAGTCCTTGGTGGAATGATGGACACACTGCTCTCAAACTTAAAAATCATACCGGCTTGCCGTGACATGGCAGAAATCCTAGCCGGGCGAATGCAGAAGGCCGTAATTCTTGGTCCACTCCGCCTACTCAGGGCACATGATTCTCGGACCCAGTAATCACTTACCCCATGGACGTGGGGAGTGTTTACTGGGGTTAATGACACACCAGCTTCGGAGACAGGGCCTGACTGGGTAATTCCTAACGGATAAAAAAAAATGCTTTTATTGGTAGTAAAAAAAATATATATACATAAATAATAAATTTTAAATAATAATAACTACCAAAAGGCAGAGTTAACTCTTAGTTATTGCCCGTAGGCAACAAATAAGTGCTCTCTTCCACCCAACCTTAGATGAAAAGAGGATGGAGTATAGTTTATGGGCTCAAGGAGAATATCTAAATAACAGGAATTTTCTGAAAAACATTTTGTTCAGTGACGAGGCAACATCCACAACCGATGAAAAGTTGATTCTCAAAATTAAAAGTACTGCACGGAAGAAAATCCACATTGGATAATAAATTACAGACAGTACTAACAAAAAATTAATGCTTGGTGTGGAATATTACATACCAGCATAATTCCCCTGTTTTGAAAGCAATTTGAATGGTAATTTTTTGAAAAAAGAATTTTCCAACGCTTCTGATGAACTTCCACTGGCAGAAGAGGATAATTTTCTATTCCAATTAGATAGCTGTTCCATCCACAATAGCGGGATTGTTAGAGATTGGTTTTAAGAAAATTTTCCGAATCTGTGGATAGGGCGAAATAGTGCATTGGTTGAGTTTTCCTCCAGGTCCCCGGACTTGACCCCATTAGTTTTTTTTGGAACTTCGTTAAGGAAAAAGTATACAAAACTCGCCCAACGAGCGAAGAGGAACTGCGTGAAAGAATAAGACAAACTTTCAGAGATATCACCCCAAACCAATTATCGAATGTTAAGGTTAACATTAGAAAACGATACGATAAAAAATGTATCGAATTAATAATAATATAATAGTAATACTCCCTCGTAAACATTCGTTGAGTGTAACCAAATGCATAGCCTGTGCGGGTAGAGGACGGCTATTATTATTATTTGCCGTGGTGCTCCGGGGCGACTTACTGATGTTTCATGTGATGTATTCACTTTTCAGCTGTAGGAAAACCCGGAAAACCTACAGCACCACCTCGGGTGGTCGGTGTGCACTCCAAGCTAGCACTAGACGAGATTGGCATCTAGACAACTCACCATACACTTGCTTTTCAACAAGGCATGCGGTCGCCTATCGATCCGATATAAAGAAGTTGAGAAAAATTCTCGTACCTACATCGGACTCGAACCGACTATCGCTATGCTGGAGTTTCGAACGGCCTGTGCGTTAGACCGCTGATCCACCGACCACACAACAAAGATTGAATAGAGATTTGGTTGAACAGTCTAGAATTCAATGTGTCGGCACTGTTATGGCAGTACATTCTTTTGAAGTGGTTCATTTATTTTATCAATATTGGTAATTATATAATTTCATGTAAAGATGTGTATTTATTTTCTTTTTCTACATTCATGCAAAAAGCAAATCTTTATTGAACTATATTCAGTGGAAAAAGAAGCTCTTTATTGCACTAGTGCAATAAAGTTTTTATTGCACTCATCTGTCATTCTACTTCAACGTACTGTCATCATGATAAACATAAACGTTCAAACCCACTACATATTTAGCAGATATTCTGTGAGATTGGCCATACATTTTAAACAGCTACATATTTTATATTATTTTGTATTAATGTTAGCAGTCAGAGTTGAACAAACAATGTCTTCCCGAAAATAACTCCATAATCAAAACCGATCCGCTATGTTCTAAACCGTCTACCTGCAAAGAGCAAACTGTCTGTACTATGACTACACCTCGTGATAACATACGCGCTCATGGCTACTATGATTTTGATTTTCATAATGCAACTGTAGTTATATAAACGTCAGTCAAAATTTAATTCTGACAATTACAGAACTGAAAGTTTTAAAATGAGTAATATTAATGGAAAACTAGATTATGGTGATGAAATCGATAGTAATAATTATTTATTTAAATTGCGTATTTCATTTTCCTTCACCTAGTGCCGCACCTACATGAATAACTTTTTGCTTTTTGCATGAACGTAGAAAAAATGTTGTATGCAACTCGTGCAAAAAATGTTTATTGCACTCGACGTGTTGTCCAACTCGGCCTGACGGCCTCGTCGGACAATTTCACGACGAGTGCAATAAACACCTACTTTTTGCACTTGTTGCATAAATAACTATTGTAGTGTTCTAATATAGACATAACTATATCGCACACAGAGATGTTATGTTCTGAAGGAGTATTTTAAACCATATTATTTACAAAATTGTGATTTAAAATACAACCATTTGAATCAATATTTTACTTACCTATGCTATATTTCTGCTGAAAAAAAATTATTTTATCGTGAAGTTTCATCCACATCCATTTGAAAGCATCACAAATCAAATGGCGTCGTCAAATTTCATTTAAAAAAATTGCTAGTATGTTTTTTGGATTTTTGAACTTGCAACAAATTCGAAGCTGGCCTTGAAATTATCATTTTAATTTTGAATTCATGGTACTCAACTGGAACTATTGATGCTCGTTCTATTGAAGAAAAGAAGAATTTCTGAATCGGATAATAAATGGTCCGCTTTTAAATGGGTCACTCTGTAAATTATTATTATTTCAGAAAAAGTTATAGTTTGAAGCAAACTTTTATTAATAGTGTTTGAAAAATATTCAGTGTATTCCAATAATTTCTCTACGTTGTTCTTCTGAAATTTTCATTTCATTTCGAGGGATTTTATTCCAATGTTATGGATTAGCCGTATGAAATGAAATCATGGGAATTTTGCCAAAATTTGTCACGGGGTTGAGAATTTTTTTTTGAAAAAAGCATAGAACCTAAAGGAGTATTTTTCAATCGTTGATTGACAATGTATTACACTAAAAAGCTGAATGATATGAATAATACTTTTTCAATTTTTGATTCTTGGTTAAACCAGGGACATCTATCTGTACAGATTACGACGATAGAATTTCGTATCTGGATTTTCGATGTATTTTTCATTTAAATGGCTACTTCATTTTTTTTAATGTATAGGATTTCTTACAGGTTCAGTCAATAAAGCATGAATTTGTAAATTTGCCATCATATTAATAACACTCAATAAGAGATATTGGGCTGAAACTTGGTATACATGTGTTAAAAATATGCCCAAATAGAATAAGCTATTCAATTTTTGACAAACATAGCCTAATGGTCCTTCTTCATCCCATTTAGCAGAGCATAGTATAGACCTTGAAAATAAGAAATCATATTTGTCAACTAACTATTGTAACTAACTACCTGGAAAATGCCATCTCTGGTCAAGATTCCTGTAGTTATACCCGCAATAGGTATCATCCCAGAAACGCCGAGAGAGGTCGCCGTCATTTATAACGGTTTGAAACACTCTCGGGAACGCGTTTACATGTTTCTTGGATGGCTCTCGTTAATTCTTCGATGTGATTAGAGCATTCCCGAGTGATAATATCATGCATTGTTATCGAGCCGAGCTCGATTATCCCAAGTGGTCAGGTCCGGCTTCAGTATCTTTACATTATTTTCATGTTTCATAGATATTTACTTCATCGCAATTTGATTAGTCTTCTCTCAAAATCCTATCCAGCAACTCGATCGGTACTTTGAGTCGTCATGACAAAAATATCCTAGCATATTAGGTAAAGCAGTTAAGCTGTAGTAAAGCATTAATGGCACAAATGAGATGTTGTTTTTTTTGTGATTTGTTCTGACTTAACCCCAAAACGACTCATATTGTATCAACAATACTCAACACAAAATGACTCAGACGTCATAATTCACTGTATTTTTTTTCTACAGGAGTTTATTCATCAATCTTAAAAACTCTCACCGAGACAGTTCTTTGGTCTGACAGATCGCCAAAATGAATCATTAATTTTCGTTGCATCCTTCGGTTATGAATCTAACGTTGGAAGCGGTTAATGGGTTTTCATCTTATTATTCAAAATATTGCACAGGGCATGTTTCAGATGTTGATTTTGAATAGTGAGTACTAAACTAATACTTTGGTTGAAAAGCGGACCGTTGCAGTATTTTTGAACTCGGCTGTGCTTCATTCAGCAAAGTTCATGTTCATACAATAAGCTCTACTTTACGAACTTGTATCGTATAAATAACTAGTTCGATATGCCCTTGGTTCGCTGAGGTAATGTCAGATAAACTATTTTATTTCTCATCTCCACACTCCTCTATTTCTTCATGGTTTTTAAAATTTTGTTTAATAGTATAGTATACTTTCATTATAATTTGAGCCACTAGTTAATATATATTTTTGTGAGTTTATATCGAACCACTACTTGGTTTATTTTGATAAAAAAATCATAGAGGGCTGAATTAATCCAGGAAACCTGTATTAAAAGAAGTGGTCAACCTAACATAATGACTGAAATACTACAAAACTTTTGGTGCAAATGGTATTTCGAATGGCATGTGACAATTTAATATTTTTTGCAAGCCCACATACTGTAAATCTGAGGAAATTAGTTAGGAAAAATGTTAAATCCAAAATAACATTTCAAGCGCATTCGATTCAAAAGTATGACAAGATACCCTTTTCTACCTGGCGCCAGAGAAAACTACTTGTAATATACTATTTCAGCTTTCGCAAATGATATCGACAAATACCTTCAAGAGTGTAAGGTGGTTTAGGTATATTCAAACACCTGAAATTGACGACAACGCAATCAGTAACTTCAAGTCGTATGATTTTGTTAAAATTGCTTATCAAAACCTAAATGAGCCATAAAACTTAAAATTTCTAGAAAAAAAAAACATTGTTACTGATTGAATAATCAATGTTATGAATGAAAGAAGTCAGTTTTTTCCGTTGACAAGTTGAGAGGTTAAGCAAAAGTTTGAATGTCAGTTGAAAACATTATTCATCATATCAATGTTGTGGAATAACATATTTACCAGTGCATGATGATAATACAAACACAAAATTTCGCACGTGTTTCATTAAATCAGATTTTTAAGTTTCCGTTGATTCAGTTCAACGATAACAATTTTTTCGATTAATAATTTGTTTATTTTGTGCCAATTGGTGTTGACTTGAGATATCACCCCTGAAAGCATGGAAGTAAAATTGAGTTTAAAATTTTTTCTTCTTAAATCCGAGTTAACGAATATTTATTTCGAGATTACGTATACTCGTACAGAACTAATATGGGTATTTTTTCATTATCAACATTATGTTATAAGGGGGTAAAATTAATAAGCCTTTTTGCACTTTATGTGACAACTTGTTTATGGGGTTGAATTATGTGAATTCAAATTATTATTCAGAATTCATATCCTGAAGTAATTCTGCACTATTTTCCCTGTTTTGTCTCTGTATAGAACTAGTAGTTTTCTAATGAAAAAATTAATGGTGTGAATGGTAATCAACAGATTAGACTGAGACCTTTTTTATTGGATTGGCCTCGCATAATTTACCACGAGGAATCCGCTCCTGTATATGCAAAAAATATGGTGTGATTTAAACATAGAAATTTCCAAGGGTTTTTTTTAAGTGGAGATAAATATGAAAAAGCGGCCCACCTTGTAGGTACATCAATTTTAACAAAAATATTTCAGTAACAGCTGATGATGAATATCATTTACTAAAGGTTCCTGGCAAACAATTTCAGTAATTAGCAGATTGAGAGTACATATATTTCTGACGTTTAAACAGAGATGAGATTCTGGATATGATGTATTTCGAAACAAGTATGTAAGGTGGATAAATGACGTGAATGTGTGGGTAGATATCTACAAAATATAGAAAAATTAGAAATGTTAGTGAAGCGGAGAAAAATTGGATTCCTCAAAATAAATTCATTAATATTCAGCGAACAAAAAAAAAACAGATCTACGTCATTGCTATACCGCAAAAAAAAATTGTTTACAGATTATTTGACGTAGGTACAGAAGATATTCATACTTCAACTTCTTTGACAATACTTCTTGTACTGAAACTGGGGTTTTTAATAAGGCGCTATTATTATTTTTGGTATTTATCAGTCTAGATCTTTAGGGGCTATTATTTTCTAGGCTAGGAAAAACATACGCAGAATTCATTTAGATATTTCACGCACACCAAACGTTCTGTCAAAATATTCAAAAAATAAAAAATTAACGAATAAAAAAAACTATTCTTACAACTTTTGTCCGATTTCCAGTGAGTCGTAGAAAATGAACCGACACTCAGTGAAAACTAGTCGAAAGTTTTCTTCATTTATTATTTAAACATAATTTTGAATCAATAATAAGAATAAGAATAGATAAATCATCAATGGAACAAAATAAACTCAAGCTATCATTCATAAATTTTACTTAAAAATGTCACCAGTTTAAACTATGAATCATGCGCAATTGCGTATTGCCAACATTCAGTTGGCCGCAGCCCACACATACACACAAAAAAATAATTTCTTGGAATAAGCATGACTGCATTGACTCAAGTAAATAATTTGTTTGTATATAACGAAAGAGATGGTTGTTTTGTTTCAAAGAATCAATTTTCTCAACAAATTTCTTAATTGAAAACAAATATATGCTTATATGAAAACATTTTATATCTCGAGTGGAAAATATAATTATTTCATAGTAAAAAAATTATTTACTTACTTCAATAAAACAATTGTTTTGAAGTAGAAACGAAAAATATCCATTGAAGATGGATATTTTCTTGATTTGAAACTATAAATTTCTCGTAATGAAGATTACATTCATTCACTTCAAGAGGAACGGTTTATTTAGTTACACAATGGATACTTCGACTTGATGAAAGGATATTATTGATCTGAATATATACATTGATCAGAATGAAACTTAGGTTCGTTTTCTTTAACAAAATTACTCGTTTGAGGCAACATATCTATTACTTAGATTACTTTGAATATTGGTATTGATACGAAAATATGAATTAATTATTATAAAACTTTGAATATATAGAGTAATATTGTGGAATCAAATATATTAACTAATCAGAATGAATCTTTCGTTCATTCCCTTCAACAAAAATATTCATTAAATTAATTCAATGAATTATAAACAAAAAGGTCAATGAAAAAAGTTTTATTCAACATAATTATCATTCTTACATGAATCAAAACAATTCTTTGGTTAACAATATTCTAACATATGATTCAAAAAATCCTTATTATCAGTAACTTTGGATATGAACTGAGAAAAAATAAAAAGACCATATTTCACCAGAAAAAAAAATAAACACAAATAAAATTTTCTACATATCGATGCCTTAATTCGCAAACCCGCTAACTCCACGTTATATCAATGGAGCAACTGGTTTGCGAGTTAGGGCATCGATATGTGATCAAAAATATGAGAAAAACATCAAGATCTACAATAAAAACAGAATTTTCTGTCCATAAATCTCCACCTCAGTATTTCAGTCATCGGCTCAGTCTTTCAGTCTTAGGCTTGATTGAGTCTTTGAGTCACTTGGATTTGATTTTGAGTCTTATCAGTCCCACTTTCGAGTCTCTAGTCTTTCAAATATCTTGAGTCTTGTATATATTTTAGCTAGATGTTTCCTCCTTGCTCTGTATATATACCGTAACATGTACAAGAATGCTTCTTGGCATTCTACAGTAGAAAATTTCTGTTTCATTATTCAGCTTCATTCTGCCCCTAGGTGGAATCGTTGAGGCAGCAGCAAAATCTGTTCGATGAAGTTGACGTCTAAAAAAAATTTGCACCTATTACCTACTATTGACAAACTTGACATTACAAGGAATTAGAAATAATTGGAAACCCAAAAATTCCAAACCGAAAAATTGATTAAGTTTACGGAAAAAATAATTTAAAAATATTTTCTGGTACACTGTTTCTTTTGAAATAAAACGAAGAAATGCACTATTGTTCTCTAAATCATGTCTTTCAATAGAGCGTGAATTTCTCTGAATAAATAATACACATAAAATTACCTGTATTTTCAGTGGAATAAATTTTTTCGATCAGACTCCCAACACTTTTTCTTGAAGTTATTTTCTTATATTGCATAATGGGGTTGTAAAATGGTGCCTATTTTACATAAAAGTTCATAATCGATGCAGGGTAGAGCCTCTCAAAGTCCATGTCTATCTAAAATGATAGACAAGTTAATGAAGATGAAACAGTTTTGAAGAAGTAACAACAATTCTATCGATACCAACTTTTATTTCACTTATTCATCCCGTAGAAGGATCCTGTTACGTTGTCCTATGAGAGGAAAATAGCTAATTTCTTCAAATATTCCTCATTCAGGAAAGGAAAATCTTCGATAGTTACTTTGTTATCTGAAATAATGCTTATTTAATAAACTCAAAATTCAAACGAAATCATCAATAGTTTCTCAGAAATGTTGGTTTTTCATGAAAGTTTGAATACCTAAATTCTCAAACGTAGAGCTCAACTAAATAATTAAGGATTCAAAAGAGGTATTTTTCTAGCTTCCTAACTTGTAGTTGTATTTCTCAAGAAATGAAAATAAATCTTTAACCAGTGAATAATTTTGATCCTATACAGAATGGCTTCATTATCCCCATAATGCACCTTATTTTCTTTTCAATAATATGTTTGTGTTCAAAGAAATATATATTTATAGTTTTGAATCAAGAATATAGAAGTATCAAAATACACTGATGCAAGTGCGTCTCATTCCCATGTAGGTAAATACCTACACTTTCCTCTACTTTTTATACCTATCGATGCAAAGTTATTTCTTCACATTCGTTGGTTAGGCATAATGCCGAAGTACTATGAATTATTTACCCATTAACTTTTCTATAAAACTATAAAACAGCCTACCATCTTTTGTAATCCAGTATCCATGGGGTTGTGCCGGTCATCTTTTAATACTCACCTACCAAGGAAGTTTGATACAAGTACTTAATCCTTCCATCAAGGTTGCACAGTTTCAGAAGTTTTTGGATATCCATGTTTTTGTTTTCATAACTGTTTCTCACAATTAATATGAAATATACCAACTCCAGTCCGAATGTATGTAAACGCACAATGGCACAATATGCACATTAACCTCAACGAGACCTGTAACCTGCGAACGGCGAGACCCGAAAAACACTTCTAACTACAATACTGAAGCAGACATTACACCCCTCACCCCCCTTACCAATTGCACAACAGCCTATGGAATCCGTCAGGGCCGGTCCTAGAAGAATGATGTCAGTCAACAATGTTAGAAATGTATTGAACATTTGCTGCACCTATCTGGGATCCACCTCAGATCTCTATAATTTCTGTGGGACTAAACATGTTTTTAACTGCTGATCAAGGCTATGGAAACAAAACTCTGCACTTCAGCATACTATCGGAATAATTTAATCACAATTTAGCAATACTTACTGTGGTTTTACCATCCAATTTTAATATTATCTCAGCTTCAAATGTAATATAACAACTTTAATATAAAGTTGAAGACATTTCATTTTTTCATTGAAAGAAATCAAAATGTATATACTATTATTGAGAAAATGAAGTACTGAAATAAAATTTCATATTTTTTCAATTGAAAAGAGTCAGTAATATCAACTTTAATTATTTCCGTTTTTTAATTTGAAGAAATGTATATTTATATTCTTAAATCAAAAAGAGGAAGCATTAAATCAATAAATTAGGTTTATTCATTCCGAAAAATCAACCATATCAAGCTGAAGAAATTACATTTTTAATTCTATAATGGTGTTCTTGGATTGAGCAAATATTTCAATAAAATTATATCCTTTGCTTGAAAATAACAGATGTTTCGATTCAAAGAAATATGCTCAATTGAAAAAAGAGTTTTACTTGAATTTTCAAAGAAATGCGTTTTGTCAATCTGAGATAATTTTTTTTTGTGTGTATAATCGGTGAAATGAATATTTTTTTGAACATAAAAAAATAATTCGTTTCTTAAATATAGTTCAACTCATATAGAGTCCTAGTGATGAACATAGCTAATTTGGGATATGATTCAAAGATGACGATTATAGAAATCTGTATTTCTTTTAATTTCAGTACGACAGACGATTTCCGAAAACAATTAGGTTTAGTTCTCATATTTTCTGTTTGCTCAACAATCTTCTGAAATTGCAGCAGTGTTCTTTTCTTAGTCCTATCTTGACCTGTTATGTGTAAACCAAGCAAGTCCGTTGTTGTGTCATTACTTTTATTCCTTTTCTCCGATCTCGTATGGTGACCTCGATAAGTTTGTCGAAAGGGTCTACTTTGGTATGGTCTGATCGTATTGAAAAAAGCGCTTTTTACATTTCCTAAGGTGTTTCTGTGCGACAAAATCCTATTTTTCCTGTTGATAAGGGACACTATCTCCATTTTCAATTGAATCCATTTCCAACACGAATACGTACCTTCCAAGAATTCATTTTAAACATTTGAAAATAGCGACTAAAGTTTGTCTTTCAGCCGCATGATTCCATGTTTGACTTTATGAAAATATATTTTCAAAAAAATTCAAATGATTTTTTCCAGTTCTCTCTTCAATTTTTGTCTCGCCCCTCACCACTACTCTGAATTGTGAACTGTACTCATATCTACATGTTGATTTTCTGAGTTCATAGGCCGTCTCATATTGTTGCAAAATCCAAAAACTAAATTAGAAAAGTGTTGCATTATACTTTACCAAGTTGTGGACATCCCCACCTACAAAATACCGACATGCCCGGGGGTCAAGGCCTACTGCGATTCACTTCGGTTCAGTTCACAGTTGTCACTTTTGAATTATAACAAATTTTCAGTTTTATTTTTATCATGGTGGATAGTTTAAATTATTCGATTATACTATATATTGAAAATAATTTAAACAATGTTATAGCAGAATTTGAAATTTGAACTGAAATAATTTGAATAGTGTTTAACTACATATCGATAAAGGTTTTGTCCATTCGTACCGTTTCGAAGTAGAAATATTTGCTGCAGTTTGTAGTCTAATACGGACGGAAGCTGAATAGAAATTGTGCACATTTTATATTATATATTAAAAATATGGCTTATTTTACCTACCTAAAATTGCATTGTTACCTACTGTATCCGGTTCCTTATACAGAATTCAATAATTTCTAATTGTGAACTTAAACAACATATTGATTGGAATAATAATAATGTAATGGGTGTTTCATAAAAAATTTGCAAATTATTAAAAAAATGTCATATTTGAAAACTCGAGAATACAGCGCATATGCTTATTAATCAAAATTATGCAGTAGAAAATCTCGTAGTGGTAGTCGTAGGCACTTGCCATAAATATAAAGCTTTTGGATTGAATTCGATAAATAACATTCACATAGAACCCTAGATTTCTTCTATTTACATTATTGATCGGTATAATGTTTTCTTCAATTTGTAATGAGATAATATTAGAATGTACTAATACAATGTTATTCATTTGTGACAGAAGTCATTTTGTGAGTAGCACATTCAATACCTTCTACGCAATGTTTTCCTTCCTATGAGTCTTGCGTGACAACCCTCTTTACTCACAATAACCTAAGCTACACGAATAAATGAATTAATTTTTCTTTTTAAGACGTTCATATAAAAGCTAGCCTTCTAAAGCTAGTCATTTATATCTGCCATCTTGTTTTTTTAATATAAAAAGCATTGTCACCCAAATAACAAAAACCTGGCCAATTTCAAAGATCTACAATTCTAATCATAATATTTCTAGTAGACAACAGAGCAAGATACGTAAAAAATTTCAAAAACCTGCATTTTCCGCAGTAGCAGTCGCCATATTGCGCCGCCATTTTAAATTCGTCAATTGTGATAATAAATTTGTATTTAGCGACCCTCAAAATTACCTTATTCAAAGTTTGGAAAAAATGTTATTTATTTCAGATTTTTGGTCAGGTTTTTGGAATTTTGCAACAGTGTGAGACGTTCAACATAAAATAGTCTCGACGTTTCATAATACGCCATTATTATGTAAGATTAAGATCAATAAGGGGAGTATGTGTTTCTAGGAGTCTCTCTCTACTGCGACCTTTGGAGATCTATTGTGTGTGCTCTCAGGTTATGTAACAGTTCATTGCCCAGACCCGTCCTTATTACTAGACCGCAAATGCCAGACTTCACGTCTTACATGTATTGGGAGGGTTGTGGTTTTTCCTCGCCAATCGTCGAAAACCTTAGCCTAGTCAAACTTTCGCTGTAGCACTGTAGGTTTGCTGAGGTTTCCTCATCTTCTTGGCAAAACCTGCGTATTGTTGTGTTTACAAATCCGATGATATTAATGTGTTTGCTGGGTCCAGTCAGGATCCTAGCTTCTCGCCTGTTCTTGCTTAGCAGGTACTCCGTGAATTTTCGGTATGGTTCTTTGATGAACATGGAGCTAATTGCTTTTATAACCGAGTATATGGCGATGATATTTTCCTTAAAGTCTTGCTTTAGTAATTCTCCTGAACAGCGACGTATTACTGCAACTTCTACTTGGAATATCGTCACGTGTTCAATTAAGTCTCTTTTCTTTGGCTTGACTATATGCATTCCTGCTCCTAGAGCCTCCTGGGTTCTTGAGCCGTCTGTATATAACTGTGAAATTTTTGGCGAAGCTATACTTGGGAAGTATCTCATTCGATGGCATTCACATTTTAGGATAGGTTTCCAACTCTTTTTGTAGCTTGTTGTACTTCTTGCCGTGCAGTCTGCTACATGCGCTTGGCATCTGATCAATCTATTGTTGACTGACCTAGTTTCGCCTTGTACGTAGGGTCAGCTGAACTTCTAAGGTGGTTGTTGGTTGTTGGGGTTGTCCTTATAGCTCCTGTGGTTGCCAGGCAGGCTTGCCTTTGGATGCCACAGCATTTGGATCGCCCCAGCCTGCAGAGTCTTAGTCCACCATACCACCGAACCATATTGTTTTAAAATAGTTTTTTCCGTTAACGATAGCCCTCAAAAGTCGAAACTTGTGCGAGCCATTGATTACCGGGGTCTTACCTAGCACGAGACCAGTGACCATGCTGGGAATCGAACTCACGCCCCTCTGATTGATAGACAAGCGCTCTACCATCACGATCACTGCTCAGCGTACCTTGAGAAAAGCACGCCTTTGGATGTTAGCTCTCCAATAATTCGACTACTAGGAGAGGTGATAAATAAGACCTGCCGACAGCCACTGCCTGCTTAAGCTGTGACTGTGATCGACAATAGATGATATGATTACTCATTTCTCCAAACTGGCTTTTATCCACCGAGACAAAATGGTTGGGACCCCTTTTCTTTCTAGAGCGTTGGCGATTGATCTTGTGGATGCATTGTTGAAAGCACCCTCAATGTTTACAAATGTTAACATGGCTATCTCTTTGTCCTCCAGGGATTTCATAAGTAGCCTGTTGAGATCATCCAGTCTGTTGACTTGCCTGGCTAATACACGTATTGACGCTCGTCGAGGAAATTTTTTAATAAATCCTCATCTGTAATCATCTGTTTATCAGTATTTCCAGATTTTCAAGCAGGAAGGACTCTAAAGTGATTGGACGGTTTGACTTTGGCGTCATATCATTTAGTTACCCCACCATGAATGACTTTGCCGTTTTGCCACTCAGAGGGTATGTATCGTATGGCCTCAAATATCCTAATTATTCTTTTCTGTCCCCTCCTGGAGATTTATACGGTTTAAATTACCTTATTCTATTTGACCATGTTATCTCTGTAGGTATTTTCCAGTACGTCATTTCCATTGGGCCTTTAGGGCTCGCTTTGTGGACTGTTCACCGCTACTGGGTCATTTAGAGTTGTTGCGGCCGCAAAGTAGGAACCCTACCTTATTTACAGTGCCCTCCTTAGCCAGCAGTTTTTGGGTTCTAGAACATCCATTACCTTTTCACAGAACTTATTCCACGATTGCCTTTTTGCTTCTTTGATATCTCTGTTGTAATGCGTCCCTTCTGAGGATTTCTGAGTATATATTCCCCCAGACTGTTCTTTTATACTGTCTGTTTTTTCAAGGCAGCTCTACTCGTAAGCTGCTAGTATTGCGTTGCTTACTAGGCTTACTAATCTCTCAAAGCTTTTGCTATATTTGTTTAGATCATGTTCCATTCGAGAACATCTTGGGTTCCGGTAAGTTACTAAAATTCGAGGAGGGGTAAACTAGATCGAATTTGATCTTCCTTTGGTTGAGTATGAAGGCTTTTAAACACGTGCCAATTGGCTATGATATTGCATGCTTTTTCTGTCGGAAGGGTTTATATCATTATGTTCAACGATGACCACGAAAGTCTCTCACAATATTGTTGCAGTTGGGGAGCCCAATATTTGTATTTGGTTACAGTCAATGATGAAATTGAAAGTATGTGCTTCATCAAAGGGTATTTTACTCTATTATAAATCCTCACGTCTGGTAATATAATATTTCCATTTTACCTACTTGAATTTTATCATAAATTAAATAATTAGCTATAGGTATCTGCCAGATTCTGAAAATGCAGCTCTTTTGGATATATATTTAACATGCATATTGATTTAACAGCGTGAATCTTCTTAGGTCACAACTCACAATCGCTTCATGGGATATTGATGTTAGCTGCTACATACTTAGCATAGGAGGTGATGCCAAAATAAAAATAAGTAATGCAAGACTATTTACGTTTCATAAATTGAATGATTTGAATGCATCGATTGCATGACATTGAAGCCATGGCTCTGTTATTTCATTTCGACACAACTTTTATCACTTAGTCATCTTCAATATTATTAAATTAGAGCAGTAAACCTGTTCCTGTTGTTATCTTATTGGTCTCAGGAATTGGAAATTCAGCCTTTGGCATAAATATTTGGTTCTATGCTAGAAACCTGGTTTTCCTCTTTTATTTTTTTGGGACACTCACAAAAACTTAGTGAGTAAAGTCCAGAGACCTGATTTCTTACACGTAAGAATCCAAGCCCTCCTTTAGATGGGCAGATTCAAACCTTGCCCAACACCAAATAGAACAGTACTACTCCCTCCCTTACCCCATCCTGTTGCGTTATTTATTCGAAAGTTGTGAGCTTATACACTTCTATGTTAACATAATTCAATATACTTTCTTTGTTAGCCTAGCAAACTTTACTCATCTGCAGTTCTATGCCATCCCGAAAAGTTACCTGTGGTTTGGAAAACTCAGTTAACTGTACTGACAAAACAATAAGAAATTCATACTCCATCTATCCGTATTCAAGATATTCAGGATTCGAGTTAGGAAATCGGTTGGCCAAGTAAATAATAATAATAATCAAAATCGATTTTGCTGTAACTGGCTGAAAAGTATTATTACACTGATTTCGGTAACAAATGTTCAGGAAACTCATTCAAATTGGAAGGTTATGTTATTGTGGCCTTATTTATGATTCTCTGTTGAATTTATTTTCAATCCATCAATTGTTTGTCAGTCAATTTTGTTTTATTTGTGTCTGGTTGGTTATGTGTTCATATATTTAATTTAAAGTTAACTCATCATGGATGTTTGGATTCAAAGATAATCTTTTTTAAATACTTTTAATATTTATAATAAATATCTGTTAATTCTGGAAATGGTCTTTTTTATGAAAGCAGTGAGCAACTCCAGCTATTTTGAATCATCCTTAACAACAGTTTATCAGTTATTGTTTGACAAATACACATTTCTCCTTGATGAGTTTCAATTATATTTACTTTCTCACCATGTCATGCCTCTGATTAGCGTGAACAAATTGGTTATTTCTTTCGATAAGACAAATTCACTCTTCTGACTCAACTAAAATAATTTTCAAATATGACACTGTTGATACTGATAGCCCTACCTTGAAGGCGTATAAGAAATCGAATCTGTTGATACTTGATGACATTCCATCGAAAATATATAAAAAATTTGTTAAGGGCGAAAAACAATTATTCGTTTTTTTGATGATTCACACTATACCGTGTGACAAAGATATCACAAGCACCCCTCTTTCGCTCTTTATTTTTCAAATATATTAAAAACAAAAGGTAATGAAGATGTTAAATGCCACATTTTGACATGTTTGGAGATTATTTTTGGTCAACGGTTCAGCCAGGAGTGACATCAATTCTTCTTTTTTAAAACACCATGTGAATTTTATTGATTTCTCGATTGATGAGTTGAATCCGAATAGTTTGAGAATTACCTTACCGTAGTAAAGAAAATCATAAAATGATGACGTAATTTTGACAGCCATTTCTACCGTCACTTCAATTTCTCTCTTGTCAAATTTTGTCATATCTTCCCGACTCCGCCCTTACGGTACTAGTGGAAGCATTAAATTTTTCATTTCTTGCAGGACTTTTTCCATTATGTCTTTTCACAATTATGTGCTGCTATTGAATTATGAACGAGTAAAACACCATAAATTTTTTTTTTGCGAAGATAATCTGCTTTTCCAGTCATTATTGCACAAATCAGTACGAAACTTTTGAACTCCCGCTCATTCAACATGATGAAAAGGCCTATTGGTAAACTTTCTAATATAGTGCAAGGACGGGTAATTTTTATACGAATTATTCATTCCTTGGGTTACCCTTCTGATCTTTAATTGTAATCCTCTGAATTGGAAACGCTTCATTAAATTCACCACAGACTATTAGAAAACAGTAGAAATGGTTCATTGGAGAATAGAGCAGTCTCAATTTTTGAAAAATTCAAATTAACGAAACTGATTTATTATTATTTCGAACCATTGGTACTAAAAAGTGAACAGGGCGCCAGTTATTTGTAAAACATAACAAATTATATTCGCCATATTGATTATTTAATCAGCGGCATTTATTTGATATCAATTGATAATGTATCATTATTGAGATGAAACGATTCAATTTGCTACACATTTTCCTTTCTGCACAATATATTTTTCGTATCCTTAGAAACAAAACAAACAAGAAATATTTATGCCAGAATCACACATTCGCTTTTTTACAGCCGGAATAAACTGTTTGGATGTTTTAAACACTTTATTACCTGAAAGCTCATAAAAATTAAATCATATAGAGAGTTGGGATGAATGGAATTCGTTTATAAAAACAAATTACCTAACTTTTCGTTTCAGATCAGCTGAAACCTTCGCTTGAGACGAATGTATAAATATATTTTGAGCTAATTAAACTGAACTAGCCTTATTAACCTTCATCTTATAGGACGAAACTGCAATAAAATTATTGTTAAAAGAATTAGTAATTAAAAAACTTGGGGAATTTAATTTCTTATTCTGATGTAATGAAGCGTTACACTTATTATATTGTGATATAACTTTAGAGGTCTTCCTCGATATACCTTTTCTTCTATTTTGGATAACCTGATTTGACATCTTTCATAATATTACCGCTCTCGTTACCTCTTTCCTTTTTTCATACAACTATGTCCTTCTTGGCCTACCTCCCACTCTTGGTCTATGAGACCTCATACCAGCATACTTCTCGCATTATTTTAAGTTCACGTTCTGCCAATGTATAGTGTTTTTCATTAAAAAAAATCATTAAAAATCTTATTTAAATTGCCTACCATTGTAAATATTCGTTTCACCTGCGATGTTTATATTTCTCCACTTTAACTGCGGAGGGTGATGGTTCGATTTTCTCGAAGACTCACATTTTTCCTAAGCATGTATTTTGAATGCCGTTGTATAGTTTATCCCGCTGTTCTACTTTGTTTAATTTTTTTGCATGTTTTTCCATCTTCTGAAATGGTGCATCGTATATCTGTTCTATTCTAAGTACTATGGTCTCCGCTTTCATTTGTTATTTTTGTTTTTGCTCCTATTCCTTCTTCGCTCTTTTCGTATTTCTGGTCTTTCAAAGTGTTCTGAACTTCTGCCTTTCTGACATGTCCAAAGACTTTTCTCTCAAGGTCTTTAATGCTTATAATATGCTAGTTTCTTTCTTTTTACTGCCCTTCGAACTAGGCAACGGAGAATTTGTACTGGGTAATAAACGCAAAAAGACTGTATTCACGAAAAATAAATAACTGGGTCCAGTGTTTTCCGAAAAAACACTATACGGTGGAAGATTATTTATAATTGTTTGACTACGACTCTCTGCATGAGATTCCAAGTACAAACCACTGAAGATCAGAGAAATGTTCTATTCCAATAAGACGTTGCCTCTATTCATAATATGATTGCTGTACGGAGATGGCTTGATGAAACATTTCAAGAAAGATGGATTCCAAGGAACAGCCCTTTTATTTGTTGAACCCCTGGTTTACCAGACCTGGCTCCGTTATATTTTTTCTGTGGTGATATTGAGAGCAAAATGTTCATCATATCAGACCACAAAACTTGAACGAATAATTAAATGAGAAGAATAAGCCAAAGTGTAGGGAGATCATCAGACCAGTTGAAGAAAAACTGCTGAAAGTTTAGACGGCGCGGTGTTATGAAAAATGTATAGAGCGTGAAGGGGGGATATATTGAAAACCCAAAATTTGGAAAAACTGTTCGATTATTTTCGTTTTTGGAAATTATTCTGAAATTAAATACATTTCAACTTTTAATTTGTTAATTTTCGATGAACTGGAGACAACTCTATGAAACGGTTAAGTACAACCATGAAACTCCAAACCTGAGTATGCAAAGTGTTTTTTCAATAAATGGCTACTCCACCTCTTCTGTGAAATTCATAGACTTTCATACAGGGTTAGGTTAGATTAAATTAGAATGGAGCTTTCGTGCTACAAGCCTCTACACCGCGGCGACCTTTTAAGATCTATTGTGTGTGCCCTCGAAATCGTTCAGAGTTCTCTATCTAGCCATGTCTTCATTACGAGACTCCATAGAACTCCCATGAATCTTGGAGCTCTTGGTTTATCTTCTCCCAGAGGCAGATTGAGCAAGACCTCTAGTACGGTTGTTGGGTTTGTTCTCATGGCCCCAGTAGCACTCAGGCAACCACTCCTACCTGTTTGGTATTTGGCCACTATATCACCGACTCGTACGTTATCATGGGTCTGATAACTCTAGCATAGAGCTATGTAGTCATTTTTGGTTGTAGCCCCCAGTTTTGTTCACACATTCTCCTGCACAAGTTGAAGGCTACTGAACTTTTTTCTAAAAGGAGTTGATTTCATGTTAATTCATGGTCGAAGATTACTCCTACGTATTTTCCCTCTTGGAAAAATGGGATTTCTATCCCGTTCAGTACAGGTGACCAAGGTCCTTCCAGTACTTTTTCTGTGTAAATTTAACTATTGTGTGCTTTTATGAGGGTTCACTGTCAGCTCCTCCCCTTCACACCACCTGTCGATTACATCTAGGGCTGTGTGCAAGGTCGTCGGCATATTCTAAGCAATGAACACCTCTATTTTTCTTTTGATTAGTTCGTCCAATAGGATGACCCATAGCCTAGTTGTTACTGTTATTCCGCCAATTGCTGATTTGATTGCCCTGTTTTTCAGTTTATCCACTGGCAGAATTGTGGAGGTACCCATTTTTCTGCTAGAGCGTTTGCTATAGACTCGGTGGATGCTTTATTGAAGGCACCCTCAATGTCTATACATGTTGTCATCTAAGGACTTTGTTAATAGCCTGTTAGTTTGTTGACTTGCCTGGCTGATACGCATACTGGAGTTCGTTGAGCGGGCTTGTTTGTAGTACCTCATCTCTCATGTATCGATCTATCAACCTTTCGAACGTTTTGAGTGGAAAGATATTAGACTCATGGGACGATATGCCTTGGGTGTCTTGTCATCTCTTTTATCTACTTTTGGGAGAAAAATTACTTCCACTTCTTGCCACATCGAAGGTATATGTCGTAATGATATGCAAGCCTTGAATATACGCACAAGTATGAAATTAATATTTCCTGTCCTTTTTGACTGTTTTGTTATTTTGTTACCTTGTTTTCTCAGATTTACTCGTAGGCAATGACTAGGGCTTCGCAAAACCAAGAGATTAGTCTTGGTCTCTATATAAGAACAAGATCAAGATCAAGACTTAATGAATCTTGCCAAGACTTGAAAAATATTTAACTTAAATCTACTCAATATTAAGAAAATTTTGATGGAAAATGTTATGGCATTTTATTTCAATTATATATTTTTCATATGGTAGGTTTCATTTAAAATCGAAAATATATTTTTCAAAATCGGTTTTGCAGTTATACAGTTTGTAACAAATAGTTGTATGTTGTAAGGTCTCAGTGGTTAATAAGTATTGCAATTTCCTCGGGATTTCGATTCCACCACTCTGCCGCAACCACATCTTACTGCTCATCACACAATAATCCATTGTAAAAAGGTCAATAAGAAACTTATTAACATTCCAACCATTTTGAACATTTTTTCTGGTCTGTCGAGGGTTGACCTGTGTGCTGTGTGGATCTAATTTAATATTTATTTATCATTTCTTAAAAATTATATTATGATGGTGAAATGAGAAATTTTTATTTCGCTTACTTTACCCGTACAAATTGACAATTGTTAAAGACTGAGAAATACGAAATAACTATCATATGCATATAAACTGTTGGACAATTGAACTGAATAATTCAGATTTCTAGACAAATTTTGATTCAAGACCAAGACTATCAAGACCAAGACCAAGACTGAACCAGTCTTGTCTTGGTCTTGAAACATCAAGACCAATAGTAAGAACAAGAATGATCAAGTCTTGGTCTCGCGAAGCCCGGGCATTGACTATTGCCTTGCCCACTTTGTCTACTGCCCTTTCAAGTATCTCCTTGTCCCGTATTCCAGTTGCGGACCTCTCAAGAGACTCACTGGGCGACGCTGGGTATATTTCCCAGTTAGTCTCTCTTGGGAGCTATTTGACTAAAATACGCGATGGGGTAACTAGATCGAATCTGATCTGTCTTTGGTCCGAACATGAAGGTTCTTCTGACACGTGCCAGTTGGTTATATTATCTCCAGCTTCTTCCGACGTTATAATCAAGTCCAAAACTCCTTTTCTTACTACTGTGACGAAAGTTGGTTCATTACAATCTTTTTGTAAGAATAAACTGCTGTCCCATATTGTATGATGCGCATTTCAATCGCATCCAATGATGAGTTGGAGGATTCGCCTTGCTGCGTAGGTGATGATCTCGCCTAGTACCGGTAGTGAGCATGCCTCCTCCTCTAAGAAATATGCCGAGCTCACTATCCAGCTTCTGTTTCCCTCCACCGTCGGCGTGGACAACATGACCGGTGCATCCATGTATCCAGTGCAAGAGGACTTCCTGCATACCATGGCGCTAGATACTCTGGCATAATGGGGGTTCAATTGCAGTACCCTGATCCTGTAATCTTCTGCCTAGGCTGAGGTTTCTTCCTCCATAGGTGTTACCCTCTCTTTTGCCTCTTCCTGTACCTCTTCGGTCTCCGTAATCGGTTCGGCAAAATCTTCCTCGGTGCTTTTGCTGGCTCCCCGTCAAGCTTCAATTGAGTTTTCCTAGGTTAAAGTAGGGAAATATATCCAGTTTCTTGATTTCCTCTAAGGACTATTCGTCCATAGATACTTGACCTTTGAGAGGAGTTTTGCCCCACACCGTTCAGAGGTGTGTGTGTGTGTGTGTTCAGTTCGTGGTTTGAGACCTTATGCCTGAGCAGAATTTTTTCTGCTTTCAGCCTTTGTATTCTCTGATCGGAAACGTAAGTTGTGCAGGCGTAGGTTTCTGGTAAGTCATTACCTTCCAACACTGTCGCCCCCTCCCGGGGTTTTATGGTTAGAATGACTCCCATCAACTAGTCTGCACTAATGCGATCCGCGCATATTGTTATCAGGTATTCTGATTTGTCTATGCATGTTGCGACTCGTACTTGTCTCTCTGTGGGTATTTTCAAGAAAGCCTCAGAGATTGCGTCCTGGACGATTTCTAGTCCCTCTATAGTCTAGTTCCGAAATTGTAGATAGTGACTCATCGTACATTTTCTGGTTTTTACGGGATTTGAAAGTGCGGAGTGGATGAACGAAAGTGGCAAAGTAAAACTTGATTTGAAGCCAAAGTACCTAGCTCATTTCTGATCTATTTTTTGACCTGCTTTATATGAATTATGAACCGTACAACCGATGAGTCACTATCTACAATTTGGGAACTAGACTATAGACTCAGTTTGTTGTCTGGGAATTCCGTGTTCAATACAGCAACCTTGACTTAGGAAAGGGCATCTTTGAAAGTGACTCCTTTCTGCCTTGTTTCAGCTGAGTTATTTCTGGCGGTGTTGTGCTACTTGGGCGAGGACGTTTTACCGCGTTTGTGCCTTCGGGTGCGTTTTTCCTGCCCGTCCGTCCTGATCGCTTTTGGCGCCCTATGTGGTTTAGATCCCAGTATCGAGGACGAAATTGGATCTTTGTTTTGCAAGAAGTTTTCCTTGATTACGAGCTTTTTGGCTATTAAGTAGTCAAGGCCTCTTTCCAGGTGCTTTCTCAGCCTCAATTTAGAGAATCCTCTTAGATGGGATGTTTTAACCTCCTCTTCTGATAATTGCTCTAGTTTCTCTAGGAAAGATACTATTATATTTTTAGATTTTTGGTGCTTGCCCTTTGGCCTTCACAACTTAGCTTGGGGGAGATTTTTTAGAATTTCCTTGTCTAAATCCGCCGTGTTTTGTTAGAAGTAGCTTCTTCGAGAGATTTTCCAGGTCCCGTAGAAATGCGTCCGACGGTGAACATCATTGATGTTCTTGTTGAGTAAGCACCTCGAGCAGGTCTGGCCTAATAATCCGAATGGAGAGGTAGAAATGAGACCTGAAGATAAGAGGGTAAAAGAAAAAAGATGTCTGGAAGATATCGATCAAACATTGAAACATGAATAAAATAATCCATTTCACAGCACATATTATTCAGAGTGGAAACTCCCTGTAAAATCATTAAAATCTAGTTTGCTTAGGGCATATAATTATAAAAATTTTGGTATTTTGTATGCTTATTGGTATGATCAATATGCAGTGAGTAGGCAAAAGTATTTAAATTTTTAGTAGTGCATGCATTACACGCCAGTGATTCACTGATCTTAATCGTTGACAATTAGTTTTATTTATTCAACACGTATAACATGACGTAGATATTTTATTTCCATTCCAATTCTGTCAACCTAAGTAAAATTTATTAACTGTTGGTCTATCCTTCTTATTTGTCACAATAAAAATAAAGCGAAATTTATAACAGATAAATTTTCCCCACAGATGTGCAACACGTAGATTGTGTTGAATTTAGAACAGGGTCAAACTAATAAAATTAAATTTCATTCAATTATTCTGCCCATAATGCTGTTTTGACTCCGCAGTTGTTTTCGGAATATTTCATCGTATTTGAACGGATGTGGAAAATTCATTGAAGATTGATGTAACTCTATATTTTCGTTTATTTTTTAACGATTTCTTGGAACTGCAAAGATTTGATATACCAACGTTGTTTGTTTGTGCAGTACAAAATACATTTCATCGTAAACATGTAGTGTTGGTGAGTTGGTCTAGTGAATGAGCCAAAAATACTCTTTACCGTGTTATCGTAATTTTTGCATTCGAACAGGTTCATTCCAAAGGCCAAATAACTCAACAACAGAACGAAAGTTCTTTCTTCAATTCATCCATATACCTTTCCTTCAACTTACCCATGTACATCAGAAATCATTGAATCGTTCGCCACAAATCGTCTTATTCTTCGCCGTCCAATTTTACATCTTAAACGACTCAATGCATAGTCAAAAAATATTTATGATGGGCCAGAATATTGAATACCCATGTTCAAAATATTTATAAATATTTGTTTTTCCAAATAAGATGGTAGGTGTGTATCTCATTGCTCCAATATATCTCCAATATATTCCCAAAAAACAAGAATATTCCTTACATGATGACTTTTCATAACATACACCCGAATATTCAATTCACCATGGAAATTGAAGATGAGAAGAAACTGGCTTTCTCAGACGTTCTCATTTCTCGAAAAGAAGGACGTCGGGGGCATACGGTATAATGAAAACCAACATACACTGATATATACCTCCACAAATCATCAAACCATCATCTAGCCAAAAACTAGGTGTAATTAGGACTTCAATAGATTGAGCCAGAAGAATCAACGAACACCTAGAAGCAGAACTGAAACACCTAAGAAACGCTCTTTTTTCGAACTGGTACAAAACAAGGGATATTGATAGATGTATGAAACGCAGAAGAGAGAATCGAGACGGAAAAATCGATAGTAGACCGAATAACTGACTACTCAGACAGTGAACCGAGTAGCAGTCAAACTAACACCGAGAGAATGAAAGCATTCCTACTCTAGAGTTACAGATCGTTTTGGACGTATTCTACGGTAATACGGAAATACGAGGAAACTGAAATGTCATCTGAAATTAGCGAAGGACATACGAGACGTGCTTAGCTCTTCTGGGGTATACCGCATTTCATGTTACTGTGGTAGTGTATATAGGAATCACGAAACGTTCCGTAAAAACAAGAATCAAAGAGCCAATTGTCGATTAGGGTACACAGATAAATCTGCTCTCAACAATGATAATCACAGAGTAAAATTTGAAGAACCCCGAGTCATCTTTACATTATCTGATTAGTACCCAAGACACTTCCGGGAAACAATCGAAATCCAGAAACACCACAACAACTTCAAAAGAACCGAAGAAGGACTACAACTAAACAAAGCTTGGCCACCAGTTCTCAAAAATCCTGCATTAGCCGTACTTTACCAGTTATTAGAATATCGTTTGAGAAGAATTAAAAATGTTCTCAAAGTCTTATGGAGGAATTTTAATCAGATGGAAACGGTGATAATAGGTTTCGAGAACGAGACTTCGAATTAGTTAGTGACAATATAGGCGTTCTCGAAAGCAAAATGTCAAATATACTACTTAATTCACATCATCGCAAAGCGTTCAAGTTAGCTCAGAAAAAATAGACATCGTGAATGAAAGTTCTTCAGAAGATGATGAAACGGAGGAAATACTTTTGATATGGAGCAATAAAAATGGCGACATTAATGAAAGTTGAACTTTTTGAGGTATGATAAAAAACCTCTAGAAATGTTTCAACTCTTTGTAAATAGTGACATTGTTGAGTTGATTTTTGAGGAAACTAATAAATATGTACATCAAAAAGAATTAATAAATGGATGGATACCAATAACGAATAAATAAAGTCTTTCTTGTTCATCGTTGTGTGGATGGGATTGAATAAATTACCAGAACTGAGCTGGTATTGGTATTGGTGAACCTGTCTTTTTTGAGGTTAGAACTCAAAATTTGGTATTGATTTTTATATAAAACTTGGAGAGCGCTTCGTACGCTACCATTATTTATTTTTATTTGCAACAACTTTTTTGGCAGTGAACTTTTGCCTACACATTTTTCCAAGAAAAAAAAAGACTACGTGCCCAACAACGCTAGGGGCAACCGTTTTTGAGAAATTTGCAAATTGTTGTGGGGTCACTTGGGCGCCAGATGAAGTTGTTCGACAAAAACTTAGTAAACATACTAATTTTTTTTGATGGAAGCTGATGAAGTAAATAAATATGTTTCCAGTTCCATGGCATCCTATTGAATTGACAACAAAAATTGTCCCCGTGTGTTGGGCCTCAAAATCAGATAACTTTTAATTTTTTTTTTCAAGAACGCTTCGTAAAATATCGGGAATGGGCCTTATTCGGAGGGCTGTAGTTATTTGAGTTTATTACTGACAGATTTATTTGGTTGCCTCGAAATGTAGATCTTGTATAGGACTGAAATAATTTTGCCAAAACTCGAATTCGATGGATTCCGGTGAGCAATTCCTATGTTCAGTAATGTATTTTTTGAAAGCTCTACCAGCCTGTCTGATATAGTACAAAGGACAAGTAGGTACTCCACAAATAAATTCAGATAGTAATATAATGACAAATTTCCAAATTGATGCTTTTTTGACTGACCCTGTATGAAAGCGTATGAACAGAAAAGGTGAAGTAGCCATTCAATTAAATGATACTTTGCATTTTCAGGTACAAAGTAACATGGTTGTAATCATTTGATGGTTCTTTTCTGGTTTAACCAGACTCAACAAATCAAAAGTTGAAAACGTGTATTCAATTCAAGAACAATAACCAATAACTGGAATAAACTGAACAGTTTCCTCAGATATTGTTTTCAATATATCCTTCACGCTCTAAACATTTTTTATAACGCCGGCAGTCTCAAATTTTGGAGGGTCTTCCTCAATTGGTCTGGTGATATTTCACCACACTTTCGCCTTATCCTCTTCTTCAATTCGTTCAAGTTTTGTGGTCTGTTTTTATAATTTTTTTTTTTCAAATGTCCCCCCCAAAAAAACTGATGGAGTTGGGTTTGGTTATCGACGAGGCCAACAAATAAAAGGATTGTTCCTCCTGGTCCATCTCCCTTGAAATGTTTTATTAAATAAATTGAAAGAATAATAGGGGAGAGGTAATTCATGGTATATTACAGCAGTGAACTTCTGTTTAGTTTTAATATTAGGATAAACTTCTTGAGTTGCTTTTTATATAATTTCTTGGATATAATACTGTCCATTGAAGAACATTTATGTGTTGTTAACTGCTTTTTGCTTTAAAATTATCAATTTTTTACTGGCATTCATTGTATATTTCTTGTCCACTCGATAAACAATATAGTATAGATATCAAACTACATATTATCAACAATCTATGGCCGTCTTATGTTCATCGCCGGACAATTATGAATTATTTTTATCATTCTTATGTTCGTAGTGCTGTGGGACATATACTGAATAGTTTTTGGAAAACGAGAAACTTTCTCCAGATCAATAAACTATATGTCTTTAGAATGATTGAAATGGATGAATCGTTTGATATTCCACTTGGCATATCCAACCTGAAAGACGTATTGCAGTACGCATTTCCGTATTTTGTTTTCCGCTCTATGTATAACCTCATCAATTCTGGCTTTTCACGCGTTCAATATTTTTGTTGGAGATGCTGAAAAATGTATGGCGTATTACTAAACTACCCGCTGAAAGCTCTCGGAGTTAAAGCAAACTGTTATGTAATCCACGTCGTTAATATTTTGGTACGTTTTATGTCAAGTATTTTTAATACTCGTCAGGTTCTAATAATAAAATAATTGGTTGTACATTCTTAGTGTTTTAAGTCGAAAACTGAGTTCTATTTTTACTGGCCATCAGATACACATGCCACTTCTTAGTGGAGTTTTTACTACCTCTGTCGTTAGGCATGGATATGAATTGAAAGATTTTTTATGGAACACACATCTGAGTTTATTTCTACGTTTGAATGACTCACCGTTTCTAACAACAAGAGTTCTGTTTCTAGATGAAAACCAGATTAACTCACTTCTTTTAAATGAATACGAACTTTCTTCCTCTATTGACAATCGTTTCAATTCCATGAAATTGCGCCAAAAGATTAGGGGGATGACAGCTGGTTAACGGAAAAAACAATTTTACAACAACAACAACATGTTTGTTCATTGCTTAGCCAAAATGAAAAAGATTGGTTCTAGTGTTGTTTCGTTTAATTATATTGGTGAATCAGTACATCGGAATTGGCCCCAAAATCCTATTCAGCTCCTCACATTGTTGTCAAACTGTTTCAGCTCCATCTTCGGTAATCTGAATTTTCTTTTTATTTTTTTGCTGGATACACTTTCATTCCTGGACGATTCATCATTGGAATTGCTACAACTTCCTGGCTGGTACGGAAACGAAAGTAGTATAGATCGCATTTGGTTTGATACAAAATTGAAGTATCTCTGTACGATTCGGCTCTTGATCAATTTCCTCATCACTCATGTCTTTCTTGGACTAACAGTATCTGTATAACATGGTGATCTAGTATGACTAGTATGTTTCCTGTTAGATTGTTAAAAGCTGTCAACTGCTACTCAAATGAAAGTCACATTCATATGCTCATTTAATTCTAAGTAAACTGGCCATAAACGAGACCAAACAACTTCCTGGGTGATTTCTATACTTTGCAAAAGAGTGTCTATACAAGCCTTGGTAAAAAATCTTCTCAACTGTGAACGTTCTTTCTTGAGTTCAAATTCTCCATTCTGTACTGTCATGTCGCCAAGAAAAATACTGTAATTTAGAGTTCTTTTGCTCTGATGGAAGTTTATTATATTGACAGATTTCTTTTTATCAAATTATCACTGTTGGAAATTTGTTGTCACTTTCAACAACTTCTCATATTGTTGAAAAATTGTAATCAAATTCAACAACAATTATGTCTTATTTTCACAACAAATATATGCAGTGTAGTTATTAACTCGCCGAGTTGTAGAATTCACTACTGATTCGACAAAAAAAAATAAAAGTAATTTAGAACCTCACGACAACGTTACAAGTTACATTAATGTTGTACCTCCATCGTTTGCAACGTTTTTTGAAGAACAATACACAATTTTGAATAAATTCCTATGGTGTAGTTGATAAAACAAAAACTGTGTTGTAAATGAACTTTGAGATATTGCAATGGTGATATCATATTGTTACTAACAGTACCACGGTAAGGATTTTTTGGACAATTAATTCTAGCTGATTCTTCTGTTGCAAGTGAAACCTTATCAACATATTTTTGTTTACATATTTATGAGACACCTATAGGAATGTTTCGTCAGCTGAACAACATCTAACTGTTGATAGATGATTAGTAAATTGCCCTTTTCCCAACTCTGTTGATGATTAAACATCAGTTTGTTTCTCCATTCGCAACAGTTCATGCTCTGCTATAAAAAAAATTGTGTTATGTGTCCCTTCGTGTGAATTCGTTATTTACCGCTTGTTTTCCCGCGAAAACATTTCACCCCATTCTGGTCAGTTCTTTGTTCCTGACTTATTAGGATCGTGGACATCGTAGTTGTGACTTGTGGTAGGGTTTGACATTTATTTGTTATTATAGTGTGTGCAGCGTATGGAAGTGTAGAATAAGTAGATAAAACGGAGGCAAGTATATAGAGTAAACAAATACTTTCTTTAATTCTGTTCTGCGAATAGTTTCATTACGCATTTTGCAAACCATAGCCTATCTACCTAGCAAATATAAAAAACTTCGTTACGTGTTCTGTTCGATTCGGCGTGAATAGACATGGCATGCACGTGGTCATGTCTAGAAACGAATAATAAAAATTATATTTTCCTAAGAAATATTCCTTTCTTCGTGTATCTACCTACCTACTTGCAGTGAAAATAAACATCACTTATACTTATCAGAACTGTTTTAGTCATCTGTAGCAATATAAGTTCCGAACTCTTTTATTACAAGAATTTAGAGGAAACAATTGTTGCCTCTACGAATAATTTATAATACTGAAAATTTTCATAACTCAAACTGATAGCGGTCTAACGAAGCATTGTGAATTAAAATATTTCATATATGTGATATACAGGAGGATTATCCAAAATAGTCAATTTGATAGATTTCAGAAGCATCAATTTCTACCATGAATAAAATTTCATGAGAAATCAACGAAAAAATCTGTGGCAAATAGATTAAATCCAATGCACACTTAAATAAAATAATTAAAAACCTATATGATGCTAACTTTTTTGTGTGAACTGTATTTGTTCATGATGCGAAGTGGTCGAGGTTTCAGAGCGTTTGCTCCCCACCCAGGCAACCCAGATTCAATACTCACCGCCTGCAGCTGAGCTATAGTGGTTCGGAATCCACTTGTATGTAAGCTGTAGGTCCCGGATCTCCCTTGCTCGCCCGAACTCTGGGTGATTCGTAAAAACAAATTATAGAAACGAATTATACAAAAATGCTGGATGGATATAAAAATGAAGAATTGTATAAATGACCCTTGCATCATACACCCTTTAACATACAATTACAATTATGATAACTCAGTGATTGTTTACACAATACTTTGTAAGTATTTGTTCAATTCGTGTTTTCATCATTAACTTTCAAATGTTTCGGACGAAATGGTTAATACGTTCTTTTAATTCAAATCATTTGAGAAATGATAATGTTTTTGTCCTTTTCAGACTCACATTAGAATTTGGAACAGACCTACCTATGCCTGATGGCTCTTATAGTCATGAAAGTACTAAAGACATTTTTCAACAGTACCTACCATTTTCTGATTCTGCTTACGTCAGCAGATTTGACTCAAGTTCAAGCTGTTCATCTGACATAAGTAATGAAGAACTTCCGAGAAAATGATCTAGAACTGAGTTGAGTGGAAGAGAAATGAATATGCTGGTAAGATTTGTTCTGAATAATATATTATCCAAGTGATTTTGAAAATTTATTGAATTGATTTTTCGTGATTTTATCAATTTTTTCAAATGCTGCTTTGAAATTTTATGAGAAAATGATTTTGGAATGAAATATACTTCAGGAATTGAAAAAGTCATTTCATTTCAGGAATTGAAAGAGTATATATTCAAGGCTCCTGGAGGAAAGAAATTAGTCAATATTGTGGTGAATCGTAGGCTGCAGGGTTCTTCTGATTCACTACCATCAAATAAAACGAAAGCTGCAGCATATCGTAGAACTATTTCATGTTCTAAAGGATAGGACAACAAATGACGGATTTGTAAGTTTAATATTTTTCTTTGAAAGTATTTTTATTTAGATTTTTTTTTATAGAAAGCCTCTTTTGTCCCAGTGTCCGAAAAAGGTTTCTATAAAGGTCGAATTAACTCTTTGGAGAACTTCCTCGGAAGTTTCGAAGCATTTCTTCAGAATGCTGATCCGAATACACAAAGATGTGAAACTTTTTAAGTCTACAGGATATCTGTTTCCAAACTGAATGAAACTCTGACCTAAGACTCAGACTGTAAGTACTCTGAAATTTCAATAAATATTATTTTGAATGCGATTCATGTAGTCGAATTTTTGTAATTTTCAATTTTTCCATTGTTATCTCCTAAATGCAAATTTCAGGAACCAAGTTATCATGATCAATGATGAATTGCATAGTGCAGTTTTCCTGCTTATGATGACGAATGGATTATGAAAATGTTGATTTAAAAGCGATATCCATACGTATATGAGAACAAATAGTTTTTTTCCCCATACCACACAAGTAATTACAACCTAGATGCATATTTCGAAAACGCTATCTTCAACAGTAGGAATTCTAAGTTCTATCGTAATGGCATCTAATACGTGTAAATTCCATGTAAATTCATCATGACTGATAAATATAGAGGAAATAAAAGCTTCAAATTTACACCAAAATTCTAAAGTATGGCCTACCTACATATATGTATAAGTACTGATGAACATAACTTGGTTATTGAAAATTTTACCTAAAAATATGAATAAATGTGTGGTAAAGGGGAAAAATTATATTTGTTCCTTTTGAATGACACCACAGACGTCCAGTAGCCCATTTTCGAATGAGTATATGATTAATGATATTCACAAATATTAATTTGTGTCATTCGACCACATTCATCAGCTATTAAATGCAATTTTCAGATTGGGAAGAAGATACAAGATCTTTATTTGCCTTACTAGAACTGCTTCTACCAACTGCCACAAGAGAGAAGAGTGAAGAGGGAGACAGGGAGTGATGCCTTGCATGAACTCAAAACATTCAGATTTCTATCAACACATTTCCAAATAATTCAAAAATTGGCGAGCTTCTGCCAATGGAATTAATTTAATGTGATATAAGTGTTTATTTTCATGGTGAAAATTGTAGAGAGAACTTCATCACCTATTTTCCTGTTTTTCTACTAGATTCACCTCTCATATATTATGTTACTTATGTATCAATTATGAATTTAAATAATTTTTTTTATTATTGATGGAATTTTTTTATTTTGTTTTTGTTCATTAAATATTTTTTTTTAATAATCTGATTTTCAAATGGTACATATATCAAACCCACCAATATATTCAGGTAATTTTCATGACGACATGAATATTCCATGACTGGGGTGTTACAGTAATCCCTGATATTTAAAGAGAAGGGTATCTAGTGCTAGACGGCCCAATTACTTCTACCATAACTTCATTATGGAAGTCCGATTCATTTGAAAAAGTGTTTATACCAATGCCCATCATGACAAGAACCATGAAACCAGTAAGTAGGTGTTCCCTCATTCTAATTGAAAAATACTTTCAGCAATGATATTTAAAGCACTTCAGAGTATTTCTTGTAGAGAACTTTGCTGTCAAGTACCAAATAAATATAATTCAACGGTCGTAGGGGGCAGTAGTTGGAGACTTGTCGACAAACACACCTATTGTATAGGGTGTTTTGCGGAAGACTGGATTATGTAATCCAATAGTCACATTCTTCTGTTGTTTGCACAATTTGCTAATGGAATATAAGCAACAATAAAGTGCGAATTCTACTCCAATTGATTATAGGTTTCACAAATACTTGTTAGTATTCAATAATTGTTCTCCAACCTAAAATGAGTCGGAGTAGAATTCGCACTTCATTGTTGCTTATATTCCATTAGCAAATTGTGCAAACAACAGAAGAATGTGACTATTATACAATAAGTTGAAGTATAACTTTATTTATTGTAGTTGAATAACTATAGGAGGTAGTGCTCTTAACAATGGGTTGAAGTGACAGTTACCAATAATTATTGTTGAAATATCTTCAGAAAATACTGAAAACAACAATAAGGTGTTGAAGATGGCGATTTCAAATAGTTACTCTATAAACAATAAGTGAATGAAATGGGAATCAGTTGAAGTTAAAGTTACAATTTAATATTGCTTAAATAACTCCAGAAGATACTGCAAAAAACAAAAAGTTGTTGAAGATATGACAATTTCATATAGTGACTCTATCAACAGTTGTTGAATGAAATACATCCCGTTGCCGTAGAATTAGCAATTTTGTGTAGTTACTTCATCATTATAAAACAGGACTCTTCACAATAAGCTATGTCTACTAGCAACTTCATATGTAAAATTATTTCAAAAATACGATTATTTGCAGTAGAATTGAATACTCACTCTAGCAACTTTACCATAAAGACATAGTAGCCATAGAATAGGCTGTTGTTGATATATTCTTTAAAAATAGTTCGATTCAAATAGGGTCTTGATGATCGGTTGAAGTGACAGAAAAAATATGTTCATTTCGTAACTACTTCTTGAAGTTTTGAAAATAGTGATTATCAGATATATCAACATGATACAGTTGAGAGGAGCAACACCCCATTTAGTAAAAATCGATATCTGACGCTTTTGACAAATCAACCATAAAATAGTTGTAAACCTACTGGGACTACATTTTATTGATAATTCAGCGACTAATTTCCAACAGTGTAGTAACTATCAATTACTAATTCGATGAAAAAGATAAACACAACTCTTTTGACAAAAGTATCTACACTATACTAACTATACCTAACAGGTTCAGAATATTTTAAATTATGTTTATGATGAGATGGTTTGAAAAATCCAGTGAATTTAATTGATGATAATTTTACAGAATGGATCTTCAGACATGAACCCTCCGAAACGGCAGTGTAGAGGAAAACATGCAGGAAGATCGGATTCCGCAAAATCACAAACCAACAGACCGAAAGACGTGGAGGAAAAATCAGCTGTCAAAATTCAAGCAGGAGTCAGAGGATTCCTGGTTAGAAGACGACAGAAAAAACAAAGTAATCAAGAATCGTGAAATATAACTCAGAAGAAAGTATAAATATTCCCAAATTATACAGGGTGTCAAACTATGTGCACACGTAACATATATCCAGTAGAATTAGAATCGATAGAAAAACGAAATTAACGCTAAAGAAGTTATCACTAAAGCATACTTTTTCTGTATCACTTCTGCTAGTAATAAATATTATACCGAACAAAACTGGACAAAAAGTGTAATGTATACTAGTTGCTGTTGTACTCGTATAGTAAGATTCAAAAATGAGAAACAACAAAAACTCAATAATCAAAACCTAATTGAATTCTGAGCAATATCCCTCTTTTACAAATGTACGGCAATTAAATTTTTAAGGCAATTTACTTTTGTACCAAATTAAATTTATAAGTTTGGAAAAATCCCATTATAATATGTTATATTATTAGAATGTTGAATATATTATGTTTAAAGTTAGAATTTGAAGATAGTTTGTAATTTATTTGAAACTCTCAATAGAAATATGACCATACATATTATCGATGCATTCTAGGTACATACATATAATCAGTCAAATTCGATGTCTTTGACAAATTATTCATATTTTCAATGACGTCTTCTTTTTAATGATTTTGCTATATTCGATGATTTTGCTTTTTATTTAATATAAAACTGTTTTATTAGGGCACTATTTCGTATATCAGGTCAGTTGAAGGTAATATGTAGGTATTTAGTGAATAATGGAAATGGTTTCAAAAAATCCAAGCCTCCTGCAAACGAATCTATACAGTAGGTATTTTTGCCGGCCAAGAGAATACAGCTAGGTGACCCTCTACGATTTGAATTCGTTCTACAAGAACACCTTAGCAGGTGTCTACGTTACCTACATAGTTGTTTCAAGGTTATTTCCAACTTATATTCGGTGCCAATAGTTGATCTAGGATATGCCACAACAAGCAGTATTTGTTTCTCCATATCAATATGATATATTCCATGCTTGATTAATAGAGGATTCTTACGATTAACATTGTGCTATGAACCCAAGGCCATCTTTAGGAACTACAGTGTTTGCTAAAAACTTCGTTCAAAGTTCCACAATGCAGAAAAACTCAAAGTCATCTCCACAAATTTAATATAACCACCAAATATTTGTGATGTTAGAACGATAAAAAACAATCGATCACTTCAATGGTTTCATAATATTACATGTTTCGAACCTATATAGGTTCATCATCAGATAAGTTTAAAATTATGGAGAGAAAATTATGTAGAAACTCTTAATTAAATAAAATGAGTGTCACCACATCTTTCCACTAGGGGTTATGTGGGCACTAACAAAGTTAAGTGTTTAATTAAAATTTATAAAAAGCGGTAATAAGGGAGGTTTGGAGCCTGTATCCCGGTTTTCAAAAATCAATAAGGGAGGCTTAGAGAAGATTAACGACTAACATGTTGAATCGTTATCATTGAAATTTTTCGAATTTTCCTTACTGGTGTTGTGCCCTAAAAGTCACTGGGATGTAGGCTCTATGCCTCCCTTATTAATTTTTGATAACCAGCATACAGGCTCGAAGCCTCTCTTATTAATTTTTGAAAACCGGGATACAGGCTCCAAGCCTCCCTTATTACCACTTTTATAAATTTTAATTAAACACTTAACTTTGTTAGTACCCTCATAACCCCTAGTGGGAACATGTGGTGACACTCATTTTATTTCATTAAAAGTTTCTACATAATTTTGTCTCCATAATTTTAAACTTAGCTGATGATGAACCTATATAGGTTCGAAACATGTACTACTATGAAACCATTGAACTGATCGATAGCTTTTTACCGTTCTAACATCACTAACATTTGGCGGTTATATTAAATTTGTGGAGATGACTTTGAGTTTTTCTGCATCGTGAATCTATACCACTCCACTTCGAGACACAATGGACTTCTACCACAGGTTATTTTCAGAGTTGTTTAGGGATGTATGCCGAATTTAGTGTGTAGTAGCAGTTAGTATGGGGACACTGCTGTCAATTAGTTCCTTTTGTTCGAATTTTTCATCTCCGAAGATTTTTCTTATATTCCTGCCGAGAAAAATACAAATTTCGTTTACATACGGCTTTGATTAACTATTATATTTTTCATGTATCTAGTGGCCATTTCCTTGGAAAATTTGGAAGTACTACTATTAACGCATCTAAATAACCATTCTAATTGGATCATCATTCAATACAGACTAAGGGTAGGTTGGTACTTTAGGAATCATTTCCAAAAGAATATAAATATTCAGTGAACTAATTGAATGTAAAGCTGACAATTTGTTTGTGACACAACTTTTATATCATTATGAAAACAGTCTTATTCACGATATTTTTCTGGTTGAAGAATTTATTTTTCAAAATTACCGTTAATTTAACCCTAGTTGGTTTATGTATCTCATTTGATGGGGTACTTTGGAAATATTAAATATTGAGCATGAATTCAGATGTAGTCCATTGGTAGTACGGTCAATTTGCGTTATATCTGACCGAAGGTAACTACCGACCCTTAATTAGCCCTTCAAGAAGTCTTGCTCTCAATAATAACAAAAATCTTGCACAATATTTAGCAATCCTAGCAGTTAGAATTTTATTAGTCACTCGGTGTTTTGTTTACCTGCCAGTAGTAGAAATTCCAGCATGGTGAAGTCAAATGATTGCAGGCCTCTACCTACATGTATGTTGTATAATGTGATTTAGAGTAAGAGAGTGAGGACTGGGTGTAAATAAAGTTATTTTCGTAATCTTAACCTCATTATAATGTTTTCTTGAATGTAAACATGTATTTATACCTATATGCTATGTAATGATTGAAAAATAAACACTACATGAGTAAGAGGATTTTATGTAAACAGTTGTTATGTTAAGCTTGGAGAAAATGTCCAAAAAAATTAAACTTCGCTTTTACTTACATAATAATAATAATGAAAATAATAATCCGGGGGATATTGGGGGATATTGTGGAGAATCAGAAGTACCGAATCAATGAACTAGTCATTCCCCACCCTCAGGCAAATACAAGCCAAAAAGCCTTATGTAGCCCTCCTCGAACAACGAAGTAGGACGATTTTTGATGAAGAGTTTTCAGCTATTGGTGAAACAAACATCGTGCAAAAAAAGGAGGGAAAACGGACTAAATATCCAGGATCACTCTTTCAACTCCGCAGGCTTTACCAAACCATTCTGTTAAAATAATGTTTTATATCATAGGTCTACTTGGTGGAATGATGAACACACGCTACGCTCGAATTTGAAAATTGTTCCGGCTTGCGGTAAGGCGCTAGACATCTTAGCCGGATGAATGGTACACGTAATAATCGTACCCAATATTCACTTACCCCACCCACTGGCGATGGCATGGGAAGTCGCTTTTGGGTAAATGATACCTGCATCCCCTTCGAAAGCTTCGGAGAAAGAACTCGGTTCTTCTTGCAGAAGGTTTCGTCAACTCTCAAAGAAAGTTTCGAAGAACTTTGCTGCTCCACGCCCTGATGAGTTAAATAACTATTGGTGGAAAACATTTCCTAATCACCATGTGGCGAAGATCTTCGCCTCATGGCTAGACGTGGAGCAACAAATTCCCGATTATGTTTGACGATTCTCACAAACATAGATTTGTCAGATCCGAAGAATTACATATCGCATGAATGCGTATTATAAGGTGTTTAGGCGCATCTTATAAAAGCAAAAACTCTCCTCAGTTGACCAGTTGAATGAATGAATATAAAAGCAAAAGATCGGTTGATGCTTCACGTGTAGTATAGTAGGTATAAGCGTAACTTTTCGATGGCTTGAATCGAATACCGTAAGACTTTTGATACAACATTGTATAAGCTCATCAGGTTCAGGTACTCGATCAAATAGTTATATACATTGAACAGCTGATCATAATTTAGATGACTCGCTTAACCATTGGGTTTGGTCGATTCATATTTCAAACAGAGAACGTATCAGGGATACTTTTTCGATCTTCCTCTCTGCCTGTGCCCATTGCAATTGTGCGTTGCACTCATGAAAATCCTTGATCTAGTTACTAGAACTTTCAGGGAAGAAAACAGTTCCTGCTATAAACATGCTTGCCGTTTCGATCTTGCTCTACTTCTTGAGAGTGGTGAAATGGACTCAAGAAGAGCTGCGATATCTCGACGCAAAATAAATATATAAATGAATAAATAAACTTTCATTATCCAACAGATACAAAATTCGCTAAATATTTTCACCAAGTAGGCCACATGGAGCAAATATACAAAATAAAACAGCTACTACCCTGGCTAATACCACCGCGGACATTGCACTTCATCTGAAAGATATTTGTGCAACGTTTCTCTCAGAGTACTCAATTGCAAGTGCTTCTTCTAATCCTACAGTGGAAATTATCATTCTTCACACAGTTGAAATTGGTTTATCATTTGTATGAAAGATACACTTTCCCGAAAACCACTCGGACTTCGGTCAAAACTTTCACTTTTATAAGTGACTCGTCCCAGAGTCTGCTTCCGACGGAAGTGCTTTTAACTTTTTTCCGCGAGTGGTGCTGCCACCAATTTACTATTAGCAGCTTCGTTTGTGTGTGGATACTATGAATTCACATGCTCATCGTTCAGTTGGTTGATGCACGGACGCCTTCAATGTTGTACAACCTGCTCAAGCACTGACGAAAGACAAAAACCTTGACCCATGTGTGCAGGAGGTAAAACCCAACCAAACGAAGAAAAATTCCTGCAGCAAGATTATAAGAAGCATTTGTGTTCAGATGTAGTTCAGTGTCCCTCCTGGTGTCAGCCAGAGAATCACGCTTGGTACAAATATAATTGGAGAAAAGGGGACTTTCGACATAGTCAAAGTCAAAATCTCCTTGACTTCTTCCGAAACTGTTTGTGTTAATGTATATTATTCTTTCCTATACAAATGTGTGGCCGTGGGCTTTGATTGGGAGTAGTAGTACTTTTCATGAGGATGCCGCAGCCCTTTAGGCCCTTTTTGCCATTCCCTTATCTCCACATATCTTAAAAATTTCTCCTAGTTTTCCTATTCAAGACTTCTTGACCTTCGAATGAAGATCAGTAGGTCGTTCACCCAAGATCGTAAGATAAGATAACGCCAGAAGGTAAGGCAAGGTAATGGAAATATAGTAAGTTTGTAAGTAGGTAGGTAAGTTAGTTAGTAAGTTCGAATTTCCGCTTTCCCCGATCGGGCATACTTCGTCTTTGACCATCCCCAATAGTCGTTGAGTCCTTATATCTTCCTCGAAGACTTATGAACATCCGACACAGGGAGTGATCTCTAACATTGAGGCTTTCAAGTTTCTTTCTCCAGACCCCACCCTTGTGCTTCTTTTTTTAAAAGCATTGACTGCTTTGCTGAGGAACATGTTGTCTTTGTGTACCGCGTTACGTGTGGTTTGTCACTTTTTCTCTCTTCATGATTTAGATTTATGAGGTGAAGGATGTCGTCTAGAAGAAGATCCCTGCCCTTCTCCACTACCTTCTTCCTGGTGGTTTCATCCCTTGCGTATTGAATATTTTCGACCAATCTCTGAATCTCCTGATCTATTTTGATCTCACGTATTTGCGGAGTTATAGTTGTTTTTTCTTTCAATATTCGTCTGTACTCTTTCCAGTCAGTGGTGGGATAATCGAAAATGGATTTATTTCCGTTGGAGTTCTGCCCACCCTTAACTGTAAGTAGCACACAATCATGGGACTTTCTCTGTGGTTCACACCCACATTTTCACCCAGCTTTTTTCTTATATCTCTCTCTGCTGCTTCCTTAATTTCCATATCTGGACTGAAGGGGCGTTTACCTTCTCTGAGGTAGCGGGTGGATGTTTCTTTTCTCTCCTCTACAGCCGCAACGGCTTGAAGTAGGCTTCACATATTACATTCCATACTGTGTGCTACCCTTCAAATGCAACAGAATGCTGAAGTGTTTCTATGTTTGGTGCATGCTCTTAACCAGTGGTCACCTCGTCACCCCCGCACTTTACGCATTTAACTGATTTGTTACAGTCTGATTGGACCTAGGTTTGACACCGGTGACACTGTATGAGAGACCTGTTATTTCGTTTGATCTCCCACTTAACCATGACTCCGTTTACTACCTTAATATTCCTATTGAGGAAGCTCCCGGTTATTTTATTCTCGGTATTTACTCATATAATTTCTTTACAGTGTTACCGATTTCGCCAAACCCTGTGACTCCAGGTCTGTTGCAATTTCCTCAGTAGTAGGGCAGTTGTCATGCGTGCCTTTTCTCCCGCGGCAGTGAATACGTGTGAAATTTCACCATCATCAAGTTGTTCTTAATGTTTTCCGCCGTTCTTGTGTAGATCAGGGAGGAGCCAATTTTATATTTATAGGTGACTTCCCCCTTTGTGTTTCGATGGAGGAAGTACCTTTCCTCCTCACTTATCTTTATTGTGCCCTGCACGCACTATGATGGAAGGGGATTTCTTCACTTCAGCTGGGGCTGCCGGCAGCGGCATATTTTACCGCCTGTGGGTTGCGACGTTCCAGTTTCTCACTGAGTAGTTTCGGCTTCTTACGTCTTCCTTCTCTGAGATGGCTGCGAAGTAGTTTCTCAATTCCGCCACGTTCTCTTCCAGGTTTGAAGTCCACTCTTTCTCCGTAGTTGCATTGGATTTTTTTGGCGATTTTAGGGGGCGGAGAACGGTGGTCAGTTGTTCTCTCTTTTCCCTTGTTGCTATTTATTGTTCCCGATAGTGAACCTCCGCGATTTCCTTTTCTCTGATTTGCTCTTCTGGGATCTGGATGTTCGCCATGAAGATGTTTACTTTTTCATTCACCTTTCTCTGAACTTTGTCCTTAAGCTGTTTCAGTTGTTTCTGGATTTGTGTATAGGCGACTAATCCAGTTTGCGGTTCGAGGTTTTCCACTATCGGGAAAGAATTTGTTGACGAGGTCAAAAGTGATCTTCGGTCAGCGGTGAGTTAGGCGGTGACATAGATTTTTTTCTGTTTAGAAAGCTTTCTCCTGGGTAATCTGAAGTTTTTTAGATTATCCTTTTCATTTTTCTCCGCTTATTCCTACCTTTTCCTTCTCTCCTCAGCCAAATAGCTCTTTTCGCTGTCCTGGAGTTGTTTTGCTTTTATTTCCATACCGAATTTCAGCATTCCTGTAGGACTTTCCTTCTCTGGGGCCTCTGTTTCTATGTGTTTCGATTGTTGAGGTGTCTTTGACTTTCTCCTCGTTATCGAGGAGGTTTTCCTCTTCATTGTTTTTATTCAGAATGTTCTCCATGTTTTTTCACACTCCGTCCTCATATCTTCGATTTTGTTCAGCATGCCCTTACCTTACCTTATCATCGCTATATCCCAGTCTTCAGTGGGCTGCTTTCATGCACGGTTTGCACTGTCTTCGCTCTCGATTCCTGGATGATCAGCCCGTCACTAGTGGGCGAGCCAGGAAGAGAATCTATATATCCAGCAAGAGTTTCCGCTGTTTTCAAGCTGAATTTAAGGAAGGACCTTTTTTCGTCTGCACTGGACCCCTGTCTACTGTCACCGTCCACCCTACTCAGTTCAGGTACTTTAGACTTGGGGGTTTGGTCGATTAGGGACGGTATCAGGATTTTCTGGACACTTACTGTGTTGTTTTCATTACTTTTCGATTATTCGGAAGGTTTTTCTTCACCTAGGAACTATTGGTATTGTTTCATCCCTGTTTACGCTTTGAAGAAACGTTGTCCGTCTTGGAACGTTAACTCTGTTCCTTTCTTATGTTTTTAGCTTGGCACATTTGGGGAAGCATCCTTTCTCCCCAATATATCCCTTTTCGCATCCTTTTTGTAGGTTGACGCTCTAACTGATTCTTGCGCGGTCGTACGCTTTTGCGCCTGCGCAGTTTCCAGATTTTTAGGTTTTCCGATATTTATTGGCGACTTTGGGTTGTGATTTTCTGTTGGAGTGTTGAATCTTCTACTTTTCACTTAGTGGGGGTCAGAGGTGGCTCGCTTATCGATTTACACTCGGTGAACTCGAACGAGGGAGAGGCTTTACGCTCTACACAGATTTTTCCCTTCCTCTTATCTGTATTTGTTTCCGATAGTACCACTCACTCGCAGATGTTACTGTCCAGCTCGGCTGCGCTGGACGTACTTCAGACAAACCTAATTGATCTAGGTAGGATTCCTGGGCCACGAAGTTAGGACCATTCTTGCTATGGAGTTTCCTGCTTCAGATGAAACGATAATCTTTCAGAAAGAGGAGAAAAAACGGAGAAAATATTATATCGAGATTTAGAACTCCGTAGGCTTTACCCTAATCTTTCTGTTTGAATGGGTGATCTAATTATAGGAAATCCTTGGTGGAATTATGAACAGGCTACTCTCACATCTGATCGGGATCCCAAGTTGAATGATAAGATTCTCGTCATTCCCAGCAAGGGCGGATCTGGACAACGTTTCTGGGCGGTAAAATGTATCCATCGAGCGCTATAGGTATGAAGTAGAAACAAAAATATTTTTTCAATTATAGCATTTTTTTGTCATGTATCGAATCAGTCTGGGGGAGGGGTAATTACCCCAATTACCCCTTCTTAGATCCGCCCTTGATTCTCAGCTCGCACAAGTCTTCTTCTAGGGAGTGGAGCTAGCACGGTTAACCCTTGGATAAATCAATTCTGAATATGTTGTTCACCATCTAGCCATAAATTGATGGGTGCTCGGAAATAGTTTTCTCATACTTATTGAACCAATTTTCAATAGTTTGATTTTTGACTTCGATTAAAAAGACTGCTTTAGCGGAAAATTCATGTACCTTCAATAATTGAAGTCAAGCAAGAAGACTTCTGATGGTTGTTCGTAAGGGTGCAGCTGGTTGACGGGAAAGACAAAGGTTTAGAAGAGACAATCAGTACTGGAATCGCTAATAACAAAATATATCTATTTGTTTGGGGTTCGTATTTTTTTTTTTCAGTCGATTATAAATGAAACACATTTTTCTGAAATGTACAAAGTATCCATTTTCGTATATTTGTCCGCATCATTGGAGAATTAAAATAATTTACATATAAATATAGAGAGATTCATTACATATTCTAGTCGAGTATTAAAACTAAAGGTATCGTGCATTTGCCACAATCAGGAAACGTCTGGAACAGAGGGGTAGGTAATACTGATTCTTGTAATATTGAGATCACATTAAGTTCTATTCATCGTAGCATTGCATGGTCTGTATTGAACATCCGTGGCATCTCTCGTCAGATTTGCACATCATACCCTCTCCACACTGTCCCAAGATATTCAAACTACCTCCGCACCGTTCACCTGGGCCCTGAAATGATAAAATCCAGTTTATACTAAAAACGTTCATGCCGTTATTGAAAATACAAATAATGAAAAATATTTTTCAAATCCAGCATTATTGAAAATGATGGAATGGACTAAGGAAGAGCTGAGACAACTCGACGTAAAAACTCGCAAAATCATGCATCTTCATAGGAGCTTGCATCCTAAGTTGTCTGTTCCACGGTTATAATTTCCCAGACACCGGTGTTGCCATATACTCCAGGGAATATTGATTCCGTTGTAGAGAATGAGAAGTGCGGACTATTGGAACTACTCATTCCCCACCATCAGACAAATACAAGCCAATACGCCTGATGTAGTTCTCCTTAACCAACAGATTAAGGCGATTTTCGTTATTGAGTTGGCGAAACGACAATCGTCCGAAAAGAAGAAAAAAATTGACTGCAAGGTTGTAGTATTGCAGGGTACTAGCAATTCATTCGTCGAGAATTTGAAGCATTTTGTGGACACCATCAGAGAGGACTTGAAGATCGCTTCGTCAGCTTTGACGTGGAGAGCCATTACACTAATGTCCCTATAGAAGAATCCAGTAACATCATCAAGAGGAAACTGGAAAAATACATTTTTCCTCACGCCCGTAGACGCCATATTCAAATTACTGCAGTGCTGTCTACATCACTCATATACTTTCAAGAAAAAGACCGTTTCTACTCACGAGCCGACGGATTGCCGATGGGATCTTCCCTTTTCCCAGTAATCGTCAACATATAATAATAATAATAATAATAACCGTCTTTATTATTTCCATTCGTTAAAATATTACAAAAACCAAAAAACAAAAAAAAAAGTATGTGAATGAAAATAAAAGGCGAAGTTCAATTTTTATAGAAACCAACCCTGGGGCCAGTCGCTATTAATTGTTCTTCCACTTAACCTTATACATATACATGGAGTGGTTCGAGAAATCAGCTATTAGAGAGGCAGCATCAAAAGTATGGCTAATATAAGATACGTGGATGACACCTTCATTTGGAACCTCGGAGATGAACATCTTGAGGAGTTCCTCTTAAAAATAAACAACATGAGGAACTTAATCAAGATCGAGATGGAAAAGGAACGCAATACTACCTTGCCGTTTCTCGATGTGAACGTTGAAAGAAGAGACACTGGCATCCGCACCTCTGTTAACAGAGGGAAAACCCACACATGACAATCAGCCCTATCGCTGTATCACTTCCGTTGAAAATAACGTCACCGTTATTCGCCATTTCCGTTATTTTGCTATTGCATAGGGCTGATTATCTCAATTACTGCTCCAATGCCACAAATTCCACAAAGAGGGGAATTATAAGAACATTAGTGGAAAAAGCGATGCAAATTTGTGATAATTTGGATACGGAGAAAAATCGTAAAATGGATACTCTGAGAAAATCCTAGGAGAAGTACAGAAGCAACTCGAAAGGACAAAGACCACAAAATCAAGAGCTGCTTTCAATCCGGCAGTACCTTACGGAGCTTCCTCACCAAGACGAAACCTGAAAATACAGCAGAATTATTCAATAAAAACTACATTTACGAAATCCCAAGTGACGCGCGAGTTCAGTGCTCGCTCCATAAGCCAATCGCAGCATTGCCAACGGTGTCGTGCATGGCATCACACGCATTAAAAGGTTAGGGCTACGTCTTCCCCTAGCTCGCACAAGTCTCTGACTTTTGAGGGTTGCACGTAGGGGTGTAACCGGTTGACGGATAGAACAATTTTAACAATAACAACAACAATGTGGGCATATTCACACCGGAGAGACCGAGAGACCATTATCCGTAAGAATAACCAAATACAAAAACGGGGTGAGGCATTTAAATCGGGAATAGCAGACCATGACTGGCCCGAGGACCATCTAATTCTTTGGAACGAGAGGAATATTGGTTTAAACCGCATTGTAGGGAAGAAACAAGCGCGGAACTCCATCTCAACTTGTTATTCATCTGAAGACGATTGCGGATACAAGCAATCGAAACATTATAAAAAAGTGAAAAAAGCCAAACATCAACATCCTAAGTAATCAAGTAACTACATCGTCTACTCAAATAAACGTATATGGAATAAGTAAACGCAATACTTTATTAGTATTTTTATTAAGGAGGGCATGACGTAATATAAGGCTGCAGGTGCATGGTTTGGTGAACATCAATTGTATTTAAATAAATTTAATAAGAAAATATGTTATTATTAATACCAACCTTTCCGCAAGCTCTTCGGTTGCAAGCGTCTCTGACTTCTCCCCATACGCAATATTCTTTAGGTTGTAAATCACATTCAGCTTGATTTTCGCACGGTTTGCAAATCCATAAACCAGCAATACTCCTGCAACAGATAAGAGGTGAACATGGTTAACTCATTTTATCAATTGAAATGAAACGTTGTTACAAAAGTTTTGGATTCAAATCTTTATTATGAGTTCACGTTGAGGGGGTTTGTGATTGGAGAAGAGAGATGAAATAAACAACTCATTATTCCTTGTAAAATAGCAATGTGTCGTTTTGTAGATTATTATGGACCTTAATGAAAAATACCACGAGGTGAGGAACGCGACAAATTTTTCTATAGTTTTGAAGATACAGGTTTCAAATTTGGTATGTTGCTACTCAAATACACCTTTTTAGACGCTACTTCTGAGAATTTACACCACTTCCGGTTTCACCGGACGTGACCCCGATTTTTTTTTTAAATTACAATCTGTTTAAAAAACATTCTAATGGCGCAAGAATTTATCGAAAATAAAATTTTGATTTAATGCAAATTTAGGTTAGTGCGGCTTGTATAATAATAATAATAATGAGCAGGGGGGCCAACTACCATCCAGGGCCTTGGTGGGTTGCGACACCACTTTCCTGAGCAACCGGTGCAAAACCGGACCGGCAGCCAAGGCACACTCTGGAGGAAATGCTCATTCCCTCTGATGTCGGCCGTGGGTATACTAGGCTAACCCCCGGTATACCTTACGATACGGTTCAGGACGCACGACCGACCCCCTGAATAGGGGTGGTCATAGGCAAGGTGGTGGGGCCTGAAACGATGGATTTCCACCTTATAACAACTGCTGAGTGGACGGATGAACAAAGGGACGGTCTTCTGCATTGCTATGAGACGCCCGAAGAGGATTCTTGGCGAGAATGCATGCTCTGTGCATCTTCGGGATCGAAGCTATGTCAGAGCCTCTCCTCAGCCGGTCAACGAAGTAGCAGTTATGCCACGTGTCAGTCTGGCTGTAGAGGAGGCCCGCATCATACCACCAACGGAAGGCATCAGGACCCGAAGGGCGGTTCATAAAACCAAGCCTTTGAAGCCACAACAACTGAAGCCATCAGAACCCGCAGGGCGCTTCATAACACCAAGTCTCTGAAGCCACAACAACTGGCACGGGTGGATGCGGAAATTCACGATGTCCTTTCAGAAGAGGCTGACATCTGGCAGATCAACTCTGCCATGAATGACGCTGCTCCGACCCTTTCCAAAGCGGAGAGAGAGGGACACATCAACTTAACAGTGCGTGGTGTGAATTGACGGCGGTTCAAGAAAAAGGTCGTGTTGATTGTTCACAAAATGATCAAGAAAAAGAATCACGGTGCTTCAAAAAAAATTAACAAACATCGTTACAGGTGAAGAATCTCGGACTGAGGCGAATAACCAAAAACTAAAGAGCAGTGGACTGAGGTCTTCCAAGCTGTGGCGTCTGACTCAGAAACTGAGACTGTGAAGGTCTTCCAAGATAAAGAAATCCCAATAAAAGTCGTTCCGCTTGTATTTTTGACAAAACAGGATTTATCGCAATTGTGGATTGAGAAGATCATAGAACGGTCAATTCGAATTGTTCAAAAGTTAAGACGTCGAAATGTGGATTTTGACATTCAAGGTATTATGTCGAGTTGTATTTTGATGTACGTACTGAGGAACAAAAGGCAAAAGAGGGGTGTTTTGATATCGTTTTCACCCAATGAATTTCTCAACATATTTTGCTTCAGCCTCAAGGTATGGATTCTGTGTCAATAATGGTATGATATCTGTTTGGGAGCCACGGAGTAGAACATGAATATGTTGTTGATGAAGAGTCTGAGTTTGCTAATGGAGTACGGACTTTCATTCGGTAAGGATTGAGACTGAATTGATTTGGTTATTGACTGTTTTAGATGAAGGTAATTATTCAGTGGGGATTAATATTGGGTAAAGGTAGTAGAGACAACAGCATTAGCTATGCTATTGAAAAAATATGAGGAAAGTTGACAAACACAGCTCAAAACAAAAAATTAAGGAAATAGTTAAAGAAAAACTCTACTTAAAACAAAAACAGTTGGTAGAATGATGATGGCAGCAGAGGCGTATAATTCAAGCAAATTATTTTTGTCAAGACCTTCTAAATCTGTTATGTATTAGTCCATATAGTATGTCGTTTGAGATTTGTCACTGAATACCTCTGAGACATTAACTAAGATATAATCACGTCTTATGGTTCAATAGTTTTATTTCTTCCAACTCATTCAGGGTTTGTAATTATCTGTTACAAGTTTGATAGGGTCTTGAATACACTGCATGGTGTTATTTAAAAGAATATAATTATACATAACACCATGATATAGCATAATCAAAGGATTTATTATGTATACTTTGATGGCCTATCTGTCATTAAATTGTATAGAGATGGATCAAGAACAGGAGAAGAAACAGGAATAGGAGTATATAGGCATGGTTCCAAATACTATGAACGCCTAGGTAAATTCTCGAGCATCTTCCAGGCGGAAGTATACGCTATCGGAAAATGTGTTCAATTCAATAGAACGAAACTGTTGCAGACAGAAAACTATCAACTTATCTTGCCAGACAGCCAAGCAGTCAGGAAGGCGCTGAATTCCTATGCAATCAGTGCCAAGATACTCTGTAAATACTTAGAGAAATAAAACGAACCGAGCAAAAATATAACGTTTACCATCCGGCACACTGGATTGACGGATAACGAAGAAGCAGGTGTACTTGCAGAAATACCATTTTTGGTAACTGAACCCTCCTGCGGAATAATAACTGAAGGAAGAAGAACACAACAAAATATTCCGATAGTGGATAGAATCACAAGGAATGAGATAGGTGAAGATATTGATAATGAGATTCAGTGACTGCACGAGTAAAAGTAAAAATGGGCTCAAATGGCCGATTTTGTGAGGTAGAGGGCGAGAACTCTATCCACATTATCTGAATCCTTCACCTTGCAAAACTTGAGGTTGGGATACTCAGGAGTACATCAAATAGAAGAGGGTGATTTACAACACCTGAAGCTATCCAAGCTATCGGATTGTTGAATGTGCTTTAGCCGTTGAGACATTCCCAATAAGACCATCTTTCTTATTGTCAATTAAACATATATTTTTTTATTTTGTGTTTATAGTAGTATCGACTGAAACTGATATTGAAAGTACTTACGTGCAAGGACATAACATTAGAAAAACTGTTAGCGCCAATACGACGAAGACTAGAGTTGGAGGCATAATTGTAGTACAGGTGTGAGGTGTGAAAAATGGCTTGAAGTACTTGTCCTGAAAACACAAAGAGAGTATACATTAGAGGAATAGTTGAGAAACATACTAACTATGAATCAGCAAGTTTGTTGCGTTACCGAAACGAGTGTGAATTGTGTTCTTCAAGCTTTAATTTTCGAAAATTCCTAGTTATACTTTTTGGACTCAGGTTTATTGGAAATTGATATATCCATGGAATAGAAATATTTTTAATTATCAGTTTCTTTTCGTTTTATGATATGTGGGTTAAAATTAATTTTTTCCAAACGAACTACTATAGGAAAGTCACTGCGGTCTATTTTTGATAACTTCGTCAACGGATAAAAATATTGGACTTATAAACATTTTTCCATGTAATTTATCCGTAGTACCTCAAGTATATTAATTCCATTGGGTGACTGCAATAATTCACTTTTAAAGTAAACAAGAATTTTAAGGTTCAAGTCACATAATTTATTGTAGTAATATTCAATGAACAGCAAATGACGTGTCGATTTGACAGTTTTAATTGTCAATACGTATTGGTATCAATCATTTATTTGATCTACGGAGTACATATCACATTGGTATATTTGTATTTTCATAATTGAATGGAACTATGTTAAACCGTGTTTGGTATCTGAACTATTATGATGTGATTAACTAAATAGAATAATTGAAAAAAAAAAAATGTATGAGAAGTTTAAATATTTCCATAATGCACTTTTTTTGAACTCCATATATTTTTCTGTATTTGAATTAATTGAATTCGAGGTATTGTAATTTACAGTCGATATGACATGCTTCCCTAGAAAATAAAATGAATGAATCCAACACTCATACGTCATAAAAGAACCTAAACGTCTAATCTCATCATGTGCTTATATGTAGAAATTTCATAACACAATTTTATCATTCATTATCACTGAACGAAAATTATAAAAATAACTGTGGTAGGTAAACAAATATAAATAACATATAATTTGTCACTGAAGGAAACACTGTTGTGCGTGTGATTACATAATTTGTCAGATTGAAAAATATTTTGATATCCAAGAGGTCATACATCTCCCACACATACCCAGATAATACTGTTTTGGTTAACTCAACAATAATAATAATTCACAAACAGATATGAATAAATCAATAATAGTTTTACTGATACTGATTTTGAAAATAGACCTAATTTCAGAAAATATAATTCATTTTAGACAAAGTTTACTTATCCTCCTATTTATCAAATTGGGTTCGATTGTTCGATAATATGGAGAAGAATGAATGAAATGAGATTTACTGAACCCTTCACCACCAATCCAATGATTTTTATTAAATATAATGACAAAATGATATAAAATGTGAATCTTCCGTAATATCTGATCTGGGGAATTTACGAAAAATATTACTTTTCTGCTAACACATATGCAGACGTTCTAAAAAACTTTCTTCTGTGAAATTATATTCAATTTCAAATCTATTTTGAAGTTATTACTTTCCATCAGCACAGAGTAGGATGGATAAAAGCGGTGATAAATACCAAAACTAGAGTCCTGAAATTTTATATTCGATGCATTGGGAATTCGGTAAATGGTAGCGGAGTAGTTAAACGAGGGCAAAGTTGCAAATTTCAAAGGTCAATAACATCAAACAAAAAATTTGATCTAGTGTCTTAAGTTTTGGAGTTATTCATGAAAAATAAAAATATTTGAAATTCTTGTTCTTGCGTAATGATTTTAAAAACTTTTGGCACTTTTTTACAAACCAACTTTTTGTAGACTATCCAAATAAGCGAATAAAAATGATATACAAAGTATTCTATAAATTGGGCCACCTTCTACTTTTCATTTTAAAATACGGGCCTGTACTTTTTTATTGCCTTTTTTCGAATGCTAAAAGTTATGTTTCATTTTTGCATAGTGTTTCGATCTGAACTGCAGAGTGTTTTGGAAAAACTAAACTATTGCCAGTAAAATTTCAAATTTTTTTTTAATTTCATATCAACTAAGGAATCAATGCTATATCAAAATGCCAGCTTTTCTCATAACTCAATTACGGTCCTAACAGCGTATTCAGCGGATTTGTGATGTGATTTTAATAACTGATCCACTGATCCTGGATTGAACGGAATGATTAAGAATCATGTTACTGAATTAACCGAGGAGACAAACATGAATACGTATTCGTAATCGAAATCAATATTTAATTTAAAATGCACTGAAGAGAATGACGGTTGCTTTTTTTTTCCAATAATTTCTTTACATCACTAATAGAAAATGTTAAGTATAATGAGGAAATATTCAGAGTTGACGATTTATACAGGGTGGGGCCTTCCATACGATACGGTCCCAATAAGCCCAACCATTTATTTTTTCGGAAATCTCTATTTTGGCCCGAGGAATAGAAGATTCAGTTAATATTCAATAATATAATTATGCATTCATTGAAAGAAGATAGCTTAGACGAGACTTTTATTTAGCTTGTTGAAATGATTCTAATTGACAGTTATCGTGTTTTGAGTTATTCAAAACGTTCACTGAATAATTACCGTTGAAAATGAGAACGGATAGATATGATTTTAGCGATTGGGGAGTGTGAAGAGAATTCCTTTTGGCGCCGAGGGTGTATGTCCAAAAATATCTAGACCGGACAAGTTGGCAATCGAACTATATGAATTTCATAGAGCTAAAACAGTAGCTTATGGAAACGCAAATAGACCAAAACATATCATTGGATGCGAATTGAATGAATTTCTTATAATGGGAAACCCTCATACTAGTCAACGTAAGATCGTCAAAGATATAGAGATGAGCAGATGGGGCATTTCTAAGGTAATAAAAAAATACAAAATTCATCCATAGACGAATCCGGATAAGTTTAGTGAGGATGAATATTTTTTTGATTCCATTTTGTTTAGTGATGAATCTACTTTTCATAACAATGTGAAAAGACACAACTTCCATTATTATTGTGATGTAAATACTAATTTTTTCCGTACTCTGAATCACCAGAATAGATGGCCTGTTAACTACTTGGGAGGAATTGAAGGTTAACAAGTTATAAGACCATACTTTTTTGATGGAGTCTTCAATAGTCAAGAAATGTTTTAATTTTTACGAAACGATCTGCCTGGGGTGGTATTCCGTGTACCATAGAATTCTATAGTCGATCAAATAAGTGAGATGTCATCACCGTTGAATTCATGGGAGAGAAAGAGACATAACTGTTGACTATATAGAATTCTAAGGTACACGGAATCCTACCCCTGAGCTTCTGAAGAATGTGCTTTTCAGAAAATGCTTATCTTGTTTATTTTGATGATGATTTATCTATGAAATTTCAGATAAAATGTGTTGATTTCCTTATTTTATTTTGGTTGGTCATTATTTCCATGCCCGTGTCTAATAGCCACCTTTAAATGCTCGTTTCATAATACACTATTGTGTTATTTCATGGTATATTCAAATATACTGACTTGAGGGAGCTAAAATTTTATGTCAAACTGGACGTTGACCCTACTAATTTATGATTTCTGTTATATCCATTGAAACTGTCTAGAGCAAGTTCATTTCACATTCTTACATCAATTATACATATGAATACAGTATTTTCTACGAGTCTTCAAGAATTTAATGGATTGGAAGTGTGAACATTGTTTCATGACTGCCAGCTGCCCTGCCTAGATATCATGATTGCAATTGTGTCATTACCAAGCGCTGGTAAATAGGTAATTATGGGTAATAAAAAAGCAATTAACATTATTTTTTCCGGAAATCATAACTTTATTGCTTCGGTTTGAACCGCGTTGAAAGACATTATCTTAAAAAAACCTTCAAATGTATTTATTGAAAAGGAAAAGTAAAACTATTTTTAGTTTATGGGAAATAACGGCGCCGTTACGAAAGAACTGCTTAGATATGTACAGAGCAATTTGAATATATTTCCATTGGGTGTAATAATAATAATATATAAAGTGGTTATCTCTACAATGATATTCGGTATAAAAGTGAAACCATATCCACTGACAGAGAAAGTATTAGCAGACACAAAAAATTTTCAACTCATTTTAGCCATATGTGAGAAGAAAAAATCCAAATTCTCTGAACTTTTACAAAATCTTTTTGCTCAGGAATATCAGGAATATCATCAACATTGTGTAGATGTTTCTACAGTATTGAGAAGTAAATTATAATATTCTAGAAATGAGCTATACGTTCGCAATGCGATATTATTTTTCCAAAACTGTCATAATATATATGCGTATTTTTTGTACAAGAGAGTTACCAGTTCTACGTCGTATAATACACACTAGATAGCCTTTGTGGCAGTTTGTTATTTTCCCAATTTCACTTCATTATTTTGAAAGTACGCATAAGGCTACGGTTACTATGCATGCGAATTCGGACGAAAATTTGTTCGGACGAGTTGTGATGAATTCGTCGAACAAACAAACGCCTGTTTTTCAATGAAAGTGTCGTGCATGTTCTGACATGATATTCGCTGCCAGTATAAACACTCTCATTAGAAAACAGACGTTTGTTCCGACGAATTCATCAGAACTCGTCAGAACAAATTTTCGTCAGAACACGCATCCACTGTAACCGAAGCCTCAGATGTATTACTTAGTTGTTTAGAAAACGTCGTTTTCTCCATGGAAAACCGCCACAATTGGAATTGAGACAATCAGGTCAATTCTGTTCGAAAATAGCCATATTGTTATGTGAAATTATTGCTATGATAGCAATTTAAAAAGAGAAAGATAGAGAAAAAGTCTGGAGAATTATTTTCTACTTTATCGAACTCTCGTGTGGTATTCGATAGATCATTTTTTGATGCCGCAATGATAGACCCATTCTCTATATAACATTTTTATTTTAACAAGTTACTTGAATGACTATAAACAGAATGAAGTATGAAGATTTCAGCATGAAATATACAATTATTATGGATGTTTTGTCCTTGGCTGAAGGATTTCGTTACATTGTATTCTTCTGTTGGATTGAAAGTTATTGCATTCTCTCTGTCCCTTAAGTTATCAATTGAAATTAGTTCCAAATCGGCACGTTACTCAAAATAGAATCGTTACATGCATTTTCTTGAAATTTCATTGAATGATGATGCACCTACTAAACCATTTTCGAATCATCTTTCACTTTTCATGCAAACTGATGGCAGACGTCAAATCAAAAGTATCAGTTGTCACAATAAGAAAAAAATACCACAAAAAATTCTCGCGACTATTTTCAAGGTAGAAAATTTCCACTATGATAATGCTGTGATAGGGCTGAACTTACATGGATGCTTTGAATTGATGGTTTCGATTGGTTGCAAGAATTGTCAAAAAGTAATCCAAAAAAAGAAATTGTTTCGGAAATTGAATCTGTCTCAATTGACGCTCCTGTCAATGTTTTATTAGATTTATCAATTTTCGACATTGAAGGTAGTGTAGATGAAACCTGTGTGAAAAAGGTTTTTTCACACGGACTTTCATGATTTTTTTTAATAAGTACTTTGTTTTGTTACCATAAATATTATGTCGAATAATGATTCGTTTTTCCTTGAGAGACATAATTTTTTAATATAAAATAATGAATAATTTGACTAATAGTGTCACACACACTAGAGAATGAGAATAGTGAGAAACAGTAACTTTAAAATATAGCTGAAAATGGCTAATTCCTTATAAAGTTGTTTCTTCCTAGAATGTATCTTAGCCAAGCTATGTCTGTTCATTTTTCAAAACGCTTCACCTGAAAATCTATTATATTGAAGTAGTACCTATCTGTCTTCAAATAAATAAATATGGAACCTTTGGTGTGAATGAAATTCAAGAAAAGGAAACTACCGAAAACACCAAATAAAATGCATTCATGGAGACTGGGAAATAATCGCATAAATACAAGAAATGGAGGCATTCGATTTTTGAAATCGAAATCCCTCCGCCGGAAGCAGAAAAGTGAAGATATCATATTTATCGAAAGATAGAGGACAATTATAAAAATTACATTTATTTGACAAAAAACCAGTAGCGTATCAATATTATGACTGAAAACATTGCTGGACATGCAAAAAGGGACACCACTGATGCAAATTAAACTAAATCCATCCAGAAAAAAATATTTTAATGCGTTCTTTGCCTATACCAAAATTGAAAAATGCAAAGCGATTTTAAAAATAATGGAGAAAAACTGATTCTTTTGTTGAATTTCAACACCCTTTATCTCAAAAATGAAGTTTTTGCGGACCTGTGGAGGATTTTTCTTAAAATCATCCTAGGATTATTGCCTTTCATGATTAGCATTCAATTATGAAACATCATGTGTAATGAACGCGCATTAAAGTGCTTCCTAAATAATGGCGAAGGATCTTCACCTCACCACATGACTACGAGGCAACATCTGAGATAGAGATAAAATTAATTCATATAGGAATATAGGAAAAAAATTATCAACACGGTAAAAACAGGCGTGAGCATACATAAAAATTATACTCGTAAATACTTGCTGTATTCTCATTCGGAAGTAGGCTACTAAAAAAGGAAAAGGAAATGTGCTTTATAGTTTAGAAAATGACGTTTCAGATTTTCACTACCATGATTTTTAAAATTAGTTTGAAGCTGTTATTTGGAATGAAACGGGATTTGGAGCACTACCAACCAACCACCTTGTATTAAATCATATGGACTCACTATATGTGTTCTAAGTTTTTTTTTTCAATCTTCTCGACTGTGACTAAGGCACTAGAGTTCCTCCATGCCCCACTTCTTCCTTAGATTTCAAATACATTCAGATCTTACACACATTCATCTTTTGAGATCCAAATAATGAGAGTCGAGGTTAGGGGGAATTGAAGTAGTACAAGTAATTGTGACTAGCCCGCTGACGCTGCCGCCGCTGCAGCTAAGCAAGTAGGCCTTCATGGACCTTTATCATCGCCATCATCTATTCTCCACATACCTACATTAGCTTTCCTGATCTTCCTTGTCAAACTTCCGTGACCTTCTCATAAAGGACAGAGCATGTCGAGGGACAGCTGGGACCATTATACATTTGCTGTCAGCCTGTCTAGCTAACGCGGTCTCATCCTATATCCACAGGCATAACGCGGCACTACGGGTGTTGTACTACTACCTGCGACACTCGTACGGTATTGACGAGACACCGGTTTTGCCTTATGCTCCGGGGGATATTGAGTCCGTTGTGCAAATACAAGCCAATAAGCCTGATGTAGTCCACCTCGACCATAAAAGTAGGAAGATTTTCGTCATAGAGTTTTCGGCTCCGGGCGAAACGAACGAACTGAATATCGAGATCTACTCTTTGAACTCCGCAGGCTTTACCCAAACCATTCTGTCTAAATGGTGGTTCTCATCATAGGGGTACTTGGTGAAATGATGGACACGCTGCCTTCGAAACCGAAAATCATACCGGCTTGCCGTGATGCAGAAGGCCGTAATTCTTAGTTCACTACGTTTATTCAGGGCAAAAGATTCTGATCCAGTAACTACTCACCCCACGGACTAGGGTTAATGACATGAGACAGGGCCTGACTGGGATATTCCTAATGGAAAAAAAAACTTAATAACTTGAAAAGCTCGTTTCCTAAGACGGAATTCATTAACACTCGTGGACTTTTATTCATATGCCTAGTTCATTCATTCATTGTTCATTGTTCTGATACTTGGAGTGTGCACTGACCACCTGGATCATTTATGGAAATGTTATCATTTACCATTGCAAAGAACGTAGAACCATGGCTTCACCTTCGTTGCCTCGTCGAAAAAGAATACTTTACTACCAGTTTCGTAAACACCATAACGAATTGACAAATTATATCTGAGCCAGCTATTTCTGAAAGAATGAGCTATTTCTAGACGTTTCAATTTACTTACGGAATACTGAAGAAACTATTCCAAGAATTAAATTTTGTTGTGTTGAGACTTGAATTATCGTTATTTCTAAGGCGCCACACTGAGTCTAATCGGAAATGAAGAGACTAAAGAATGTATCTGCTGAAACAAGCGATAACATTAATTTATTTTGTTTGTCCAATTTTTAAAATACCTTTGCTTTCACTACCTTGATTTTGATAATTTTTAAGAGAATATATTGTAGTTCCTAGAAATTTCTTTCGACATGCGTAAATTGATATTTATTACTAATAAAAGGAAGGTAATGTATAGTTATTGAAAAAAATTTCGTATAAAACTTTGCATCTTTCGTAAAATCAATTTTTTTTTGATGTGCTGTTGGTAGAGGAGTGACGTCTTTAGAAAATGTTTTGAATCGAACCATTTGTCAGTCATGGTTAGTACCGTTAGAAAGCTTATTTTTTATTATTTCAGTAATTCTGATATTATTTCAACCCTCTCGAAAGATACTAGGTGTTTCGTATTATTGTGTCCACGAACTATGCATCAGCACCTGGTTACGAGAAAGGATCTACCTAATCCATTGTGCCTATTGCGACCTTTTACTCATTGAAACGTTTCATCTTTAGATCCAAAAAACTGTTAATAATTTCTCAATAACTTGAACGCCTCATTGTATCAGGTTGCAATGTTATGTGTATTAATGGTGTACCTTGTGTAACACGGTCCTTCAGTTTAGGAAATCATATTTGCATGTTCTATTCTGTGAAAGATAAGAATTCATACGTCTCAACGGAATCTGATAATATCAACAAATTATTTTAAAATATGAAAGGTCGCTCTGTGTATTGGACGATTTCAGTGACAATTCGGGTTTCTCCATTCGTGCCACTCGAATGGGATCACCAAAAAAACTAGTGTAAATATTGCGTAGGGCCCATGTGTCATTAGTTGTATGAATGAACCTAGAGCCTACTGAGAATGATGCCTGCAAAAAGATGATTCCTATTTGGAGAGACATCTGATAATGGACCAAACAATTCAAATTTTAAATTGTCAAAAATATTTCGAATATAGGTACTGTATAAACAATTATTCATTATTATTTGTTCAGTAAGTGGGTAATTAATTGTCCTTTATTATACGTTTGGTATGTTTTTTCAACAATTTATAAGAGTTTTGAAGAAGGCCTCTGATAGTTCGATATGGGAGTCGAAGTTAGGCTTCTGCAGTGCCGATAGCTGGTGAGGTCAGTGGGGGAAGTTGAGAAGTACAGAAAATGATTCAAACGGAATATGGTTCAAAAAGTTATCTACCCATATTTATTGTAAGTATAGGTCTTTTCATACTTATTCATTTAAAAATGAACAAGAAGGGATTTATTAAATTATTTCTATTACAAATATATTCAAGAATTGTACATAGTTGAATGACAATTTTTTTTTAATTTTTCCAAAGTGTTCTTAATCTATAGAGGATCAGAATCTGCCTGGCTAGACGTGAACCCCACTTCATTTACGTGGTGGAGGCGCCGGGTTAATTGCTGGCTTCTAGAAACATGCATTCTTAACACCAGAGCGTTCTCTCATTTTAATGAATGAAATTTTCGGAATACCTGGACATGTCACGACAGTTCGTAAGAGTAGCGTAGAACTGTTGATTATGAATCGTATACCAGCATTTATTTGCCATATTTGTTCGGAACAGAACAGAAGACGAATCTCCAGCACCACAATGTCAGCTCTCACACATCAGCACCACCAAAAAAGTTTTTGAGCAGTCAAAACTTCGAACCGATAAGTCATCCGCTAGGTCAACGTTTTTCGACGCATGAAGGAGTGGATAATTCGTTCAAGTCACATGTTTTGAAGGAACTTCAATCGGAATGGATAAAATGCTTAGAAAATTAGTTCAAATGCATGCAAAAGTATATTGATCTTTACGGAGAATATAAAAAAAAATAATTCATTTTCGATTATAACTATTTGTTTTCATTTGTCTATCTCGAAACTTGAGTAGCAACCCTCGTATAGGTAAAAATATTTTTCAATTTTAGGATTTTTCATTATCTATTCAACTCCACTTTATTTCTAAAATCTGTTTAGCCTTTCCCTATGTATAACAATTGAAACTTATTGATTTTTTTATGTTAATGTACTAAAAATGCTCGATTTTTTTCGTTTGTAGTAAGTAATATAGTTTCAATAAGAAAGTAAAAATAATTTGAATATTAGTCTATTTTGACTTTAATCTATGGACATGTTCACAGAAGTCGAAATTATCGTTAGTTTCTAGTGTTTGAAGTGATACCCGCCAGAAGTTACTGAAGGTTCAATAGAGATAGCCAGTTATATGTTGTTTGGGTTTTCGTTTGAATTCGTGATTTATAAACACGCCAGCTATTGTCTGTTTGTTGCCTGAATATGTGATGTATTTGTTATATGAGCATTTCTCTATTATTATTATTCGATGCTTGTCTATATAATGTACTTGCTATGATAACTTTTTCACTTACTGTGAATAATTTGGAATTTTTGCATTTTTCAATTACTGTGAATTCCTCAATTTCTTATAAAATTTTCGGCATATACATATGATCAGTAAATTGTCCATCGAAATTAATATGTCACTATTGCTGATTGAATTTGATTCGATACTGTTATTCTTTCATAAGTACGAAAAGTGCAGATTCTAGTTATTACCAATGTTTTATGAATTATTTTCTTCTTTCATTTCTGCCTTTGATAACAAATGTTGGTTCAGAATTCTAAACACTCAGTTCACCACACCCGCCAATTAAAATTCGGCACATTCTCTTGGTGGACCACTGCAGTTTAACAGTTCGACAACGACTTTGGGTTATTCATTTTAATTGGGGCTCCTGTTTATCAAGTTGAATGAACCGAAGGTAGTAAAAATAGCGCGCGAAATTGTGTGATAATATTCAGTATCAATCAAGCAATTATTCGAAATACGGTAAAGTATTCACAAAAATCGTAGGACGTTGTACCGAGTTCAAATAATTCTGTATTGATCATTTGTTGAGGTAATCCACAAACGAATACTACAATTTGACGTTTCGGGTGTCCATTATTCAACTAATACTCATCTTTCCTTGCACAGTACTTGAAATAATAAAAAGTGTCGTGCTCGCTTTACTTGACTTCGTAAAATTTCGGAATATGGGTTTTCTGAAAAAAATGACGCAAGTAATAGCACACTGTGTATCTGGTAATAAGAGCAATACATTTCCGGACGACTTAGCAAAGGCCAATAAGCATTGGAGTCTGGAAATGTTCTTTTACTATGAGGTACACAAATTAATTTTTTTTTTTTGAAATCGCCTTCAACATTATAATAAATTAAGGAATTTTTATAAATGCAGAAAACCTGAAAACATGTGTAGGAGATAGGTTTGCTAGAACACTGGTTAATAAGAGTCCAATTTGCAGTTTCAGTCAATCAGAACTTTCTTGTTTTGGTTTCGTCAACCAAAACTCCCACTGATTAGTAGCACTTCAACCCGTTATTGAATTTTCAACAAAAAGAAAATTCAACAAACAGGCCGAACTCTACCTGGAAAAAACATTCTCTCAGGGCGATTTGTATAAGACAAGTTCATCAAACAGTTCAAGTGATCCAAGTTCAGTTGGTAGGGTTTAGCCAATGACATTTCTAGTTCCTTAGCAACTGATCTCAGTTCACTTGAACTGTTTGTGAACTCGGCTTGTACTAGTTGCCCTTAGCCAAATCTAAATATATCTGTTGTTACCTGAATACTCAGCCATGTTGTTTTCACATTTGTACATCTCAAGGTAAAATTCAGATAATAACTCTCAGTAGAAGTAGGTGCGAGAGAAATGTCAAATATTTGAAGGAAGTCGTCAAAAACGAAATAATTTGGATACACACTCACTAGAGGCAAATGCGAGAGAAATGTCAAATATTTGAAGGATGTCAAAAAATAAAATAATATTAAAAAGGAATTCAAATTTTGTTAAGAAAAAAGAACTTGAATATTAGGGGCAATCGTAAGTTTCTATCGTTCATATATTAGTTTTGTATTTCTAATGTTGTAATTTATAGGAATTTGATGTGATTTGGTTGTTTGAGGTATTTATTTGCTGTCCTGAATGTTTATGAAAATCGGTGGGGAATGAATTTGACGACCTAGGTTGGCCAACATTTTACCGGGCCGTTTTCGATCCAAGAAAGTTCTTTGCTTAGTAACGGACTAAAACACTAAATTAGCGTATTATGAGGTCTGAAGTTGCTCTGAAAAAAGGCATTCTTGATCAATTTCAGAAAAATGTATAATAATTCTATTGATAGAAGAATTGTAGTCTTCAATTGATCAATGAATGATGTCCTGTTAAGTATGAGAAATAAAACTTCCTATGTTTTTGTAACACTAACGTTACTGTAGTTTCGTCCTATGTGAATATTCTTAAATTACTCAAAGAAGTTATAGTATCACAAATATAAGTGGTACAAAAACATAGGAAATTTCGTATCTCATATTTTAGTACCGGCAAAATCCATCAATGCCTTGATAATGTGTTTGAATATATTACTGTGATAATGAACAATAAACTCTTTTTTTAATTATTCGCTGAGATAAAAAAATGTGCCTTCATTAGTGAGTTGAAATGATTGGAGAATCTTTCCTTGGAAAATAGTAACATAAATACCTGATAAAAACTGAGGATGAACCATTATATATAGTTTTAGTTTTTGTATAGGAGCGAAAAGAATTTTTTCTACAACCGAGAAAAAAGTACCATGTTTGCGCTTCAAAAAGAAAGCGCAAAATTGCACTATTCCGAGCAAGCGTAAAAACCATAATAGAAAAACGTCAAATATTTTATTTAACACCAGAGTTGGCGTTGAACAGTATTTGACAAATGTCAACTATTTTGTGAACAAGGCGTGACTTTAAGATCATCATCTGAAACAAAATTGTCTTTTCGTGACTATTTACTCATCTTAAAATTCTCACATAATCTGACCAATCGCAAACCAAAGACAACTCGTGTTATCGCGATAACACCAGCTGTCTTTCAATTCTGATTGGAGGATCAGCTTCGGTATTTTCAACGACGTAACCATGGCAACACAAAGTTTGGCAGTTCTATCAATAATAATTGTACCTGATTGTGTCAAAATGAGTCGCTTCGGTGCAAATTCAAATGGAATTATGAAACGAAACATTATAATATTGACGATTTTAATAATTTGTTTATGACTGTTATACATTGTTCGTATTTATATTAATGAAGAAACTTTATTCGTGAAATAGTCTAATAAAACTCGTGATTGAATTTCTATCATAAGTCTGTCTTATATTTCTGAACTCAACTGAATTGTTTTGAGAAAACACCACTCGTCCTGCGGACTTGGGGTGTTTTCACAAAGCAATTCAGTTTCGTTCAGGAATAAATCGACAGACTTATCGCGAAAATTCAATCACTCGTGGTATTACTCCTGAAAATTCAATGAAAATCGATGAAATTTGTGAAATTTTGTGCACTCCGCCGGAAATTGCCTAAGCTGTAAAATCAGTCGCTCTTAATTTACTGCCAAAGAGGTCGAGAAGCAAGTACGAAAGGCAGTATGAACTTTTAAGTAAATGATGTGATTCAAAAAGAACGAAGAAGATATAAGAAAACATTCTACTTGCGTATTTTGCAGAGAAAGCCAGGTAGTGGAATTCACTACCCTTTGGTTTATATACTCAATACTGAGATTTACGATATCAGTAACATATAATATCTATAAACATCGATGAAATTTCAATAAGAATAGCTATTACCAAAACCTATTATAACACTAATCTCAATCACCAGTGATTAGATTTTGAAAATAATGGAAACGTTTGTATAGAGAATGAGGAGAGCTTTAAGATGATGTAACACTCGACCCATGTTCCCTATGATGATTCACGAGTGGGTAGCCGCTCCCGTCAGGGGGATGAAGTTACGTGAGTTAATTCATTACTCATATGTTGCCCCCTTAAAATTAAAATTGACTTGTTTCAGCGTCTCCGAAAATAATTTGTCGTTTTCAGTAAATCCGGATAGAAAGTTTTCGTTGGGCCACCCTGTATACTCTGAAATATGATTCCCATACTTAACGCTGTGATTCAAATCTATATAAATCTCTTTATATGCTCGTTGGCCTTTTAAAGCGAAACCATGCCCCTGCAAATTTCTCGATTTTTCTGCGAATAAAATGGCTGCCAGCCTTGCCGCAAGAAAGTTCAAATATTTTAACTTTTTGCGAATTCGCGCAAACCACTGCAATATTGATTCAAACTTGAAAGATTCTTTGGTTGTTGAATCTTTTATTTTGATTGCAAAAAGATTTCATTTGCATTTATAAGGTTTCATAATCTTTTATGAAAGAGCTGTAGTGTTTGCTAAATATTCCATGCTATAAAAGTTATTACAGGAAGATGGACATGTATGATTCCAATAAATATTTTATTTACTTTCTAGTACAGTCTACTCAGTTTCGAGACGAGGATCGGTTGTAACACCACCAAATTTGGCATGCTAGTAGTTGATACCATGTCAAATGAGAAAACAAATTGTTTACCAAAATTCCAGGAGTAGAAACAAAAAAAAAATTGATAGAAAAAAATGTTCTTGGAAAAAATTAGGTTTAGAAAAATATGGTTTGAATAGAGTTGAAGATCATTCAATTCTCTACAAGAATGATCCTCAGTAATTTTCTATAAAATGAGCCCGTATTCTCAGAAAACGTGCTTGAACGCCGACATCAAATTTCAGGCTCGTGTCAGCCCGCCGCTGCAAGTTCCGGCGGTGCCAAACGTTAAATGTGTCATAACTTTGCTAAAAATCATCAAATATTAAAAATGAAAGTGTATTTTGGTCGTGAGGACTTCTTCTTTTTCATACAAATATAACATGTGGATATCTGTGTACCTAAGTAGTTGTTTTTACCACGTTACATAATCCAACTGCGTTTTTCACGAAGGATACAGAAATCATAGATATTTCAGTTAATCCGGAATTATTGCATTGAAGCAGGAACCATTACCCTCTATATACACTAGGCAATGATTTAAGAGTAGTGAGACAGGCACTTACACACGCCAAAAAAACAAACTTGGTTTTACTCCCGCCCCATTTTCAACTCCCTCAAAATTCCGACATCTTAGCCAGTGAATGTTGAAAATAATCGCTTAGACATAACCTGCATGAAAAATTAAGCATGCAATTTCAAGCTGGAGGTTTGCACTTCACATTTCTGTTATTGAACTCATAAAAACAACTCCAAAATGTGTTATAATTTAAAAAAATTCATCATAGGCTGTCCAAAAACTCATTCTTTTTAAACGATAGATAATTTCATAGTGTTACAATTCATCCTTCGGTTTTGACACAGGAGAGTATTATTTGACCTATATTCTGTGGTGACTGAAAAGTGAGCACAAACATGTACATTTTAAAGTAGATTTGAGTTGAGGAACAAAATTATCCATGGAATTACTAACACCCACGATTCTGTAGCATTTTCAAATATTTTTGTTGAAATAAAATGTCGCTTCTGCAATGATCTAATATCTTAATGCAGACTACCTAGTATGTATCTCAAGAACTCCTGAGCATCTTGCTGGGCGTTACTGTTGAAGCGGGGTGTAAAACTTTGTATCTGGCTTTTTAAGGACACTGTATTAAACACTCAATCTGTTGAATCCTCCGATGACAAATCCTTATTGATATTAGTTATACTGTAACTGCATTGTTGTTGAAGATACTTGGCTTCTGGATATAACAATAACATGATATCGATGTCATTTGCATGCCAAATTGAAAAATACTTCGTATAACGAATTATATTCGAAACATATGTAGGTAATGTTATTTGGGAACCATTGAACTTCTTCCATGTTCAACTGATATTTTAGAAAAAGGAAAAAAACAAACAATTCCTAACCCCACATATCGAAAAATGACATGTTATGATTCATCATTTACCGCAATTTTTTTTGCCGCATGGGTATGAACGTTCATGCGGTGATTTTCTTGCGATTTGCGAATCACACAAAAATCGCGAATATTCGCGAGGGTATGAACAAGCCTTAAGCTACCATCAGCGCGTCATACCGAACAGTCGAATTAATTCCTCACCCGAGCAGCAAAGGTTTGTAGGCATATATTTATGAGGCATGTTAGTAAAGATATTAAACTCGTCAAATCTTGATTCAATGCTAATACAATAAATAGGGGACAGCGCTAATCAGGTGCAAATATCACGATCATAGGAACGGGGTTTTGCAAAAACCATTGATTTCATAGAATATATTTTTTTTTATGAGCTTAGTGGTCCCATAAGCATTCTGGAATCTCTCGATTTTTTTTATTCATCATGTCATTCCAATATATTTTTTTTAAATTCCCACAAACTCATTGAATCAGTTGCTAAGGAGAAAACATTCTTAAACAAAAACTGTAGGCGTGAAGCCGATTTCCGTTTCACAAAGGTAGTGTTTGCTCTCAAAAGCTATACATTTTATTATACCTACTATTTGGCTAGAATCAGAGGACGATTCTGCTGATTGAATTGTTCGTGATTCGATTGCTTTCACTAAATAGCAAGCAGATAGTTTTAAGAAAGCTTTTGCTAGTTTTCAGCTGTTATTAACAGTATATGTGTTTGAAATCGAATAAAAATGTCAGGGAATCCTGCTGGTAATACTACATACGATTGGAAATTCCTTGATAAATCAGGAATTTCTAATGCATCAAGTAAACAATTATGGTTGTGCTTCATTACCCAAGAAAACAAATAACAGAATAAACACAAAACAGGATTGGCTTCAAAGAACTATGCCAATTATTATTGAATGATGGATTTTCAGGTCTTAGGCCGACATTTATTGTAGAAGGTTCTCGACGTTTCGCCTGCACGAGTGGCTGACATTTTCAAGAGAGATGTTGACAGTTACTCCGATCACAGACCACTGTCCATGAACTAACTCGAAAAACCATCATTTAAGTAACAACCTCTAGATGCTAAAATATGAACCCAAATAAACGTCGAGAACAACTAATATTTTTCACCTCTGCCACACACTTTCTCTGTTTACATTCTTAGCTTATATCTGGATTATAGAAATGCGCATTAGAGAATGTCAACAAAAAGGAGAAAACATATGTTCTTATTGTGTGACACCACAATCGTTTATCATTCCACCTTCAATGAAATAAATGCTCTTCAAACGTATGTCTATTAATATGATGAAAATGTCCCTGGGTCAATCATTTAGAAAGTCAAGAATAACATGCATCATCAATAAATAATACGGGTTACTAACAATCAAATATATTTGCGAGTGAAGTTTGTATGTCTTCAATCAAATATAAGAGAAAATGGAGTATAACGTAGATAATAACAGAAAGTATTAAACAGTGACTTATTGAAATGATTGACCCTTTTCCCACCAAAAATAGTTCTCTGCCCATTCCTCACTTTTCAGATAGTTTCATCATTTCCTTTTTCTAAAATACACAATAATAATTAGCTAATAGAAATATGTTTTTGTTTTCGTTCTATTACAACTAATATAAATCTTGGAAATGATATCATACAGGATGTCAAGATCAAAACTTCTCACCCTTAATATATCTTCCATCCAGTAAATAATATGAGATATTGAAAAAGCAGGGGACACTTTCAATGAATAATCGTAGCCCTTGTGGTTAAACCCCCAGGAGGGATAGACGTTACCCTTAGAATCTTAAATGGGAAGGGGTCAAGTGGCATATCATTTTGATGGGCGTTTATTTCTCTTTCTACCATGACATATTATTTTTGATGGGCAGTTTCCGAAAGATAGCGTTCTAAACTTACAGAAGTAATCAAAACTTGCCTGCATTGAGATGCATGGTTTTAAGGTTAATATTGAAACATAGATAGATTGTACAGAGTCTTATTTCAGTAGAACTGGTAAGAATATTAGGTTGGAACGGTACCTCCAACCCTTCATCAGGGGCAACATCAGCCATTAGATTAAACAAAATCACATCAAAAGTAATCTAATAAAAAAATTTCTTGGTAGTTAAGTTGTGTTTATGAAATGCTGGATTTTTTATTTTCATATCTGAAATTCCAAAAATATTTCTCTGCTATTTTTGCTGTAAAAATCTTCTGTTTTGAAGCAAAAATTGTTCAGCAAATTTGAACGATTTGATAGTATTGTTAATGCAGTTTTACTTGTTTGGCTGTTTCGAGATAACTGTAATAAGTGTTTAAAAAGTGTATAAAAATGTAAAAATGGATAACATTCTTCAAGTAGTAATTGAAATTGTTTTGATTTAGGTTAGAAAGTGCGTACGAAGGACGGCATATCTTTCAATGTGAGTTACCGGTATATTCTTGATTTGGTGACAAAGTCGGAACTGGTTCGATGAAGAATAGAAGAATAACTCCAGAGTACTGAATGAAATTGGGAACATTTGCTGGAGAACCTACGAGCTTCCTATGATCAGTAGCAGTGACGGATGTCACACAAGAATGTAAGGAATGTCCTTAAAATGCATAAATTTCATTCATATAAAATGCAGATTCTTCAAGAGCCCCATGAGGGTGATTATGATAGAAGAATAGAGTTTTGTGAAACCTAGTCTCATCGAGTCAATGCCATCCTTAATCGGTTGTTGAACATCTTTTTTAGCGATACATGTTCATATTTTCTGAATGGCAATGTAAATAGACAAAATTGTCGCTACTGAAGTGACGAAAACCCGCATATCGTCGATATGTCGAAAAAAAATTAAAGTATTTTTCCAAACTATAAAAACTCAAGAAGGAGACACGATGCCACTGAAATAAAAATACCATTGGAAAGAGGACGTCGAGTTGTGCATAGAACATGTTTCAGATTTCTTTGGACTCCCGTCAATATGTCGAAAAAAAATTAACGTATTTTCCTAGGCTATAAAAACTCAAGAAGGAGGCGCGCTGCTACTAAAATAAAAATATCATATCATCGAGTTGTACATAGAACATCTTTCAGATTTCTTTGGACTCCCGTCGATATGTCGAAAAAAATTAAAGTATTTTTCCAGACTATAAAAACTCAAGGAGATGCGCTGCCACTGACATAAAAATACCATTGGAAAGAGGACGTCGAGTTGTGTATGAAACATCTTTCAGATTTCTTTGGACTCCCGTCAATATGTCGAAAAAAAATTAAAGTATTTTTCCAGACTATAAAAACTCATGAAGGATACACGCTGCCAAAAAAAAATCAAATGTTTCGGCTGGTTTTCTTGGAAATGCCATTATTGGTTCTTTATTTCTTGAAGAAAACTTGACTGGCAATCTGTGCCTTGAGATGCTTGAAGAGACTATCGATCCTCTTATATCTCACGAGCTAGAAACTTAAATTGTTGCAGAAGGTAATGCAGAAGGATCTAATATATTTCCAGCTGGATGGTGCTCCACCTCATTATTTCCTTCCCACCCGACACTGGTAAAACGAGAGATTTCCGGGTAGATGAATTGGAAGAAAGGAAACAGTTGATTGGCCTCCGAGATCACCGGATTTAACCCCCATAGATCTATTTATTTGGAGACATCTTGAAACACAACATGTTGATATTGATGAACTTGAAAAACGAATTACAGCAGCATGCCTGTTAATTCTCCTTGAAGTTTTCCGAAATATTATAGAGGAGTACAAAAACCGAGTTTATTACTGTTCAGAGCAAAATAGATAACATTTATATATTTATCTATTTATTCAGAACAGTTACTAGGATAAGCATAAGTAGAACCAATTTTTCTCTCGCATCTTGATTTTTTTTTGAAAATAACCACAAATAAAAAATTACACCTGTAGAATAGATTTATTCCTGGTATTCAATGTTTGGAAAGGTGCCACCTACTCTTCTAACCGTTTTTATTGAAAGGAGAGTCAATACAATAATGCATTTCAGTGTAGGCAACTTCCAATTACTTCTGTAAGTTTAGAACGTTGTTTTTCGGAAACTGTTCATTAAAAAATAATAAGTCAAAGTACCACTGGAAAGGGAATTAAACGCCCTTTTTAATATTGTGTCTTTTGACTTCCCTTCCCATTTAATTTCCTAAGTGTATATGCCCCTCCTAAAGAATTTCTGAGATGATCAAATCGATTTCTGATAAGGGACATTCTCGAAACTGATTTATAGAAATGTAAACTTGCTTCCAAATTGGGTAACTATCTTCTAGAAAGAAGAGAGTCAGAATCGATTTTTTTTTTGATTGAGTGCATGGAGATGAAAATAATAAAAATATTATTCTCCGAGTATTAAATGAATGAACAGTATATTTCCAGTAATTTTTGGGCATTCTTGTTCATTGCCACCATCAAAACGAATATTTTTGTGTGGTTTTATCTCAGTTTTGAAGTCTATCATTTACTGAGTTGAACGTCTATCTCACTTTTTTTAGAAGCTTTAATTTTTGTGTAAATAAGATTAACGTAACAAATGATGTGTCGTGTTATCTTCTAAATCATATTTTTTATCATTAATATCTGAAAAATAACAGAGTCTAGAAACGTCGATATTTTTGAAAACTAATCACGACAGAAATGAAATTTTCTCTTCGTTTGCAGAAATTTATGAAGAACTGACAATTTCGTTTCTCTTAATGTTGAGGTTCAATGGCTCGAAAGGTTGGCCATGCAAATATCCAAACTTACTAATCTGGCATGAATAAACTAAACATTTTGCATAGATTTGTTGTTTTTGAAAGAAGGTTGAATTTTTGATAAACAATGCCATTTTGAATAAAAAAATGTGTAAAACGGGTGAAATAAGGTGTGTACATTGTGCGAGTGTAAAGAAGGAATCGCACGTTAAAAGGTAAGACCTTGTTAATCCTTGGCTCGCACTTCTGAGGGCTGTCGTTCTTAGGCAGATGACAGCTGGTTAACAGACAGAAAAAACAATTTTAAACAACAATTTTAAGGGAATTTTAAAGAAGGAAGAATTTTGAGAGTTTTTTCGTGGTACTATTTTTTGTTCAGGAGACCAAACTATGTAAGATTAATTTTTTTTGATAGCTCGTGGCTATTACTTAACGAAATTTCACCCCAAACTGATATGGAAGCATAAAAAAAATATCCATTAGGAATTTTTTATTCAGCTTTTTTCTCTGAAGCTCTGATACTTGAAGAAGTAATATTATTGTGAACAATTCTTGAATTTTTTCCTGTGATTTCTGATAAACTTTCGGCTTCCCTCCCTTATTCCGAGGTATTTTCTGCAAAAAAACACCACTCAGTTGAATTCATATGCAGCAATCACAGGAAAGAACTGATTTATTATTATTCAAAATTTCGTTAACCGATTGCACCCTTATGAGCAACCCTCATACGTTTTTGGAAGACATTATTTGTGAGCTTAAGGAGACTGTGAAAGGAAATAACAATTTCCTTCAATTTGATAAAATTTGTATCATCGTCAAATGGTCTCATCATTAATGACTTATTTCCTGACGATTGTTGACTTTAAACAGTATCAGAGTACTAGCAGAAGAAAATACAATAATTTCAAAAGTATAGTTACCTTGAAATGTTTGCTTTTCCAGCAAAACAAATAATAATCCGTCGATGAATGAACTCGCATAATCACAATATTCCAAAATTTATCGTTGAAAATTACTATACGAACTAATAGAAAAAATAGAAAGGCCCCTATAACACATGTTGAACTAGAAACTAATATAAACACAAGCGACAGTCGACCGCTAAACTGCGATCTCCGTGAGTCAAAGAACGACTGAAGTGTCTGTCTAGTTTGGAGGTAGGTATGTCATTATTCACTTCTTTGCCTGTTTTCTTCGACTATTATTTTTGTTTGGTTTCAATTTCACAAGATGCGATGCCCAGCTGATCGCTGTTTAGACTGTGAGTTGAATGAGGCGTCCACCACCACCGGCGTGTTTGAAAAAAATAGATAGGGATTGATTAAGAAATACGCTTGTAATCGAATTGGAAGTTTCGTTAGGAGTAATTCGTCCGAAAAAATATTAAAACTGCTTCCATAAAGAGTTCATACTAACGAGTGTATGGAAAAATACTTTTTGACCCAACAAATGTTAGTTTCGATTTTTACTTTCGCGCGATGCAATTTTTTACAGACTAATCGAGATTCACGTCCACCAGCGTTTTTTTATAGGTAATGCTTCATATTTGATAGAACCTCATCAAGTGCTCTCCTGTGAATTTACAGAGTGGTCCTATGAAAACGAAACAAGGCCGATTTATCATATGTATCGTTCGCAGAAAATAAACCGTTCGGACTCGTCGATTTTTATTGCGCATATTCTCAACTTCACGTAGAGGGTGTCAGCTGTAATCCTTAAATCCTAAACGGAATTAGGGGTCAAGTGATTCAGCATTATAAAGGTCATCAAATTCTTCTTCAAGGCGTCCTGTTTTTTTTTTAATTTGATGCAATAATTCTTGAGAGTAAAGTTCCCAAAGAACATTACAGTTCCCTCAAATTAATATTCCGTTTTATATCTTTAAAATATTTCTTCAAATCCAAGTTAATTGTGATAAGTATAATAGAACTAAATTTCAAACTAAATTTAGGTGACATTTATATTAAACAACAACAGTAATATTTCAATTTCTACTTACACTAAAGGTGATGGTAATACCAATTTGAATTTCGCGCGGGTTCTTGTCATGCGGATACGCCATGATGTCGGTTTGGTGGATTGATGACATTGATGTCAGTAGCGTCAATGCTGTTCTTATCTGAATGGAATCAATACTGTTATGCTATAATTCACTATCAGTAATCGAGGTATCTCAGAATATGAAATAACTTTGGAAATTTTTATGGAGTAGACCAACCACAAGTTTGACAGTTCTTTATCAGAAATAACAAACGTTTTGGTGGCTGCAAGATACTATAATCGATATGAATATGAGAAGAAAATACAGGATTTTCAATGAAAGCAACATTCTCTGCAGACAAAATTGATAAACTGAATATTGCAATAACTTTTCATTTCAACAAAAATATGTTGGTTTCAGGTATAATGATTTATAAGAGGACGCAATGAAAAAAATTGCATATAATACTATATGAACGGGACTGTTAATCGTCATAATTGTCGCTATTGGTCTGATGAAAACCTACACGTATTCTATCAACATCCTGAGGAATCGAACGGCTGGTCTGGAATTTATGGCGAATATGTTGGTGGTTCTTTTCTTCTACCACGTCCAATAGGAGAAATGTACTTGCAATTGTTAGAGACACTCTTGATCCCACATCAGTAAACTTGCACTGAAATCTAGGGCATAATGACTGTCACAATGTGAATGAGTTGATATTTCAAGAAGATGAGGCACCTTCTTACCATCTCTTGACCATTTGTAAGTGTTTTATTGAAATATTTCCTGGTAGGAAGATCGGTTGAAGACCTGTAGAGTGGACCGCAAAGTCACTAGGTTTTAGTCCATTAGATCTTTTTCTGAGGAGGGTCAGTATAATTCATGAAACTCAACCAGCACCTCTGAATGAATTACGTCAAAGGATTATTGATGAATGATATAATATTACACCTGAAGTGCTTCAGAACATCCGAAAACGTTTCGACCGAAACCCCTATTACTGTATAGACACATGAGCTTTGCTCAGAAACCGTCCTTTTTTTTTAGACACATATGTCTGGAAACAATTCAAGTTGAAAGTTGATGAAAGTGTCAATGTTGACTTGTTATTACTGCATCAAATTTAAATCACTGGGAAGCATTGAAAGTAGAACTCGCTGTCTTTTACAATAAATCGCTTGAACCCTGATCTCATTTGAGATTTAATGGTTGAAGTTTGAAGTGACCCCTTCGAAAAAATCGACGGAATTACTTTTTTTGCGAACGATAAATATAACTTATCGGCCATTCAACAACCCTTTATAATGTTTCATTGTGCGAGTACCTACACGTCTAGTAAGTTTCAATGATATAAAAGGTGGGGTCTTTATCTGGAACAAATACCACAGATTTTCGGAAAATAGCTGAAAATGGAAAAACGCGTCGATTGACATTTTTTGTCAGTTTCATATTCACAACCAAAAAATAAAATTTTAACCCGCATGGCGGCGTAAAATATTCTCTCCCCAATTTTTTCAATAGATTTAATTGAAAAATTTGGTTCAGTGGTTTATAATTGTGAAAACGAACAGCAGACCTTCAAAGTCGATCAAAAGTGAATTGAATGTTTCAGTTTGGAAACCACATGAAAATTATTGAACCACTAATCTACTAACACTATTCCCGAGAGACCTTGATTGAGAATAATGCAAACCCTTTTTTTACAGTTCACTATTACTGAAACGAAATTGATTTCGTTATCTGCAGGATTTTCCATTAAGTATAAGTATAAGTATACCAAATTTCGCAACCTTTAGTTCAATTCTTCTGTTGCTCATTTTCGTATGGATCCTGAAATAATTACCTTGAAGCGCATTATTATCATTATCACTTTCGCGGATGTTCTTTATTTTTGAATCAATTTCAATATCAGGAACTCATGATTATAAAACCTACTGTGAAGTAGAAAGCAGCTTTGTAGTTGTTAAAAATTATAATGACATTTTCTGTATTGTTCTTTCCTCATTCTTCTTATAGATTACATCACTTCAAATTTCATATCACTCATCATTAGTTATACGTTAAAATTGCTGTAAGCTTTTTTGGATTTTTTTTTTTCGACTACGGTTTTGACGGATGATATAATGTTTCGGAGAGTATGCTTTCATTTTCAGATAAGCATTTTGTCAATGATACTAGTTTCTGGCATGTTCTTCGAATATTTCTTTTACACAATATTTAGTATTATATAAAAATTATGAAAGTATTTTTCATTAATTTCATTGAGACGAAAGACATGGTGAGATTTATCTGACACAGCTATACGAGTATATATAGGTAATGCAAGCAAGCTATAAAATGAAAGTTTGATGATAAGTCCCTGGTGTCAATTGCGATCGAATGCTTTAGAGTGGATTGGATACACAATTATTCTTTTTATTATTTGTCAACATTGTCAATACCTTCATTAGAAACACAGAAGCTGTATATATACAGCAAATACTTTTTTCTCTGCAAAGAAGTATTGAAATTTCGTATTTTTTTTTCAAATCAAGAGACTTACAGTTTCCACTAATTCACTATTTTAATGTGATAGAAATTAATAAAGCCAATTTTGCCAGGTAATATCGAAACTAAAACCATTTTGCATCGAGTATGATATGATTTTATTAGCATTTTTGTATTTTTTGAAAATATGCAATAAGCAAAATGTTTAAACAGAAAAAATCACTCCAGCTAATGAGTGTATTACTGACATCTCAATTGCTCTTTTCAGATTTTACCAAATTTGTAAGTGCAGCAGCTTACATTCTCAATAGAATAACCAGTAAATCAATCCATGCTGAGAATAACACTGCATCAGTGAATTTAACGAATGCAATTCTAAAAACTTTTATTACTACCCTCGTAGTATATTTGGCAATACATTCTTCTTCTTTCTCGAATTCCATTCTGAGTTTGCAGGACATTTCAAATGAGACAAACACTGCAATATCATTGGAATGTGTTACCTTCATCCTACTTGATTGCCCACGGACTAATAGGAAATTATGCTTTATGGAAATTATACATCACCTACGTCAATCGTGCACTGGCTATTTCTCTTTGTTTACATAATTATGATAATGAGCAATTAAACAATCGCCAATTTAGCAACGCTTATGAAATTGTTGAGGTAGTCCCTGAAACATTCAATGCATTACTTTCATTAGAGTTTCCTGTGGTAATAATAAATGAATCGATTTTGATAAACGAGGAATTCGATCGCAAGAATACATATAGGAATCCAAGAACTGAAAATTACCCTGTAGTACTGTCCAACATGAATTTTCGTTTATAACCGAGCTGGAAGCCTGTTGGAAAATGCATTATCTACTAATCGTATCATAATAATTGCAGTAGATTCATAGTGCCATATTAGGTGCTTTTATGTTTATCATTATTATTATTAGATAAACACAAGTCAAGGAAATAACGAGTAGAATGGAATAGGGAAAATTTCTATTCCGAATTAACAGGAAAGATGAACGTAGGTACCTAATGAGTTCCAGGTTAAAGAAGTTTCTAAAAAATCACCCTGCAGTTATTAAAATTATTGAAACTCCGTTGAGATCGTGTTAACCTAACAAACTTTTGAAGTGCGTGTGTAGTAACAACACGTAATATCGCGATTCTTGTGTACAACAAATGGAAATTTTCTGAAGAGGATGTAATTACGGCAACCATAACGCCATAACGATTTTAGATAATGAGTGATACTATATTTATGGATGACCTAATAAGAAGGAACAAACGGTAATGGTGACAGCAATAAAATCGATGAACTTTCGATATTTATGAAAAGTCAAGATGACTGAACTCAATACTGTTGACGGAAACGGAAAAATAAGGAACTTTGCTCCATTCCAAATTATAAATTTGTAGCCAGACTGAACCGTCGAATAGCTTCTAATGGAGAACAATGATTTCGCAAATAAATATTCTTTATACAGGGTGTTTATCAGGTACGAAAAATTGAATTTTTACCAGCAACATACGGAGATCGCTGGATTGGTCGAGATGGTCCACACGCATAGCCTGCTCGATCCCCGGACTTAAACCCCCTGGATTATTTCTTCTGGGGATATCTGAAGTCATTAGTTTACGCAATTTAAATTTGGATGATTTGCGAAATCGGATAATTGCTGGGTGTAACTCAATTAAAAACGCTCCTGGTGTGTTTGAAAGAGTTCGGCTGTCCAGGCTGGAGTAATTTCAAACATTCATTGCAGATTAATCATCTCTAAATGCACTCTTTGATGATAAAATATTAATGTCGTGAATTTTGTTAGCCTTGAATCGTCGAAACAGAGGGATTTTTAAAAAATCATCATAGGACTAAATATTCTTAGAATAGCTCGAGAAATAATCCCTTGAATATTTGCCGCATGTTCACCTAACACCCTGTATAGTTTGCATTCACAGAGCCCCTGGCAGTGAAAAGAGAACATTATTTGATGCTTCGATCAAGTAACACAACCTAGATGAGTAATACTCAAATAGTACTAAAGGTAACATCTTTTCATAATGTAATCCCTCGAATCATGACAGTTTTGCCATGTCGCAATTTTTTAAGGAAACAGTAAGCACGTCAGCTAGATTTTGATTTTTGTCGGGTATATTCATGGCAACGAAAACCCAACAATACTGTCTTGGATGAAATATATAAAAATAAGACAGCAATTGAAACGTTCATTGCAGCTTGTTGGGAGCATGTAAAAACGAACGGAGATTCTTCATTGTCGATATAGTCTCGTCAGTACGGTAATGCTGCATTTGATATATTTGACAAAGTAACAACAAAACATTTCTGTTTGTTTTCGTATTTGGCTTATTGGAGTGTTTTTTCGTGAATGAATGGCAAATTGTTGATTGTGTAAAACTATCGTTGGTTTTTATTATTAGGCAATGGTGAAGCATTGTGAAATGTGTGAAAGACCATTTGAAGCTGAAAATCAAAATATGTCATTTCATAGGTAAGCTACCAGTGTCGTAACTACCGAGAAAGGTAAACCGAATTGGAAAAGAGTTACATTAATGAATTATAAAAAAACATGTCAATTAGAGCATCGACTGTTCTCAAAATCATGTGGAGATTCTTCCATCATAATTTCAGGTTTTCATTATTTCTATTATATTGAAACTCAATATTTCTATAAACAACGCACGACACTGCCGGTGAGGGAAGATGTCCCTTACAAACAAACTTAAAGCCGTGAGCGGCGAGTTACTCATCCATGTTGTGTTATTTGATCGGAGATTTGATGGTTTTGATTTAAATGTTAACACAGCAGCAGAATTCAATGAGCGAAACAACTTATTAATGTCTTAACCTTATGATACATCTAACAGAACCGACTAGAATTAATTCATGAGTAGATATGTTATCTTCTTCCCCATGTAAGTTACTCATCACTTTCATTCAGCGCTTCATATAGCAGTATAATATTTGTTGTAGAACTCTGTATCAGGCTGATGATAGATTCAGGTGAATGCGAATCATGTACCCCCCTTGATGACACTCGTTTGCCGATTGAAAATTTTGGAAGGAATGAATGAAATATTAGTTTTTCACATGGTACTTCGAGCACAACAGAGTTGATTCAATTTATAGTCAACTGGATATCAAATTCGCCACTTTTAGTTTTTCATGTAGTCCTGCGAGCATGAGCAGAATCAGTAGAGGATATTGAGCAATTCTTGATCGAAATATGTTTGAAGGAAGCTCAAAAAGGTCACCAAAAATCAACACAGGAATGCGAAGTAGATGCGAAGAAAAAACATTTTCTGGCCGCTGCAATTGAAACAAAGTACCCAAAAACCACTTCGTCGTTCATCCAAATATACCATATTACACTTTCCAAGGACCTGATGTCACCGTCGAGAGGACAACTGAAAATTTTGAAGTGGTTTGGTGAATGTCAAATCCACAACTTCTGGAAGACACCAGACGCATGGCATGTTTTTATATTCACCAAATTGGTATGGTGGATTCCATTCGACCAATAGAAACACTGTAAATTTCAAATGGAAAAATCAAAGGGCGAATTTGCAATCCACCACACCAATTTGGTGAATATAAAACATACCCCGCACATCTCGAAATTCAAATGCGTACCAGTCTAGCAATACAAGATCAAGCTCGTCAAAAATGTTTCCATTGAGAAGAATTGAAATTGGAAAAAGAACTTCGGCACTAGAGGCGGAAAAGGCAAAGGCTGAATTGATGATAATGGGACAAGAGTTGGATAATCAGAGGAGGCGATGTGAAATAGAGAGGGGTTAAAAAAGATCATCGGTTAAAAACAGGAATTAGACAATCAACTGAATATTGTACGACTGGAAAAGAAACTTGCTGAAATGACTTCAAGTGATTAATTGTAAATCGAATAATTAAAATTAGTCTTCAGAAGACATCAACGTACTCGATACACAAACAACTTTAAAGTTGGATCGAAATTTTTGAGTTTATTCCAGATATATTTAAAATAAATACTGACTGACTTTGACAAATTGTTTGACGTTATCGCAAAAGCCATTAAAAACATTTTTTATTCTCCAGGTGAATGTAGGCCAATTTTGAACATTTACTGTTTTAGTAGTTAAAAAAAGAAACTTCAATAGAAGTTATTTTAATGTCAAATTATTCACAGAAAAAACATTTTATATCTATCCCTTCAATTATGTTAACTAGATATCAATATAAACAATTATACAGGGTATACATAACACAAATAATATCATAACACCTCTTCCCTTTGAAGAAGAAATAACCATCATGACTCAAACACAAGGATAATAAAAGGAGTAGGTACTATCAAACATAATTTTTCCAGCATGGTTAACAAGTTGGTTTAATAGTTATTTATCTGATAGAAAACAGTTGGTAAAAATTCAAAACCACATTTCCAGTGATATTCATGTTACATCTGGTGTTCCGCAGGGGTCACACTTGGGCCCACTTCTCTTCAATATATTCATTGATGACATAGCTCTTAACTTTCGTTTCTGTAAGTACCTTCTCTTTGCTGATGACCTTAAAATCTATTTGCCAATAAACTCCGACAAAGACTGTGAAAACCTTCAATCTGATTTGAACATATTGATCAATTGGTCTCAAAATAATGGAATGTCATTAAATGTTGACAAGTGCTATTGTATTCCAATCCAAGGTGTCACGCGACCCGTGCCCGTGGATGCATGGCGGTGGGAGAGCACCGCCTTGAACGGAGCCTCGTGCATACCAGGCGACCTGCACGAGTACCAGCCTTGCCACGCCGTGCGGGGCTCCGGCGTGGTCGACTCCTAGTTCCCTAGCTATTCGTGGGACCAACATGGATAAAGATAAAAGTGAATCGCGGGAATTCACCGCAACCCAGGATGCTCAAGAGCGTCCTGGCAGCTCCCACTCACCGAAATCACCTCGGGAAGCAGAGGGAGCGAAAAAGAAAAAGGAGGAAAAACCTTCGGAGCAAGCATCCGGCAAAGGTACTTCCCATAAGAAACCTCCCAAGAAAAATCGGAGGAAACAAGATCTGCCACCTCCAGGCAAGCCTGGAGGCATCGATGATCCGCTAAGAAGAGGTCTTAGCGGGGCAGGAGTAAGATGGTACCTTCGCTTCCTTGAACAGGGCCTGACACCTGAGGAAGCAAGAAGGAAAGCCGTCGAGAGGAAAAGGCCTCAGGAGCAACCTCCACAACAGACGGAGAAGAGGGGCCCCAAAACCCAAACACCCCCTCAACGTCCGAATGTTAAGAGGAGGAAGACTGAAGCGGGAAGCAGCACCGCCACTGCTAAGCAAACTGGGCAAGCCACCAGCTATGCTGAAGCAGTGAGCATGATAAAAGTTGCAGTCCTCCCCAAAAACTATCCACGGGAGACGCTGAGTGCTGAGCAACTCACAGCACTTGAAGACGCCATTGTGCAGGAGATGGTGCTGGGTGCAGAGTGTAAACTCCAGTTTGGAGGAATCCACTTTCGCCCAAGCACGCTTGTGGTAGACTGTGTCACCCAAGAGACGGCAGACTGGCTGAGGGCAAATGCCCCCAGTCTGAGCAACTGGAGGGGTACAGAGCTGATGGCGTGCGTGGGAGAGGACATCCCAAGGGCGCACGCCATCACTGTGTTCTTTCCCAGGAGCTCGAACTTTGAAACGGAGAAGTTGCTAGCCCTGGTAAGTACACAAAACATGGGGCTTCACACCCAGTTGTGGAAAGTACTGGGAAGTAAGAAAGAAGGCAACGGCCAGTTACTAAACATTGGCATTGACGACGAGTCCTGCGAGGCCATCAGGAAAATGGGATACACCATTTTCTTCAGGTTCGGGAAAATCCCCGTTCATGGCCTCCGCAAGGACTCAAGCAAGAAGAAGGAGGAAGAAGAGGCGGGCAAGACACCGGACCCTGGGGCTGTAGAAGACCCAGCAGGCGAAACAGAATCGACTGGGAGCGTGGACCAGGACACCACGGTGACTCCCAGCGAAGAAGAGCAAATGCTGCTGGATGATGAGGAGGCAAGCACTCCAACTCACGTGTAGCAATGGCTACCCACGTCAGGGTTGCCCAGGTGAACGCTCATCACGCTAAGGGGGCATCTGCCGCCTTATCGAGGGTGTTCGCCGGGACAAACTTGGGAGTTGTGTTGATCCAAGAACCTTGGGTCAACAGGGGGCAGATCAGAGGACTGCCGAACAAAGAAGGTATGGTGATCTGGGATGTCAGAAGTGACAACCCCAGAGCTTGCATACTGATCAGAAATAATATTAATTATATTTGTCTTTCAGAATTCATGACGAGGGACTTAGTGCCGGTTCAGGCCAAGATCCGCACAAGGCACTCACTCCTCGACATAGTAATAGCCTCAGGATACTTCGCTGGAGATGGGCAAACACCACCAGAAGAAGTACAGAGGCTATCCGACTACTGCAGTAGGAGCAATCTACCCCTCCTGCTGGGCTGCGACGCCAACGCGCACAACACCATCTGGGGCAGCACGGACACCAATCAAAGAGGTGAGCAATTGCTAGAATTCATACTCGCGGCTAACCTAAATGTACTCAATGTGGGATGTGTCCCCACCTTTGTAACTAGGGCTAGGCAAGAAGTATTAGATTTAACGCTCGGCAGCCCGAGCATCAGTAGAATGGTAAGGAACTGGAGGGTCTCAGAAGAACCCTCTCTTTCAGACCATAGAATCATTATGTTCAACGTGGAAGGGCTTGAGACACAAACAACCTTCACCAGAAACCCTAGAAACACAGATTGGGAAAAATACACCACCAATCTAAAATGTAACCTAGAACAGATCAAGTTCAACGGCAACAGTCACGTCGAATTTGAGCAGACCCTAGAGGCGGTAAACGGGGCAATTATGGATGCATACGAATCCAGTTGCCCCATAAAAGAAAAGAAATCCCACAGTGGAACCATTTGGTGGAACGAACACCTGTCAAATCTGAGATCCGAAGTCCGCTGGCTATTTAACAAAGCCAAGCGGGGCGGAGATTGGCAGGGATACACCGAAAGGCTGACAAAATATAATAAAGAGAAAAGGAAAGCCAAGAGGAACAGCTTCAGGAGCTTTTGTGAGACAATCACATCAAGCCCTGCAGCATCCAGGTTATACAAAACCATGGCGAGGGGCAGAGAGCAAGGACCTATGTCACTCAGAAGAACAGATGGTAGCTATACAGAGGATGAAGAGCAACGAGCTCTCCTCTTACTGGAGACGCACTTTCCAGGCAGCATACCATTTGAATCCGACAGATCACTGGAAGAACCAGGCAGAGCCAAACGAGAAGACTGGGAAGTAGCAAAGACCATATGCACTCCCCAAAGAGTGAAATGGGCAATTGAATCCTTCCAACCATTCAAGTCACCAGGAGTTGACGGTATATTTCCGGCTCTTCTACAAAAAGGGCAAACGGAACTACTGCCGTACATCATTAAAGCAGCCAGATTTAGTCTGGCACTCGGGTACATACCGAACAACTGGAGAAGAGCATGGGTAACCTTCATTCCCAAAGTGGGAAAGAAGGACCCTACCCTCCCGAAGTCATTCAGACCAATCTGTCTCTCATCCTTCTTACTGAAGACAGTGGAGAAGACGGTAGACAACTACATCAGAACTGAGATACTGGAGAGAGTGCCATTGCACTCCGGGCAGCATGCATATAGGGCGGGCAGATCAACGGAAACCGCTCTGTACGTGCTTACCGAAAGCATCCAGAGATCACTTGAGCACAAAGAAATGGCCATTTGCGCCTTCTTAGACATAGAAGGGGCATTCGACAACACCTCTCATGAAGCAATAAAGAGGGCCCTAATGAACAAGGGAGTGGACAGAACCACATCCAGATGGATGTGCCAAATGCTGGCCACAAGAACAGCTGAAACGAAAGTGGGTGAGAGCAGCTTTCGGATCAGCACAAACAGGGGGTGCCCACAAGGAGGGGTACTATCACCTCTGATGTGGAGTCTCGTAGTAGACGAACTACTCGGAACACTGACCGGGAGCGGAGTCACTTGCCTTGGATATGCGGACGACATAGTCATCATGGCCAAAGGCAAATTCGAAGGAACCCTCTGCGATCTCATAGAAAGAGAGCTAGAGACAACCAGAAGATGGTGCCTCTCTGTGGGGCTGAGAATTAACTCATCAAAAACCACAGTAGTACCATTCACTAGAAGAACAAAGGTTCAGCACCTAAGGACTGTTCGCCTCGACGGAGCAGACTTAGAATGGCAGCAAGAGGTGAAGTATCTAGGACTTACTCTAGACTCAAAACTACTCTGGAACAGACACGTAGAAAAGATCGCTAATAAGGCAAAATCATCACTGATGGTGTGCAGGAACATTGCAGGAAAAACATGGGGATGTAACCCATCAGTACTGCGATGGATGTACACCATGATAGTGAGACCTATGATCACCTACGGGGCAGTAGCATGGCAAGGCAGAACCGAACTCGCCACAACAAAGAAGATCTTGGAAAAAGTGCAAAGACTAGCATGTCTTTGTATAACAGGAGCAATGAGGTCGACTCCAACAGCAGCAATAGAGGTCATTCTGGACCTCACTCCTCTCCACATAATGGTGAAGAGAACTGCTTGGGAGGCAAACCTCAGGTTGGCTAAAGTCGGACTCATAGGGACAGCACACGGCGTGAGGGGCTTAACCCCTACCAACTGTGCACACCTTGCCGACCTCCCAACTGACGAAATTACCAAGAAATTTAGTTTCGAGAAACTTTTTCGAACGGAACTAAACACCAAGCGAGAATGGAACATAGAATCGATTCGAGCACTGGGGAAGAATACCTTAACATGGTATACGGACGGGTCCAAAACTCCCGAAGGAACTGGAGCAGGGGTCTTTGGGCCTCGCACCAAATACTCTGAACCCATGGGCCAGTTCCCCAGCATTTTCCAAGCGGAAATTCACGCCATAGAAAGGTGCATTCAGTTCAACCTCAATAGGAAATACCGGAACCAGGAAATCGTGATCCTCTCCGATAGTCAAGCAGCCATCAAAGCGTTGAGCTCCTGCAACATCAACTCGAAGATGGTTTGGGAATGCCTAGACAAACTTAATGATCTGGGCAGGAACAATAAGGTGACCCTCCTCTGGGTGCCAGGGCACGCCGGAGTAGAGGGCAACGAACAAGCAGATACCCTGGCACGGAAAGGCGCAGCAACGCCACTGATCGGGCCAGAACCATTCTGCGGACTTGGAAAATATTACTTCCGAGAAGAACTCAATAAAGCTGAAGAAGCAATGAGAGCAACATACTGGCTAAGACTTCCAGGGCTGAGGCAGGCCAAAGATCTCCTCGGAAATTTCAACCGAGCAAGATCAAAGACACTGATTAACCTCAGCAAAATTAGTCTAAAGACAATCACGGGATTTCTAACGGGGCATTGCAGACTCAAAGAACACCTGAGGAAGCTAGGCTTAGAGGAGGACAGCACCTGCAGATTATGTGGGGAACACCCAGAAACACCCCACCATATATTGATGGAGTGTTACGCTGTACATCGCAAAAGATTGAATATACTGGGATCACACCAGCTGACCGTGGGAGAAATACCACGAGCAGACCCCCTCAAAATCCTAAAATTCCTGAAGGAATTGGGACTTGAAGGGCTGCTGTAAACAAGAACATCTTGTGACAGCAGAAGAAGATGGGGCACAATAGATCTAATCAGGTCGCAGCGCATCAATCACCATCCATACTCACCAATACCAATACCAATTGTATTTCTTTTTCTAGGTCCAATAATCCTATCCAATTCGATTATCAAATTGAGAACAACCTTAAACGGGTTTGTGAAATTCGTGATTTAGGAGTCATATTTGATCATCAATTAAATTTTACAAATCATATTAACTCCGTAGTCAGTAAGTCTTTTCAATTATTAGGTTTCATTTCTAGAAATACTAAAAAATTATCTGTTATGGCTTTTAGAACGTTATATCTATCATTAGTATATTCAGTTATTCAATGCGCCTCACCAGTATGGTCACCATACTATCAAACTCACATCGATCAACTAGAAAAAGTGCATAGAAAATTTTTGAGGTGTATAGCATTTAAAATGAATCTGCAACATGGTGATTACGATTATAGGCAAGTTATGCAAAATTTGAATATTACCAGCTTGGAAGGTAGTAGAACAAGATCTGACTTGATTACTCTCTATAAAATAATATCAGGGGAGATAGATTGTCCTCCATTGCTCCATTCGATTAACTTTAAAGTTCCAAACAGACCTACTCGTAACTCCCTTCCCTTCCATCGCACAAACTATGGTTATCATAGTACCCTGTCACGTTTTGTCAGATTAGGTAACGAATATTGCAATAGAGGATTAGAATTTACTGGAGTAACATCAACTGCATTCAAAACCAGTGTAAGAAGATTAGTGGAATAAGTTTCCTTTTATCACTGTAGTACTACTAAAATTGTTCATTGTTCATTTTTGTGTATATTTAATATAAGTATGTATTGTATTATATTTCATATCTAAAAAGGGGATAACCCGTGTATAAATAAATAAATAAATAAATAAATAAATAAATAAATAGGAAGGTTTTCTAATTGATCTACCAGATCTTGTATAATAATTGGAGTTATCTCTTCTCTCTATCGGGATATTTTGAGCATTTTGCAAATCATTAGTTACAGGTACTACAAATTGCTCTTCAGAAACACTATTTTCATTACTGACTATTTCATTATTGTTAGAAGCGTCAATATCAGACTATGAAGATGATGGTTCATAAATTGGGTTGTATTCTCTAGCAGGTTTGAAATTATTATGATCCATTTTTCTCAAGAATCTCCTGTTCCTCAAAAATATTTTATTATTTTTCAATAATTTCACAACATATGCTCTACGACTGCGCCATATTTTAGTAGTTAAAAATAGAAAATTCAATAGAAGTTATTTTAATGTCAAATTATTTACTGAAAAAACATTATATATATCTCTTCAATTATGTTAACTAGATATCAATATAAACATTATACAGGGTATAAATAACACAAATAATATACAATTTTTCAATGGCCTATATTCCAAAATAAGTTTGAAAAAAAAGTAGCTATATGACGACGAAACAATGATGAAATCAAAGAGGTGTTTGAAAGGAGAAGTATTCGAAGCTGTGAGATGTTTATTATATTGCACCCTGGTAATGTTTCTTCCGTTATTCACACACTTGAAATGAAATTTGGTCGCCCAGAAAATATTATTAGAAGTTGCGTCGATAGAATTCAAAATTTTTGAACAGTTAGAAAGGGCGATTTTCCTAACTTGAATAAATGTTCATGTAACGTTAGCAGTTTGATTGTCACTCTGGAACAATTCCAGGCCAGTTACCATGTGGAAAATCCATACCTCTTGGAGTAGCTTCACGCAAGAATACCTTATGGGTTAAGACTACTTCGGGAACAATTTATTGTACAAATAGAAGTTAAATCCGTCGCAAGAGGTTTTGGAAAATGGGCCAATGAAATATCATCTGCTGCTTGCTATGTAAGTACCATTTTCACTCCTTTTTGATTTAGCCAGATATGCTTTTATGTGGATGATTATTTGGATCCTTGTGAGATTGAAGAGCGTGCTTGTGACAAATTAAGATATATTATTGAACTACAAGAGCAGAGTGGATTCAATTTAAAGTCAACTGGATATCGAATTCGCCACATGTCACTGATAATTATTCTGGTGACGTGCCCTACAAAGATTTGAAAGAGAGCGCTGTGAGGAGGGTGATAGGTATCTAGTGGTAGGTACACAAAGTCCGATGATTTCAATTGTAGATTGGGATACCATAGAATACCCGAAAATATAGTTACCAAAACAGAAGAACCGACGAAAAGGCAAAAATTGAAAATTGTTATCTTGATATTTTATCCAATCGGATATCTATCAAACCGCAGAAAATATGGAGGTACGGAATAATGTGGAACGATAAAATTCCATATATTGTTCACCATGACTGGACTGAATGGTTGAAAACCTCATGCAACACAGTTAGAAATCCATATAGTCAAAGACGCGAGGTATCTTGTCTACAGTTGATTTGAACGATTAGCCAAAATATTGTGTTCAAGATGGGTAGCTACAAGAATATTTGCCAAATATATCGAATCGAGGACAATGGATAAGTGATGATGAGCCTTTACAAATTGGAGACATAGTTGTTATACAAGATTGGAATCCACCCCGAAAGTCTTGGCCGTTGGGCAAAATAGAAATATTTATTAACAAGTACGGAAAGATTACCTTCCTCGCATGCGAGTGCCGTTACTGGTATACTCAGACGGACACTTCAAGTAGGAATTCTCAACCAAGCTTGGGATCGCACGTTAATAGGTGAGACCCTCGTTATTCCCAGCACGCACAAGTCTTCTGGAGGTTGCTCGTAGGGGCAGCCGCAAGGCGGTTAAAACAAATAAGGTTAAATAAAAAAAGGTTAGCTTTGCTTGAGTCCATTACACCACTTTTATTATTTTCATCATCATTATCATCAGCTTTTGGTTCCATATCTGCATGCGCCTTTAGTGATTCAATAGTGAATGGTAACGGAGCGTTTGTTTTCTCATCGATTGAAGATGAGCTTCCTGTGTAAACAACAATATTTTGTCTCATTTTGAATGAACCCCATACGTTGTAGCAATCCCTGCACTATATATCTTTCATTACTTTTAGTCTGGGAAATCTGTTTGTACGAACCGTTGAAATTAAAGATGCGTCAACTCGTTTTTTGCGGTGTGTGATTCAAAGAATTTTAAGAATGGAAAACAAGAGGTACAGAAGAGTAAATGTGATAATACTTAGTAGCAATTCTCTAAAATGTAAAATGAATCACGAAAATACCGGCACATATAAACAAATATTGAAGGACATTCTTTGGTTGTTCCAGCATATTTTCTGAAAAGATATATTCGCTGGCCTTCCATTGATAGTATTGGAGATAATATCTAATGCGATTGCTAACTTATGTAAGACTAAAGGTCATAAGTTCTCAAAAATCAAAATATTTTACTGATCATTATCTAGACCAAATAAAAATATTATTTTACATCTATATTATTTTTAGACTACTATCACGTGTGAATATCATGCAGAAGCTCCTTACTTCCGTCATTATTTCGAATGGCTGTTGGTGAACAACGCATGTGTTCAATTTTTCACTTAACAGAGCTATCCCATAAAAATTTTCCAACAGCAGAGTCTTGAGATGAGTATATGTTTGAATGTGTGTGAATTTGCACACATTTCTGTAATGGAAAATAACTTTTCGAATACTTTGGACATGGAAAATAAAAATACGCATTACAAATTTTAGTTTGTCTGAAGTGTTGTTCGGGGTGACCTTCATGACCAGAAGACTAATCACTTTCCTCGAAAGTTATCGGGTTAATGGTGTACCATTGATTACAGATTGATTACAGATACTAATAGCATTAATACATTATTATGTATATTCTTTCAAACATTTTTGATAAGATAAATATGTTAATAACTTTTTTTCATACCAAAACGTTATAGTGCAGAGGAAAGTGGGAAACGATCCTAATGAACCAACAAAGTTTTGAAACCGGAACAAAATGGGTTTCAGTTTTGACTGTTCTCATTTTTCTGGGTCTCCTCAAAAACACGAAAACAAAATAACTATTTTTTTTTCATCTACCTTACCTAACCTAACATACCCCCGTATATGCGTTAGTTTTGAAGCGGCCCTTTTTGACTTACAAAGGATTTTTTTTCACTTCTGGTTTCGTCGGATATTTCAAACGTCAAAAATTTTGATAATTCAATTTTTAGTTTTCCATTTAAGTGTGCCATGATGGTTTCGATCTATTCCAATTATTGACCCGTCTAATGCAGAAAAATCGAAATCCCGTCAAAAATACTGCGTGTTCAACCTTCGTAATCGATTTTGGGGTAAAACTCAATTTTCTCAAATGGAACCATATTGGTATTTGGTATGGCAAATACAGAATACTGAAACGCGACAGTATTTGAAATAAGGTATTTCAATCACAAAAAAGTGTTTGAAATACTTATTCAAGTACTTTTATTTCAAATACTGACGGCTCTACCTGTATATAGGTAGCCGCACTGATGTTTCTGTGCTTCTTTGGGAAATTTCTTGACAATAATATGCAACTATGAACAATAATTCGACCCCATAATCCATAACAATTGTATACCATAATTCGGTTTGAAAAAGTAAGTGCGTGTGACGCATGACATTCCTACAAACGATACCGACAATGTTAAGTGTCTATTAAAAGCCACAGGCAGACATGGTCTCGAGGTTTGCGGAAGATATAATATTGGAGGAAAAGTTTATGATCCAGCCTGAAATTAATGGTATTTCTTCGAAAATATGGGAGAGAAGTTCCATTAAACGTAACTAATTGTGTAATTTGAGACACAAATGAGGTATTCTAAACGATTCAATCATAAAATTTCACTTTTCAGCACGCATTTTAGTCAGGTAAGATATCAATTCTTTTTAGAATGCTAATAATTTTACAATGTTCGAGAATAACACCAGTAGCAAATATGTTGCATACCCTTCAATGGCTACCAGTGAAGAAACTCTTCGAGTACCGAACACTAATTTTTATTTTCAAAATCAAAATTGGATATTCACCTGTATGTCTACAGAATAAATTAACTTATGTGGCTGAAATAGACGAGTACAATACAAGAAACAGAAACAACATAAAAAATGAAAAATATAAACAAAATAGTACACATAATTCTTTATTTTATAAAGGAGTAGATTGTTTTAGTGACCTCCCACAAGAAATTAAAGAGAGTGGTTTGATATATACATTCAAAAGACAATTGAAGGATCACTTAATGAAAAATTAGCATATTTTTATGTATGACTTTTTTATGTAACTTTTTATTTATACGTGTGAATTTTTAATCAGATTGTTTTTATTTTTTTCATGTTAAATTTATTTTATTTATAAGGTGATATTTTATTTACTATTGAATTAGTATTGTATGATCACTTTTTTGCAGTAGCTTCATTAATACTTTCAATCTAAATTTAAGAGGAGAAGTTTCAAGTGTTTTATGTAGAAGAAATAGCATTATTCCTGAATTTCTACTTAATCTTGTTGAAAATCAATCAAAGCAATATTGAGAAATGAGGGTTTTTGATATCTGGATATACCTGGTGTGACTCTAAAATATTACAATTTTGAATATTATTACGATACTATTTCTCAACATAATAATTTTGTTTTTTTAAATAATATTTACTGGAATAAAAATAATAATAGAATATGTATCTTCCAAACAAATGTGTTTTTGGAAAAAATCATTCACAAAAAACTAGTCTTAAAATAATAATTTTATGAACCCTCACAATTTGTTCTAAAAATTTATGACTGTGAATTTCCTGAAGTAATAATTGATCATGAATTTAGTCTCTCTCCCATTTTCTTATACTGGGTATATGATTGTCGACAAAAGTTCACCTATGTCCAACGCATGGGAAAGTTTTTCTACAATAACCTACTTTGCAATAATATCTGTAGTAACCACCATTCTTTGCATAATTTTCTCAATGCATTCTCCTTTAAAGTTATGATTATTACTTATATGTTTTAAATGTCCTCACCAAATATCTGAGACTGCTCGTATACAGCGGAGTCACCACTCAAATTACAATTCACAGAAAGCTGGATATGTAAAAGAAAAAAGGTATTCATGAACGATTATTTAACGTATGGTTTTTCACAGGCTCATTTTTGGTGAAAAGAATATCTGTAGACAATCGCGGCATGCACATGCTTTGCAATTGTTTACATACATTTTTTTGTGATAACTCGGAACAACTATGTAGTATGCAATTGGACTATGTGAAACGTACTATGCAAATACGCGCAAAAAATAGCATACATTGCGGAAGTGAATACAGATATTTACATTTCAAGGGTGGAACATCTTCTTATTTTTCACATGTACATTTGATAATTTTTACCTAAGAGAAGAGTATGCAATTTAGTTTTTGAGGGTTCATCACTTTGAATTGTGGAAAACCGCTTTATATACATTAAAAAATCGTTCAACAGGACACAAATTGTCAATACATCTTCTTAATCGTTAGCCAAGATATACTGCGGAGTTCCACAAAGATCGGTGCTTGGTCCAATACTTTTTCTTCTTTACATAAATGACCTAACACAGAATACACTAGTCAGTGAAATTACAGTAAAGATATGGGATTCCTTTCTGGGGAGTAAGAATTAAAACCCATCTTTAGACAGATTTTGTTCTGATTCGATACCTGTGTAAAGCAAGTCGGCTACAGATTTGCAGGATAAAAAATTCTCGCATCGATTTCGATTTTAATTCTGGAAACTGTTTGCTTGATCAATAAATATAACGATGAATTCATGAAAAACTTCTTAATATATTCATCTCGTCAGTCCTTGAATTGCCCATCCCCATTTCCATACTTATTGTCAAATACTGTTTTATATACAATAATAATAATAATACTGGTATTGGAGCATTTCTTTTCAAGGCAGCAACCCGTGCAGCCGATGAACTCGGTCTCGTATTCGACGCTGAACGGTCGAACCCAAGCTCTGTCACCGAGTTGGAACCCGTTCAGCAGAAAGCCCACGTCAAAGCTGCGGAGAGTGAGAGGCTCCTACAGCTACATAAGGATAAGCCAATGCATGGGGTCTTCTTCAAGAACATTGAAGACCTAGGCTTATCCAGAAACCTGACCTTCGCTTATCTCAGGTCAAGTGGGCTGAAGTCGGAAACCGAGGGATTCATAATGGCCTGCCAGGATGGTGTCTTCAACACCTTCGTCTATCGTAGTCGCGTGATGCAGAGCGTGTCGTGGGGCAGCTGAGACCATAATGCATTTGCTGTCAGCTTGTCCAACTTATGCTGTCTTAGCCTATATCCACAGGCATAACGCGGCCTTACGAGTGTTGTACTACCGTCTACGACACTCGTACGGTGTAGACGAGGCACCGGGGAAATGACACACCAACGCGCCAGCCTGATGTGTCGGGGCTCCGAAGACAGGGCCTGACTGGTAAATTCCTGAATGGAAAAAAAATATTTCCTCACTAACACTCATAGAGTGTACCCATAGGCATAGCCAGTGCGGCTATAGGATGGCTATTATTATTAATTTGCTGTGGCGCAATGGTTGCAAAATATATAATCACTCAGCTAGTCATCTTAAAATATTGAGTGATTATCCAAATTTTAGTAAAATATTGAGAGACTCTCTTATTGATAAAACCTATTATAGTTTTCAAGAATTCAATGATGATAATTTTTAAATATAGAATCATTAAATTATTGTAATTTCATTTTTGTATTATGTTGTTTTTCATGAATCTCATGTATCATATATCATAATCATAATCGTGAGTTACTTTGAGATTACAGAACATTTTATTGTGAGTATATGTTATATATTTTTGTATTTATTTCTGTATATTTATAAAGATACTTGTGTTTTATTATAGACAAAGTTTTGTCGATGGTGTATTCCTTCAGAAAATAAAGCATATTATCTATCTATCAATTTCAGATGCAAATTGATTGGTCAAAACGCTTCTTGCGAGAAGTCTTAGATATTTGGTGATAACATTCAAAAACCTTCAACAGTCATAACTTTAAAATAGCATACATCAAAAAACGTTGAAAAAATGTTACGTTACCGGCCGATCTATTATGAGCAGTTATCTTTCACGGTTTTGGGGTTGATTCTGGCCACTTCTACACTTCGGCCAAAGATAGGAGAAACTGGTAGGTACAAATTGTTTCACAGTAGCTTAAATAGAATGTCTTTTTTCATATTGGACTGTTCGAAACTCTGGAGGCTCTAAGTAATTCCAATTTTCCAGATGTGATGCTGCTGTTTTTGTAGGGTTCTCAGCAGGAAGCGAATGCTGTACTAAATCCATTCAAGCTACCACGGAGCGCCAATTAATTTTCTTAAAATTACTGCTTTGATATAATAATGAGATGAATAAATCTTTGTAATAACAAATCCCATAAAGTTGAAAAGCAAATAATGACAGAAGCCAAGAGAAATATAGGTGAGATATTCTGTTGTATTGAAAATAGAATACCCAGCAATAGGGGAAGTAGAGAATAAAGAGAATTATTTACATTGCTCATGACTGTTTGGAGGTTGCTGCTGTGGAACAAATTGTTGGAATGGTTCCAAGCAGTGCTTGAGCATTACCGATGTGATCAGAACTGGACTCAGTAGAGTTGAAAAGAAGACATTATTGACAAAATGATAAATAATATACATCGCCGGTACAAACCTATATGATTTTGTAGTTGTCGCTTGAAATAAACGCGTTTTATTCTTCAAGTGTTTTGATTTATTATTACTGCGTTCAAAATAACTTCTATTTTAATATATCTGACTCATCGCAAAACTACGATTGTAAATATCCAGAATGATCCGACAACTTATGAATGAGTTGGAAAAACATTGGCAGAGCAAATAGAATCATGATAAAATCAAACCTAAAACAAGAAAGGTTTATAACTGAAGTATTCTACATATAATTCTGACAGTTTGATATCAAGCAGCGAAAGTGCATGATACAATTATAAGACCAATTTTCTCTTCTGTCCATGAATATATTTTGTTGCACTGAGAGAAAATTCATATTGTTTCAGAGCATTTAGGAGTACCTAATGTGTGATTTTTTTAGGAATGTAGCTTTTCGAGAACCTTTCTAGTCAGTTTCAAAACTTTGTCGTAGGTCATGATTGAAGGTCGATCAATGTAGTGGGTTTTCAATATACCGTGTGTTCCTGAAGTCCTTATTTGCTATAGGTACCCGTACGTAATTTAGGTTGGAGAGTGTCATTTTCCCGCACTAGTGCTGGAAAGCCAGGTGTATCGCATTTTGTTTATATTCACGTATATTCGGGTGTATGTTTAAAATTTTTAAAATTCTGGGCCTTGAAACAAATCGTAAAAAATGAACAGAGAGGATATTATTATGACCAATTGGCCTTGATGGAGCCACATATATATTGTCGAAAAATGTAATGAGGTGAAGGGACAAAAACTCTATTCAATGAGAATATGACATACAAGCGAAATTTTCTATAGATTTGGAAAATATCTACCCATCAGTGCTAACTGTATATGGTGGCTACCTTGGTGCCGTCCCTCAATATGAAGCTTGGATCATTACTACTTGTGAGGTTTTTAGCCACCTTTTTTTACAAGCGTGCATGATTCACCCTATAGGTACACGTACGTAATTTAGGTTGGGGAGTTCATTTTCCCACACTAGTGCTGGAAACACTTTACTCGCAAGCTGAAGTTGTTTCAATCAAGATATTACTGCACTCGTAACTTTTTTCTTATATTGTACATACGATTTTTTAATGCGCTTACAAAAAATACTTATTTCACTAACAAGTGCACAAAGTGTTAGTTTTTAGCACGCAAAAACAGTTAGGCGAACTCTTTGAATGATTTTTAGTTAAACTTGATAAACAGAACTATACAACAAAAAAATTACATAACAATAAAAGATAATAATGAAAAATTAAATTATTTGTTGGTAATATATATAATGAAAGAACAATAAATGACATTTTGCAAACTGATTGCAGATCCGGTCAGTTCATTCAATTAGTGGCTTAAGGTACGCTGTCGTCTCCAGCCCAAAGGGTAGTGAGATATTAAGCCTATTTGTACTGATTGAGTCAGTACAAATTTGTTCAAACAGAAAATATTTTTGTCGGAGAGTAATTAGATAAGAATATTTGAAGTTTATTAGTTTTAAGAAACATTTATAGAGTGAAATCTATAATATGGAAAAAAATTATATACGTTCTTTGGGCTTAGGATGACAGTACGACTTGATGAACAATGACTTAGCGCAGAAGGGCAGTTAATAATATGGCTTGATGAAGGTTTCTTTGCCTCAGGGCAGTTGTTCAAATGGGCCGATGAAGGTTGACTTTACTTAGAAGGGCAGCTGTTTATGTGACTTGCAGAAGGCAGATGTTCGGGGCCAATATTTTATTTGATAAATCTTTTTTTTTCAATTTGTTGAATCATCAATTTATCTCTCGGCTACATTCGTCGATTTCCATCCTCCGAGTCTCTGGACATTTGTCATTCCTGCTCCAGAATCGGCCAACATGGTAGCCGCGGAACGACGGAAACTATATCCTGTATACTGTTCTGAATTTTTCAATTGTTGATACGCAGCTATTCTCGGAGGTATTTCACCAAATGAATTTATTCCAACATATTTAGTATCTACTGCATGCTCCTTGGCTACACTGCACAAAGAAACACCTGTGCGGGGTGTATGGTTTTCGCAAAGGTGCATATTTATGATACAGTTGTAAATAATGTAAATAATAATAACATTTGTTGCATTGGATACTAAAGATTCTTGAAGTATTGTTTTTACTATTAGGAATTTTGACGACTATAAAATTCACATTATCCTCTATGTGATCAATCATTATCTTGCAGAGGTCATCGCGCCTGCAAGCACCAGCCAACCCAAAAATGGGGATGACTTTTATTAGAGGGGAAGTTTAATCAGGTGCTTCTTCCATAAATCTGGAAACTTCACATTTGTCAAAAATGTTTGCCTATTTCCGACGATTCCCCACATGTTGCTTCTTTAAAAACGATGTTTTAAAAAAGAATGTTTCAGACTATCAATAATAGTTTAAAGATGTGGTAGAGTGAGAGCATACATTTTTCAAAAATTCACCGAGTTAATTGTGAATTACAGGGGGATTTCTGAAACGTTGATATTTTGTAATTTTTCGAAATCATGTTTATACGGTATCAGCTATCTTCGGAGGATGATAATTCACTTGAATATACAGGATGTCTACGAATGAACCGGTCATATATTTCACCAATTTTTCAAATCACCCTGTACGAAATGTATGAATTGTGATTAATGATAGAATATGAATAGAATATTGCATACCAAAATAATTTTATCAATTACATCGAATTTTTAGACATTACTAAAATGTTTTTATTTTCCACTCTGTACATAATTATATAATCTGTACCATCTGAATGATATTTAGTAATATGAAAGTACGTTGATGATAAGAGCGAAAAACAAATGCAGTTGTCATTTTCAAATCACAAGAAAATAATTTAATAAAAATTACTGATTTTTAAATTGAACGCCCTGTATTTCAAAATCTATCCATCAACGAACTTTGCGATTGTGCACGTTCAATCAGTACATCAAATACTACAATATACTGAAAATTCAGAGAATTTCACCGAGAACCATTTTACCTATAAAAAGTGCGGGGTAGTTGCATGTCATTGACATTATCTTCTGATTGATGATGTAATAAAGTACATTATATAGAAGGTATTTCGAACTATGTTCACATCACTGTTCGAAATCGATCTCATAGAATAGAAGAGGCATTTATTTGGGAAGTATATTGAAAGAGGTGTAATGAAAAAGTATATCGGTGGCGGATATAGAAAGAAAGATGCAGAATTACATAGGTCTTCAGGCACAAGAGAAGTACTTTTATGATGTACATGACTTTGAAAAAATTGTAACAAATGATTAACTACTGAATATGTCACATTTCTCAACTAATTGATGTGTATGCATGTGCCCATCGTACGGAATATTCCATAGTTTTTTCATTATTTACGGTGAATGCGATAAGAAAGCTGCCAGAACATGTTTATGTAAAAACGTTTCGGAATGTTCCTAGGCCGACTCAGAAAACATTAAACAGACCAGAGGGAAAAAGAAAAAAACTTTATTCAATAATGAAGATAATAATAATTAAATACCAGTATAAGCATGATTTCAATACAAGCAGGTCCTCCAATACTTGAAAGTTAAAAGACTTGTACAAAAAATTTATTTCTGAGGATGTTTTCTGATGCGAAGACAACAGGACTCTGAATTACTGAAAAACTTGAATTGGAGCAAAGTTCTCTAAAACTGGTATGTACTATTGTTATAATAGCCACATTTTGACTAATAGACATATCCAAGGCACATTCGCGAATGTACCTTTCAAGAATCATGGACAATTTTACACGCGTAAATCTTTATGATGAACAAGTGTGTGTAGCAAACTCTTTTTCACTCAACACATGTACTCTAGCACCCACTATTTTCTCAAATTTCTACCAATAAATATACATTATTCTCCAATAAGGTGATATTTCTAACGGTTAAATGCAGAATCAGGTGAACCAATACAGGTACATGAGTATACACTGTTTAAAAACAACGATTGAGATAAAAATGTGTATTTCTTGTCAAAAATGCAAAAATTCAAGTACTCTACAAACCAATTTGAAAATTTCTACCACTTAATTCGTTTCGGTGATATCCACTTATATCTTATAGATGCTCGTCATGAATCACCCTCTATATCTCTACTAAACGAGTAGTTTATGAATGATGCCCAGTTCAAAATTAAATATTATTGTGACAATACTTAGATCTTTATTACCAAAAATTGACCAACTCCCTTCAAGTGGAACGACAAGAGACGAGATGATAATTATGCCAGAATCTTTTTGATTGACGAAGATTTCTGGGTCAAATTTTCGTACAATTAAATGTGGGTCGTACCTATATTCGAGATTGTGGCCTTGTACCGATTTTGCTAATGAGACTTGAGCTATGTTAATCACATATTTGTTGAGATTATTAGTGTCTTAGTACACACCCAGTTATTTGATAATAATCCCACCTAGTTTTTTTCTCATTATTCAGGGCTGTCTTCACCTCGATGTCACTGAAACATCAAATTTGATTAGCAGATTATAGGTGGCAGAGGTTAGTAGTGATTCATCTTGTTGACAGGAAATCGATATTGTAAAGAATAACTGATGAAAAACTGGATATTGATTATTGAAAAGGAACCAAGCGTCAAATTGCAAAATCTGAGATAGAAGGTCCAAACGACAGTTTGAAATTCAAAAGCAGTTTTCCATTATAGAAAAAGATCCAACCTTACGATACCGTTCATAGAATATGGTCCAAGTCGCTTGGTTCCTTTTCAATAATCATCATCCAACTGATATCGTGTACGTGTTGTAATCTATTACTTTTTATGATATTTTTTTATAAAAAAAAAAACACTTTTTAAGTATTAAGATGTTTCTCCTGACAAAGTTTTTCAGCTTTATCCTTCCTTCTTCTTTTTTTTTTTTCAACAAAGTCCTCGTTACCACTCCAGTTTTTCCTTCCTCACCATTCAGATATTTCAATCATTTTACAAACCTCACAGACTTTTATGATTTTTTTTATTAACACATCAATATTAATATCATACGCGAAATTTATCAACTATTATTACATATAATTATTCTATTTGTTCAATAGATCCTGTTTTGTATCTTTTTTGATCAATTCTATCATATTTTCTGATTCTATTTGCATTTCAAATTTCATAACTTTGAAACTGTCATCTTTCATTTTATTTTTATTTGTTGTTAATTTGTTTTCCTTTCATGGAATAATGATAAATTACCTTATTTTCAAAATTTTCACAATAAGTTATTATTAATTGCTAATTCAAAGGAGGGTATCCTTTTCTGGGCCATATGCTCCCGGTCATAGAATTTTGCACACTTTTAGGTCTATAAAAAAGAAATATTTTCCCAAAATTTTAGCTTCCCATCCATTCCGGAACAACTTCAAATAAGCTCTTCTTCAGCAAAATTTTGAAGGTAATAAAATAATGAAATAGACATTTTGGCAATGTCGCTTGGGTGCGTATTGTGGGTAGAGGCGTATTGTGGGTAGAGGCCGATTATTTGAATAATCTTTGTATTTTTTGAAAAAAATTGATGTTATTATTTTTTATGCTGGACATTCAAAATGAACGGAACTTTCTCGTTCATGTAGTTGAATCATTTCAGACTGTGATTATAAAAATGAAAATTTGAGTCCCTTTATATCGTGGTTTTATTGGCAGTTTCCTCAAACCGGACCTGACGAGTTTGGTCACTTTTTTGTCATAAATCTAGAGAATCAGACCAGTGGTCTGGCGGTTTTCGAAAAAAGAACATCAAAAAAATCTAAAGAATTCCTAGTAGTATATGCGACGTCGGAAAATAAAGTAATTTTTTTTTTAATATTATCTGTAGAGATTTTTTTTTCAACGCTTCATTTTCATTGATATGATACTTGAGGGAAGGTAAGAAATACCATGGTTTTAAAATAGTTTTTAACAAAACAAGAAAGTCCAAGTTAATTTTTTATTGCATTTTTACTGATTTCTTTAGATTCAAATAGTTTCTGACAGGGTCATCGATCAATCAAAATATACTTTATTGCCTCTGGGCAAAAGCTCACAATACTTTTGAATCTGAAGAAATAAGAAATCTCGCCGACTTCTTGCTGTGCCCTCGTATATTCATACTCCTCGGCGTTCAAGATAAAAATTATTATAGAGTGAAAAAAAAAAGAAAAATATTGATATATTACTCATTTATAAGCATTCAAAAGCAATTTAAATTTTTTTCAGAAAATGCCCAAATTTGCCTATCAAAAGCATACCCTCCTTGTATAGTTTTTATAGGATTTTCCATCGTAAAATGATTTTAACTGAATTCTACTAGATCATACCTTCTTATTGACTTAAACCGTTTTGAACTGTGCAGGAGATTAAGATGAAAAAATTCCAGTTCAAGTAAAGCAACTATTCAGGTTTTTATTAATTTTTTATATAATATTAATTTGTAAATTTCACTCAATCTTATATCATAGCATTACACTGTATATTCACTAATATATTCCATTCCTAGTCAAATAATCCTTACCTCTTCTGAAGGAGAGAGAAAGTTGTGGGACAAAACTCTTGTTCTTCGGCAGAATATTTCATTACCTTGACACATTTTCAACCCAATTTTTATAAAAGATAAACACCGGTAATTTCATGTGAACCATAACATTCAATACAGCTCCAATTACCCAACGTATTAAAGAGGCCAAACTGAGTTGGATCTATTATTTTTTTTGAGCGTCTTTCCCTATACAGTGAATTATAGAACAAACTATAATTGTGACAGCAAGAAAAAACATCATCGGTTTAGCCGGCATTCCAAGACAGATATCATGGTCAGAAAGTCCTGGAATGTGGTGACTGTATGAAATGAAAAAAAAATTATTTGCTTTCGTTTCTGATATTCAGAATTTTAAATTTCGTCAAACTGATGGGTTTATAAACATGTATAAGGGAAACATGTCTTCCTGCTACTACTACTATACTATATGTATATTAAGTACTTCTATAAACTTCAAAGCGCAAATCTGTGACTAATTTCACAATTAAAAGTTCACAGGGTGTTGTAGTTGAAATTTTAATCTCAATTATTTTGAAAAATGTTAGCAAAAAATAAATTGTGTGATAGATTTCGCCGAAATAAATATTTATTTTGTCATCAAGATGCATCGAAAGAGAATTATTCATTCTCAAAATACAGTGTGTTGAATTGATAGAAAATATCGGTTTTTCAATATCTTGTATCTTGAAAATGAATTATTTCTCAATAAATCTTTGTAGATGAAAAGTGGTTTATTTTATCAAGATTCATCACATACTATTTGTTGTAAAGTTCTGAGCAACTTCATCTGGCGCCTTAATGATCCCATAACCTGCATCGATGCAGAAATCCTTACCTAACCTAACCTAACCCAACCTAACCTGTATCGATGCAGAAATTTGCTAATTTCTCAAAAATGGTTGCATCTAGCGTTGTTCAGCAGGTATACCTTCTAGAAGGTGTATAAATAAGTTTTGAATATGAAAAATCCAAAAAGTTTACCACCAAGAAAGGGCAAATTAAAATAATCAATGATAGTGTTCGCAGTGCCCTCTAAGTTTGACATAAAAAGTAGTACCAAATTTTGTTTTCCTACCTCAAAAAAAACTGGTTTACCAAATTGTATTCAAAATAATTGAAAATTAAATTTCATCTTCAACACTCTGTATCTCGAGACGATTCATTTGCGAACACATGTTCATATGGCCTTTTCATCTTGAAATTAGTCTAATATTTCTCATTTGAAGTTTCTACAAGTACTTGATGAACACCCTGTTAAGTACAAATGTGATTATGGTTCCTGCTTGACTATAATCGTTCCACAATAACTGAAACATCCATGATTTTCGGATTCTCCGTAAACTGCGCAGAAGTGAAACAAAAAAAAACATCTTATTTATTCAGATACCTTTATGTTGTGAATGAATATGGTGGTGTTACAAAGAATCCTCCTCTCAAATTAATAGCTACAGATACAGTTTACTTTCTCAAAGAAGATTTTAGAACTGAAATCGCAGCAAAAACATCTGCAGCATTTGTTCCATAAACAGTGTTACTCAGTGTTTGTTGAACACAAGAGTTTACTGTAATATTCCAAAACATGTGCCAAAAAATCACATTTGCCTTCTGGAAGTTCTACATAAAGATGTTAATGGAATAATAGGAAGGTTCAAATAGTCAAGGACTAATGGAAGTCGCGATCAGGATGCTTGTGGATAAACAACTCCGAGATTGTGGATAACTGTGTTGGTAACTCAAATCTACATTGCAATTTATTCATTAAATTATACCAGGAAGAACTAGCCTACTAAGAAAGTCGCAATGCTCTGCTATTCCTCCAGGAAAAAAATCCTGGAATGATAATCGAATGAACTTCGGAAAATTTCATTGATCAGTAAGGAAGATGCAAAGACGGTAGAAAGTCATGATGAATGTTTCTACTATTAGAAGAAGTGCACTAAATCCTACCTTTCGGATGATATTTAGTGCTATTTCCAGATATTGTATGTCACAGTTTTTCCGACCAATGAAGTGTTCATCATCTTTTTATTTGTTATGTTATAGTCTGTTTTGGATCTGCGTCTGATATATCATAGGTAATTAGTTGACGGGGAGGGTGAGTATACAAATTCCAAGCATAGATTAAACTTGATCGTTAGGTCATAGTGGATTAAAACGTGCAGGCTCTTCCAGAATTTGCAAGTGAGTTGGCGAACAGTTTTAGAAAAATATAAAAAGTTTTTCAGAGATTGGCGTGACTGAGATTCTTTTTGAATATATGATTATAGAGTGAACGTAAACCAAAATTTTGTATCCGAAATTGTTCATGCTCTGCCGCGCTACTTAAACAAACAGCCTATTGTTATCCGTGGACCAATTGAAAATTCAATTTACTCACCAAATCATTGCAGAGATAACCCAATAGTTCACACATTTGGAGATCAATCACAACATAATAACAAAAAAATCCATAAGAATAGTGCCCACTATTCGATATAATGAAGCAGTTGCCGCAATCATAACATTTCGAATAAATATAATATCCTCAAAAATGTGGAAAACATCTACCCAACAACCTTATATCGATATATGTCTGGTGTGTGTTTACTGCGTGCTCTAAAGTGTGTAAACAATATTCTTGAAAAAATAAATATGAACTGGATCTGAAATTCATTCATAATCGTTTCTACAATTACAATAATAATTCCTGGAAAAATCCCCGTCAACAACATCCATATGAGAAAGTGACAATCTTTGAGGGCAGAGTCGTCTTGTGGTTGCAACCAAACTAATACATAAGAGAACTTCTTATTATACATGAAGCTTCGTTAAAAATGTATTCCAGCCACCTGTGATGATAACTGGCTATATTGAAGCATTGTTTGGCACTAAATTGCTCTTGAAAGATTCGGTGGAATAAAATTGCCGATAAAACGTCTGTCATTGAATATGCCTAGATGTCTCGTAGAAATGAGAAATAACAATGATTCAGATAGGCCAAGTACTGTTAGAACACCACAGATCGATGACGCTGTTATAAATGAAATAGAAGAATATCCAGACACTTATACCAGAAAAATCTCAAAAAAAGATAAAAACAGTATATAAAAAATATAAAATTGGTTAAAATGATTACGTATAAATAAAAACTCCATCAAAATAGAACAAAAATAAAGAACAAACAACAGCAAAATAACTCAAATAACGGAATGAAATCAATAAGCTTGGTTAAAGTTGTTTAAATTAAAATGCAGATAAAACATTAACAAGTAAATTGGTGATATGATTATCTGCATGACTGAAATTTATATTAAAATCTTATAATGTAATTTTTGCTTCTGTAGGAAGACTGGTTAACAGTGTATGCAATTGATAGTGAAAGTAATGGTGATGTATACACATTTATTTCTTTACAGTAGCTAACTGAAAACTCAAATATTTTTCCTGTAGGGAGTTGTCAAATTTACTAATAATAACAAATAATAGAATTTCCAGTATTGAACTTTTAATTAATATCATTTGTTCCATGGGAGGAAACTCTCCGCCTGAATTGTGACATCACCGTGTAGTATAAAATGGCTCATCATGTTTTATGTTCAGTTAACAGGATTACGTTTGAGAACTGTCATTGAGTATTAGTCATCAAGTTGATTGGCGCATCTTGCGTGATTCTTTGCAAAAGTTGGTAATGGTGCTGACCTACATTGGAACACCCTGTACCTGTATAGAATATATTTTCGGAAAAGTTGTGTAGGTCCATAAAACGAAAAATTACCAAACCTATCGGCTGTGAAACTACCCACTACTAAAATAGTCAGTCCAACCATATCGTTGTAATCATAGTAATCAAGTTGATAGTTTTATAACGACCTACTGTAAATGAATTATAGAACGAAATGTCGGGTTCATAATGAAAAAAGCGGAACAAAGCCCAGAGAAAATATGAACGGTGCCAATTGACGCAAAACGAATTGATAATCTAACTAAATGAAATTATTCAGCTTCATTTGACGTGGAAGAACAAAAGAAAAACGAATATAGTACCACGAAAATATAAGTGGCGAGTAATTTTCAAATCAATGAACTGGGGAAATTTGGAGTCTAGCCATTATTGAAAAGTAGGTATATAGAAATTTTCATTCTGTGAGTTGTGCGCCATTTAGTGATATTATGTGTTATGAGTCACCTTTTTTTATTCAATGGAGAATTTTTGAATATTAAATTAACAAAGAAAGGTTTTTCGCGAATATAAAACAAAAAACGCAAATCCAAAATTTTTTTATTGCTGTTTCCCGGACAGAAAATATTGCACTTTATTGAAAAATCCAGATGATCAAAGCTGAAAATATCCAAAGAAAATCGAAGATAAAAATTTATAAAACATGTGGACGCAATACAGAAATCAATGGCAGGCGAAAGAAGAGAAGATGCAATCAGAGCAGAAAAATCACACTCATGGAACTACGAGATAAAAAAGGATATGATTAGTATGAATTGAAAAATAATATACTGGAGGTGGAACTACTTAAAAAAGTAAAATACACCGAAGGATTTCGAATGAACTCGTAAGACAATGGTGGACTGCTAATTCACCATCAAAAAAAGCACCCACAATGTCAAGAAAGCATGGGCTACGTTAAAACAATAGGATGAAAATCCAGCCTACCACGGGGCATCGCAACACCCACGGTTATACGGAAAAACGAACTTGTTTTATTGGATCATTCCACTCGACGCCATCTGAATTGAAAATACGTATCTAACCCACAGTGAAAACATGTTTACAAACGCAAAATAAAAATAACATCGCCTGTTGAGTAAATCATACCATTAATTTAATTCAAAGTTAGGTTTTCTCCCCAGTGTTGCCAACACAGGATAAAAACTTTACTGAATGGAGGGTCATTGGTGTTATTTTCCGAGAATGCATTTTAGATATTTTGAATAGAACTTAAGCTGAGTTTCGAGGAAGATCTATCAAAATTTCTTTTGAAAGATATACGTATTTGAAGTTATTGCCTATAATTGAACAGCTGCCATGGAAATGGTATGAAAACAAAAAAAATAGCCATTCCAGCGTATTTTTTGGAACTGTCTATATTTTCATTTCATAAATATAAACTATTTGTTACAGAAAATGGTAATAACAGCTGTACTCTACCCGAATGCCTCTGGGTACACTCTACGAGTGTTAATAGACGAGTATGATCATCATTAAATACATTATGAATAAATACTTGAAGTTGTTGTGACATTTTGACCTCAAGGAACAAAATGTGAAACGAGACAAATGTTTCTAACAATAAAGAAATACCAACATTCCTGCGAATGAGTGGATGTGGCAGTAGATGAAGTGAATAGGATCATTAAACTCATAAAAGTGATGGTAGGTAATATTTCCCTAGAATAAGTATTCCGATTATTCATATATAATATTTTCTTCACGCTGAAAAACGAGTTGTCATACTATGGCCATGCCTTCCATTACATGTGGTGGCCCAAGGCACAACGAAGAGTAGCCATTACAAGACCAGGCAAGGTGCAAAGACTTGCCTGTCTTGAAATCACAGGGACAAATGAATCAACAATAAATGCAGCTTTGGAGACTTTCCTGTGATTGAATTCTCTCCACCTTGTGATGAAGAGAGAGGCAAGGCTTTGTGCATACAGACTGCAGAACACACACAACAACTTGGAACTTATAACAGAACAATTGAGCATCTTTAGAATTGTGACCTGGGACGCGCTGGGAATGAAATTCTGAAACGTAACTGCTTCAATGACCAAAGAAGAACGGAATTATGTCAAACTGATATGGGTTCCAGGCCACCAGAGATTTGCAGGCAGATAGGACGTAATTAAATTCACATGAAGATATTCCTAAAATCCCCCAAACCAAGTAAATGCTAGTGGTATCAAAGTGTACATTAAGAGCATCTTTGAGAAACGGGATCGGGAACAAATACAAAACCTTTTGGGAAGGCATTACAGGAAAATCTTGGGATAGAACACATCAAAGGAACTTGCCACAAAAAAACGGCAGACCTGCTGGCGATGAAAAGGAGCCATAGATGAGAAGTGTTACACGAATATGCAAAATAGGACTGTATAATTGGAGACCTGCAGTCTACCTGAGATCCAGAAGCAGTGACACACATACGATACTATTATGATACACTAGACCGCAAAAGACAGAAAATTATTGGGCAGCAAGTAAAGAACTTGTACAACGTACGGAAGTATTGGTTGGGTACTGTAATAGTACGTAATACTGGCAAGATACAATAGTTCAACAGGCCTTAGTGTCATCGGAAGCAACAGCCTCACGGACCTATACAGATGTGGAACTTTAGTGAATAGCCCTGAGGTATCAGAGAATCAGTGTCTTACAGTAGGTGTTGAGAAACATTATATTTCTATGAAAGATTTCTTCCAACGCTGCAAAAAACACATATCAAAAATATCTTTATCCCGCTCCTGTTGGAAAAAAAATTTTTTGAGAACAAAAATTTGTTCATGACAGTACAAAGCAAAGCAGCAGATATTTTTGATAACTTTCAGACCAAGTTACAAAGTTTACAACAGTAAGTAAGTATGGAAAATACTCTATAAATTCAAGATGTATTAATGAATAGAAAATCAACCAGGAATGGCAGGTGGAAATACAGGAATATTAAATAATGCTATATAGAAACGCTAAAATTATTGGTGCCTGAAAGAGCATTCAAACAATGTGAACAGTTTAGATAATTTTGAAAAAAATATTTTGAGACTAAGAGATTTTGGTTGGTGCCATTTTTTCCGACGAATCTATTTTCACCTCCGACGGTACAATTAGTTCTTATAATTATCAATGGTGGAGTGATCGTTACCCTAAATTCACAATAAAATCCCATTTCAATTCTGAAATAAATAACAGTTACCACTGATTTAACTCACTATCCCCATTCAAGAATTTTCTTTCTGATACTTGTCCCGTAATTCAATTCAGAAATTAACAAATTTGTGTTATGTTCGTCTCCTTTTTTAAATAATTCGATTGATACTGACGATGGACTTCGACATATTTATTTTTTTGAAAATACATTCAACAGGTCATACGACCCAATTACAGGTGTACATAATAATATTCCAATACACATGTATACCACATATAAACTACTACATGAAGAGGAATCAAAAAATTGAATCAAAATAAGAGTAATTTTCTCCACATATAAATTTATTCCAATCTTCTTTGATTTTGTGTTCCCTAGGTGTCACTTCTTATTTTTCTTGGAAGATTCGTGGCTCAATAACTTGCATTCGAATGCTGGTGGGTTTTCTGGTCAGTGGGCTTCCGAAGAAAAAAAAACTTGTAGAATTTATACGAGAGTTGTCTAACGTATGTCGGGATCTTGTTGACGTCTGCAAGTTCACGCATGTCATCCAGTCGAATGTATGTATCACTGTTCGTGAAGAAACGAATAACTTTGTTCTGCATTCTATCCAGCCTGGCTTGTTTGCTGGGTTAGTTAAGATTGCAGAGCACTGGATAGGCATACATCATTGCTGGTCCAAACATTTTCTTGTAGACCAGCACTTTGTTGCTAAAGCTCAAACACGAGCCACTCACTATTTGATGGTACCTCCCTGTAACGGCAGTAAACTACCGATCTATTGCAAGATTGATGTGCGATCTCAAGTTGAGCCTGTGGTCCACTAGTACTTTCAGGTTTTTCACAGAGGCACATCCTCTACGGGCAGTCCCTTGACCACCTTCGTTGAAGATGCAGAATTTCTCACGGAAGTTGATGACATCGGTCTTGCTCATATTTACCTGTTCAGATGAGTGTGGACGTAGTCAGCAACACTTGCGCTCTAGGGACAATGAGTATATAAAGGGTGTTTCATATTTGAATTATCTTGGGTGATTCTAAAAACAATTGTTCACATGAACCTACAACCGTACACCTTTCATGAAAATATTTTAACCAGATAGCTCCCATCGACAATGGTAAATCACCAAATGTTCAAATTCAGCCATCTTATGGTTTTCCATATATTGATAGATGCAGCTCCTGGAGAGACCTTTTGTATAATACCAGCATAAAAAATCTGATTATTGAGTATAAACTAAACAACTGGCAACACATTTTCAGTTGCCAAGAGTAAAATAGACGTAAATAACCCTTGAAAAATTTCACACAAATAAAAAAACGAGCCCACTAGGATAAATATTTATCAAAACATGAGTAAAACGCAGTCGGCGCATTCACAATAATAAGAAAAGAGTAGGAATTGAAAATTATTCTCCTGAAATCTATTTCAGTGCGTTCACTGAAAACTGCACGTCAGAAAACTGAAAACGTGGAGGTTTAGTGTCAAGTTGGAAGAGGTGTTCTCAGTTGAATTTCAGTGTGTTATGCGTTTTTATTGACAATAATGGGAATGATCATTAGAGTAAGAGGCAGACTGAGAAGTTTACATACTCTGCAGAAGTTGCTGCCTGAAGAGAGGAACGAGAAAATAGCAGAAACTGGTAAGTTTCAACACAATGGCCAAGATTTATCAACAATAAGGAGATGCTTTTGAAGCCAGCAATTCATTTACAAATGATAAGCCCGAAGAAATTATGCACTTGTGTGAGTTAGTAGTGTGGCAGAAATTACATTTGAATTGAACTTAATTCTTAGTTTTGCATACGTGATCCAGTCTATGTACGTCAGAGTACTGAAAAGTCTCAATATATCTTTCTCGAAATTCGAAATTGAAACAGCCTGTGAATAAATATTAAGCTGACCTGAAAAAACAAACTGGGAGTATTTCAAGAATTGAGGTCAATAACACTGGCGAATTTTTCGTTCCGCGAATGGAAATCAGGGTAGTTTCTTTTGATATTATTATTATTCGATCCATATTCAAAAATCAATTGCTAATGTTGTTTGCAGAGATTGAAAGATAAATATCAATACCAGAGAAGAGTTGAAACTGTTTACCTTTTTTCGATATTATTGAAATAATTATCAACCCACATAATTTTTTCTCAAGCTTCAGAGGAAAAAATTACAGATCTTTTCCATTCGTTAAAAACTTACGACAAAAGGGTGTGAAGACGGGTCAGTATCGATAAAAATGCTGATGGTGGATTGACTGATGATATTATCAGAAGGGCATATGCCATGAAAATACCTATGAAAGACAAATTTCGAGACTTTCTGCAGTGCTCCAGAGAAGTAAGCAAGTTTTTGAGCGAGGTATCACCAACCAGACAAACTGCTCGTTTTCAGAACAGAATGTTTTTTAATTCTATATAATAGTGAGGCCATTTTGGGTATTCAAAAGTTAGACTTTTCGAACAATTATACCAAGCCTAGAACAATGAAAGTATTTATACATCTTGAACAGAAGAGATTCCAATTTGCTTTTTCATCACCTAGTATCATCGAGGAGATAAACTAAAACCATGAAATTAATTTGTCAGTTTTTTGGAAGATGAATCATAAATAAGTGGTTCATCTCCTCTGCTATTTATTTATTTATTTAATAGCATATATATATATATGTACCATTTTTGGTTCATTCATATATATATATATATATATATATATATGAATGAACCAAAAATGGTACATTTTGACATTAAAATGTCTTTACAACGTTCAAGGTGGTGGGTGGCATAATTTTTATTCTTGAAACTTCAACGGAGCTTAATACTTTTCAAAATATGGTGAAGAGTGAATGACAAAATCAAAATGACGGGCATTGGTATTTTTAGGATAACCTCCTTTGAAACTTCTGAATAGAACAAGTAATTTAGGTCACGTCAAGTTGTATGCAAGGGTCTTATAATTTCAATGCCACTTTATTTTTGAAAATCGGCCTTACATTTTTGCTGGTAAAATACTTAAGAAAACTAGTTATTTTCAATGAGAGAATGTAAATTGGTTGAGTATTAGTCTACTATCGAAATTAATCTACGCGGATATCGCCGAAAACCAGCTGTAGCCGTGTTTTGTCAAAACCCGTATATCTTTTGTAATGGCCACTTTTAATAAAAAAAAGTTAAACATATCTAGCACTACACAACACAAAATACTTCCAACATGTCTATTCAGAAAACTCGCGTAAGAGTAAGACAGGAGATGCGGATACTTGCAGTTGCCTTCAGAAATAATTGTGGACACCACGCGTTGAGATCAGCGGGGGTGGTTTCCATTCCTGAGGGGAAAGTAAGTGGGCACACGACTGACACCCACCAATCTCAAGGGTCGCGAACAGGAGAAAAGGACGCCTACACCTTAGTCCCGTGGTCATGTTACATCCCAATTTTGGATTATCTGGGCATAGACGGAACGCAGATAGCAGGATTTTGAATATAATGCTCCATATAAGTTTTCATATGTATAAAGTGTCAACCTGGACGGTCTTAAATAGTATGTATTCTAGTCTGTGAATAGCATGACACGTCAAACTCTACAAAATATTAATGCAAGTTGGTTAACCACATCATAGGTCCAATATTTGAGAAGGAAAATTTAACCAGATGCCGATAACTGGAATTGCTTCAAAATCATATCAACTCTATGATTCAAGAAATATTCCAAATGAACGTAACGTTCCAGTAAGATGATAAATTCCGTCACTACTGCAGAACTGTTCGAGAATGACTGAACGTATCAGTGAATAGGCAGGTGGTCCCCTAGAATGGCCAACTGGGACGCCTAACATGACACTCTCAGATTTTTTTGTGGTAGTTCCTAAAAGCTGAGGTATATGTCACGCAATCGGAGGCAAACAAGAAACATATAAATAGAAAAGGGGATGTTTATGCCGGTATTATTACAGAAACATTCAATAACGTTAGGGCTGAATTTCAAAACAGAGAAAATTAATATAACAAATAATGGGATAGTGGCAAGATAAGGTTATGTCGAATTTAATATTTATTCATTATTTATGTAATAGCATCTTTACAATAAATTTCAATTATTGTTTAAAAGATGATAGAAAAATAGTCAAAAGAGGGAGTCATAAAACCCTCATTTTGATAATAAAAACAGTACTGCCTTCTTGGTATCAGGTAACTTCGCGAACGCTTTCACTCTCAAGACCTACATGTCTTGTTCTATTCAAAAGTTATCAGGAGAGTCCAAAATTGCTCATACTGGCCACTTTGACTTTGACAGTTTCATGTAACTACGGTACAGGTTTCCATTTGAAATATATTTCAAAAATAGCGCCCAGCAGCCATCCTGAATTTTGAAATTATTTTATTAATGTTTAAATGTAACATTCTTTACTCGAAATTCATGGAATTTTTTTATAAACGAACCAAGCATGGGGAGGACTATTATAAAGAAAATTGAACTTTTTTGAATTTTGATCATTCATTAACGAACTCAAGGAAAAGCTAAGCAGTTCGCGACATCTCAAATTTCAAAAAATCGATTTTTTAACGACATTTCGTTCTTTACAACTACCCTCAACTCCATAATTTCATCTCCATTCTTGTTCACAAATCCCTATATTATTCCTTAATCTGCAAATTATCATACATTCGTTTTTGTCTAAAAGGACCATCACAGTTAAAAAACTTTCCATTACTAGTTCAGGATGCAGAATTCCAATTCAATTTAGTAGTACTCTACGGCTATGAAATTTCTCAGCACAAATGATTCGATTCTTGAATACAGAGATTACCTATAATTCAAATCTGTTTGAATTACCTATTGAAAAAAGTTCTTCTAGTAAACATACCTACATTTATTCGAATACTTAGCAATCTGTATCGTTGTTTTGGCCATAGAATAGTGTCGAATGCATCTTTCTGTGCTTCCATATTGTAATATGACTTAATATGTTATCTCAATGAATTTCTATTGTATAATATACAGATTTCCTAATAATAGTACTAGAAATGAATTGAACACTGGTGATATTTTGAAATTTGGTAATTAATTATGCATCTCTCAACTTCTCAAAAAATTTAAATAATCATACTGAGAAACCAAAGAATCAGCCAGCGTTGTTTTTGAAGTCAACCTTGCCAACACAAAAAATAATTCAAAAGAGGCAATTACAATCAATTATCTCAATTTGCTTCAATATATTTGTCAAACTTATTAGCGTTCTCAAAAAGGAGTATCGAAACGTAAGCAATTCTCTTCACATTACCTAATTCTTCAACTAGGTGATAAATGTTAATTTTTATATATGATCTATAAGAAAGGATATACTTTTGTATTGCTTCATACATTTCATAGTGTATTTTTTGAACAAATAGTCCAACTTGATTTATGAAGTCCACTTCTCCAATTCATCACTATGAAGAAGACTTTTATTCGATTTATGAATAAGACTATTGTTACGTTTTTGCTAAATAATAGGCCGAGCACACTACTAAACTGTTTATTTTCTAACTTCACTATAAACAAACATACAACACTTCACTGACTAATAAAACACTTAGATCTATACAACAATGCAACTGGCTAAATATTCCAAACACTTCTATACTTCTTCAAAAACTGCTTATTATCACTTATTCCTAATCTTCTTAATCTTGTCAATCCAACTTCTCTTCATAAAACTTCTTCTCCCAGTCAAATGTCTCGCGTTTATATAGGTACTCAAGTGTAACCAGAATCTTCGCGATGCGACAGTTCGGTTATCCCGAATATTCATTTCCGGCAGTTATCTGCCTTTTTCTCGCAAACCATATCGACGATACGCGTGCAAGCAAGTCTATCCAGCGGCGTAGCTAGGGGATTTTTATCAATCTCGTAACACTATTTTAAATTTACCTATTCATATTCATCATTGATTTATTTACACAAATTCTATTATAATTTGGTTCAAAAGATTGTTTTTCAGTTTTCAGTGGTTGAGAGGATTATGCGCGTATGATCAAATTGACGTAGTTTAAGGGTTGGGATAGTTTTCTGTATTTTTGGATCGTATTCACAACAAAAATTCTAATATACAGACATCGTATAAAAAAATAATTTGAAAAGAATACTTTCCTTTTGTATTTGACTTAAGATAATTGTATTTATTTTATTTTTATCGACCATACATAACAAGAAATATATTCTCTTCGTTACCTGCATTAAAAAAAAATATGCCCTTTCTAATTTACTGTAAACTATTTATAAATTATATCTGACTATTAGTGCAGATGCACTTTCAGTTATTTTCGGAGACCCCCATACAGAACTTGACATAATTTTATGGTACAACAAATAACAACTAATGTGAATCGAATCTAATAAAAAGTCCTAAATTGGATAATGTCTTCCATTTATATCAGTGGCTTCTATGAATAGGGTATTTATTACTTCTAACTCTCGTTCTAATTTTAATGGACCATGCATGAATAGGCAGACGCACGATATCGTGAAATGTTAAACAAACAACTAGTTATCGAGGTTATTTTTCTTGAACCGAAAACAAGTCTGTTTGAATTTGGACATGTCTTAAATAATTTCGATTCGATGAAATAATTCCATTATTGGCTTTATGCGTCAGGTGACACTAAATTCCATTGAATACCATTTCATCACCCGTTACCAAAAAATTAATTCTATTCAAGAGTGTTGTGAAATTGAGGTGAATTCGTGACTTGGACTGAAGAGGAGAAATGTGTTTGGTTTTAATAGGCATTCGATTCACTGAACCATTATTTGCTTCATAAATGATAAAAATGATCGAAATAGATATTTAGGTTATTCGGACATTGTAATGATTCTTGAGCCGGACCTGACCGCTAGTTGAGTTAATCGAGTTCGACTCGGAAACAATGTATGACTTATCGCTCGAGAATTGCGCTAGACACTTCAAATAATCAAGATGAGTCATCGAACTCTCCTAACTGTTCTAACTAACAACGACCTCTCTCGTTTTTTCTCGGCATTCCTTGAATGATCTAACAGAGGCCTACTGCAGCTATAAATGCAGGACTATTGACAAGAGAAGGCAGTTAGTTAGTTGAATTTGAGTTCTACACTTAGCAAATAGACAGAGTAAGCGGTAGGGACATGATTTACTGTATCTATTGGGTGCAAATAAATGATCAGTTATATTTTTCAAGTTTGAAATGAATTAGTGGATTATCAAGACTATTTCACTCATCTTAAAATTCTCACATAATCTGACCAATCGCAAACCAAAGACAACTCGTGTTATCGCGATAATACCAGCTGTCTTTCAATTCTGATTTGAGGATTAGTTTCCATGGCAACACAAAGTTTGACAGTTCTATCAATATCAATTGTACCTGACTGTGTCAAAATGAGTCGCTTCGGTGCAAATTCAAATGAAATTATGAAATGAAACATTATAATATTGACGATTTGAATAATTTGTTTATGACTGTTATACATTGTTCGTATTTATATTGATGAAGAAACTTTATTCGTGAAATAGTCTAATAAAATTCAACTCGTGATTGAATTTATCTCATAAGTCTGTCTTTTATTTCTGAACTCAACTGAATTTTTTTGAGAAAACAAGCAATTAAGTTTCGTTCAAAAATAAATCGACAGACTTATCGCGAAAATTTAATCACTCGTGGTATTACTATTATTACAATATCATAGAACGGGCTATATTTTATGTAGTTTCTTTCTTCAGTTTTAAACGGACAATCAAATCCAGTATGTTCAAAGGACTCAAGGAAAGTTGGGGTAGGGAAAATCTAGATATTAGAATTATTTGCTGAAGAAATGACTACAAACTTTGTATCAGAAGAACCTCAACCGAAAATCTATATATTAGGTTCAGGTATTTGGTTACATATCTTCATGTTTTTAAATATGACCATGAGAAGTAAAATGTGATCACGTTTTAATTTTTCATCGTAAACTTTATTTCTGTTCCCGAACCCGTGGCACTGAATTGCTGTACCTCTTGAAGTGACTTCTTTATCCTCATTTTTCATTTGTGTTTCTTTGGAATGACATTTTCTATCATAGTCAAGAAACAGTATGTTAAAAGTGAGGGTTTAGTTTATGGACAGACTGTAAAGTTTTTCCTCGACCGCAGTATATAATATTTAGTGCCAAATCATTCGCTGTAACGACTTCTTGACCATAACAAGAATCCGGTGGCTCAGCGGTCTGATGCACAGGCCGTTCGAAACTCCAGCATAGCGATAGTTGGTTCGAGCCCGATGTAGGTACAAGAGAATTTTTCTCAACTGCTTTATATCGGATCGATAGGCGACCGCATGCCTTGTTGAATAGCAAGTGTATTGTGAGTTGTCTAGATGCTAATCTCGTCTGGTGCTAGCTTGGAGTGGACACCGACCACCCAAGGTGGTGCTGTAGGTTTTCCGGGTTTTCCTACAGCTGAAAAGTGAATACGCCACCAAAAATCAGTAAGTCGCCCCGGAGCGCCACGGCAAATAATAATAATAATAGCCGTCCTCTACCCGCACAGGCTATGCCTTTGGGTACACTCAACGAGTGTTTAGGAGGGAGTATTATTATTTATGTCCGTGAAGTATAACATGTGAGTAACAATGAAACGATGTGAAAGATTTGATAGAATGATTTATATACAGACTCACTATTTTGACACTTTCAACCATTATCCATTTTTCAATAACAATAAACTCAATTATTTTAAATGCAAATATTCTTTATCCTATCCAAACCCGATTGATGAAACACAAAACATAGGAAGAACTACTTATTTTTGTATATTCGTACCGATCCTTTCAACTTCATATCACTTGGCTACTAAATTGAAGTTGTTGAATGGTTCTGTCACTATGTTGATGCCAGATTTGTTAATTTTGAAATTTTGTATTTACCGAAGATAATCATGGTTGACTACTACAATTTATATAAAATAACAAAGTTGAAATGGAAAGACAAGGCGGCGTAATATCTCACTTCGGGAACAATTTTCATATAGCGTACCTATTTTTTTGTCATAAGAATAACAAAATTCATACATCGTCAGTTTTTTGTACTAATTTGGAATTTTATATTGTATTTTTATTGTCTATATAATTTTTTATTAACATAATGACTTCGGGTTTTTAGGTCGTCGTTCAATACGAGTGAGACCCGACGTTTCACCAACACGAGTAGTTGGCATTCTCAAGAGAGATTTTTGTAGTTGACAGCCACTTAACTCATTGTCGATTGCTTGACATTTGACATTCGTTGTCGCAAGTATCTATGAGTCCATAGCGAGTCGGTCGAACCGTTTTTATGTGTGTAAGGAGCTGATGCAGTGTTTTTGGGAACTAGTAGCCAAGCTTTGTTTAGTTATAGTCATTCTTTGGTCGTGCTGAAGTAATGGTGTAACTGGATTTCAATTGCTTTCCTGTATTGCTCTTGTTCTTGTGTTGTTTTTATAGGCTGTGATGGTCATGATGGTAGAGCACTTGTCTCTTAACCTAAGCATGGTCATCGGTCTCGTGCTGAACATTTCGTGGTTCCGATATAAACGCTGCCACAGGAACCTGGATGCGGTATACCCCAGAAAAGCTTGGCACGTCTCGTTTGCCCTTCGCTCATTTCAATTTTTTCTTCAGTTCTTTCGAAGATTCATAAATAGTTTTAATCTCGTATTTTAGTAGAATACGCCCAATCCGTTCTGTAACTCTGGGAACATACGGTAGGAATGTTTTTCTTGTGTTGGTGATAGTTTGACTGCATTTCTATTTACTGTATGGCAGTCATTTGGTCTACTATCGATTATTCTGTCTTTATTTTCTTTTCTGTGTTTCATACATCTATCAGTATTCCTTGCGTAGTACTCGATAGAAAGAAGAGCTTTTCTTTAGTGTTTCAGTTCTGCTTCCAGGTATTCAGGTTCGCAGATTCTTCTGGCACGATCTATTAATATTTTAATTATACCAAATACAGTAATATTGACCAGTTTATTTGACAGGAGCGTTCGATTTGATGAAGATTGGAAAAATGTCAAATTACGATTTCCCTCCAAAAGTATTCCATTTTTTTGACTACCTACCACATGAATAATAAGTCTTTGAAACGAGTGCATGAATTCAAAAACTTCATTTCACGTTGGTGAGATCTAAATTTGAGTGCGGCTCTATAATATGGAATGGAAAATACCAAACAATCTCACAGGAACTACGGAAAATACAGAACAAATTCCTAAGAAACCTCAATAGAAAAATATCATACTAGACCTAGACGGAGGATTATAATAGCACTAGCACGAATTGAGAACTGTATTGTATCAGTAACATATCTACTCTCAAATTGCTTACAAAATAGGACACAAGATATAAGAGTGTCTGACACAATGAGAGGAATCGAATATGGCGTACCTCAGGAACCTGTACTTGGTCATCTTCTATTGAATCTGTATGTAAATGAATTATTTTCACCCGATTTCCGAGGAACCGCTATAGGGTATGCCGATGACACGTCGTTTTCTACACAAAGTTGAAAACAATTTCGAAATTCTACAAAGCTGGTTTGACTGCAAACTACTGACAATCAACATAGACAAAACCAATTTCCTACCTTTCAGTTTCAATTAATCTGGAAATTCCCCATTTCAACAACTCGACTTGAAAGTTTAAAATTGAAGCTGTAGAAAATATATACATATACTATTTTGTAGTGTATTTAGATTCGTATATGAAGTGGAACATACATATTAATTACATCACGAAAAAATTCCAAACAAATTTATATAACTTCAAATTCCTCAATATATATCTGCCACCAAAGTCAATGAAAATATTGTACAAAACATTGGTTGAACGTCATCTCCGATATGGAACTCTATTGTGGGGAGCTGATGCTCTTCGGATACACATACATCCACTTGAAGTATTACAAAAACGATTCCTCAAATTAATTATGATGGAAAGCACAAGATATCCTTCGATTTGTTATATGAACAATGCGAAGTCATGGACATGAGGCAACTGATTTATAAATGTGTGAACGTGAAACTGCACTCAGCCGGAGACATACTACGACCCACATACGAATATAACACACATAAGAAACTTACCAGCCCTACCACAAGTTAAAAAATCGATATCCTAAAGATCATATACTACAAAAAAAAAACATAATAGTGTCCCTCTGATACAATCAAAAGCGAAAAAAACAAAGCCAAGTTCAATAGAAAATTGAACCGACAGAAAAAAAATTATTGGTCTAATAGATATGAGATAGAAGATGCAAAATGAAATAAATACATACACCATAATAATATACTGAAATCAAATTCCTTCAATGATATCCATAGTGTTGCTAGCTCAATTACCCGCGTTATCCTGAATATCTCATATATACCGGGTATTATTCAGACCCTGTTACTTTTAACTAAAACTTGTAATCATAACCTGTAACTTTTAACTTTTGACTTTCATCAATTCTGTATAAATATGTAACTTATAACTTTGTACTATTTTATTGTGTTACCTTAGATCGTAGTCTAATTTTATTGTAATCATTTATATACCCGTCATTTTACACATAAATATGGAAACAAGTGAATGATTATTTATCGATTTCTAATTTGTTCAACCTTACAAATTACAAATTATCTATACTGAATACCGAAACATACTGAATAAAGTTTTTATAAAGTTCTTATATCCCCATATTATAACTTGTCATAACGAGTTCTTATATACACATGTATATTTCCTATGAATTAATCTTGTAATAAGAGCACTAGGCCTGTTAGGATGAAATAAATAAATAACATGTAGACTGTGCTACAAAAAATATGAAAAAAATCCCATACGAATATTCAGAATGGGTCGCATTGGTAAAAATAAATTAATGATTGAAAATTTCAAAGAAAAAAAAGTAATAATTCCAACATTTTGTTTCAGTGTGTCTTTTGTCGGTGTTGTTTCTTCTCCCGTACTGTTCAAGAGGTCATGCACCGCTGCTCTTCAGTCTGGGAGGTTGGTGTCTGGCAACGTACTCCTTTTTGGTGCTTCCCGTATTGATATCGGCCAACTACAAATACCCGGTGAGATGGCTCAGACAGCTCAGCAATAAAATCGCGGGTAAGACTGGCTGTGAGATTTATGTTGGTAATTATGATAATCAATCGTCATAACAAAATTTAGGAGATAACGTTACAGGTGGCTGTGTCCTCATTTAACAAAGGATATCTGGTAGCGATATAATTATAAGCAGGCTGGATTCTAAAAATGTGTTGTCTCGATCGTTGAATTGAAATAAACTCATTATTTTATGTGATTATCGAAATAAATAGTTTATAAATATCTCGAGGGGAATTCCATTTCGGAAATATTTCTTGACTGATTACACCACTATAGTAGTCATTATCAGTCTTCATGACGAAGTATTTACAATATATGTTTTAATGTTTTTATCTAGAAATTTTATCCATGATTTGATGGCCACCCTCTCTGGTCTATGTAGGTATCATATGTTGCTCCTGTCAACATCCTCGATAGAATGTGAATATGCGCTATGGATATTGTCCGAAACAAGCATTCTACATTCCAATGAATGTACAGATCTGGTATAATATTATCGGCATATAGTACTTCCAATATGTTTGGTTCGTAGTCGACTGTTTCCCTTCCTGCAAACTGCATCGAGCACAACTTTGAATTTATGTTTTCTTCCTACATGCTGACCATTTCAGACCGTCTTCCATTTTCATCGTTATGGGCTCAATAACAGCACTGCTGTGATTGGGATTGACATGCTGATGTAACTTTCAAATACCTGAATCTCCGTAACGTATATTTGTTATATATTTTGAACTGGTCGACAAATTTATTGAAAATGTTATATGCCGATAATATTTTACCGGTTCTATATGATATTTGTGCCTTGTCGAAATTGAATTACCCTTACAACGTCAAGCTAGGACATTGTGACATATATTTGACAGAAAATAAATATATTCATATAGCTAGTATATTGACCAAAATAGTATTATACCGGAGACAAATTTATTGAAAATGTTATATGCCGATAATATTTTACCGGATCTATATGATATTTGTGCCTTGTCGAAATTGAATTACCCTTACAACGTCAAGCTAGGACATTGTGACATATATTTGACAGAAAATAAATATATTCATATAGCTAGTATATTGACCAAAATAGTATTATACCGGATGGCTACGGAAGTATTGCCTACGGAATATCTCAGTTATTGTCTGACCGGAAGTAACATTAACTTTCTTATTTTAAATGGAAACCCTATTTTTTTTTCTTTTCGCTTTATTCAGCATTCAATTCCCTTTCTAATGACATATCACAAGTTGGTATCTAACCAGAAACTAGATCAGAAAAAAATTATTATTGAAATTCACCGAGTAGGCCGTGGAAGCAAAATGAAAGCCACAAATTGAAAAGTTGGCTATGGAAACCATACGTCACTTGATAACAGTTGCTACTACTGTGATATTTTATTTTCATTCGTCGGCGTTATAAAAAGCCGCCAAATAAAATATTGGAAAAATTGGGAAAAAAACAATACTCTGTAGGTCCATAACTTAAATAGGAACATACAACTTTTTCTTGCCTGTACTATTCAGCATAACCATTCCTTTCTAATGATATAATAGAAAGTAATTTTTTGAAATGAAATACCAAAAAATCCAATTATTATTCTTCAAATAACAAAACAGATTATCGCCATACGCAAAAATAACATTAAAAATAATGTGGAATGATAAATTATATCCTGTAGTTTCTAGGTTAAATAGGAACATAAACGTATTTGGTCTGTGCCATCGTCCATAGATATTCTAATATCTACCTATGGACGATGTTTGTGCTATTCAGAATAATCATTCCATTGCAATAATCATTCGAACCAAAATATTAACAAGCAGCCTGATTAAGATGTATTTTGGAATGAAACAAAAAAGAAACGAGAGCTCTCACGAACGCTGCTATCCTATTTTGACGTTCGAAGTAGTGTTTTTGATTCAGCCATTTCAAAAGGGTTTGGAAATCGAAATCAGTTAGTGGAATATTCAACAAATGCCCCGTTATTTACGAACCGAACAAATTGACATGCTTCTCATTTATGGTGAATGTGTAAAAAATTCTTATGCCGCTGAACGATTGTATTTAGAGCGATATCCAGGGAGGCAGCAACCGTCAAGAAGGTATTTCCAGTGGCTTGAAGAAAAATTAAGAACTGAGCCTGATGTTCACGAAGACCAAGAAGTATTTGTTATTAATGAGGAAACTGAAATTAATGTATTAGCTTTAGTACAATATGATAGCACAATTTCCTCAAGGCAGATTGGCGCCGAATTAGCTATAAGTAAGGACTCTGTTAGGAAAATTTTGAAAAAACATCGATTTAAATCCTTCAAGTATCAGTTGCATCAACATTTGTATGAAAATGACGGTGAAAGGCGCCTGGAATATTGTAATTGGTTTCATCGACAAAATGCTGAGAATCACCTATTTAACTATTATATCTTGTTTACGGACGAGCCAAGATTTACCAACAATTAATTATTTAATAGGAATAATACAAGGTAGGTACTGTACTTTATTTGGATTATTGTCGATAGTCGAAGTGTAAAGTGCTAAAAGTGTGAACGGTCTTTTGTTTCAGGTACTGGGCGATAGAAAACGAGCACCGGTTTCGACAAGGTGACTTCCAGGAGAGATTTGGTGTGAATGTTTGGGCAGGAATAGTTGGAACTCATATTGTTGGCCCCATTCTTTTTCAATGCCAACTAACCGGAGAGAGATACTTTAATTTTTTAACGAATGATATTTTGGAATTCATTAACAACCTACCAGCGGAAATAACTGAGAGAATGTACTTCCAACAAGATGGCGCATAATTCAAGAATAGCGAGAAATTATCTTCAAAATCGCTTTCAAGAGAGACTTATAACAACCCATGGTCCAGTCAGGTGGCCACCAAGGTCACCTGATCTTACTCTGTGCGACTTTTTTCTATGGGGGCATCTTAAAAATAGGGTGTATTCCACACAGCCTACAACTCTACATGAGCTAGAATTAAAAATTCGTAGAGCTTTCCAAGATATCACGCCCCAAATGTTGAGAAACGTTTTACATGAAAATATCAATAAATGTATTGACGCTGAGGGAATGCATTTCGAACATTTGTTTTGAATTTATTTTATCTTTAATCCTATCAATTTGAATTTTTTTTTCGATAAATCTGTTTTTTTTTGTTATTTGAATAATAATAATTGGATTTTTTGGTATTTCATTTCAAAAAATTACTTTCTATTATATCATTAGAAAGGAATGGTTATGCTGAATGGTACAGGCAAGAAAAAGTTGTCTGTTCCTATTTAAGTTATGGACCTACAGAGTATTGTTTTATTCCCAATTTTTCCAATATTTTTTTTGGCGACTTTTTATAACGCCGACGAATGAAAATAAAATATCACAGTAGTAGCAACTGTTATCAAGTGACGTATGGTTTCCATAGCCAACTTTACAATTTTTGGCTTTCATTTTGCTTCCACGACCTACTCGGTGAATTTCAATAATAATTTTTTTCTGAACTAGTTTCTGGTTAGATACCAACTTGTGATATGTCATTAGAAAGGGAATTGAATGCTGAATAAAGCGAAAAGAAAAAAAAATAGGGTTTCCATTTAAAATAAGAAAGTTGATGTTACTTCCGGTCAGAACAGAAGTTAACTTCGACATGTCAATATGCTCAAATTGTAGCTCTTATGTCAATAAATCGACGCTCCAAATTTCACAAACCTACTTCATACAATAACTGAGATATTCCGTAGGCAATACTTCCGTAGCTACCCGGTATATGCTAGATTCTTTTGCCATATTCCTTGAATAATTGTTGGAGGCTATTAAATTTCCGTCACAATATTCGAATGAAAAAAAACTGTTTTTTTTGTCATATTATTTCCTAATATTATCATATTTTGAAGGATCAATCAAATAACTCGCATTCCAACTAGTCGAACTTATTCGATTTTGCTTTCTCTCTTAGGAAAATTTCTGACCTTCACCATCTTCTCACGGTTGAAGGTAGGTAAGATGTTTATGGAAAACGCAAAGCAGGATTTTTCTAAAAAGTTCACATTCAACGTTTCCTTTCCTGTACTATCGATCTAATATATTTTCAACATGGTGACGTTGCCGCTTTTAACGAAAAGTCTTTATTTTTTAGTACACAACGTGAATTAACATTTTTTTAAATTGTCCTTTCATTATGATACTTTTTTGTTTATGATGCCATTTATCTATCAGCATCAGTTACCGAAATATCAAATAATTTGTGTTAAATATGGTCCAAAACATCTCCAATTGAACTCGAAGTATTCAATTTACACCAAAAAATTGACTCATATTCATATTACTCGATAAATCGTCGAGTTTTCTTAATAAGGCCGCATTTTGTGAACAATTATTTTTGAAAAAAATTTATTTTAGGTAGCCTTGGGAATATCAAACTTATGGCGGTATGGTGGATGTCTTGTATAAGTAATTAAAAAAAAACTATTGAAGGTACTTTGGAAAATCTCCGAAATGAATGAAAAATATTCATTATTCAATCGAAGTTCTTATGAAATTATTTATTAAATATCAACTTTTCCTGAATTGAGAGTACCTACTAATTTACTCAAGTTGAATTTACCACAACCTCAAGTTCAATTCAACACAAATTATTTCTTATCTGAAAAACAAAAAGAGAGAGAGGTTTACGGGATTCTTAACAAAAAAGTATTGTAGTGAAAGTATGACTCTAAGAATACGGGGTGTTTTATTTGACAAAAATTAGGTTGCTAGGACTTTTTGTTAGAAGTGCAGCGTACCAATTCTGAAAAATTTTTAGATCTATGAAACAAGCTAGGAAATACAAGGTGTGAAGATGTTTTCCATAAACGTGGATCACGAGTCACGCTGAATAATATTCAATAATTTTACATGAAATATTCTTTTTAACTATAGTAGTCTTCTGTTTGAGCTCCAATACCGTAATAATTATTCATAAATTAGAACGTTTTGACTTTTTTATTCCAGATATGAAATACTGAGGAATTCCTTCATTTTGATGGAATAATCAGAACCGCTGAATTTCAAACAGTAATAATATAGGATCAATCTGAAATTATTCAAATCAAAAACAAAATCCAACATGTAGTACCAATGTCGTCCAGGAGCGTTACGGCAAATAGTATTAGACAACCATCCTGACATATTAGAGAGGAGTCCAATAGTTCTTGAAACACTCGTAGAATTAATCAAGAAGTATGAAACAAATGAAAAACTTTTTATTATTGATTCACAAAATAATTATTCGTAGTAAAAGTTGGTGATTATCGAAAAACTCGTAATGGGCGACAGAAAGGTTGTGTTAAGTTCTTGGTTTCGAAAAGTCTTCAAGAAATAAAGTACCTTCTTTCTCGACATTTGATTAACTATTCAGATTTAGAATATGAAAGTGATTCTTATCAAACTGATTTATCATAATCTCTTTTTCATTCCACTGGTACGTCATCGTATTTTCAAATCATTTTCGATGAGACATTCTCCAATTATTGAAATATTGGCATCATATAAATTCATAACAATATCTAAGAGTTCATATTTGACTAAGTTCCAAAATTGTACCGGAGAAAACGAATAATTTGGACAAAATCGAATAACTCTTCTCTCCACACTATCTCACAACGTAAAACATTTGAGACGAACGCCTAAGAGATGAATCGTTTTTGATTTTAATCATCTTTTCTTTTCCTTCATGAGATAACAAAGAAATATTCGCAAAGAATTTTTTTTGTATTTCGAAATATGAGGTATTTACTAACATAACCCTTCAATCGCCCAATATGAGTTTTTCCTTAAACATCAACTTTTAGCAAAGTTTTTCATCAGTTGAATTCTTTTTAAGCTGTACTAACGAGTTTCTATTTTGAGGTATAAAACGATTTTACAACGTTACCAGTTGAGATGAGAAGAAAATTATCTTCATCTCTATTTTAGCGTTTTCCAAACCATATTTCAGAGATTAAAATACATAATTCAATCAACTTACACCGAACTACACTGGTTGAAGAAATATAAATTTTTATAAATTTTGTCAATATTTTTTTTTCGAATTACCAGTTGACAATAAAAATATCACAAATAAACCACATACCTGGAGCAGTATCTTCGGAGGAAAGATTCTGGACTATTGAGGAAGTTTCACACCACAAACTCGATTTTATACTTTCCATAGCACCCCTGAAGTGTCTTGTCCACATCACATCAGAAAATCTTGACACCACGTTTCTCCATTAACGAGGATATTAATTGTTTTTTCCTGGAAAATTAAAATGAATAAATCAGTGCTTCATTATCCTCATCAGAATTTTTGATCTTATAATAACACTTCGATCAACAACGATGGAATTGAAACATTCTAATAGGGCTTGAACTTGTGAATGCAAGCAAATCAGTTTACCGATTTCACAACGAGTACTTCCAATTTTCCATTTCTGTCTAAAGCACGAACTGAATTTAATTATTAAAACTATTGAGTTATTCTTTTCATCCAAGAGATGAATTTACGAAAGACCAACTTCCAATAGGGATAACATATGGGAAATTGACTCTGGTTCAAATCGGATGAAATTTTATTATGTTGTAGTAGAATTATAGAGTTTATCAATCCTTTCTGCTACATGTTATCTAGATGGGGCAAGTCATAGTTATACTTATAAATCTAAATAAAATGAAATGAAATATAAGCTGTTCAGGCGCTGTGGTATGTTGTTTATAAACGGGTAATTAAAAAATTTGAAATAATTATATCGTCTGGTAGTCATCATGTATATAAAATGTATATAAAAAACACATAATGCATAAACATAAAAACAACAAAAGAACACACTACTGAAACAAGAACATTTTAAAATTTGATTTTTATAATAAACACGGTCGCACATGAATCACTTGTGTAAATTCATCCACCGTGTTAAAAAAAATTCAATTAAATAAGTTTCAAAATTTTTATAAAGTAAGTACATATTAGTCAGGTTCGTCATATCAGTTGGCAACAGATAAAAGAGGCCAATAGCAACAAATTATGAAGTTTTTCTATATTTTGTGTGATAATGTTTTTTTTTTGGGTAGTTATCGTATTTTTACTCCTCAATAACATTTTCAAGGTGTACAAACTGGCAAATATACGAAAGCGTAGAAGGGCCACTAATAATAAAAAAGTTATTTTTGCTTATTCCGAGATACTACTATTCAAAATTCCTACTTGGTATCTTAGAATTTGCCAATTCCGAGATATAAATAATAAAAATAATAAAAACATTAAAATCAATCAGGTCAAGTTATTCAATTAACTTGTTTATCTACACAGGTAAATCTCGCGACAAGCTTTTATATCATATAAATCCTGTAATGACGTTATAAGTTGATAGTGAAAATTTTAAAGGAGAAGTTGATTTCATTCTTTTTAGCGCAGCGCATTTGAATAATAGCTTGTTTTTAAATTTTTGTTTTACTGTTATTTTATTTTTTAGTTATCACTGGACAGGTTTCTTAGTCTGTTCATCTCATTCAACGCATTATTGTTGCAAGTTTGTATGCCGGTTAATTTCGAACAGTCTAGCTCTTCAATAAGGAGACCCTACTTATGGCTACGTATGCTTGACCAGCAGCGAAGAGCTTCGAGACTAAGTATACAACGGCATGGTTGACAGTACTATCCTGCATTTTGTGTACTGTGCAAGCCCATTATGATATAATTGACAACATTCTTTGTTCTGCAGTACCGCGACTATATTTGACTGGATATTGCAGTCTTGGGTTGAATGAGATGAACACCGTCTTTACCGAAGTCTATACGGACGGATGGTGTCAGTATCATACATTTTTGTACTCTCCGGAAGCATTCGATACTCATATTGTAGGAACAAATATCCACTCCGCCATCTTGTGCGTTACGCCATGTTGATATGCAAGTGACGTCACTTTATTTTTCGATTTATTCCCAGTCAGCCCTTTCGTTTGATACCCATATTATAGAAGTGCATTAAAAATAGCTAGTCCACCATCTTGGGTGTTCTTCCATGTTGGATTTAGGATGACGTCACACACCTAACTATGCATTGTCATTCAAGTAGTAGTAGTAATAGCATTCAAGGGGAGGCTGTTGTTACGTCGAAGCAAGTAGGCCCTCATGGGCCCTTTTTGTTAGGTCCCTCCTTGGTTCCCACCGAAGACCAGATTTTTCAGTTCCCGCAGCGAGTTCCTTCGATCCGTCTCCTCGTGAAAACCCTGGCAGGGCTGGTTCTCAACCAGGCGGAGCGGCGGCCGCGGGTGATTCATCACAGGCTACCAGTCCCGCAGCACTCAACGCGAGGCCCCTCCTTAGCTACCAATAAAGGCAGATTTTCAAGTTCTCGCATCACTCTGTAATGTTTGAGTGGATATGTTACATAAATTGAAAGTTGAATAAAAGATTGTAAAAAATGCCCAAATATTCAACTTTTTGGCAACACTTCAAATTATCCTGGTCGATTCTATATTCAAAAGTTCAATTTATTAGTTAGGCTCCATTCATGAACATAAATTAAATCTTTCTGTAATAAAACACAGTCTCTCACAGATATTTCTTGTAATTTTAACATGAATCCAAAAATTACTTGTATTGGTAGATATAATTTGTTCGAGTTGTCTCAAATACTTGCGTTTTTCATACTTAAGAAGATTCTTTATCTGTTTTCTTATATTTTTGAATTATAATCTTCAGATATCAATTTCAATTGCACTAGTCTCTGGTTTTCTTTCAACAAATCTTTTATATCTTTTGTGAACCAGACCGGAAATTTTCGAATATTTTTAAATGTTGGTAGACAATTATCAATTATTGTGTGACATACTTTGGAAAATATCTGCAATTGTTGAGTTACTCATTCTTGGATATCTAGACCATGAATTTTTTGCAATCTCATAATCTGTCAGTTTTTTAATCGATTTAATTCAATGCGGGTTTATCCTTATCCTTCTGAAGTCTTCATGAAGGCCTTCGGGAATGTGTATAAGAAACTCCTGTGCATCATTTTGGGCATAACCCATGAAAGTGGGGCAAATTTTTATAGGTGCTTACCTCATTCTTGAAAGAAATTGTGTTCAAAATCCTCCCGAATAAATATTCTGACCACAGCTCTTTTATAACAACCGCAAATGCATTTAATAAAGTACCCTTCATGCTCGATAAGCTCGTGTTGATATCCCTCATTAACTTATCTTTTGCCAGGTACTCCATCAACCTTACAGTGCTCAATAAACATGTTATGATGCTATTCATGAAACAAGTATTTCTAATGTTTTCAACCCATTTAGACCAAGATTTGTCACGTTTCTGCGAACTAGTAGCCTGTTTGTATTGTACCAGTTAGTATTGCACTCCCTGATGATTTTCACTAACACTGGATCGGCGTGATGGGGAATTGATGCTATTCGATAAAGAGTTGGATGAAGATATGTAAGATTGTGTTATTAAAAAAAACATTAAGAACTTCACTAAGCGACTTATTATGGTTTTCACTTGGATGTGGAATTTATTGATTCCTGTTGACCAGGGCGTGGATAATTCAAACACAACTGAACGTTTGGGTTGTTAGGGTAGTATAATTTCCTTCATGATTGAAAAAAATATACCAGACACTCTACTGCAAGCATTACGTAATAGATAATGGATGGTAGAATACTATAAAGTGTAAGTAGTGGTGCTGCTAAAATAATACTACTGCATCCACGCCACGCAAATCCACTTTACGAGCAAGCTGGAGCTATACCAAAAAATTCATGAAGCATTACAACCGCCACCTAGGAATCCCCCTCTAGTATCGACACTTGAGGTGCACAAACGATAACTTAACGGTAAAAAAATATTATTGACTATTTACGCTTCAAGGGTCCGCATCAGGCCTTATAGTGAAGATAATGACAAGGTCCTTAAGAAAAGATACAGCTCACTTGTAATAATCGGCTCCACTGAGCGATGGTAGGCAGTGGGTTCATGCAGCGTCCTACAATCACTGGGATTTGGTTCACTGTGTGGTTTGGAAGCCTAGCAGTGAGATGGGGTTACTTTTTGGGCACATCGGTTGATATAGAACCCTACCATTGACGCTATGATGGAATAAGCATGCCTCTACGCTGAAAGAAATCCTGCTGCATCGTACCAGGAACCCATTCCGTATGGTAAATGAAATGAATTTGAAAAGGCCCTGCAATGGAAATTGAACAATTGTTTGACAGAGTAGAAACAGTAGTTGTTGATCTCAGTTCTGGTGTAATAATTGACATGACCTACCTCGATGTAGGGTGGCCTCGAATATTAACTTAGGTAAGATGAGTTCATCAAATCCTCTTAGGAATAGCCAGTGGACCTTCCTCTGACTATTTTTTCCCAAAATACCAAAGATTTTCTTAGGTCCCGGGAAAGAGACTCCTCGAGAATACCCTTTTACCACCTCAAAAATCCCTCTCACCTCTAGTTAATTTTAAGGAGTTTCCTTTAATTCTGGCTGTCCAAACATAGAACATAAAGTAGTTCAATTGTCCTCTGAGCGGCCAGACAGTTGTGATGTTACGTCACTCTGCTATTATCAACAACCCAAATGAATTGGCTTCTGATTAATTTAGGAACTGTATGGCATCGATTTGCCATCACAAACTGCTACCCCCTACCCAAGTGAAGAACTCTTTGGAATTCCAACTACAAGGGAAGCAGATTCGGTGAATTCTAAGTAATACAATATTTCCAATGCCCAACTATTTTTAATTTCAGAACTCTCCAAGTTGGATTATGGCACAAGCTATGGAAAATTGTTATATTTCAATCTGATACCTGGAAATTATTTCGATAAACTGAGTAGTAAAATTGGTTGTTATATTTTCTGGAACAGTAATAAGTTTCCTTTCTAAATTCTGGTAAACTCAACTAACCCATAACAGACTTCTGACTTTTCCACAGAAAGAAGCGTCCTTTGTTATCAATCGCTGAGGGTTTAATATTCCAAGGGAGTTGAAACCCTCTTTACTGGTAGTGCAACCATGATCATATATAAGCTTTCAATATACCAGTCGGAAATATACATTACACGTCTGATAAACTTTTACCACAACCCGTTTTCAAAATTCCATACTCGGATAATCGCCTCGTCCAGAAACATATCTTCTTACTCATATTGTGAAAATTCATTTATTGGAACCATAATAATGAAACGAATAAAATCGACAAAGTCGAAGTACCCTTTCTCTCCACACGTTTCCACCAAGTGGAAAAATGAGTCAAACATCTGTCAGAAAACAACTATTTCCCTGGCTAATACCACGACGGACATTAAACTACATCTGACATATATTTGTGCAACGTTCTTCCAAGAAGACCCAATTGCAAGTGCGTATCTTGTAATTAAACAGTAGATTATCCTTCATTTGGCTGTGAATGACCATACCTACGACATGCATGTTTCAAGGTATTGCCTCTCATTGGTAAGTAGGTCGGACAATATTATAATTGTCCTGTCTCTGCCAAATGACTAATAATCAACTGTTTAACTAATATTTTCCCACGGATGAAGCGACGACCCACAACTAAGTTGATCGTAGCGCCATCCGTATGGAAAATCAAGAAACACACGCCTCGAATTGAATCAATCGAATTTTCTTTCAGATTAACTTTTTCCAGGAATATTTGTATTCTGTTTGACATAACTAATATAATAAATGAAACTTTGTTTAATGTTTGAAGCGTGTCTATGTAAAACACTAATAGTCTGTAATTTCACCATCAATGAATTGCGTTCAGAACTAATATCTATGACGGACGGTTAGTCACCTGCAAACACCTCCAGGAAAATTTCGCTCACATTATATAGAGAAAGCTGAAGAATTCCACTTGAACTTTGCGCCCCTTTATGTGGTAGACGCACGATAAATTTTTCTGTCTAGATTGCATCTTCGTAAACAACAATTACTCATCATTATATTTCATCTCTTGTTGAGATAGATGTTTCCTGGTATGCATTTATCAAAGACAATGTTTACTGTTGAAAAGGGATACAAAGTGACCTACATGTCAATAAATTATTATCATAGTCTCTTTTAGTTCTCAGGATATCACAACTTACAGCAAACACTGGAATAATTTAAAACCGCTTTTGATGTTGATCATTAATCAGTGTAGCTAATTACTATTGGATTCAGGACTGGCTACAGGAAATGCTTGTGGTGTCTGATGAAGAAAGCAATACCGATAGAAACAAAACTGAGGAAAGCTCTGAAGGCTGAAAGTTTATTTACCTATCAGGAAATCGTAAAACACAGTTCAATAGCAATTTGAGACTGGGTTTCTTATTCTGCAAGATACAGAGTGAGCTGGTACACATAGATTTGGTATATGAAATTTAATAACATTTTACCAACATTTGTGGCATGTATTAAAATATTATATGAGATTACAAAGAAGAATCAATTTAAACTGTTTCAAAAGTGATGAGAAGACAATATTTTCGGCCCAAATGTGCTCCATTATTCTTAAGGAAAATTTCAGTACTTCAAGTGCTACCAATATAACAACTTTCATAGGAACCTAATAGTTATTTAGGCAATAAGAATCATCATAACAATGAAGAACATCACCAAATTTTGAGTTTTTACCCTACAATACACTCTACAGAAAATGAAAAAATACTGTCGAATCCAAAAACAATAAAACCGTTTATTATGCCAAAGTGTTTGAATATCACTACTAATGCACCCAAAAAATTGTTTTTTATTGTTCATTTTGAACCTTAAACTCGAAAAAAATGGTTATAAATCATGAAGATTCACCCGGAGTCAAAAGCTGTGTCTATTGTTGCCAACATCTTTTTGATATAAGTACACGTAATAAACGTAGGTCTGACTAATATATGATAAATGATAAATATTTTGTAATTTATGTTGGTCAAAAGTGGTTAAATTTTTTATTCCTTTTATTTGCTAGAGTGTGTTTCAAACAGCAAGTTTTTACTTTCAATGTACTCAGGTTTAATAATGGAAGTTTCACCTATTTTTATAGGTATATTTTTTCTTCGTTTCAGATTGAAAGTGACATGGAAAACAAAGTGAGGTATAGATTAGTACAAACAGCTGATGAATACAGTACAAAACATAACATATACGAGAATTCAGATGAAACAGAATATTAAGAATTTTTCGTAACGTACAATACATGGAAAGAGTAGCTCTTATGTGTATATCTAAAGAAACTCAACTAGTAATAACTACCTCTACAATGTTATTTTTGTATGAATATCTTGTCTGTCAGTATACCCTGAAATATAAAGATTGCATCGAAAAAAAATCGCATTCATCAATGTAATGCCACCCCTGCACTGAATTTTGGTTAAGTATTTACAATCATAAGGAGTACTATTCCAGCCATAGCTTCTTCAGTGAATTCACTCATACATATCTAATATTATACTTATAATATATAACCCTATTATTGTAACACTGATTCACATAAAAACTTCAGTTAATAACGTTATTGTGGTCGAACATATAGGGAACATCCGATAGCAAAGCAATGAATATGGAGTGTACGGTGGGAACGTTGCGTTGTAAAATGACGTCACGTGAGTATGGCGCGATCGTCAAAATATTCGAAAAAGACGGAAAATAAAATTGACATAACTTCAACACTACACGCGTGATTTAAATGAAACAAATTCAAGTGTATTTCTGAACATTCAGGCTACACGATCATGAAGTTTCAAATCATTTAACAGACCCAGTGACATTCTTCATTATTACGCTGACACACTTGGCGGTTTGTGCCGTCGCGGCAGATTTACCGTCGCCGTCGTTCGGACAGTAGTTTCAAGAATTAAATGAAAGCCTTCATACTTAGCGGCATAAATGACGAGCGGCCGATGTGCAGCCGCCTGCTGTCACTACTTTGAAGGCAATTTTACCGTCGCCGTCCATGTAGTGACGTACGTGATTTGATGCATGTCTACACACTCAGCGGTTTTTTCTCGTGGTCAAGCTCGGGGCAGTAGTGACCATAGTTTGTTGACCTTGGTTTGTCGCTTCATGAGCCTAAAGTAACCTAAAATACTTCAACAGGGGGGGCGTGAACTTTTGAGTTTAGAGTGTCTACATAACTGAGCAACTTATACGACGTTGCCAAGGTTAATTTTAATGAACGTGACGTCACGAAACCACTTTTTTTCAAATTATAGAGAAACTGGCGGTTAGAAAAAATAGATAAAAAATCCCAAGTGATATTAGTTACTAGTTACAGTGTTTTTTCATAGCCCGTGGAAATGTCCATTCACAATGGCATGCTACGATGATGTATTCCTTGGTCTGGTTCCTGACACTAACTCGATTATTGTACGTTATAAACGAGGAACCCATATTGCTTTACGCTTTAGGAGATTTAGAATCTGTTATAGATAATGAGGAGTGCCGAATCTATTGAAACTACTTTGCCAAAAAGTCTGATGTAAAATTCCTCGACCACTAAAGTAGCGTGATTTTCGTCATGAAGTTTTCCCCTCCGAAAAGGACCATATATCCAGATCTACTCTTTGAATATCGTAAGTTTGGTACTACCCAGTCTGTAGAAATGGTGGTTCCGATCATAGGGATCCTTGCTTAAAATAAGATGGTAGAGATCTCAGCCGAACAAATGCAGAAAGCCGTCATCTATGGTTTACCTCATCTACTCAAGGCCCTTGACACTTGGACGCAATAACCAGTTACTGCTAGAATCTGGAGAGAAGTAATTGGGGTTAATGAAATCAACACGCCCTACAGATGTATTAGAAATTCGGAGAAAGAGTGCGACTGGGACATACTTCAATGGACATAAATCGTCTTCATTTTCCCATAAAAAAAACATTGTGGTCACTACTAAGCTAACTATAAAACCAATAATGAAAAATGTACCGTTAAATTATATTTGTTAGATTCCACAAGAACTACTTGTCACTGCTCTGTTATAGTTGAAGCTAAAAATGTATCTTCGGGTGCTTCATTTTTCTACATGATATTCACGTGAACTACATTTTTGACAAGAATCAGTACATAATAAACGTTGGGCACAAATCACAATACTGTTTTATTTTACCTGGAACTTGGTAGGTCACTATACTTCATATCTACATCGCCTTCAATTGCCAGTACTATTATGAAAAATACCTCTTTTTCAAATAAGGTACCTGGTTGTTATGCGAAATATTTCCTATGTTTTTCCTTCTTATGCAATTTAGTTGTTAATAATATTTTTTTATGCTGAGGAAAAAAAGTTTTAATAGGCGGAAGTTACTCAGAAAATGGGTGTATCATTTGAAGGACCCCTTTCGTAGTTTCCAAGTGGAAAACGTAATTACAAACTGCCTATATGCTGGAATGAGAAGTTGAATATCAAAGTTTCGTCTAGATTTTCAAAATTCCTCAATTACCAAAACTTAATTTTTAATCCAAGAATTACCTGAAAAACTATCAGAGTGTTCGTAGGTCTTCTGAGACACAGCATACATAACCTTCAATTAATTGAAAAACGTCATTCAAACATTTTGAACAAAATTGTCAATATACCTTATATTTACTTAATATTTGGAACTTTCAGGATTGTTCATGAACTATTATGGGCCTACATGGTATATTCTGTGCAGGATTTACCAACCTCTGGATAGATGCGAGAAATTATTCATGAAAATGATAAACATCTCTAATTTAACAACACAGGTGAGAGAACATTGTTTTTGTATTTCACAGATTGAAGGCGCTCTTTCTGGAGACTGAAGTTCTATATCTGATCTCTCCTAATACTGTAGCAGTAGCGTTTTTTCACCAAACAGACCATAAATACATTTTTCGGGGATATTCGAAAAATAAAAACAAATTTGACGATTTGGTTTTTATTTTATTCTAAAGTTGTTTGAAGAGTTTTGACAAAACTAAAGGATCTTTCTCATTGCCACATTTTTCGCTCTACGAAATGGTATTCAAATAATCATCGAGAAGACAAAATCCACCGCAGTTGTGAGCGAAACGACCGTTGAAATTGTCTCCACGGAGGTGAACTGACCACGGTCCCAAAGCTTGGAAACCATACTTTTTGATTTGAATGAGTTTTGAATGTTTTTAATTTAATGGGTTCTTTGCTTCCTGGGCAGATCGATGAATTTTCATCAAAAACGATGGTATACATCCAATGTGACTACTGTAATTTCTGGACGGGCAGATCAAGGAATAAATTCTGTAGAAAATCGATACAGAACCTACATCGAATGTGACAAAAAGAAAATTTTTTCAACCGGATAGTCCTTTGCAAAATAGATGAAAATAAGTTTTGAATGTTTGTCATTTTATATGGGACCTGAACTTTCTGGGCCGGCAGATTTCAGTTGTATTTTCATCAAAAACGATAGTGTTACCCAGTGTGACTAGAAAATTATTTTTTCATGCCGACACTTTTTTGCAAAATAGTTGAGAATAAGTTTTGAACGTTTTTCATTTTATGGGCCCTGTACTTTTTGGGCCGGCAGATCGAGGAATATTTCTGTTCAAAATCGATAGGGTACATCCAATATGAGTAGATAATAATTTTAGTTAACCTGGCAGTCGTCTGCTCTTTGCCTGACTAATGATCTGAAAGAATCAGTGAATCTCAGAGTCAAAGCAAAACTGAAATAAAAGCAAACTAAGATGAAGAAAAATTTTCGTCATTAAAAAAATCTCAGCTCTGCCCTTCTCAAAATAACGGATGACATTCTGACAGCTACAGATAAAGGCAACATCTCGTCCTTGAATTCAAACATACTAATATCCATGCTCATATATTAGCTTCTCAAAACCAGCCGTTGGGATTAGGCAAGAATACTTCACTAACAGACAACAAATGTTGAAACTCAAGACGATTTGGCTGAATCAGAAGCAATAATGTACGGTGTTACCAAAGGATCTATACTCGGGCCATTACTCTTCAGCTTATATATTTCAAATATACTCACTGACTAAGATTAGTCGTTGTATCATGCTTATACACTGACGATACCCAACTTTATGTATCCTTCAAATCGGAAATGTCGAATGAATCTGATGCTGGTATCAATAATGACCTACAAAAAATATATGATTCTTCTTTGAATCATGAACTGCAACTCAATCCTATCAAATTACAGATTCTTTCATTTGTTCCAAAGTCAATATGCCAAAGGTATTTACCTTTAGTCGATATTTCATTCAATGGCATAACTCTTTATGTAGTGCCTCGGTATCATATTAGATAACAACTTCAGATACACAAAACAAGTGTCATTAGATATCCAGAGAGCTTATGCAAACCTACGAATAATTTATCCTCACCGGGCAAACAAAATACTAGGATGAAAACCAATTTATGTCAAACATTCGTCTTTTCACAATTATGAGTTCAGTTTTTGTATCTACAGAGTGGCCACTTTTTTAATGGGATTGTATTAGTAACTTTTATAAGAGTTAGAAGGTCGGTCAAATGGAAAAAAAGTTGCATTCATAGAAGCATTGTCAAGCAGTTCAAACAAATCGAGATTATCAGGGCCGGTTATTGAGATATCATAAGAAAAGTAAATTATGTCATTTTGATTTTTCAATTTGATATCAGATTTTGTATTCAACGTTTCGTACTCTCTGGGCCACCCTCAATACAGCATAGGGCTGAATGTCATTCAAATTTGATTTTCAGGTGATTTTGACCCTCATTCAAATTTCTTTCGGTCGGATCGGTATTACATTTACCTTCAATTTAATTAACAACATGCAATACATTTCGATAAGAAAAAACCAACTCACTCATCTTGACTAAATGAATCAAAGCAAGAAACAAGTAATAATTATTTATATATTTCAAGAGGAGAAAAACCTAATTCATAACGAAACTATCATTTAATAAAAGAAAAAGTAAATGATTATTCGAAAGTAGATAAAAATCAATGGAGTAAGTGTTCAAAATATCCATCATTTTGTTATATGCACTTTGCGGTTCTGGAACCCATACTTCTTATACATTTGCTTATTTCGTCTCCTTGAATACCTTCCAATACATTCTCAATCTTCTAGCGAATAATCTGTATTGTCAGGTTCGTAGAATCATGAATTATTTTTAAGATATCCCCACAAATAAAAATCCATCAGATTCAAATCCGGAGAACTGGCAGGCCATGCTAGTGGATCTCTTGTTCCAATCCATGAATGAGGAAAAGTTCGATTTAGATAGTCTGTGATTATTCCTGAGTTGTGTGGACCACATCCGTCTTATTGGAACAATGGACTAATACGGTAATACCGTATAAGAAGATCATCCAACATCTATAATTTCTACAAATTTTGCTCCGGTTAGGTTGACGTCAATAAAATAGGGCCCCAGTAATTTATTGTTCAACAAGCCGCACCATATGTTCAAAAAACAACGATATTGATGTCCACCTTCATGAATTAAGTGAGGATTTGTGTATCTTACCATATCGAATAGGTTAAATTGAAATTACACAGGAAAGTATTTAATGACAAGTTCTTGTGACACAGTAATGAACGAAGTTTTAAATAATATGACATTTCTTGTTGTTCTTTTTTATCCACGGCCTACTACTTGAAAATAAAACATTCAATAAACCTAGAGTTGTGTGTATGCAAGAAAAAACAACTCTATCAACGATATCAATTGAATCCAGAACTGTGGCCAGTGAATGAAAGTTATCAAAATAAAATAGTCAAGAGAAGCGAATACAATTATTTTAAATTTGAATATCAAGGCTTGCAAAAATTATATCGTAATGATCTTGATAATTAAGTTCGATTCTGTAATTTGTTTTAACGGAACAAATGACAAATCAAACAATAGTGATTCCTCGCGAGAAGATTGAGAATGTATAAGAAGGCATTCAAGGAGACGAAATAATCAAATGTATAAGAAGTATGAATGGGTTTCAGAACCGCAAAGTGCATCGAACACTTGCTACATTAATTTTCATTTACTTTCGAATAACCGTTTGATTTTTCTTTCAATAAATGATAGTTTCGTTTAATTATTATGAATTATGTTTTTCTCCTCTTAAAATATGTAAATAATTATTACTTGTTTCTTGCTTTGATTCTGATACGTTCCATTCAGTTTAAGATGAGTAAGTTGATTTTCTTATCGAAATGAATTGCATGTTGTTAAATAAACTAAAAGTAAATGTAATACAGATCCGACCCAAAGAAATTTGAATGAGGGTCAAAGTCACCTGAAAATCAACTTGGAATGACATTGTATGATATATCGTTGAATTGAACGTTAGAAGTTATTTCGAAAAGTGTCATAAAATATGCAGGTCTGTATTGAAAAAAATGAAGTTGAGGGTGGCCCAGAGAGTACGAAATGTTGGATACGAAATCTGATTATGTCAATTTGAGGATAATTTACTGTCGAATACAAAAATCCTGTAACATTTTTTGATAACATTTGAAATAAAGTGGGAAAAAAGAAAAATCAAAATGGCAGAATTTACATTTCTTATGATATCTCAATAACCGGCCATGATAATATCGATTTGTTTAAACTGCTTGACAATGCTTCTATGAATGCAAATTTTTCTCCATTTGACCGACCTTATAACTCTTATGGTTTAAAAGTTACCAATACAAACCCATTAAAAAAGTGGCCCCTCTGTATACCCATTACAATCTCCCCAACTATTTGAAACAACTAAAACCACAACTTTTCAAGCGATATGTTCGTAACTGGTTATATAAACAACAGTCATCGTGCAACCAGAGTCTCACAGGAAATATTGAAATTGAAGCCATTGTATAATTAATTATTTTGAATAATCTTTGCTATTTTTATCGATTTTGTTTTCTTTCTATTATTTTCTCTCAACACATAGACACTATAATTCTTGTATATTACATTGGTATATGATCAGATAGAAGTTGAATCGAAGAGCAGGATACTGCGTGTTATATACGCATACTCCTGAAATCTGTATGACATACCTCGTATAGTGTCTTGGTATTTGTATTACCCAGTAATCGTTGGCAACTTCCATTAAAAAGACAAGTTCAAGAATATATATAATTTAATAAGAAGATAAATGGGTCTCATGAATAAATAAATAAAATAAAGTACAAAGTAAAAGCAAAAGCAAATCCTTCGAAGCAAAACGTGGAAGGAAAAGCATTTGCTTCGTTTCTAATGAATAATAATTTGCTTCTGCTCCGTAGTAAATGCTTCGTTATTTTGACCCTTTGCTACATTTTTTGTAAGTCTTAACAGGAATAACTCAGTCGTTTGGGGGAATATGAAAAGCATAAGGCATGCATTGTAGTTAATAATCGAAAATCGAAGTCAGTGCGAAAAAGGAAGCAACACTATGAGCTCCGACGAAGAAAACACCACCTGTGAAGAGACCGATCAGGTAAAATTTGTAGAGGTACTGCAAAATTATAAAGTGGTACTAGAAAAATTACAAGTTCCCACAATAAAAAAAAAGAAAGAGAATGCGCTAATGAAGTTACAAGCGGAATGGCAGGCGTTGACAGAAAAAGCGATGAGTATAAAACAAGTATCTAAAAAAACCAATAACATGAAAACAAAAAAATCAAACAGAAAGCAGATATAAAGAAAACCGGCAATAAACAAATAAAGTTGAAGTAATGGGAACAGGTATAAAAACAAAAATCGAAAATCACTGTTTCATCATGAATAATGACCAATGACCACAATAGCTAACTACTAGATTATATATTAACCGTGTGAGTTTGGATGCCCATGAATTGACAGAGTATTTTTAATTCATCCTACAAATTTTGCTGAAAAATTAGACGAGCAATTTTCTCTCGCCTTCGCATTCCAGTTCTCCTGATATTAATATCGTCGTCCCCATTTTCCTCAATACGGTTATTTGCGTCGTTATCAAGCTCTCCCTCTTCGAGTTCGAAGTCTGGATCGCGTAATGTTTTTGCAATGTTGTGCAAGATAACACAGCACACTATCACTTTAGGGACGTTTTCAAGCTCAACTCGAAAATCTTTGCTTCAACTGTCCAAAGCAACGTTCAATACTCCCCCTTTCCTGCTTCAAAAAATTATTGTACCGCGTTTCTTATGGTGTGTTTGGGGTTCAATAGGGAGTTATTAAACAGGGCTCTATTCCATACCCTTCATCTGCCACTAGCAAGCTCGTTGCGTATTGCGACGCATAACAGCACAAATAGCAGAATTTTTCCAGATTCTACTGTCATGGTTAGAATCAGGTCATTGTACATCTACACCTTGTGAATTTCTCCTGTGCATCGCACGTTGCTTGTACATTGATGCTAGCAAAACCTTTTCGATTTATATATTCGTCTCCAAACTGAGAAAACTTTCGAATACAGACGTGTGCAATCCAAAACTCCAACTGCGGCTGGAAACTTATTAACTTGCTGCTACAGAAGCTGGGCTTCGCGCATTTCCTCATTGGTTGATGGAAACTTGATCCATACATCTGCTTTCTGCCAGATTTTGTACGATACTTCAGCAATTGTTTTTGATACAGTACTTTGCTGAATTCCAATTATCTCCCCCACGCTGTTTTGGTAACCAGGATCAGCGATATAATGCAAAAACACCTTCAGTTTCTAAAACGGTGATAATGCACCACCTGGTGTCTCATTATTATCCTCATCTAAGAAATAGTTGGCTAACCAATGCACGTTTTCTTCGTTGAAACGATATAGGTGTCTAAAACCATTCGATGCTGTATCTACGCGTCTTTTATAATGTTTAACGGCTCTCCGATTATTTAAAAACGCCATAATTATCAAACACGTATCGTTTTCCGAACGCGACGTCTGCACTGGAGGTACCTTCAGAAAATTGAAGCATTTGCTATAAGTTGCTAGCAAACGCATGAATTTATTCATATTAACTGAAGTATTTGCTTCTGGTGCAGCAAATGCTTTTCCTTCGGTTGTAAAGCAAGTGCTCCAAACTTATTAATCATATAATTTGAAGTAGAAGCATTTGCTCCATTTTTATTCATGAGACCCAATGTCTCATTTGACATTCCTAATATTTTTATGACATGTTCTAAATACTTGGCTACACTAGATTAGAACACATACAACAGAATACCAAGAACACTATACGAGATTTATCATACATCCCCCCTTTCAATTTTTTTTTTAATTTTTTTTAGATTAAGTTTATGTGGTTTTTTAATGATTCGTCCAGACTGTGTGACTACAGTGTCACTAACTGGAGGAATGAGGAGATACTCAATTGAGTTATTCTTAGTTGCCCGGTTTGACTGAGAACTCTGAGAAGGAGCATGTATGATGGGTTCAAGACTGATAATATCTGGTGTGACACCACTCTTAGAAGAACCATTTGAAGTTACAATATTATTATCTGAATCATCAATGGGTTCACTAGTGATAGGATATGGATTTTTTGATTCCCTTATATCATATCGGTTCCTTCTAAGAGTGTTACCATGAGCATCCTGTATCATATAGGATCTTGTAGTAACATGTTTATCTACAATTTTGCCGGGTTTCCAAGTATTGGTAACATGATCATGAATTGTGACATCATTATTAACATTTAAGGGTTTTAAATCTTTGGCATTTCTATTAAAATAATGTTCATTCGCTTCACGTTTGGCTTGTATTTTTTCCTTGACGTTAACGCACCAAAGGGGGTTTAGTAAGTCTACACTTGCAGGTACTTTAGCCTTGCATATTCGACTATTTAGCAGTTGTGATGGGGAATAGCCCATGTTCTTAAGAGGATAATTTTTATAATTCAATAATGCTGATTGCAAATCAATAATTTTAGATTCATTCATTGTTTTTTTTATAAAAATTTTTTAAATGGAGACTGCTTTTTCTGCCAGTCCATTAGAACGTGGAGAGTTTGGACCCAAATCTAGAGAAAACAGTTTTAATTTGACTGATTACTACATTGGCACTTTTGTCTTTGATTGGTAATATGATCATGAATTGTGACATCATTAAAAGGCCAAGTTCAAGATTATATATAATTTAATAAGAAGTTAATCAACCCTATGCTGTATCACTTCCGTTAAAAATAACGTCACCGTTATTCGCCATTTTTGTTGTTTTGCTATTACTAAGCAATAGCAAAATAACGGAAATGGCGAATAACGGTGACGTTATTTTTAACGGAAGTGATACAGCATAGGGCTAATGAATTTCTCATTTGACATTCTTAACAACTTTACTAAAAGGTTCTAAATACTTGGATACACTTGATTAGAACACATACAACAGAATACCGAGAACACTATACGAGGTATATCATACAAAATCCGCTCCATGACTTTACCAACATGTATGCGCTATTTTTTCTCTGTACACTTTTTATTCTACTGTTGATGAATAAAAGACATTATTATCATTATTATTAGATAGTTTCTGTAAGTTGATTATTCGATAAAATGAAAACCTAATTTTTCCGAATATCCCCGGAAGTAAACACATTTTTTTGAGATTTCCTTTCGTCTATTTATTTACCCTTTATAACTTTCGCGGTTACCAAAATCCCCAAGCTGTTCATCCTTCCTGGGACACACTCAATCTTTGAATTAAAGAATCTAAAAATCACCGAGGAATCTCAACATTCGTTTTCTGTTTCAGCTCGTTTTCTTTATGATGTGCGACAGAGTGCTACTCTGCTCATTCGGTGGCACAACCTGTCCCCAGAAAAAAATCACCGGACTCTATTCCTTGATGTTCTACAATGTCATCGCCTACTGCACGAGCTACATCAAGGAACTCGTGGAAAAAGAAGACTGGTCAGTCACCGTGAGGATGACTCAGCACAGCAACATCAAGCACGTAGCCATGTCTGCAACTAAAATTGTTCTGGAATGGACCAAGGCCGTCACTTTCATCATTACAGTAACCTTCATGTTGCTGGTATTTGGTCTGGAGCAGGGTTTGGAACACTACCAACCAACTGCTTTGTACACATTCATCACGTGGACTTACTATATGTGTACTGAGAAAGTATTTGTAGATTTGTTTCTGCCCCTTCTACTGTGGCTGAGGCTGAAATCTCTCGAGGCACTAGAGCCTCTCTATGCCCCGGTTATCCTTAGGTGTTACACCATTGGTCTAGCCGCCATATTGATGACGTTTTTAAGTTTCTATGGGCAGACTAGATTCAGTGTTCTCTCTTTCTACTTAACAGTTTATCTGAGACTGAAAGACATGGTTTTGAATTGTTTGAAAGATCTGAGGGCTGAGAAGAGAGTGTTGGAGCAGTTTAGGTGTGCTACTGATGAAGAGATAAAGAATTGTGATGATGTTTGTGCTGTTTGCTTGAGCAGCATGGAAAGGGCAAGGGTAACTCCTTGTCAACACCTCTTTCATGCTAGCTGTTTGAGGCAGTGTTTGCATAACTCTTCGATCTGTCCAATTTGTAAAAGAGAGTATACATTCGTTCACTGACGAATCGCTTATTTGTAAGCTTTAGTGTAGACCAATCAGTATATATTTTTACACGTTTTCATAGTTTAAGGTACCTATTTGTATTTCTATTAATATAATTTCTTGGGAATTATTTTGTTTTATTAGTGAACAAAGGGACACGTTTATATATCATTGGTTGAGAAAACGTTTATGTTCAGATAGTCCAAAACTGATATGTCGTTGGTGTGTTGAAGTTGAAGAAAATGTATAATAAAATATGGATTAGCTTCAACCTATACAGGTCGATATATATATATGGGAAACTACTAAAAGTATTTTTCTGGCAATTTGTATACGGGAGAGTTCCTAGGAGCTCGTATCAGTTAAAATATTCACCAATTATCTACGACTTCCGGTTATACCAAAAGTGTACCATAACTTTGTGTTTTCAAATGGAACACCATGTTGTTTTTAGTGCATTTTTATGGCAAAAGATATATGAGCTCGAAATACATTAGATACTAAAGAACTTGTATGATCATGCCACAATATCAGTTGAGGTAATTAAAAGATTCTCTAAAACTTAATACATATCACAAGGTGTATTACAAGATTAATCACTCAGTATAATTTAATTGTCCCTATTTCTTGCTGATATTGAAAACAATTTTCACTCCAGGGTCTGACGGGATGAATATAGATGGCACGCAGGATGTAATGATGTTGCTTTATGCTGATGACATTGTCATATTGAGTGATTCACGAATAGATCTGAACAAAAAAGTGAATGCGCTAGAAGAATATTCCTAAAAAAATGAACTACAGGTGAATACAACTAAAACAAAAATAATTATTTTTCAGCAGAAACAATAACCCATCGAAGTTGTCAAACATTTCACTTATTTAGGGGTTGTGTTTTCATCCTCATCTTTCTTTCTAGAAATGGTCGAGGAAGCAGTCAGGCAATAGGTGCACTAATGCACTTAATGTGCAAAACGAATACCACTTCTTGGGATGCGAGGATAAAATTATATGATTCTATCATCTTATCGTCTTTGTCATATGGAATGGAATTTAGGGCTTACGTTACGCAGAATGAATCGAGCGGATACAAGTGTCCTTTTACAAACGTTTATTATTTTTACCTAAAAATGCCCCCGACTACATTGTTCGTCTCAAAATTGGAGCAGCATACAAATCATCTCTTTTGTGGATTGCAAGTTTAAGCAAAATGGAAAACATTCGATTACCAAAAATGTGTTTCTTCCGTTAGTGTGACTTGAACTCTGATTCTGACTTATCAGAGGGAGTCAGCAGTTTATGCACAACCCTATATTTAAATTAAATGGTTTTTGTAGAAAATTGGGGAAACTGAAATTTATGTGTGGTCATTAGAGATATCTAGGCGCCGAAGGGCCAAAGTTTATCTTTTTTTATATTCCTGATTTCAATCTCAGGATTCAGACTTTAATCGCGAGATACTGACTTTAATCTCGGGATCCAGACTTTCTTCTCAGGATTAAAGCAAATAGAATAATACAACGTCTGAATTTGATTGATTTTCTGGGTAAGAATTAGCATGGGTTCAGAATAAACAGTTTTATTGAAACTGCGTCATGTCATTTCCTCAGTAGTTATACAGGGTGTTCCAAATTAAGTTGGCACCATTGCCATCTCCGTTATTATTGATGCTACGAATTCGGTTAAATGGGAAAACTAGTAGCATTTTTAATGACCTTCTCGATGCCGAAAACAAAAAAAATTTGACAGTTGTGATTTCAGAATATTTCATAAAATGATATTTCTTTCAATGGAACATCCTTTATTTTTTCATGCATTTCGATTCGTAATAACATTCTCAACAACAAATCTCATTTGACTTTTTTTCGTAAAGGTGAAAATAAGACAGTTTTATCAATAGAAAACATTTATAACAAAAGGATTTGATAAAGCGCTATAAAATATCGGGTAAATGTTCAAAAACACCGCCTTCTTGTTGATCACATATTTGGGCCCTTCTATTGACACTACCTGTGGCATTCAACACAGTTCGGCCATCAATTCTATTAATTATAGTTTCAATATAATTTTTCAGTTCATCTCATTTTAAAGAAATCCCCAAAAATAAAGATCTAGAGGTGTCATATCTGGTGAACGAGGGGGCCACTTAACAGGACCATTTGCAGCAATCCATCTGTTTCCAAAACAGCTTCACAACATTCTTTTTACGCCACTGACATTATGTGCTGCTGCTCCATCCTGCTGAAAATAGATCATCTGACGAGCCACCAGATCAAGATCATCAACAAACTCTTCCGACACTCTTGTTAATAAATTAATGTAGCGGAGTCCGTTCAAAGAACCATGGTAGAAAAATGGACCGATAATTTTGCCTCTAAATAGACCACACCAAACATTTATACTGAATCGTCTTTGCGGATTGTAGGGATGGACTAGAAATGGTTTATGTCTACTCCTATCCTATAATGAAAATTCTTTCTATTATACATCCCACAATTTGAAAAAGTAGCCTCATCGCTCCATATAATATTTCTATAGAAGTTTGGATCTTGTCTGCATTTATTCATAAACCACCGACAAAACCCCAATCGTCTCTCAGGATTAGGTCTTAACTTATAAGGAGAAACCTTATGTTTCTTCCGAATTCGTTGAATACCAGACAGTGTAACAGCTATTTCTCTAGATAAATCTCTGATGGAATTATTTGAATATACCTCAAAGTAGTATAAAACGGTAATTTCTTTATCTTCAGATATTACAAAACGTTTTTTATTTCTCCTCTTCTCAAAAACGTTTTCACTGTTCCTGAATCGACGATGAAGCACAGCAAAAAAACGCCGATTGGGTAATTCACGATAGGGGAACGAATTGCTGTAGTGTTGGAGTGCAGTTATGTTATTTTTCTGGCAAACCAAATAGGAGATTCTAACATATCACATTTTTCTTGATGGAAAAACGGCATTTCGAAAAATACAATAATTTATGACGTTGTCATGATTCACTTGAGAATATTTGACAAATAGTATCTCAACAAAGTTTCAAGGCAACTTGATTGCTCATAATGATTATGAGCAATCAAACACATTTTTTCCAACCACATTCATATGACCCTCCAGTATCATCTGTTCTATACAAAAACGGCTTCAAAGTTATCATTAAAGCAGACATATTTTGATTAACAAAATAAATGCGGCTAGCGGAATGGCTTTAATAGAAATTATCGATTTGTACATTAATATCAAATAGCTCAGTGGTGTCAATTGAGTGGTGCGACATGATGATCACGGGTTTCACGAGTTCACATCCCAGCGCATTTTTTTCTTTTTACTGTCTTATTTTGCTATTAGTAACAAAATATTGTAATTCGTATAAGTACCAAAATTGGGTGTTTGGACAATCATGTGGTTTTATTCGCCAAAACAAAGAAATTTTTTGTACTAGTGAAAGAAATAAATATTTCCACATAAGTCGCTCATTTAACACGTTAGGAAGAAAGGTGATATGACCTTTGTTATTTTCAATCGAAATGCATGAAAACATATAGGGTATTCCATTGAAAGAAATATCATTTCATGAAATATTCTGAAAACGCGACTGACAATTTTTTTTTTGTTTTCGGCATCGAGAAGGTCATTAAAAATGCTACTAGTTTGCCCATTTAACCGAATTCGTAGCATCAATAATAACGGAGTTGGCAATGGTACCGACTTAATTTGGAACAGCCTGTATGTTCATCGAAAACTTGACAACATCAAGTTTGTGATCTCTTTCACATTGGATCTATCGAACGCGTCCTAAGTGTTTTGAAATAGTGTTCATTCGTATTAATTGAATCATCTACTGGGTGTCCAAAACTTGATGGCCTATTAGAAGTTTCAGGAAAAGGGGACGTAAGATTATTTTGAAAATTTGGTTTCTTGGATAATTAGTTCTGCTCTATCGATCTAAAATATATTCAACGCTGCGGCGTTGCCGCTTCTATCGAAAAGTAGCAACAACTTTGATATTTTAAATGGAATACCCAGTATATTATTGCATTTTTCGCTTTGCTATTGCTTTTCGATTATTTTCATATGATACATCCCTATACCTATCTCCAGTGGATTTCGAGAAATTCATTGAAATCCTTATTTTTTGTACGAAACATAGATTCAATTAAATATTTATCACTGCATTATTTGACTACGTGGAAAGCTAAGATTTTGAATGTAGTTTGATAATATTCTGTCTTTTAGTTAAAACCAAGGGAATTTGGACTTCATTATACAGGGTCGTTGAAAATTTGTGATTTCACCGATACATAGTAAAGTAGTGAAAAGTGCATTTTTTCAAATGGAACACCCTGTATATTATCAAATATCCTGAAAGACAAATATAATAAGTTATTTATTTTTCAATAAATTAGTGGATGTGGCCGTTACTACATAGTAGGAAATCATCATGCGAAATAAAACTTCCTATGTTTTTGTACCAGTTTCATCATATTTGGACATTTTCAAACTACTATTTCAAACTGAATTTTGAAAATAGGTTGAAACTGCAGTAACGTTAGTGTTACAAATACAAGTAGGTAGTACAAAAACATATAGGAAGTTCTATTTCGTATTTTTCAAATAATTTTTTTATTTGAAGAATTTGTATCTTGGTTTTGTAGTACACACAATCACTTGAGTGATTCTATTTTTAGATTATAATGCATAGCATTATTATTTTTGATAAGTTGTGGGAACGTACTCTTGTACCGAAATACATTGACCTATTTCGGACTAGGAATATCGTTCATTTAACTTTAAGGTTAACCCAATTCAATCAATTTGTTGAATTGAGTAAACAAATAGAAAAATTACGGAGCGGGACTTTAGATCAAAGGTTCTGGTATTGAAGATGATGGATGAGTTGGTGTTATTAATTACTATTGAGTAAGAAATCATTAATTTGTATTTGAAATTCATGTCCATATATGAATTTATAGAGTTACTTAACAATTCTTACAATGAGACGGATGATACATGAACGTCAAGTTGATACTAGTTTGTATATGAAATGAAAGGAGTATTATGTTGTTAAAACTGATAAATATAAAATGAAATAAAATTTACACGCTCAATTGATATATGCAATTAACATTCACATACTATATACGGTATTAGTAAAAAATATGAAACCATCCAAGTATTTTGGCAACGATTCATTCTATATATAATGAAATTATAACTTAAATGATTTTCACCAAAGAGGTTTACAAAATCGCAATTGTTTCGCTATCCAACAGCATCTTCAAGTGGAGAACATATCTATATTACGTAATTGCTATGTAAACTTAAATACTTAGTAGGGTTCAGTTGAATACCTATCTATAGGGTCCGGTTGTATACTTCATTTACATTAAGTAATAAACCTAATAATTATTATCTATAAACATTCGAACTAGTTCGAAAATATTGTGCCAGAGAGGTATCAACAATGTTGAAAGAATACAGGGGTACACTTCTCTCTAAGCGTTTCCACAAAGTGGAAAATAAAGGCAAACATCTGTCAGAAAACAACTACTTCCCTGGCTAATACCACGACGGACATTGAACTACAAGTTTTCAAAACACACATTAACCCAATCAACGCCATCTTAATATCATTCATTGTCCTATTTTGGTCCCCTATCATTGAAACTAGAAAATACCTTGCTATTGTGAATTCAATGCTATCAGTATTTCAAATTTCTCTATTTGTTGAACACGTTGGACTGATAGATTCCAACTCTAAAAAAGAAATAGATTGATTCTAACTCAGTTTTTTTTACCATATCAAGGCTATTGCAAAATCAGAATTAGAATGTTTTAATAAGCAGTTTCAGTTTGACAGCCTGAATCCCATATTCCGACTCCAAATCCCATCATGCGATCGTTTGTATGGCTAGTAGTTTCTCCTGCTTGTCGAGAAGGGGAGATGAGCTGGGAGTAAAATGATTTTCCACGGCATTGGCAAGAGTCCATCAAACCTGATAGGATATTGAACGTAATTTTGGGGTTGCAAACCTCTCTCGATATCTCTCCAGTCTTGAATTGAAACTGTTAAATATTTATTATAAAATAAAAATAAAATATAGGTTTGAAATAAGTTGACATTTACTTCTTGTTGCCGGTCGGTGGTTGAATATTTTTTGGTTGGAAACACTAACAAAAATGTGAACCTACAAAATTCTGAAATGAAGTATTTCATAATTTTCCATGTACTTCTCATACTAACGATCATCGTGACCGCATATGTTTAATGACAAATCATTCGATTTGATTTGAGTGATGTAACCATAGGATTGATAGAATACTTCCGAAATGATCCAATACTATTTTTTGAACAATTTGGGTGAATTTCTGAACGCATAAATTTATTTGATTTCAACTCGAAATCAAAATATGCAGTCGAAACAACTATTTTCGAATTAAATGGTTTTCCACTATAAAAACTAGACCTTCTTTCAGTTTCCAAATCAGATAACCTAATATCCTGAGTTTCCCAATATTCCAATGAACAGATAGTTAGTTTCGCTTGCAAGTTGAAGAAACTGTTGCCAAAACATTATAAATAGTATTATAATGATTAGATGCGAAATATGTACTCTCACGAACTGAACTACAACGATGTGTTAATGAGTATGCACTATCAAAAAGAGTAATCCAAGCAGTATGAAATATTTCCCTAATAAATAATATCTGTGTGTTCGTATGAGTAAGGTAAGCTGATTTCTCATTTGAAAAAAATCCTCTTGTGAATATCAATTGATTCGTGATTGAATATAAAAAAAATAAGGTAAGCCCGATGAATGTTGCTCAAACCATTCATATCATATCATTACTCAGGATAGAATTAGGTGAATGAGTGGTTATCAGTAAAAGTATTCTGCTCAGTCTGGTATAAACATGAAAAAAAAAAGATTTTTCGAGAGTGTTAAAATTGTTAAAATTGTTATATCCGTCAACCGGATGCACCCCTACGTGCAACCCTCAAAAGTCAGAGACTTGTGCGAGCTAGGGGAAGACGTAGCCCTTACCTTTTAATACGTGTGATGCCATGCACGAGCAGGTTACCTTCTCGGATGGCCCTCTTGCCGCGAGGCATAATGCCATCCATTGCTGCTACCATCTCTCTAACGAAAGACCTGGCAAGGAAACCTATTCCATTATCCACCACTCCTTAAATTAGCGGGGAACTTGTCCCTTTCTTATTGTTTCAATATTACATTTTAAGTTTTTATATTTTTGTTAGTTTTCTATAGTTCTTACTATTTTACATTTGTGTTGGCCTTGCACTTCAATCCTGGTCATTGTTGGCCACCATTCCCTCTCCCTACAAGTTGAATTTCCTGATAATCTTCTTGTCTAATAATTTTGTGTCTCAGATGACTGAAGGGTAATTTAAGCCTCAACTCAACAGGTAATCCCGAAAGTCTGTCCTGGATTGTTCCCTTCGAGGAAGGTTGCAAACGTTCGTGACGTGGGTTTTGTCTCTTCCTGTTTTTCGCATTCGCAGAGTCCTGTCGTTGGTCTGAGACTAAATCTCTTGTAGTAGGTCTGAAAGTTGACGAGCCTTCGGCTTCGCGAGACCAGGAGATTAGTCTTGGTCTTGTCTTGGTCTCGATACAAGACCAAGACCAAGACCAAGATCAAGACCACGACCACGACCACGACCACGACCACGACCACGACCACGACCACGACCACGACCACGACCACGACCACGACCACGACCACGACCACGACCACGACCACGACCACGACCACGACCACGACCACGACCACGACCACGACCACGACCACGACCACGACCACGACCACGACCACGACCACGACCACGACCACGACCACGACCACGACCACGACCACGACCACGACCACGACCACGACCACGACCACGACCACGACCACGACCACGACCACGACCACGACCACGACCACGACCACGACCACGACCACGACCACGACCACGACCACGACCACGACCACGACCACGACCACGACCACGACCACGACCACGACCACGACCACGACCACGACCACGACCACGACCACGACCACGACCACGACCACGACCAAGACCAAGACCAAGACCAAGACCAAGGCCAAGACCAAGACTCTTCCCAAGAGTATTGGTATTGTCTTGGTCTCGAAAGAAAAATAGTATTCAAATCTACTCAATATTAATAAAATTTTGATGGAAAATGTTATGGCATTTTATTTCACTTAATTATTTTTCATATGGTAGGTTTATGAATTTTGTTCATTCAAAATCGAAAATACATTTTTCAAAATCTGTATTGCAGTTATACAGTTTACAACAAATAGGTGTAAGTTGTAAGGTCGCAGTGGTTAATAAGTATTGTAAGTTCCTTGGGATTCCGATTCCACCACTCTGCCGCAACCGCATCTTACACAATAATCCATTTTGATATGGTCAATAAAAACCCAATTAACATTCCAACAATTCTGAACCTTTTTTCTGGTTTGTCGGGAGTCGACCTCTATGCTGTGTGGGTTCAATTCAATATTCATTTAAGATTTCTTAAAAATTATATTATTATGGTGAATTGACATGTTTTTTTCATAATTCATTCATTTTTCTCTTTTCCAATTTGGTTTCCCTTTCTCGATAGTTACGATACTGGTAGCTTCAAATGATTGTTCTGTCAAATATCAAATGCAGCGTTGTCGTACTGACAAGACTATATCGACAACGAAGAATCTCCGTTCGGCGATGGAAATACTATCGTTTTTACATGCTCCCAAAAAGCTGCTATGAACGTTTCAATTATCTCCTTATTGTTATATATTTCATCCAAGACAGTATTTTTGGATTTTCGTTGCCATGAATATACCCGACAGATATTAAAATCGAGCTGACGTGCTTATTGTATCCTCAACCATCAGTTCTATTTGAGTATTACTCATCTAGGTTGTGTTAAGCCGTAGACACAATGGATGTTTTATGTCATAAGTTATAAGATTTGGGATTTTGGATAACAGTTGTTAAAGTAAATCAAGATGCAAAACAGTATCTCTCTTTTCTGTAGAATGAAGACCATTTTAAAAAGATATTGCGAACACACGCCCCAGAAGCAAATACCATAACGGAGATAAGACTCCACCAGCGAAAAATAGACCTTCCTTGCATTGGCATTATCTAATTCATTTGATGCAATTCGTACAGCGTAGCATCCTGAGGCTAATTGCTTACACAAGTTCCTGACATGGCTTTCAAAACCTAGTTTTTTATCAATATATTACCCCAAGAACTTATTTTCTGTGATATTGGCAATTTTATCTTCATCGCTTCCCAAATAATTATCCTCTATATCACACTTAAATGAGACGATGTTTGTTTTGTTAACATTAAGTGAAAGGAGAATTGCATCACATCATTCTTTCACCATTTTTATATCTGAATTAATTTGATCAGACATCGATATGTCTTCCGATTCCCCCAGTTCGTTACGTGGTCTAGTTTATATCTCGTTGCACCATGACGTGAACCATCTTCCGTCGGATGCGATTCACGAACGTTGACTCCGTTCTCTTATTAAATATCTCCAAGCTAGTGGTCGCTAGATATTCGAGTAGTGCTTCACCACGTGCCTTGATATCTGTCCCACATCGTGGGACACCCCAATATTATGCGTTAGCCATTTTCCTTACTATTTTCACCAATTCCTCCGTTGGAGGCGAGGGCGCATCGTCGTATAGTAGATACACACTTCGATTTCTAGGACGGCAACTGTAGCGTCTCTGGTCCCCAGTTGCGACACATGGACCACTTGGAGGTCTTTGGACGCCAGGATCGCCGTTCTTGGTGCTGCCAATCCATCTGCCTTTTCCACCAGCAGCTGGTATCCGCTTTCTTTTAGGCCAAGTTGCAACCTATTTTTTTTCATGAAAAACCTCTATCGCCCCAATTGCCTTAATTTTTATATAACTGTGTATAACAATTGAAAATATATACACGGCATACTTATCTGTTTTGGTTATAATAGATCAATTTTTCAACAAAAATCTCAAAACGGAATTAGGTTTATTTCTATTTTTTCTGTTGTTTGCAGACTAGTAGATACTAGAACTCTAAAACTGTTAATAATTACGTTCAAATTGATAGTGCTGCTCCTAAGGTGGTGTATGGAGTTAGTAACACAGCATACCCAGATCACATAGTGGCAAATGATCTTAGCAATCGATGCCACTATAAACACCTAGAGAAAAGCAAAAAAATAATATTGACAAAATTTTGATGTTTTGGTAAAAATGAAAAAGATATTCCAGATTCAGTAAAAATGAGAAACCGAGATTTTACTCATTTCAAAAAAGGAAGACTAACCCTGTAAAATATCTAAGGTAGATTAAACTTTGTGGAAGTGAAAAGTTGAAACCAACAACATTACAAGAAAAACGAACAGCAAAAAAAAAATTCAAGTGATACTTTTTTACTCTATCAAAGGTGTCAACGAAACGGTCTATTATCTTCACAATGGAATTATTTTGCAGCGCTGCCACGTCTTATTTCACGTATAGGTCTTGAAGATTGTTATGATAACAGCACTTGCCAACCATGTCTCATAGAATACTAAAATTAACAACTTACTTAGTGAATTGCCCCGACTGAATGATTGATAAACGAAAAGGGTTAATAATTGGCACCTATGCGTCAATGGATCTGTCCAAAATATCCCTAGAAATCAAACATGACATGAAATTCCCTAAACTCCCTAAAAAGTTGTTTCTGTCCATAAAGTAGGTATTTGGGACCTTTTGACCAAAATTAAGGTATGCTAGTAAAGTAGTTTTCATGTTTGTACAATAATATAAAGGAATTCCTACAATTGGAGATATAACTTGAAACTCTCCCATTCGGGATGTAACCAACTAAATCTAGTTCGTATAATTAATGAGTATATGCTTTCCTGAGCAACTTGTGCCAACTTATTCATGTCATTCTCCAACGTCATGAGTCAAAATAACTGACATCTCCCTCATAACTTTTGGAAAAAAAATCAAAATTATTCCAGTTTATTATGACCACAACCCCCCTCGATTCTGACTCGGATGTTTACTTGAATAGTGATGAAAGTAAGAAGAGGTAATAATTTTTATTGAAGACGAATAATAGAGCTGCAACTTTTATCGAATTTCAGGATGGTTTCCATCTGTCTCGGAATTTTTTATGGATTTGGGAAGAGATCTGATGGAGGAAGTACACTATGTGGAACAGTTTTTCATTAGAATTCAAAGTATCTATGCATTTGTCTGTCAGGTTAGTGCACTCATACATTTATTTACGTGTGATTCACAAGTCCCAAGGGCCATCATCCCATTGAAATCTTGACTGATTTCTGATAGCAGAACTGATATGATTGCGGTAAAATTCCGTTGAATAATTTACACGAGCTATCAAAATAATTTTGGTTCTTACATAATTTGGTCTCGTCAACAAAAAATCCGAATAAAATTTTTGGCGGTCTCAGGTAATTTCGGAGATACCGGCCCAATTTTGAGTGATGACTGGCATTTTCTAACATACATTCCTACTTCGAAAAAAACTCTCAAAATTCTTCCTTCTTTACAATAGCACAATGTAGGTTGTGAACGCCTCCGGCGTGTCTCTTTCTTCTGGTAATTCATGACATGCGAGCGCAGCGAGAATCTGCTTTGATTCCACCTTTACTAATTAGTGATCGAATTACCAGCAATCTGGATAGCTAGGTTACGTATAGGTAAGTTAGGTGAGTTTGTGTTCCCTTCTTTTACGTTAAGAAATAAGGTCCATGGCAGAAAACGTGGGCAGCGTGTCTTATTTTCAAATCAATGAAATAAGACCGGCGTTTCTTATTTTCAAATGATGTGTCGTATATCATCTCAATCATATTCTTTATAAATAATATTTGAAAACTAATAGATTCTAGAATCATCGATATTTTTGAAAACTCATCACGACACAAATGAAATTGTAACTTGTTTTGCAGAAAGTTAAGAAGAACTGACAATGTCACTTTTCTTGATTGTTGAAGTTGAATGGCTGGAAAAGTTAGCAGTGCACATATGCAAAGATTTAAAGTTACCAACCTGACATGGATAAATTCATTAAACATTTTGCATAGATTTGTTGTTTTTCATTTTAAAAGAAGGTTGAATATTTTTTGATAGCTCGTGGCTATTTTGTTAACGGAATTTCACCGCTGTGGTTATTTCTAGAAGCTACCAGATTCATAATATTCTTAGAAATCTAGAGGTGGCGAGTATTCTGCAACATAGGACTTGCCAGTGCATTATAACTTACATGTTTTTGGGGTTGGTAATTGTGAAATTAGATATATTAGCACCAGAGAAAATGTCTACAAATTAAAAGGAGGCATTTTATGCGATTTTTTTTTAATTCTTGTTGGAAAATAATCGGTTTTGTAAATGTTAACTCAAAAAATTATTCAGACTCCTAATTTTCTTTGGATTTGTGTTCAGAAGACAGAACTACGTGACTTAAATCACTTTTTTTTCATTTAAAGGCGTAGCCCGATTTACTCACCTTCACCCTCCGATCAAGTAACACAACCTAGATGAGTAATACACGAATATTATTGAAGGTAACATCTTTTTATAATATTATCCCTCAAGTCATGACATTGATGCCATGTCGTAATTTTTCAAGAGTACAATAATCACGTCAGTTATATTTTAATTTCAGTCGGGTATTTTCAAGGCAACGAAAACCCAAAAAGACTGTCTTAGATGAAATATATAACAATAAGGAGGCAATTGAAAAGTTCATTGCAGCTCATTGGGAGCATTGGAAAACAGTAAAATGAATTAATTATAAAAAATTAGAGCATCGGCTGTTCTCAGAATTATGTGGTTATTCTTTTATCATAATTTCAGCTTTACATTCTATATTGGGTTTTCATTAATTGTATTTTATTGAACCTCAATATATTTGTAAACAATGCACGACACTGCCGGTGAGTGAAGGCTATTGTTATCTTCGTCTGTATAAGGCCTCTCTCTCATAAATTGTCTAACAAAAAAAGTTCAAGGCGTGAGCGACGAGTCACTCATCTAGCTTTTGTTACTTGATCGGAGCCTTTACCTCTTTCTAGCGAAATACGCACATAAACTTTATATTATTTTTTTTCTATGTAGGACTTCCATTATTTACATTGTTTTGGTTAAACACGTTTTAATCGGAATAGTGTCTCCGATCGGTTATTTATAATCTCCAAATTTTTATTATCATACTTCACATACGTTTCAATAACAAATTGAGTACCATCAGATGCGAATATCGACTTAGGCAGGGAAAATAGGGATCGCAGGTATTACGATATTATTTCGTAATTGTCGTATTCGATTAGTATTTCAATTTTTCTTCTACATATTATAGTCTTAGTTCTTGAAAACGTTGCATGAACCATGCAAGCATTAAGTATATGAGACTTTTAAAATACAATAAAAGCGCGATCATATGCTATCTCTTTCAAATCTTTTGATTTACTTGCACCTAATATTGAATATAACTGTTTTCCTGAAAAAAAAGTGGTTGTTATGCTCTACATGTAATTTTTTGGAAATTTTCCATAAAAGAAAAACTCATTGAAGCTATGAAACCTGCGATTCATTGTATAGAATTGAGTGCTGATTCCATATAACATTTGATTTCAGATTTGTTTCTTCATTTTATTCGACGCTGCAATGGATGAACACACTGATTTCGACGACATAAGAGGAGACAAAAGCGTTGTCATTGCCCTAACAAGTATCCTTTTCTACTCCGTATTCGCATACTTCATATCGAAGGTTCGAGATATTTGGCAGACAAACAGATTCAGGACGATACCAAATTTCCCCAACACGAGAAATTTTCTACAGTGGATCTGCAAAATAGTAATAGAGTGGGCAAAGGCTGTTGTTATTGTTCTGTGCCTCAGAGAACAGGGAATAGACTATGAACCAAAACTAATGTACAGTATAGTGACGTTCATTTATTATTTATGTTCCGAAAAGATATTTCTCCAAGTATTCCCAGAGTTGGTGGAACTGCTGAACTTCGAATGTTTGGAAAATCTAGAGCATCTTTACATTCCTATGGCGCTCAATTTCATAACGATAGGTGCAGGTGTCTTTCTTGTTCTGTATTTGCTCCTCCTCAAATACTCACACTTTATCCTGCTCAGTTTATACTTTATTGTATATCTTCGCGTGAAAGATGTCTACCACAACAATTGGAAGACGCTCAGAGCAGAGAGACAAACCTACCGAAGCTTTCGGGTGGCAACAAGAGAGAACATACAAGAATGGGCGGACATTTGCGCTGTTTGCTTGTGTAGCATGTCGAGCGCGAGAATAACACCCTGTAATCATCTATTTCACCCACACTGTCTGAAGCAATGTCTCAAAACTTCATTTTATTGTCCATTGTGCAAACGGCATTTCATGGAACAATCTGAAACAAAATAAAAGATTTATTTTACGTGCGTGCAATTTCATTAATACATCTGAAAGGTTTTTTGCTATTACAAGAAGGGTCCACTGCAATAATGATAAATATCCTTTTTTCGTTGTTTTGCGTAGAAAAGTGCCGAAGTCGTCTCATTTATAGACGGCTAGGACTGAATTTTTTCACAACATTTAACCCTCAGGATAATGTGTGTAAAATGACAGGCGGAAATATTGAGCCGAACACCTTGCCAGGCGCCGATAAAAAACGAGAAATGTGCGCACGATAGTCAATCAGATGCTAACAGTTATTTTTATTATGTACGTTGTACGTAATTCTTTTGTTATGTATCAAAGGAAGAACATTTTTTATTCATTATTGTTTATTATTTTCAAGCCGTCTTAACATTTACAATTGTTTATTTCTTATCAATTAATATAATGCAATTTTTTTAATTTCATGCATATAATTGTACCTGAAAACACGGTAAGAGAAACGGTTAGATATCTTGATAATTATTCTGAATATTTAGGTATAAAAACTACTAATAGTTTGTTGACCAGTTATGATTTTTACATATTATATACATGGCTTCTAATTACTAAAACTCACAATCTTCAAATTGAGTATATTAATAGTTAGAAATTATTAGAAGCTAGGTATACCTCTGTGTAATTAAGTTTGAGGGTATACAGAGTAGGCCATAACGTTTGCAGCGTATGGAAAATATTTTTATTATCACAGTTACAAAAATACGTTATAAGGGATTGTTTCTGCATATAGGACTACCTGTAAAAGGGCCTGTTGTAAAATTGTATATTGTGGTCTTCAGTCTGTGACTACAAGCATTCGAATACAGTGCGTTATAAGTATTATTCGTAAATTGAAAATCATGGCCTCAGCTTCGCCACTGTGTAAAATTTTTAAAAGTGCAAGTGCAAAAGTAATATTGTTTAACGAAGAAAGGTTGGAATAGTGTCGGGACATTAAAAAAAAACCGGCTTAAGTACGGATTAAAATATATGGTGATATTGATTTACCATCTGCCCCAAGTGACTCAAAAGGGTTTTTTAATTCTTGTTATATAGAATTGATATGTTTTTTTTTTTCATAACAAGTTATAACAGTTATTTCCATACATCAGTATTCAGAATAATTATCAAGATATCTAGCCGTTTCTGTTACTGTGTTTTGAATGATTGGTAAAAATAATCAATTAACAAAGTGAATGTTAAGGGTGTATATTATTAAAAATAATAAACAATAATAAATAAAAAGGTTCTCCCTTTAATCCATGACAATAAAATGACGAACAAAGTTCATAATAAAAAGTAATTGTCAGCATCTGATTGACTATCGTGCGCCCATTTCTCGTTTTTTATCGGCTCCTGGCAAGCTCTTCGGCTCAATATTTCCGCCTGTCAATTTACACACACTACCCTGAGGGTTAAATGTAACGAAAAAATTCAGTTCAGCCGTCTATAAATGAGAGGACTTCGGCACTTTTCTACGCACCTTTAACGTCACCTGGCACTACTTTTCCCCCAAGCAATATTATTTTCGAATTTTGAACATAATTAGCTACAATCACATCAAAAACCAGCACTCTATAAATTGAACACCTTCAATTCATTTTTCCTGCCCGCCCCCACCAATGAAAAGCTGCCAGGCGCCCGAATCAATTAAAAAATGGTGTTAAGGCAGACTGATTAGGTGGTTTTAATCGTTCTATAAAGTGCTGCCCTATTTGCTTGGTAGCTCTCCGTCTATTGTAACTACATTTTCATCACATTGTAATTAACATTGCATTACATTTCCATTAACGATTGTTAGCGTTCATGGTTTAGTTTTGATGGCACCCTGTGAATCATATTAGGAATTTACTTTCATGGATATTGGCGCTCAAAGTTCTTTCCATGATAGTAGAGTCTTTCGAGAGTCTGCTTTTGGACGAGCCCATTTGAATGACAATCTGTCTGTACCCCCTGTGAAAAATCTACCTGTACTGACCTTTCTCTTCCCTACTTCATGGTGGTAGATCAAGCAACACACCTGGATGGGCAGGTCGTGCCGTATCTGGCGAGTAACAAAATACTGGCTAATCCAAAAAACTGAGCTCATAAACTTCATTTAGAAGAGAAAACGTAGTAACGTGGAGATTACGGGGGGTTTATGGCTCTGGGAACCCGGATCGAGCAGGCAGAGTCTGTGTGGTACCTGGGAGTACAATTGGACAGGAGATTGACGCTTGGCAATTCAACGAGCTGCCGGTGCAGTAAAACGGACATACCTGTTGATAGCGAGGAATTCCAAGCTTTTGATGGAAAACAAAGCGTTGATCTACAAACACGTCATCAGGGCATCGATGACCTACGCCTGTTCAATATTCTGCAGACTCCCCGCGTACCAGATGGTACGGCTGGAAAGGATGCAAAATAAATTACTTCGTATCGTCACGGATAGTAACAGGTACATCGGCTAGCCGCATTGCATGAGCTAGCCAATGTCGAGACGATCACAGAGTATGTAAAAAAGATCGCAGATAAATTATATAGACATCACATCCTTGGGAGCCCTCTGACCAGGGACATCACCAGGATCCGAAGCTACCATAATGCCCCGAGAAAGCATCAGGGGCTTATATACCAGGCACTGAACCTGTTCCATGAGCGACAAGAAGATGACTAGGAAATGAGGTGTAATGTTTAAACCAGTTTTTTTTCTGCGTTTTTCCGAAACTTGGGCAGATGATTTCATTCATGAAATACCAATGAACTAATGCTAGAAAACATTCCACGTAAGGGAAACGCAGGGAAACAGCCAAGCTGAGACCAAAGCACTTACGTGGAGTCTGTCTCCGAACACATGTGGGGCGACTTTGCCTGACCCCTAGAAACAGGAGGGCAGGACTGAAGTCTCTCACCATGAAAGCGGTTAAAACCTACCTTATTGTATCTAGTGTTTCAATATGTCTTCTATTTATTTATATGTCCTCAAAAGTGTGTGCAGTATTGATTTTCATCTATATTTAATATTAATACATTTTTTGGATTTTTGGTAGATCAAGCCTTTCGATTGTATGAAAAAATTATGAGGCTATTTCCTTCAGATTATCTAACTGAAGAGCAGAACATTTCCAATAACAGAATTTCACGAGCTCAAAAAATGAATGATAATACGTTTGGAATTCTTGTCATAGGATGGGTAATTTTGAAAACCCGAATGACTACTGACAAAATGAAGGGATATGTTGTTCTCCACAATTTCTGGCAATGTGGTTGTACGAACAGCATCTATCTAGTAACTATTCGAATTCGAAAAGGACAGTAATGGAGATTTTAGTAAACTTTATTTAACTATAATTTAAATAATTATACATTATGACGTTACTTCGAAATTATATATTCGGCACTTTTATCATAAATACACGAAATTTTATTAAAAAATTTAATACAACAGTAAAATATCAACACGAACCGGAAAAACCTGCAATACCACATCTGAAGAGTTGGAAATAATTGAAGAAAAACTTCTGATGATTTTCGGCGAATCAGGATTATCTGCTTTTCTGTCAAATATGGTGTCTCCAGAGACTTCAATTCAAAAGAATGCATCCTACTGACGAAACTATCATCAAATTTGTACAAGTCCGTTCTGTCTTATGCCAAGGCAATAATGGCCAGAATACTCAGCTCCAGAACCGCAGTGAACGATGACTGCATAAAGCTCATAACGGCAGTCAGGTAGATTGGTATTTTTTCTACCCCACAAAATCATCGAGGTTAGCTATGATCTCGAGACAGGAATGAACTTCCTACCGAGGCTTCTATACTATTTTATTTACAACCATCATATTTCGATGAAAATTAATAAATCTCACTTTCGTTCTGAACATACCTAAAATATAACATCGACATATTACCAAGAATGCGGTTTTCTCAGAATAATCAAGTAGATAGGTATATTGTTACCGTGATTACGGGGTATACAATTGTCACCAATATAAATAAATGTCAGGTAAAGTCAATAAATATCAGATAAAGTCGGATATTAAATTCGCGAATAATAAATTCCGAAGAATTTATGGATTGTACCCCACCAGAAGTACGACAGGCTGATCACGCAGCAGTCCAGGGCTTGGTGCCAGAGGGAAGAATAGATAGAATAGATGAAAGAAGGGCGGGAAGTGGAGGTGTGTAATGTGACACTTCCCAACCTACAATGACGTTAGTAATGACAGCAATACATATATGGTTGTAAATAATAGTTATTATCCTAACAAGTACGGAAAGAGTACTATTCCCGCATGAGACTGCCGTTACCCAAACGACGCAAAGCGGAGTTCGGGTAAGCAGTCGAGTGCGGGATAGTACCTTTCCGTATGAGTAAGCATCAAGATTTTTTCTACAAGAGCATTGAGACATCTTATGTGATGCTCTTGAACAAACTTTCACGTGCGGGAATAGTTATTATCCTAACAAGTACGGAAAGAGTACTATTCCCGCATGAGACTGCCGTTACCCGAACGACGCAAAGCGGAGTTCGGGTAAGCAGTCGAGTGCGGGAGAGTACCTTTCCGTATGAGTTAGGATCAATATTTTTTCTACAAGCGAATAAAAAAAACTATGTAGCACTCTTGAACAAACTTTCGCGTGCGGGAAAATTTTTTCCCGCACTAGTGCGGGAAAAACTCACGTGAAGTGACATTAGCGTGCGGGAAAATTTTTCCCGCACTAGTGCGGGAATAGGACACCTCTCAAACTAAATTGCGTGCGGGAATAGGGCGGAACACGCACGCTTATAGAAAAAAATTATTACCGCACTAGTGCGGGAAAAACTCACTTGAAGTGACATTAGCGTGCGGGAAAATTTTTCCCGCACTAGTGCGGGAATATGACACCTCTCAAACTAAATTGCGTGCGGGAATAGGGCGGAACACGCACGCTTATAGAAAAAAATTATTACCGCACTAGTGCGGGAAAAACCCACTTGAAGTGACATTAGCGTGCGGGAAAATTTTTCCCGCACTAGTGCGGGAATATGACACCTCTCAAACTAAATTGCGTGCGGGAATAGGGCGGAACACGCACGCTTGTAGAAAATAGTTATTATCCTAACAAGTACGGAAAGAGACTGCCGTTACCCGAACGACGCAAAGCGGAGTTCGGGTAAGCAGTCGAGTGCGGGATAGTAACTTTCCGTATGAGTAAGGATCAAGATTTTTTCTACAAGAGCATTGACACATCTTATGTGATGCTCTTGAACAAACTTTCACGTGCGGGAATAGTTATTATCCTAACAAGTACGGAAAGAGTACTATTCCCGCATGAGACTGCCGTTACCCGAACGACGCAAAGCGGAGTTCGGGTAAACAGTCGAGTGCGGGAGAGTACCTTTCCGTATGAGTTAGGATCAATATTTTTTCTACAAGCGAATAAAAAAAAATTATGTAGCACTCTTGAACAAATTTTCGCGTGCGGGAAAAATTTTTCCCGCACTAGTGCGGGAATATGACACCTCTCAAACTAAATTGCGTGCGGGAATAGGGCGGAACACGCACGCTTGTAGAAAAAAGTTATTTCACCATAGTCATGTTAACCTAACTGTGAAACAAACTTTGCATACAGGAAGAAGTGATACCAGACTCTTATACCCACAATCTGCCCAAATTTCGTTTCTTGAACATCACTGTTCTCCAAAAACAAACCGAATGTATAGCTATTTGATACATTTCTGAAGTGGATAGATTATTCGGAAGTTTCCCTCTCTTGGCAGAACGTTGAGAGTAAGAGAATTTCAAAGCAGATTTCTTTTCGACAGAATAGTTTCATCTACTCGATACTAACTGTCGCTGTGAGCGTATGTATAATCATTGTCTAATTGTATATTCGTGAAGTTTCTTGCAAAACCACTATCTAATAATAGTTCCATAATTCCAATGTGTGTTATAAGAGAAATGACTGAAATGTCACACTTTTTTCATATGTAGGAACAATTTGTTGACAAGCCAAGTTTGGAAATTTTATTCATTTACCAGTTTTTCTTATTTGCTTCAATTTTGAATTATTCATAATTCAATCTCAATGCAATTACGTTTTATGGCCCAAACCACAAGCGTCCCGTATTCCATTTTCGACACCTAAAACCGATTCTTCTGGTTACATTTTTTTTTTAATTAACGTATTGATCGAGTTGAAACAGTTATTTGTACCTACGAATCCTTAGATTAGGGAATCGGTCTATAGGTGCACACATGCGTAAAAGAAAGAGTGAAGTAGGAAGTAGATTGCCTTAGCTGCCAATCTAGGTGGTGCTGTGGGTTTTTCTAAAGCTAAAGGGTTGATGAGGCACCAACAATTATTGTGTCGCTCCATAGCGCTTCGGTAAATAATTAAACTAACCGTGTCATCCATCTGCAAAGGCTTTGCTTTTAGGTAACTTTATTTGTTTTTGAGGAAGTATTGTCATCATTGTTCGAATTAAATATATTTCTTTATCTTGTTTGAACAGTAGGTAAAATAAAAATAGTAATAATATAAGCAGGGGGGCAACTGATATCCTGAGCAACAGGTGTAAAACCGGACCGGCAGCCAACGCTGAAGGTAATGATCATTTCCTCTGTCTACCTTGGGTATATTAGGCTAACTCCTGGTAAACCCAGCTGCTCGGTTCCAAATGCACGAGGAAGAGGCCCCCACAAACTACCCCCTCGAAATAGGGGTCATAGAAGTGGTGGGGCCCAGGACGATGGATTTCTACCTAATGACGACCGCAACTACAACGGATGCTTCGAGTGGACGGACGAACTGAGAGACGGAATTCTACATTGCTGTGCGAACAGTGAGCCCGCCAGGAGAGGATACATGGTTAGAATACACGCTCTATGGTGTGAGATACATTCAAAGCATGCATGTCAGAGCTCCTCCTCAGCCAGTTAACGAAGTGGCAGAAATGCCAGGTATCGGTCTGGCTGTAAAGATGGCTCGCATCTTATCGCCAACGAAAGGCATCAGAATCCGCAGGGCGCCTCATAACACCAAGCTCCCGAAGCCACAACCAACTGGCACGGGTGGATACGGAGATTCACGAAGCCTTTCCAGAAGAATCTGGCAAATTAAGTCTGCCGTGTATGACGCCACTCATACTCTGATTGAGAGGCATGAGCGGCGCATTCACAGGATAGGAGCTAAGATCAAGTCGGCGAGAGAACACGCGTCTCGTATCCAGTATGTGGCGGACTACGTGGTGGCTAATAGGCCCTTCACGCCGGTTGTGCGATGAATTGCCGTAAAATTAAAGGAACCTCGCCACATACCAAATCAAGGCGTGCTTGATAACATAACGTAGGATACGAATGCTGGTGGCTACAAAGAAATCACTAGTGAGGTGTGCGAAAAGTATCGTGGACAACATGAAGTTCCGGAATACACCTTCTCGCTTATTCCAAGAGCCTCCACGTGTTGTAGATAACCCGCCGGCGGCTGATCGGGTGCAAACCTTCAGAAAGAACATATAAGTTTTCGCAGCCACTCAACGTGTATACTCCAGCATTAGCGCAGTTCGAAGCTTCTTGTAGGAGGCTCCTACTGCTACATACGGATTAGCCAATATATGGGGTCTTCTTCAAGAACCTTGAATACCTTGGCTTATCCAGAAACTTGACCTTCGCATTTTTCACGTCAAGTGGGCTGAAGTGGGAACCCGAAGGATTCATAATGGCCGGCCAAGATGGTGTCTTCAATAAATATCCTGACACTAGAATCAGAGCGTGTCATGGGACAGCAGAGACCATAATGTATAAACTGTCAGCTTCTGTCCACCTCATGCGGTCTCAGCCTTTATCCACAGGCATGACGTGGCGCTACGAGTGCTGTACCCCACCATCTTCGACACTCGTATGATATAGACAAGACACCGGTGTTGCCTTGTGCTCCAAGGACTATTGAGTCCGTGGTGGAGGATGAGAAGTGCCGAATCTAAGCCAATAAGCCTGATGTAGTTCTTCTCGACCATCAATATAAGTCTATTTATTTTCATCATAATGTTTTTAAAAACAGTTTATATACCGGGTGGCTACGGAAGTATTGCCTACGGAATATCTCAGTTATTGTATGAAGTAGGTTTGTGAAATTTGGAGCGTCGATATAATGACATAAGAGCTAGAATTTGAGCATATTGACATGTCGAAGTTAACTTCCGGTCTGACCGGAAGTAACATCAACTTTCTTATTTTAAATGGAAACCCTATTTTTTTTTCTTTTCGCTTTATTCAGCATTCAGTTCCCTTTCTAATGACATATCACAAGTTGGTATCTAACCAGAAACTAGATCAGAAAAAAATTATTATTGAAATTCACCGAGTAGGCCGTGGAAGCAAAATGAAAGCCAAAAATTGAAAAGTTGGCTATGGAAACCATACGTCACTTGATAACAGTTGCTACTACTGTGATATTTTATTTTCATTCGTCGGCGTTATAAAAAGCCGCCAAAAAAAAAATTGGAAAAATTGGGAAAAAAACAATACTCTGTAGGTCCATAACTTAAATAGGAACATGCAACTTTTTCTTGTCTGTACTATTCAGCATAACCATTCCTTTCTAATGATATAATAGAAAGTAATTTTTTGAAATGAAATACCAAAAAATCCAATTATTATTATTCAAATAACAAAAAACAGATTTATCGAAAAAAAAAAATTCTAATTGATAGGATTAAAGATAAAATAAATTCAAAACAAATGTTCGAAATGCATTCCCTCAGCGTCAATACATTTATTGATTCTGGTGATATTTTCATGTAAAACGTTTCTCAACATTTGGAGCGTGATATCTTGGAAAGCTCTACGAATTTTTACTTCTAGCTCAAGTAGAGTTGTAGGCTGTGTGGAATACACCCTATTTTTAAGATTCCCCCATAGAAAAAAGTAGCACGGAGTAAGATCAGGTGACCTTGGTGGCCACATGGGTTGTTATAAGTCTCTCTTGAAAGCGATTTTGAAGATAATTTCTCGCTATTCTTGAATTATGCAGAGGGGCGCCATCTTGCTGGAAGTACATTCTCTCAGTTATTTCCGCTGGTAGGTTGTTAATGAATTCCGAAATTTCATTCGTTAAAAAATGAAAGTATCTCTCTCCGGTTAGTTGGCCTTGAAAAAGAATGGGGCCAACAATATGAGTTCCAACTATTCCTGCCCAAACATTCACACCAAATCTCTCCTGGCAGCCACCTTGTCGAAACCGGTGCTCGTTTTCTATCGCCCAGTACCTGAAACAAAAGACCGTTCACACTTTTAGCACTTTACACTTCGACTATCGACAATAATCCAAATAAAGTACAGTACCTACCTTGTATTATTCCTGTTAAATAATCCATTGTTGGTAAATCTTGACTCGTCCGTAAACAAGATATAATAGTTAAATAGGTGATTCTCAGCATTTTGTCGAAGAAACCAATTACAATATTCCAGGCGCCTTTCACCGTCATTTTCATACAAATGTTGATGCAACTGATACTTGAAGGATTTAAATCGATGTTTTTCAAAATTTTCCTAGCAGAGTCCTTACTTATAGCTAATTCGGCGCCAATCTGCCTTGAGGAAATTGTGCTATCATATTGTACTAAAGCTAATACATTAATTTCAGTTTCCTCATTAATAACAAATGCTTCTTGGTCTTCGTGAACATCAGGCTCAGTTCTTAATTTTTCTTCAAGCCACTGGAAATACCTTCTTGACGGTTGCTGCCTCCCTGGATATCGCTCTAAATACAATCGTTCAGCGGCATAAGAATTTTTTAAACATTCACCATAAATGAGAAGTATGTCAATTTGTTCGGTTCGTGAATAACAGGGCATTTTTTGAATATTCCACTAACTGATTTCGATTTCCAAACCCTTTTAAAATGGCAGAATCAAAAACACTACTTCGAACGTCAAAATAATATGGATAGCAGCGTTCGTGAGAGCTCTCGTTTCTTTTTTGTTTCATTCCAAAATACATCTTAATCAGCCTACTTGTTAATATTTTGGTTCGAATGATTATTGCGATGAAATGATTATTCTGAATAGCACAAACATCGTCCATAGGTAGATATTAGAATATCTATGGACGATGGCACAGACCAAGTACGTTTATGTTCCTATTTAATCTAGAACCTACAGGATATAATTTATCATTCCACATTATTTTTAATGTTATTTTTGCGTATGGCGATAATAGAGCAAGGGCAACTGTTATCAAGTGACGTATGGTTTCCATAGCCAACTTTTCAATTTTTGGCTTTCATTTTGCTTCCACGGCCTACTCGGTGAATTTCAATAATAATTTTTTTCTGATCTAGTTTCTGGTTAGATATCAACTTGTGATATGTCATTAGAAAGGGAATTGAATGCTGAATAAAGCGAAAAGAAAAAAAATAGGGTTTCCATTTAAAATAAGAAAGTTGATGTTACTTCCGGTCAGACCGGAAGTTAACTTCGACATGTCAATATGCTCAAATTCTAGCTCTTATGTCATTATATCGACGCTCCAAATTTCACAAACCTACTTCATACAATAACTGAGATATTCCGTAGGCAATACTTCCGTAGCCACCCGGTATATTCCATCCACATAGGTTTTCAATCATCAGAAACCAAGTAAGAGCAACAAAATTTCAATATTTGCTCGTCCAAGAAATAGTGATATAGGTAACCAATTAAAGTTTGTAGACGATAATACTTATATTAAAAATATAACCACTGAAAGCATGTTGTTTTGGTACTCACCATCGTATGATCATCCATTCCAGTCATCTTAAACTATTTACTCGTTGTTTTGTGAACTCTTATAACAGCAGACCACGAAAACATCATGGTACAATATCAACCAACAGAATAGTTACTGATCGAAGAGGTCAATGGAGGTAAGTGCAAACACAACTTTTGGCATTGCTTATAGAAAAAAGATAGTTGGCTAATCTTACGTAATTTCAGTTGAATCCAAATGAAGACCATCACTAGAAGTCGCTAGTCCACAAGTCTCCAGTCACGTCTTTTCTTGATTTTAACGTATGTATTTGATCAGTTCGTAAAAATAATTCATTGAATAATCCGATAGATGGCTCTGAAATATAATTTTGACACGTGCATCCTTTCCAGCGTTGTACTGGTAAACTCGAGATTCCATTCATTTCAGTTTCAGCATGTCTGTGGAAATCGCGTTTGATACAATCGCGCTGACATCTAGCCCAATAACGACGAACCTAGGCAGAAAATACACCCGTAGGAGCGATTTCCACAGGCACTGACTAACTACCTTTTTTCACCATAGACAATGCTTAGCCTTTAATTCCATCCCTACTTCTATAGTTAAACTATTCGCCAATAGATGTCAGCACCTATCACTTGTATTCCTATACTTCAATTATCTGACTTCGAATGTCTCTTACCTTCCTTGGCTTCTCGGTGTCTCATATATTCCACCACGTTTCAACGGCTTCTATCAAATTTCAGGTTAATATTGACAATTCTTCAAAGGCTCATAATCTTTTAAATAACATGGAAATTGATGGTAAATGTGTTTTGCTTGGTTAGGTACTCATTTTCAGTTTTTCCCTACCTGGTGATGAGTGTTGCTCAATTACTCGTTTCCGGCTCTGCTCCCTCCTGCCTATTATGAACAAGGTGACATCAACTTCTCCAATCCCCGTTAAAACCTGGGCATTGGTGTCATTAGATTTAGTGATGTTTTTTCTACATATGTCTACAATACCGGATTTGGCCCTGTCACCTCACTGCGTGAATCATTAGTGTTCATCCAGCTTCACTGCTTGGAGCCTCTTGGTCTCACCGATGTACGAAAGACCGATTTCGCATGGGACCTCATATATGCAATTCTTGGTTGATGAAATTTTTATGTTTGTTTTTTGTTTTGAAAACCTCTTAATGTATTTCTGGATTTGAAGTTTTCAATGTTTTATTTATTGTTCTCCATCCTTCTAACATTTTCGTATATTCCTTCGATGTGTACTACGAGTCCAGCTTGTTCTTCCTCGTTTCGTTTAGAGTTAATGAATGCTTGTCTTCTAACATCTTCCCAGATTTTATCCGGATATCTGTTTTTTGCGAAAATTACTCTTTATATCAGTCAGTTCGATTTGGAAATCTTCCTCACTTGACCAGAGTCTTTGCGATGCCTTTCTTCATTGAATTTGAGTGGTTGGAGTCGAGAGTCAAGAGTTGTCCTTGTGAGTCATCGTTCTGTATGAATGGAACCGTTTTTTCTCAACTTTCACTTCTCAGGAAGGTAATGATTTTTATAAATTGGTGGATGTAGCCATTAATTACTACGTAATAGGAGATCGCCATGAAAAATCAGAAATAAAACTTTCTATGTTTTTGTACGACTTGCATTTTGTAACACTAATGTTACTGCAGTTTCATTCTATTTCAAACTATATTTTAAAAACCATTAAATGCTCTCAAATCTATTTTATTGGAATTTACTTCGTTCATATTCGGAAACTTGTGACCGCATTCCAAAGAATTATTTGAAAATGTCGAATCATTTTTTCTTAGTCTGAAGAACCTTTCATGTACGGCATAACTCCTTGAAAATCTTCGTCCACATTTTCCTATATAAACACTATTACAACTGAGGTAGATTTGAGGGTATTCAAGGGTTTAAAAATTTAGTATGGAATAGTAGTTTGAGAAAGTCCAGAAAGGCTGAAACTGCAGTAACATCAGTGTTAAAAATATAAATAGTGATACAAAAATATAGGAAGTTCTATTTCTCGTTTTTTTAAATGAGTTGTTTACTTCCTTCTCCATTGTGAACCTGATGGTAGGTATCCCTAACACCACTGATATAAGACAGAAATCGTTGAAGCTCTCGGTCTCCATAGTTCCATATTATGAATGTGTCGTCAACATAGCTCAACTATACCTAAAGTTTTCTTCCGGCTTGTTAGACGACAATATTGGCAACGACTGGAGATAGGGAAAACCACATCGAAAGTCAATCTATTTGGGTGAAGAAACGGCTTTCTTCTTGGAAGTAGGAACTATGGATATAGTTTCAATATTGCTGGAATCGATGAATCAGCTCTCTCGTGTAGTTAGCCGTTATCCTCTCGAGTACCGAGGTTCTCTCTCTGTGTATTCCAGTCGGTACCCCATTGCTTGTATTAGAACCATCAGTATACCAGATTTGCCCTCACAAAGCTGACAAAACGATCATCAGGTTTATGATTTGATACCAAGAAAGTGTCCAGAGTTATTTTCTTTTTCCTTTTAGAGAGTTCAGAATGGAAAGTAGGTATTTAGCCAAATTGTAGGTTGGCAAGTATCTGGAACTAGTTTTTGATCTCAGAGACATATCTGTTTTGGGTGTTTTTGGAAGGCCATATAGGTGAGAAGGTGTGGTGTAGCTGTGTCGGTTGTATGGGATTTAGACTCGTATTTTTTTGAAATACCCTATATTTTCCCATGACTAAAATGTTGTGTCCTTTGGTAAGATGTAAGCATGGGTACTGTTTTGGGGGGTGACTGAGTGATTCAAGTCTTTCTTCAGAAGTGATTCCTCGACGACAATTATATAGGTCTGGATGTGATATTAACAAAGGCCTTGGCTTGTTGGTTATTTTGAAGTTTTTATCTTCTGAACAGGTTGTGACAATATCGGTAAAAATGGGTTAGCTGGATTCTTCCAGAGTGAATTCTTTAATTTCCTAGTACCTGGCTATGGTATCGATTCAAACAATTGTCAGCCCCTGAAAACTTGTCAATAGTCACCTATAGACGACCGAGAATAGAAGCTGTTAAAATGTTGTGAAATATATGAACAGAATATTATAAGGTGAAGTTATTAAAGCTGTGTACACGTAACTATTCAATTCAATGAAAGAGTTGTATTTCGTGTAAGTGAAATTTATTACAATCGCAAAGCGCTTTCGGCTGTTAAGCCATCATCGGTGCTATACCTGCAAGTATGTAATAATGGAAAAATAGAAAGGTTAAGAAATTTTGAATTACTCGTCAAGTATTTATAAAGGAGCGATATAAAAAGTCAACAAAACCATGGTTAACCTTGGTTTGATCGGACATACATACAACATGTTAAATTAAGTACTTAATGTGTACCATTAAAGGAATTTTTACTTAATGTTTCCGATTTTGCATTTTTCCAGGCAATGCAGAAGCCTACTCGTGTTGTACTAACAACGTAACAACCACGAGGTGAAACCGGAAAGGATTTGAACTTTTTTTTGAAATTTGAAATGTGAACTGGAAAACTGACAGATGAAATGTGGTGACATTGACGTAAGGTCCATGTCCAATGAGAGTTAGGAGAGAATATGACATATGACAATGTTTAGTGACTACGGAATGTGAAAGTTCACCTAGTGAGCAAAGAACAATAAATTTAGAAATTTGCATTGAAGTGATGTACTATTTTAATCTCCTATGTAGAGGAATATATGATCTATTTAATTGAACTTGTGTGTTTAAGCATAGGTTATTACACTGTAATTCTTTGTCTATTTGTACATCTTCGAGAAAATCTAGTCTATTAAAATTCTTTGAGTTGACTTGTTTCAAAATTTGTGAATTGCGATTTCGACTGAAATTACGTTTACTGAATTTAATATGGTGGCCAAATGCTGAGTTTCCAGGTTTGTTCCAGGTCCGTCCTGTGTAAGAAGCTTGCAGACCTTTGAAGGTTCGTATAAGCGAACATCTTATTACTTACTTGCAAGTATAGCACCGATGATGGCTTGACAGCCGAAAGCGCTTTGCGATTGTAATAAATTTTACTTATACGAAATACAACTCTTTCATTGAATAAAATATTATAAGACGATGGGGGTCCACAATGAATGTACTCGTTACATAACAAATTACATTACATTACATTACTTTTTCGAATCAACAATTCATCAAAACTACGCATTTAGACAAAAAAACTTGCTATTCTCTTGGTTAATAAATATTTATTACATTCGTCACAATCCATTTGATAAAGGATTAATGAGTTTTAATATAAATGGTTATAAATAATTATCAATCACATTTGAAAACATTCGATAGTTCGAGGCAAAATAAACAAACCTCTTAGAACTTACAATCTAAAAATATGTATCACAAACATCGCAATGATGCATATTAATCACGAATGAAAGTGCAGAAAACTGAGTACAAAATCATCTCGAAATTTCTAAGCTAATTTAGAACGACTGTTTTCTCGAAGCCAGTTAATTAACTTAAAAAACCAAAGGTGGAGATTACTTTATTTACTTGAAATTCCACAACTGTTATTTCTCTTTCTTCTCAGAAGAAATTGTATCAACAAAATAAAAAAAAAACACGTGCCAAAAGCAATTAAAATTAACTATGGTCATATATAAAAGTCGTTAAGCGAAGTTACTGCTACATTTTTGGAAACAAATTGACGCTTATTTTGTTCTACAACATTCTATACACCAGGATCAATTTTTATTTAATATTGAGTTTGCCATCATCATGTGACAGTTCGAAGATCCTTATACGGTGACTCGAAAGTTAACATATTCAACTGACTTCGGAAAGACTATACAGGCCGTTTCTTTTTTCATGTGGTAACATTGCTATATTCTAAACCGTAATAGATACAAAGACGATTAAATGGGAAAAAATGTTACTATTGTGGTGAGCAGTACATTGGTCAGAGAAAATCTACGGGGACTCTCGCCCTTCCCGACTTATACAGGGAAAACTAAAAATGCTGTTGTCACTGATGATGCTAGTTATTTTATATGAAACGTTATAAAAATGTCGAGTGTGATATACCACTGAATTGGGATTTTATCGCTCTATCAATATTTGTGATGAAATAGACAGGTCCGTATTTGAAGAAGTTGATGATGGCGGTGTTGACAAGAAACGTTTGATTAAAAATTTATCGTACGTAGTTCTAGTACATTTTGAATACAATAAAATTTTCCTTTTCAATTTTTTTATATTTTCTGAAATATCAATTCTATTCGTAAAAAAGCTAAAACAGCATTTTCAGTTTTCCCTGTATAAGTTGGGAAGGGCAAGAATTCTCGTAAATTTTCTATGGCCAATTTACTGCTCACCACAATAGTTACCTTTTTTCCCATTTAATCGTCTTTGTATCTATTACGGTTTAGAATATAGCAATGTTACCACATGGTAAAAGAAACGGCCTGTATATATACTACACTATTCCGCATCCTCACGGTTCCTTGAAATCTTATCTATCTACTTCTAACAGACTAATATCATTATGCTCTATTCCTTATGCCATACGCTAGGACTATTTCCATATACGTTTCAAAGAGCGTCCTCAGGATACTCGCAGATTCAAAGTCCAACCAACATCACTTGCTCGTCAGTTACTGGATAGGAATACGTACCAAGGTAGAAAAACTGTGCATGATACGCAGAAGATAACACACAATCCGGAAGTCAGAATGTTCGATCCTTGGTCAGACCAGAAATTGTTGTCTACCAGTTCATGTGCTTGTCGTTGGAACTCTTTGATGTCCACTTCGTAGCGAAACTTCACCCTGTAAAAAAGAAAAAAAGTGAGTATGTATGTATATTCAAATGAATAGAAATTGTTGATGGGGTGAAATTAAATAATATCTGCAAAGATAAAATCAGGTATCTCTACGATATTTTGGGGTTTTGTCGACTCTCCCGCACTCATTTTAGTTTGGACAAAGCAATTTTTCTACGACTTCCTATACAGAAAAATGTTCCATTTCTAGTTGTAATACAGATTTTTTCCTACAGGTGAGCTGTATCCAAATTCTCATTTTACAGTGACATTCATGAGCTACTAAACCGTTAATATATCAAAAAAAAAATATTATAAATAATAGGGATGATTTCGGATATACAGAGTGACCCACCTCTATAAAACTGTTATTTATCATCCGATTCAAAAGTTTCTTTTTCAATAGATAGAGCATCAATAGTTCTAGTAGAGTGCTATAAATTCGAAAATCCGACATAGAAATAAAAATTTCGGGGTTTTAAAATTTTTTTCAAGATCAAAAATTCAAAATAGCATGATAGCGATTTTTTGAAAGAAAGTTTGTCGACGACACTAGGGATGATTTCAAAAGGTGTGACTAAAATTTCACGATAAATTTTTTTTCTGAAATCGTTCAAGAATGCCCTCTTTCTCGGAGCAACTTCAGGCCTCAAAATACGCTAATCTAGTATTTTAGTCCGTTGCTAAGCAACGAACTTTCCCGGACCGTTTTCGGCACTAAACCGTACGGGAATAGTATGTGTATCTAGTAGTAAAAGCAATACATTCCCGGACGACAATGTAAATTGTTGGCCGAGGCGATAAGCCGAGGCCAACAAGCATTGAAGTCTGGGAATGTGCTTTTACTACGAGGTACACATACTACTTTTTCTGAAATCGCAATCCGCATTATCATAAATTAAGGAATTATACTTATTGCTTGCGTGCATTCATTTACTGTCTAAAATGTATACAAGCCGTCAAATTTTTCCCGGATCGTTTACGATACGGGAATAGTTATTATCCTAACAAGTACGGAAAGAGTACCATTCCCGCATGAGACTGCCGTTACCCGAACGACGCAAAGCGGAGTTCGGGTAAGCAGTCGAGTGCGGGAGAGTACCTTTCCGTATGAGTTAGGATCAATATTTTTTCTACAAGCGCATTGAAACATCTTATGTTGCTCTCTTGAACAAACTTTCGCGTGCGGGAAAAATTATTCCCGCACTAGTGCGGGAAAAACTCACTTAAAGTGACAGTAGCGTGCGGGAAAATTTTTCCCGCACTAGTGCGGGAAAATGACACCTCTCAAACAAAATTGCGTGCGGGAATAGGGCGGAACATGCACGCTTGTAGGAAAAGTATTTTTCCTACAACAGACGTGATGTGCATTTCTATTTTTCGACAACAAACTGCAGTGTTCTAATAGACATAACTTTATCGCACATGGAGTTGTTATGTTCTGAAGTAGTATTTCAAATCATATTGTTTACAAAATTGTGATGTACCTATAATACAACTATTTGAATTATTTTGATTATGAATATTTTACTTTTGCTTTATTTTTATAAAAAAAATATTTTTATCGTGAAATTTCAGTCACACCCCTTTGAAAGCATCAAAAATCCAGTGGCGTCGTAAAATTTCATTTAAAGTAGGCCTTGAAATTTTTTAGAGAGGTGGCTTTTTTATGAGAATATTCAGACAACCCAAAATAGTCTATAGACACCAACTTCCCATGGCTCGGAATTTCTAAAAAAATCGTCAAATCACTAAAACTTCAAAAAAACATTAAAATCGGTAAAGTGGCGAGTTATTCCATATTCTATTCCCGTCTGAATCGTTGTTTCATAAATACAAAATTTTGATAAAAAGAGCATTGTTTCATAAAAATCTTGTACGTATCTCAAAAATAATTCAACATTAAAACAATAAACCATCTCCATAATACAAGATCAAAATCTAACAAAAATCTTCAGTCACAAAAATTTTCTCATACTTTGTTGCAACAACATGCTATTATTATGGGATGTAGAGTTTTTAATTTGATACCCATGAAAATTAAAAAATTATGTAAAAAATCTTTTGCAAAATGTATAAAAACATGGATACTTGAGAACATTGAAAATATCGATAAATCATGTGAAATTTAAGTAAAGTGTCAGAATATTGATTGGTTGGTTTTATTAATAAAATATTTCTTTCTTCATTTATTTTGTAAGACATATTATTGTTTTAATATTCAGATTATTTATTTATATTGACAAATCATATGATGACACACAGGTCTCATAACCCATGTAATCATATCTCAACTCATTTAATCAATATTCCTATTCGACAACTATTTTTATTATAACTGACTCTGGACAGTATGAGATCGGCTTCATGTAAAAAAAACAGCAATCATAATTTCGAAGAATTGTGGAAATTATAGGTAAGCTGCATTTGTGAAGGGTTGTACGTATTTCTTACGGTACTAATTTTTTATGGATGATTTGACTCGCTACATGAAACTCTCATTTCCTGCGATTTGAAAACCAATCAAAACAGTGTGTCTTGACAGTATACAGTTCTTCCTTTTGGCCACGTCATTATGGGCAACCATGAATCCAAACAACAATAGAGAATGTTTATGCCCAGTCTGACAGACTATGTTTATTAGTGATTCATTGTAAATTGTATAATACACAATGAAACTTTCTTGACTTTGTTAATTTGTGAAATTATCCTAAAAAAAAAATATTATTCGTGCTCAAAATACTATTGATAATTCTGTCAGAAATCTTAAACTCTTTGATCTCGTTGATTTCTGACAGAATTACAATCGATACTATTTAGTATTAAGAATACTCATGGTAATGATTGGAAATTTATGATCAAATCAAGATACTTGACTCTTTGGATCTCCGATATAGGTGAAATGATGATTTTACTCATGTTTACGAAGTTTATTGGTATTATTGGTACGAGTTTCTTCTCAATCGATTGTTTTTTGACAACTGAAGACTGTTTTATGATGATCAAGTGAATGCCACCTCTATGCCAATAGTAATCGATTTTCTCACTGGTTTTTCCACTGAAGCATTTATTTCAATACGTTCATGATTACATTGGCACCACATTTGTTGAAAGTGTTTCCGGGAAGAAATATTTAAACAACAACAAAAATTTAAATGTCATTTGGATGTTTCTTAGTTCCATGAAAGTATTATGCTGGTCCAAATTGAAGTATGCAGGTCATGAATTGTTCTTAATATGCTCCTACAGGAAATAGATTCATGAATCGGTTTCAAAACACTCCTGAAGACTTCGAAATGAAATCATTCAGCAATTAAGTATATTTGTTTTTTTTTATGGCGGTTTTACAATAGCTGTATAGACATACACGATGAATCGTTTCGATCAAATAATACATATAGAAACTTAGTTTCACAATCGTTTTATAGCACTGGAGTACATGCCATAGTTCTAGAATAAAACAAATAATTAGGTATATGTACTCCTGAGAACCGCTATAAAATCAAAACATAAAACTATTTTTACTTGAATGCCAGTAGTTTCCTCTACACGGTAATAAACAAGTCAAAATATTGGCAAAAGTTTTATGAGGTCATTAAATTATTTAAATGATCTTTTTTATGGCCGTCATAGAACTAAACGAAAGTCAAAATTATACAATATATATGTACCAGAATTTCATTTCACTAAAGATTCAACAAAATTGAAATGAATATGACCAGAAACATAGGAGATTAGACAGGTAGTACTGATCACAGGAGTATTATAGCCATGGCACATAACATAACATAACAAGACATCAACTTATTTCGAAATTCACTAACGACGACTTATTTCCAATAAATGAAGATAGAGCAATTCGAACAACAGAATCGCGACTTGTTGAGGTATGTTGATGACACGTTCGTTATTTGGAGCCACGGAAGAAAAGAACTTCAGAATTTCCTAAACCATCTGAATAGTTTTCATCCAAAAGTACAGTTTACGATGGAATTAGAAGAAAATCGCTCAATTCCATTTCTGGATGTATTAGTCATCAAAGACGGTAATCAACTGCCATAAAGTTAACAGGAAGAGAACACATACAGCTCGTTATCTACATAATGGATCCAACCATCATCCAAAACAGAAATGTTTCGTCATCACCACTCTAGTGAATAGAGCATTAAGAATATGTGAACCAAGGCACATCGACGATGAAATGAAACATCTAACAGCTGTGTTACAAGCAAACGGCTAACACAAAAAAATACATAATTTGTGCTACGCGTCCAAGAGAGCAGAAAATGAACACCAGTGAAGAACAACCTGCCACACATAGCAAGTGTCACCAACCGACTTGGGAAAATTCTGAAAAAGGAGAAAGCAAACACCATCTTCAAACCAACGAAGAAAATATCGCAATATTTGAGATCAGCAAAAGACAGCAGAGATCTAACCAAATCAGCAGGAGTTTACAGGATTCTATGTAACTGTGGTAGGGTTTACATAGGACAAACGAAAAGGAATATTGGTACCCGCCTAGTGGAGCACAAGCGAAGTTGTCGATTGGGACAAACGGAGAAGTCCACAGTCGCCGAACATGCGTTGTCCGATGGAGAGCACCGAGATGATCACAACATTGAATCATTATCCAACCAGAATATATTTAGAAGCCACATAGAAATACACAAATATCAAGAAAACTATTAAGGCTCTGAAGGGCCACAGTTTTTTTTTATAATCCTGACTTCAATTTTGGGATCCCGACTTTATTATACGGATTCCGACTTCATTCTCGGGATCCCGACTTCATTCTCGGAATTACTCAAATAAATTAGGATTAAGTAGTTTGAAGGAGGCTTATCTATATGTTATCCTACCCCATGAAAGAAGTGATGAAGAATACATTGTAAATTACCTGTAAATATAACTTCTGAACTCATCAAAGTTATTTGTAAAAACTATAACAAATATAATAGTGCATCATTTAAATCGGAATGATTTGTTGTCTGAGAATGAGAATGGGTTCAGGTTCTATTGAAATTGCGTCGTTATCTGCTAAATTATGTTCATTAACAATTTGACAACAGTAAAATCTAGCTATGATACTGTGTATTCTGAAATATTAGGCATCAAGCTATTCTATGGTATTCCTATCGACATTGTTGACTGGGAGAAATCATATATGGCAAATTCAATCCACCAGGAGCGCCTCATATGGGAGGAACATGAGAAAGGCTGATAAGATTTGTGAAAAAAAAATATTTTGAAAGATTTGTACAACTAGTCTCTAAGAGAAGAAACTCTGTAAACCTTCTTTGCTGAAGCAGAACATACAGTGAATTCCAGACATCTGACTCGAGTATCAAGTGATCTTTAAGCCATCACTCTAAACCATTTTTTTCTCCAATGGTGATTGTGCATGTAGGTATATACCTGGGACCGATCTCCATATGTCTCCGACGAGAATGGAAAAATTCGCAGAAGTTGTTGGAGAATTTTGGGAAACGATGGATCAAGGAATATTACGTACTCTATCAAAAAGGAACAAAGAACAACAATGCAATTCGAATAAATAACGTCATTATACTGGTGAAAAACAACGATCCGAGATATGCCTGGAAGTTGGGATGAGTTACTGCAATATATCCTAGGACAGACGAAAAAGTTCGGGTCATTGAAGTGACGAAAATTTGTCGACTAGAGCTAGATGAAAAATAGTTTCTCTAGCAGGGGAGATGTTAAAACCTATAAGAGTTTTTGCTGTTCTGAATCTGGAACTGCTGAATCATAATATAACTTATCATGCGATTGTTATAAGACAAAACGAAAAATAATACCTTGTTCCATTGACAATAAAAAACTGACTATTAACTCACCTTGATTTTGTTTCGTTAGACTCCCTTCTCCAAAAGAGCGGTCCCGATCCTGTCCTATCCAGAATCCACTCAGGTTCCCTCGTACAGAACTTTTCAACTGCCTTCATGTTACGATGATTCTCTCGAACGAAATGAAAACGACTCTCCAATTAGGTATATGGCGTCTGTAGAAAGTAATCGTAGTTTTGGTACCGTTGTTTGCTTATAGGTGCGAGAGTACACTGGATTCTAAATCTAGCACAGCGTACTTTTACCTCCTGCAAATAAAACGAAACACTTCAAAGATAGATTCGCAGATAACAGAAATGAATCAGGTGATGAAGTTCATATGTACCAGGAAAATACCTTGAAGTGTTTTCAAATTCGCACATATTGAAACAATCGCACTCAAACGCGATTGGATAATTGTGTTTTGACACAAATTCAATTAATTTTCGTGAGGCAAGAGATAATGCTCTTTTTGTGAGCTGAAGGTACGAATGGATAATCAACAAATCATGAAATATTCGTATAATGATAGGTTTGATTTGTACAGAGTGGGCCAAATTGGACAATTTTAAAGGGAAAGTCCTGTTTTCAAACTAGATACATGAAAACTGAGGTTCAAATTCTATGAAAAACTCAATGGTGAAAACCACATATCGATATATATCATCGTTTCTGAGTTACAGCATGTTTTTCGAAAATGTGCATTTTCGAAAAGTTGCTGTAACTTTTTTCCTGTCGAAAATTTCTTGTTTCCATGAAAACATTTCTGGAACACTTTTTCACGTAGAATTCAATGGTGTAAGTTACTTATTTTTTCAAATAAGATATCCATAGCTATTGATGGAAAATTATGTTTTTTGAATCGACACCCTGTATATTTTTGCATATTTCAATAGAGCTTAAAATAACCTTTCCAAAAATGTGGCACACTTGATGTTTTTCTATGGTTATCTTTGAAATACAGAGCTTTTAGATATTTTCATGTAGACTTTGACACGTACACGAAAAAAAATTACTCAGAACGACAGTCCTATAAAACTGTATCATATACCAGGTATATGAGATTCCGATATTCGCTATATAACGTTATATAGAAACAGAAACCCTCTCAGATACTGACAAAAAAATAAATCTTACTAGAAATCGTCGTCTAAAGACAGATCTCTAGCAAAGTAATTTTAAAATGCATTGCATACGCAATGTATTCTCAGTTCTATTGTAAATTTCATATATTTCTTAAATTCTCGTCATATGAACGAGCAATTAATTTTCGGCGATTTGAAGGTATCCTCCGCCGTTCTAGAATAGATTCCTGTCTAAAAATTTTCGCGCCGAACCTTCACGGGGATGTACGAATCATTAGGGCGTGCCGCGTGTCGGGCCGGCAGCCGGCGTCTATTTTTTTTAATTTCATTTTCTTTTAATTAAAAATGCAATGTAAAGTAACAGAAAAGTAATCAATATATATAAAACATCAAGAATTAATTGGCGCTCCGGGGCGACTTGATTGATTCCAGTGGCGCATTTTGCTTTTTGCTTTTTCAGCTGCTGGAAAACCCGGAAAAACCTGCAGCACCACATCATCTGAAGATCTTGATCTGCCAATGTCCTCTCTCTCATAAAATAAAATGTAGGGTGTCTCCAGAGGATCCAATAAACCCAAGATATCGTCTGAGTATTTGGTAATACAACTATCGTCAAACTTGAACCAGTCAGAGGTTGAGTCATGTTTGAAGAGCATCAGTGTTATTATTAGATTGACTGGTACCTCGGCTATACTCATTGTCTTATAATTATTAGTTAGATTGGCGCATATTAGACAATACCGTTGATCATCACCAGTTAAAAGTTCTGTTTTCAGATGATGAAATAGTAAGCTTTGCACGGACTGGTTATCAGACATTTCAGGAAATGCTAGTTGAAGTTCCAGAAAGTCACATACTTTTTTACTGCCTCTCAATCATATACTTTAACACAAACTAGTGAGGATTTTTCCAGCGAAGGATCTAGAAATACGAGACGAGATAAGCTGTACGGAATTATTTGATCCAGAACGGTCAAGACTATTGATTTTTTTATTTTCCTGCTCACGAAGAGTATTCAATAAGAATCCTAAGAATTCGGAACAATCCTCTTGTTGTCCTAACGAGTACCTAGTAGACTTCAAAGACTCCAGGAAATCGATTGGTGGGAAAGATGCTGAATTCTTGCAAATCTGCAATTTCACAAACAGGGATTTTAGATTGGTGAATAAGTAGGAAACGTTCTCGTTCATTTTAAAAATCTCGTTCCTGAAATTCTTCGTCATGAATAACACTTGTAAAATGCTATTCATGTAGCAAGTGTTTCCAAAATTATCTAATCCAATTTTCTTCACAAAATTTTCAGGACAACTCTCTACTGGTTCGTAAGGAAGTTTGTTAGATTCTGCATCGTATCTCTATTATAAGTAATTATAAGCCTAAATCCGCACGGAAGGTACAGATTGAATAAATCAAACTTACTTAAATCATTAGCTCCTCATGCATATGGGAAATAACTATCAAAAAGTAACTCTATTAATTTTTTTGGCTGTGCACCATTATTGCACAGATACGCTATGCAGGGTGTTTGGTAACTAATTCCCTTTTTAACATGAATTGAAGTGAAAATTATGTAAACAAAAAACTGCTTAACGTCAAAAGATAATTTTTTTAATTGTTTTTTAATGAAAATCATCAATTCAACATTGAGAGTATCGATATTTTTTGTACGTTTTTCAATCTTCTGAAGTTTTCACATCCATTATCTTTTATGGTTGACTTTAGTTTGGGGGTTTATATTCTTTTAAAGTATTCTCTACTTAAGATTGAAAAACGGCTCTAGTTTTCAAACACCCAAACTACTAAAACTACTAATGGATACTAAATAACATGAAGGAGTGTGAAAAAAAGCATGTTGGATGAGGTTTACAACGAGAACTGAATTTCTATTCAGAAAGACTTGAATACTTTTGCACTAATATATAGTGAACCATGTGAAGTTAATTAAAACTACTTGAAAAAAATGGTGAAGACACCTAAACAGACATGGAATAATTTGAATTACATCTTTAAATAGAGTAGAAATCTCACAAAAACTCAAGTAATCATCGGGGAATATATGGAAATTCACATTTGAGGCATGTAAAAGTGCATGTCCAACTAAGTTCAATTCACTACCTAACCTGGATTTTTCCTCACAAATACATGAATACATAACCAGGTATACATACTAAAGCATGTAATCTTAATTGGCACTACTTGAATATAATGGTGAAAACATCTAAACAGACATGGAGAAAGTGCCATTGAATCTGAAATAACTGAGAAAGTTACATCAATATAGAAATAATAATTTATGGAATATACTGGACATCATCATTGAAAGTCAAGTAATGATTTTATATTATATTACAGAGGTATGTAATTTTACATGAATATGCATCAACGCATTACCTATATGGAATCATGTGATCTTATGGAAATAATTTTTTCCTACAAGCAAGCGTATTCACCCTATACCCGCACGCAATTTAGTATGAGAGGTGTCATTTTCCCGCACTAGTGCAGGAAAAATTTTTCGCGCACGCGGAACTATATTCAAGAACGCTTTATAATTTTTATTACAGCGCTTGTTGAAAAAATCTTGATCCTACCTCATACGGAAAGGTACTCTTCCGCACTCGACTGCCTTCTCGAACTCCGCTTTGCGTCGTTCGGGTAACGGCAGTCGCATGCGGGAAAGGTACGCTTTCCGTACTTGTTAGGATAATAACTATTACAGTGTACAGAAGAAATACGCGAGTGAAGCAAGCGCGCAAATTCACTACTAAAAAGTAGTGACGGAAATGCAATTGCACATGCGCAATTCCGTTCTCATTTTGTCCATTTTTTTGAGGTAGGAAGGTGTGTCTACTGCGCGTCCGGATTTGCGAAATGTATATATCTAGGTCTCCATCGAGAAATAAGAGAGTAACGTTCATACGTAAAGTTGAAAAACATGGGAAAAAGTAGTGATGGCATGGTGGAAGAAGAAAAACCAAGAGCTCCCCATATCCATGGGAATTCTAAGAACAAGCCTATAGAGTCTCGTAACGACGACAGGGAAATAAGGAACTCTAAACGATTTCGAGGGCACATGAAATAGATCTTGAAAGGTCGCGGTGTAGAGGCTTGTAGCACGAAAGCCCCAAACTAATCTAATCTAATCTACCCGAAATCCGATTTGCGTTATTCGCGTAACGGCAGTCACACGTGGAAGAGGTACTCTTTTCGTGAAAACAAATATTTCGTAAAACCGAAAAATACCTGTCTATCCACACAATTCCACAAAGAACAACTTCTTCCTCAAACGGTTATTGAATTATATCTGTCGTCCATTTGTGCAACGTTCCTCACGGATACATAATTGCAAGTGCTAGTTGTTACAAAGCCATTGCATATTATCCTTCATTTTGTTGGAAATGGCCTCCTGCATGTATGTATGTATTTCCAACAAAACGAAGGATAATATTCAATGGCTTTGTAACAACTAGCACTTGCAATTATATGTCCGCGAGGAACGTTGCCCAAATGGACGACAGATATAATTCAATATCCCTAAGGGGAAGTGGTTGTTTTCTGTCAGATATTTGCCTTAATTTCCACTTTGCGGAATTGTGTAGAGAGACAGATATACTTCGGTTTTACGAAATATTTGGTTTCATTGAATTGAACTATCTAATATACACGCTCGAACTTTATTTGTTTTTATTTACTCTTTTCGTATTTGTTAGGATGATATTACTAACACACTCAAGATGTGGAAAACTTTTATGTCCACCTATAACAATTAATCAAATTACTTATGATAGTATTCAGACACACTTCATTTGGTAGGTCTTCTTTATTATTTTCGAATAATTTTTTTTTCATTGAATTCCAATGATAAAATTGTTGATTGAAGTACCATCAACTCAAGTTTTTTTCAAAAGAATTACCGATTATTTATCAAAGCTTGTTTGCGGCGATGTTACTGACGCGCCATAGAACATATATTGATATTATAGATTAAAATGGCATTTCGTCACCTAGAATCAACTGAAATATGTGAAATTTCCTAGCATTTTGCATGATATGATTGTTGATAATAAGTATTTTAATGATGGCTGATAACACGAGTAGTAGGTCATTTTATGACGAGTGTCATAAACAAACGGGAATTACATACACTGTTTATTCGATAGTCGATGAAAAATGCGTTCATTGTCGGAGTTCAAATCTCCCACCCCACCATCGGATTCGAACAAACAAACAATAGAGGTTTATTTATATTGGTATTCGTCGGATCACAATGTGGATTACTTATATTTTAAACATACAAAAAATTACTTTCGTTTAAAAATTTGGTTAATGATGTATTGAATGACAAGTATGAGTTAGAAAGGACTTGGCACGGATATGAGGCATCGTTAGAATTTACTGAAATTTTATTATATTTTTTGTAAAAGTTCTTTTTGCAGCACTCCAGGTGTTTGGAGAAACGACGAGGGGGGTAGCCGTTATTTATAACATTTAAAAAGAGTCTGTGAGTCGCTGTAATGGATTTTCAGAGCGCCTGAAGCCATTCCAAGCCATTTTAACTAAACTACTCAGTTAAAACAAAAATAATTACAGTAGAGCGTGAATACAAACGTTTACAAATTCAAAAATTCGTCAACACTATAAAAAGAGTTATTGGTAAAAAAATGTTTTACACTAATGAAATCAACAGCAAACCAATATTCAGCAGTATCTATTGAGTTTTTAGCTATATTCGTGAGATTCAGATTGTCAGAAGTATTTATGAACGAAGTGACGTCTGCGAAAAAGAAAGTAGCAGTATATATCTTTAATGTAACTTCACTCCCCTCCATATCATGGTGAGAAGAACTGCTTGGGGAGCAAACCCCACCGAAAGGGCACACCTTGCCGATCTCCCAACTGACGAAATTACCAGGAATTTTTTTCGAACGGAGTTAAATACCAAGAGTGGATGGAGCATAGAATCCATTCGTGCACTGGGAAAGAATAACATAACATGGTACACGGACGGGTGGAACTCCCGATGGAACTGGAGAAGGAGTCTATGGGCCTCACATCAAATACTCCGAACCCATTGGCCAATTCCCCAGTATTTTTCAAGCAGAAATTCACGCCATAGAAATGTGCATTCAATTCAACCTCGACAGAAAATACCGGAACAAGGAAATCGCAATCCTCTCCGATAGTCAAGCAGCCATCAAAGCGTTGAGCTCATATAACATCAACTCAAAGATGGTTTGGGAATGCCTAGACAAACTTAATGATCTAGGCAGGAACAACAAGGTGATTCTCCTCTGGGTGTCGGGGCCCGTCGGAGTGGAGGGCAATGAACAAGCAGATACCCTGGCACGAAAAGGGGCATCAACGCGACTGATCGGTCCAGAAACATTCTGCGGACTTAGAAAATCTTACTTCCAAGAAGAACCCAATGAAACTGAAGAAACAATGGGATCAACATACTGGCAAAGACTTCCAGGGCTAAGACAGGCCAAAGATCACCTCGGCAACTTCAACCGAGCAAGACACTGATTAACCTCAGCAAAACTTAGGCATTTCTGACAAAAAACACCTAAGGAAGCTAGGCTTAGAGGAGGACAGCACCTGCAGTTTATGTGGGGAACATCCAGAAACACCACACCATGTATTGATGGAGTGTTATGTTGTACAGCTGACTCTGGGAGAAATACCACGAATAGAAGAATAGAAGGAGTTGGGGCTTGAGGGGCTGCTGTGAACGAGAACACCTTGAAATAGCAGAAGAAGATGGGATGATCTAATTAGGTCGCAGCGTATCAATCACCATCCATCATTACCATTACCATCTTTAATGTAAATGATAAAGAGTAGGGGCCAAGGAACGATCCCTGAGGTACTTTTTGTTTAATGGCTCTGAGATTGGATGTTGTGGCACTTATTTCAAAAAGTTCTGAGCCTTGGATAGATCGCACATCGAAAGGAAAGGATTGAAGGGTTTGATTTCGAGGCCCTTGACAATGTCTCCTAAGACTTTCAGTAACGCCCTTATGGTGGATTTATTTCGGCGAAAGGGTTTTCTACAGGGTTCAATTAAAAATTCTCGACATAGGTCTATTTCTGGTAAATCTGGAAGTGATATTCAATTGTATTTTCTTGGAAAATATAATTTCTAAAGAACTATATCTTGGATCCAAATGTCAAAAGTATAACTTCAAAAACAACTGAATAGCGCTCTGGCGAATGATTCCGTTGTCACCTGCGTTTATTCGTATATGCTGGATACGGGGCTGTTTCATGTCTGATTCCAGAACTAGTACTATACCGAAATGTACAGTGAAGGGAAGAATAATACATTAATGAGTTTTATGAAAGTCGGAAAGTCAAAATATTTGAAATAAGATACTGATCCGTCTGGAATGGAAACAATGGTCAAATCCCTTTCTATTGAATCGTGTACCATTGTTAAAGCAAAACATCAAAGTTCATGTCGGTATCGATATTGACTAAGCATAAACACATATTTTTCACATAATTTTTGATAAGATCTTGATTCTCATTGTCTACGTCTGAACTGATGACCTACTTATCAAACTCCAAACATACATGGTGTCCAAACTGACACAGCTGACCAGTGTGTGTTCTCTGATGAGAACTGAAGATTCAATTCAACCTGGATGAACTCCCTCAATCTCGATAGAACTTAAGTGACATTTCTCTTTTTATAAAGGGTGGTTCAAAAATAGAGGTAGGTACGTCAATCCCGTTTTTTAGTTCAGATAGAAGAGAGCATATGCCATTGTATATATTAAACGTTCTTCAATGTCGAGAACGTCGCAAAGTAATTTCATGTATATAGGGTGAGTAACAAAGAAAGAGTCCAATTTAATGAATACTATTGAAGTTTACAATGATTACACCCCGTACATGTTACATCATTTTATTTATATTTTCGTTGCCATTTTTGATGAATTTTATTTGACGTCAATTGACAAGAAATAATTTATATAGTTGTCAGTTGGTTCAATAAAAAAGATAAGAAGTTGTCGAAAAACGGTTTATTCTATGTTGAAAAAGTTACATAAAGTGCAGGATCTGTAATTTTACTTCCTGAATCAGAGGGGGAAGAGAAACAAATCTGCTGCTAAAAGTACCTTAATGCGTGTGTTTATAATAGCCATTTTGTTGTAGTACCTCTTTTTCAAAATATCTAATGCGATTTTGTAATTTCCATCTGTAATTGAGGGTTCATTTATCAATGAGAGGGGTTCATTCATTACAAAATTTCAAGTGAATTTTTCTTATCGACTAATACTGCAAAAGATCATTAAAAGATCTCCAATACTCATATTTGCCAGTAAAAATTGGAATATTCAAATTGGGTGAATTAAACCTTGTGAGTTTGAGCGAGCATTACTTTGTGAAGCTGCTGCACTAACAAGAACCTCATTCTTTTGCTTTTCAATATAAGTACGAATTTTAGCGTGAGCCCCTATGTAACGTTCTTCTACAGCTTGCCTATCAAAAATCTATTCATCTAAATCTTCAATACATTCTTGAATCGTAATATGAACACGAAAACAGAAGAAGTGAAACTACTGGAGAAAAAGATGTTTTCATTCGAAGAAGTAACAGGTGTATCCAGGTCCAGGGAGTTTCGACAAGGAGATTAGGACTAGATTATGTTACTGAACCTATCGTGAATCAAGTTTTTGCCACCAGACAACATATCATGGATTCAATGAGTACTCAAAGCAGACAATATCTAGACAATGATAGTTTATTGAGGTCTTCATTGTGCAATTTGGAAGCGAATTTTTCGAGTAAAGCACTTTTGTTTCTAACTAAAAGCCGAGGATTCAGTTGGTTGAATATCTCTAGACAATCAATAGTCCCGAACCAGAGCTTAACTTTACTGGTCCAATTGTACCTAATGTCTAAGAAGACAGTTTCGGGGGTACCTATCATTGTTCATATTTAACAATTTTATTGTCCAGTTCAGTACATGCTTGAACACAGAATATTCCAAATGAGTGGAACCGGTTTCTAAGCGTACTAGGAAATCTGGTGTGTTGAGGGGAAGCAGGAGGAGTCGTTTAAAAAACTTGACTTGGACTCTTTCCAAAATTTCACTATAATTTACACCCCAAACTGCTAAGCAGGAAGATAATGTACTGACAACAATACTCTCATAAAGCTTGATGCGCGCTTCCCAAGAATTGGTTTTCGACTGGGATAATAGGCTGATAATTGATCCTATTGCTTGATTCGCTTTGGAAACGGAATAAACAGCCATTTCTCTAAAGAGTGATGATGAAACGAAAGTTACCCCTAAATAAGTATAATTGTTTACTATCTGGATCTCTGATTCATTTAAAAGAAAACGGTAGTTATAAGACCTTTTGAAACCATATTTGGAAAAACGCATTATTTTTTATTTCGAGGTATTTATTTCTAAATTATTTTCAGATCCATACCTTTCAAGAATACCTAATTTACGGGATAAATCAATTTCCGTATCGGCTATATCACTAGATCGTCAGCATACAAAAGGATAACAATGTCAGAGGTGTTGTCGGTACTTATACCCCTAGCCCCACTAGCACGAAAGACTGATTCTAAATCAGAGATGAATAGTGGAAATAATATAGGGCTGATGCTTTCACCTTGTAAAACTCCTTTGGAGATGTCAAATTTTTTCGAAAACTGATTATTCGATTTAACTGTAACGGTGGCTATATTATACAGGTTCCGAACAACAGAAATGAAATTTGAGCTCACCCCCATTGCGTACAGTTTCTGCCACAGATTCTCATGAACAATTGAGTCAAAAGCCCTTTTAAAATCAATGAAAGCCACAAAGAGTTGGCGGTTTCTGATTCGAAGCTGAAGTTGAATGATAATGCTGAGTACAAAAATATTATCAGTACATCCCCGACCTACTCGAAACCCATTTTGATATTCAGGAACAATTTCGAAACAGTCAGACCATTCTGTTAATCTGTTAGAGAGAATTGGTGTAAAAAGCTTGGCAATACAGTCGACAAGCGCAATACCTCTGTAATTCTCTGGATGATCAACGGGACCTTTATTGTGAAGCATGATAAGAATATCACCCCAGGACGAGGGACCGATCCTGTTTCAAAAATGTTATTAAACAAAGTACAGAGATAAATGAGCCCATTATCGGGTAAATATTTCAGAAACTCGTATGGAATACCATCCTCACCCGGAGCTTTATTATTTTTACAACTCAGCAAGCTTATTTCTAGTTCTTGTAATGTAATTTCCTTATCTAATATTTCATTGCGAGCATCGAAAACAGTTATATTATTGATAGATCTTGGTGGAAGTCTACTTTCGTAGAATTCTTCCCATACCGATACAGGTATATGCGGTCTGTATTGACTGCCTCGAAACTGCTTTACAGTTTGCCAAAAATTTTTAGAATTCCTCACGTTGCTCAATCTTTCCCATATGATAGAGTCATATTCGAATTTTTTCCGTTTAGTTAAAGCTTTGTATTGCTTTTTTGCTATTTTTGTGTAAGAATTGAGATTATCACATCTATTGAATATCTCATATTTCAATTGGATAATGTATCACACTTTGGAAATCATATCGATTATATATGCAGAAAGACTTCAAAAAAACTAAATTTTTTTGCAAGAATTTCTGAAAATCTGTTCACTCAGACCAAAATTACTGTATATAATGCAATTAGTCCATTGCATATTTTATTTTTTTTCTTAATTTGAAATAAACATCACAATTACAGAAACTTCAAAATCGCGGTATAAGTGTTGTTACAAAAGTTACAGTGTCTATCAGTTCCTTGGCGATTATATTAACAATGATTTTTATTCATAAAATACTGAATAACTTAGCACCTCCATACTTCTGTGAATTTATCAATTTGAATGTAGATATTCATAATTATGCCACCAGAAATAATTCCAATTTAATTTAAATCAGAATAAATTAAAGAAGTTCTATGAATTCTTTGTATTTTGAAGGCTTCGGTATATGCATAAATTGCCATACATAGTTAAATTTAGTCCATCATTGAGAATTTAAAAAATGGAACACATTCAAAACAGAAGATAAAATATAAGTTTTGGTGAATATTTTCAAACTTATTTGTGTATTTTTTGTGTTTATATTCTATGAGATTTTTTATACGGTTACTGAGTTAATGACAGTAATATTATTGTTTATATTCTATTAGGTTATTTATTTATGCTGTTACTGTACTAATGTACTTATTATTATTGTTTACATTAGGGAAACCTATTTCAATAAAGATTATGTTATCTTATATATGAAGAGATATTTTCCGGCCACGGCGCTCGAAGCGAATGGCCCACCTACCGTTAAGGACAAGCCAGGGGTGCTATTTTCAAATAGTTTCGTATACGAATTCATTACCAAGACACATGAAATATGTATGCTTGTCTCTCTCATTCGCATACGAATTAAAACCGAACCATTTGAAAATAGCTCCCAGGTGTTTCCCAGTTTTAGCAAGTTAGCAAGAATTGTGTTATCAATACCATCTACTGATATAGCGAAACCCCTGTCAAGCGAACTCATCCCAGTGGTATTCTCCAGTGGCCTAATTGTTTGTGAAATGTGTATATCAATAAAATTTTTGAATTTTGTAATACAGAAAATAGGGTTGATAACAATTAATAAATAAAATAACTCATAATAATTTTGAAATGTTGACATACCCCCAAAAAATATTGCCACTGTTAAAAGCACATGGTGAATATGACGAAACCTTCGGTCAACACAATACAAAAGACAGAGGGATACTGAGTCAGGTAAACACTAAACACATTTTCAATTATTACCTATGTATTGCCTCCGGACTTTCGAGAATACCTCCCCACTTCATGATCTTTCGGCTTTCTAAAAGACCTTTACGATAGAAAAGATCAAGATGGATTTTAAAAATCTAAACTATGGAGACTGGAAAGAACAAAATGAAAATTTATGGTTTTTAGGTTCGTGATGAAAATAACTCATCCAAAACCAATTATTGAATAGGTATCCTGTCCACACCTCGTGTTGAAGGTATGAAAGTGAAGGAGAGATAGTGAGACCTTGCACAAATAATTGTCTTACTCAATGATACGGAAGAAAAAATATTTACAAAGTTTGATGATTTGCTGTTTATCTTTAGAGAAAAATTACTTTTGAAAATAAAAAAAACGCCATGAGAGGTTGTCTTTTATATTGATTAGAACGATCCACATTAGTCAAGGAGCATAATTACCTATTTCGTGGAATATCTTTATTGTATCATACATACAACATACATTCATCTTATACTTGTAACCTGAGCTTGTAATTATTATGCAAATAAACGAAATTATTATTATTATAATAGCGAAACAAGATATTTACTTTCAAATTGTGCTTTTCAGTGTTTATGACAACATAACTAGGCATTACTGACTACGACCTCTCAAACTGAATAATTTTTTTCTTGCATTACATTATACTGGACAACTGCAAATGAAGCTAAACATTTACTACCAGAACTGTAGAGTTATCTGGGGGAATAAAAATGAAGAATTATTCGATAACACTAATTACAAAGTCTATACAAAGGATAGAGGTCAATAAAGTACAAATAAGACAAGGGGAGGGGGAGTCCTCATTGCTGTGAATAATAAGTTCGTTTCTTCAGAAAAGAAATTGTACAACAAATACTGAGGGGACCCCAACCCTATTCTGGAATTTTGTTAACAAACGAAGACAAAATAAGTCAAATGAAACTCAATTTAAACTAACAAATAGAGAGGTGTCAGATCCAAAAATAAGTACTGGTTAGTTCGCAGACTTCTTCTCTGAATAGTGAATATGGAAATTAATCAACGTATGATCTCGGAATAATAGGTACATTTTCAAACAATATGCATTTCAATTGTGAACAAAACGTTCAGTTTAAAAAAATAACTCTTAAAGAGCTACAAGAAGCATTTCAAAGAAATCGGCTGGCCCTGATAACATTCCGTGTTATATATTCAAGGCTTGCAGAGAATCAAGAACTAAATAGTCACTGAACAACATAGCTTCTGCGAAAGAGATCTATTGAAACAAATCTATTAACGTTCACTTATGAAATCATGATTTACTGATAGAAAAACTCAAATATTATGGATTGAGTAATCGTCTAGAGTTTTTTCTGCCTTACTTGAAAATACGATCACAATTTGTTACCTTCAAGGGATAACTCTCAAGAGCAGGCTCAGGGGTTCCCCAGGGATCCAACTCATGGCCGCTATTGTTCCTCACGTTTATTAACGATTTGCCCAAGGACGTTAATCTGACCGCATATTGTATGCTGAATGACGACTCAGACCTTCAAAATGACCTAGACGGCATTTCACTGTTGTCAGAGAAAAACAAATTATTATTCAATCAGTTTCAGCTGCTACTAACTGTGCCAATATTCCTAGCGGCAAAAGCCAATTGTCTTCTTTTTCCGAGGTTCTATAAGAATGACAATTGACATTAATACTAATTATATTTTCATTTTCAAATGTGTAATGCCATGATACCACGTGTGTTTGTACCGGTACCTGTTGGCCATGTTTCGGACAAAAAAGTTTTTCAGACTTTGCTGCAAAGTACTGACATTGTAAGTAAGATCTATCGTCACAATTTCAAATTATAAATCAAAAATCCTTCATTTTGTAGCTCCCTGATAATGACAATATTCATTGTCGAAATTATTGGAAATATAATGTTCTAAGAGTACACTTGTGTTTTGCTGCTGTTCCGAATAGTTTCTGAGATTTGTTCTTAACCATAGTTTGATCCACATTGAGAAGTCAGTTAACGTGACATACGTCAATGCATTTCAAATGGGATAGTCCAGGCCAATGTTGCCTACGTTGCTAACAGGTCCGGCCGAGTAATAAAGTGTGTCCCTTGAGTTCTTGGTTCAGCAAGTTGATTTTTTGAAACGTTTCGAAAAGTAACTTTCGTTTTTTAGGAATGTTCAAAATGTACAAAGTTTGTATATGATCGGTATCATTCATTGTTCAAACAATAAATGAAGGTAGTAGTACCATTGTGAACTCAACCCCATTGAACTGAAGTGGAGTGAAGAGAAACGTTTTGTGGTTTCTCATATCACCACTTACGGATCAGACGAGGTGAAAAAGATATACACGATGATAAACGAAAAGTATAATTATAAAACAACTATCATGGAATATAACACAATGAATATGCGATACTTATTCTTGAAGATGATATTTGGGTATTGATCAATTGGCAAAGTGATATTCCATACATTATAATTTCATTGAAAAATGATTTTCATGCAAACGTTAATGATGAATCGAACGGATGGTTTATTGAAGTATAGTTGTGCTATTTTCTGTTATGGTATATACTAGGGAAAATTTTAATTCTTCCATAAACAAAACAAAAAAGTTGTCAAAACAGGATATATGCAGGTAAAACATGCACAGTATATATAAAACAGGGTCTTATGAAATTTTTGACACAACTAGAAGGTGCATACTTTTCGAAAAGGATACACACAATATTCCCTTGTTGAGTAATGTTGAGGTTTCATTAAGTTTTGTCTTTATGAGGAAAGTGAATTGAAAAGATAGCTTGTTCAAAAGCATAATCAGGAGTAATACCACGAGTGATTGAGTCTGTCGATTTATTTCTGAACGAAACTGAATTGCTTATTTTCTCAAAACAATTCAGTTAAGTTCAGAAATAAAAGACAGACTTATAAGATAAATTCAATCACGACTTGAATTTTATTAGACTATTTCACGAATACAGTTTCTTCATTGATATAAATACGAACAATGTATAACAGTCATAAACAAATTATTAAAATCGTCAATATTATAATGTTTTGTTTCATAATTTCATATGAATTTGCACCGAAGCGACTCATTATGAGACAATCAGCTACAATTAATATTGATAGAACTGCCAAACTTTGTGTTGCCATGGTTGAAAATATCGAAGCTGATCCTCGAATCAGAATTGAAAGACAGCTGGTGTTATCGCGATAATACGAGTTATATTTGGTTTACGATTGGTCAGATTATGTGAGGATTTTAAGAAGAGTGAAATAGTCAACAGAAGTCGGAATATTTACTATCTGTAAAAAAAATTACATCAATCGTTACGTAGAAAATTTGTATTAATTTTTATTCACGCAGGAAACGAAAATGGGTTTATTGATAAGACATTCTTGAAATTGAAGGGAACATATCTGACCGAAATAAATAAAAGTATTTTAGTGGTAGACAATGCGCCATACCATTTCATAAAATTAAAGTTTCTGAGAAAACGATGAACAATATATTGTATTATTAGGCACCTTGAAAATATCGTAAAGGCACTGAAATTTTGACACAAGTGTCACTTTGACGTTCACGCGGTGGCTCATTCGTGATGATACTAAAAATGGAAGAGTCCGTAGTGGATAAAATAATGTAATAAGTAATGAATGTATTCCATAACCTGAAAAATAACAATGACAGTATGACTAGAGGTGAAATAGTCAGTGAAGTTTCTGATATGACTGGAGTTTGTGAACGATCTGTGTATCGATATCGAAACGAACATGTTCATGATCCCATTCGTAACCCCACAAGGAGAAGAAAATGATACAGTCATTTCAATAGCCATATGAAACATTTAATGAGAGTACATGTTCACAAATACGGAAAATTGTGCGTGCCTTTTTTTGAGAAACCCACCTCCTATCTTACATTACTGACTTCTCAATGAGGATCCGACTATAGTCTGCAAAGACCTCTCCACTGTTATCATGATATTTATCATTGGATACATATCCTCCGAACCCTGCTTACAAAGGATGCACTTTGGACGTCCAGGAAATATCGACATTGTTGTTGCTATTTGGACATATTCTGGACGTCCATTCTACCAAATATGAACGTACAAATCCAAAATACGCACAATATACATTCATTGGACGTTTTCTCAATTGTACGTCCATAGTGGTGTCTTGGCCGTTCATTGAATGTACGTTGGATTAATTCTGGACATTAATTGAATGTCTCGAAATCCCATATTGTTTGAAATTGTTTTTTCCGTTAACCAGCTCTTACCCCCCTACGAACGACAGTCCTCAAAAGTCGAAACTTGTGCGAGCTAAGGATTAACGAGGTCTTACCTCTCAACGTGCAATTCCTAGCGTACATTGTGATTTGTGGGTAAATGAAAGAGAATTGTGTTTATTTTCTCGAAGAATGTGTGTATTATAAACACGATACCCATTATCGTGAAGAAGGTCCCTTCAATACAGACATACCCCCAGCCGTACCCTCTCTTCTGATAAGACACAATATATACATCACCAGACCTGACAGCACATCCTAATTTTCTGCCCCCCACCGAACACATCATACACATTAAAAAGTTAATCAGTCTACAGCTGTTCGATTAAATGACGCGTCGATTTTTAATGATTTTCTGTCATTACTTATCATACAATAGGTAGAGCCTTCTAAAATGTTACTTTTATTACTTTCTACTTTCTGCGTGGAAAACCACAATATTTATGAAGTACCTATCTACCATGGGTCCATGATTTTCGGAGTTGGTTTATATGTAATCCATTTTAAGCATCAGATACCTGGGGATTAGAAAATGTACCTTATTTTTCTGCCTTTTTCAATTCATCAAGACAAGTGGATGAATAGAAAGAACATTATGAATATAAGGAGCATAAATATGTTGCAACTTAGTCATTCATGTTGGGAAAATGAACCATTTGATGATGTACCTAGCCGCATTCTACAAGACTATACAATGAATGGAGGACAGACAATATTTTCACAAAATGTGCTGATTTTATTTGAAGCCACGTACGTTATCGTAAAATATTTGTGGTTCACATGGCAATATTTACCGACTTGGAATAAAATAATCTTCACTTGTGGAGTGATAAATTAATTCCACAGTTGCTATGCCATTCTGTGAGTTCAACATAATGTATCTTACCTTGAAAACTTCATTAATTAGTCGTTGATTGCCCGATTGAATGATCGCAATAGCCACACACTAAACAGCAACTATATTCAGCAAACGATGCGCTTTCTCGCTTTTAACATTTATCAAGACGCATGCGTTGTTGTTTCCTATAGAACGTAACAACACCAACTAGTGTTAAAGTTAAAATTGAACTGAAGATTCAATAACTGCGTTGTTGAATAAGTTTTGAATCGAAGCGTATTAAGTTATCGTCATAAACTACGTCTTGCACAGAAAAATATAACTTTTATAATTCTATCCAAAATGTGTAGGTGTTTTTAAGAGCTCTTACAGCGCGGAAAACTGATTAGTGATTATTGTGCCTATGCGAATTTGACTGAAATAACCTTCATTCGCAATCATTTTGTAATACATTCGATCCCAAGTTATTGAATGTTGGGAACCTAATTATTATTAACTTGACGTTGGAACGGTTGAAAATATAAACTTTTATGACAGTGGTAATGGCCAATATGAACTCCTAAGACAGGGTCGTCTTAAGCGATTCAGAGACCCTGGGGCACACAGCGTTTGGGGTCTCGTTTAAAAACTCAAAAGAGAGCATGGAGTTAGTATTCACTGGTCGTAAAGTACAGACGTGTTATTATCCGAATATTTATCCGCCTTTGTGATAGCACAGTGCATTCATTATCTTTTTCCGCAAACTTCTTAGTGATCAGGAGTAAGTGTGACAGTTTTTTGAATATTTTCCTACCTGCATTTCATTAGATTTCTTATAAACTATAAAAGAAAGGTCACTTTTCCTTATCAATACAATGCCGAATATCTGCCTCTACTGCAATGCTGAACTATCCGATATCGACATTCAAATCAACTGCTCACAGTGCCAGCGTACGTTCCACAAGAGGTGTGCTCGCTCGGTCCCTGGTGGTTCCGATGACGTACTGCTTTCGTCGAGATCATGGACCTGTCCATTCTGTGTGCACAAAACTCGCTCAGTCGATTCAGCTGCTTTTGGTAATATGCAATTTAATGCCCTCATGAACCAACTAACAACTATCAGTAATACAATATCCGATCTAAGGACGGACTTAGCTGCTTGTCGCTTTGAAGTTTCTGCATTACGCGATGAGAACCATAAACTTTCTGATAGAGTTTCGGTTTTGGAACAAAGAACTTGTCAGAATACGACACCAGTATCTGAGGACGACTTAAACGGAAAAAGAATGTAATCCTCCTAGGAATCCCAGAGGACTCACCAGATCAAGATTTTCAATATGCAAAAAAGGTTATTCATGAATTGGATCCACAAAGTGCAAATTTCGTCCGTCCAGGAATTCGACTGGGTTAAATTACCAACAACGTTCAACCCGCCCGTACCGACTAATACTCGGAACACAAGAAGCCGCTCTTGCTCTAATAAAACTTAACCGAAATACTCCCGGCAACTTGTATCCAACAATTAAAATCAAATCGGATATGACGCCACAACAAATGAGACATCTCGTCGACTTAAGGAAAGAACTTCAGGATAGATTAGTATTAGACAGTAACCTCACCATCAAATATGTCTACGGACTTGGCTAACTCGAGAATACAAATCCATATAGTCATCGTTTGAGCCTTAATTCCACCCTCTCCACAAGAGGTCGTTCTTTGGTCGATTTTATGAACTCAAATGGCAGAAGTAACTCAGATCGGCCGAGTCAATATACATTCGTCGGGGTGATGGGTAGAAGCACAATTGATTTGGTTTGGTTAAATGACTCTTTTTTATCAAGCGTGGAAGACTTTACTGTAGACACCATGTTTTCCGTCTCAGATCACTTTTCCGTGTCCTGCCTTTTCAAGTTCAATATGACTATTTCCCCAAATGATAACTATGCTCGGTGCACCGAATCCAGACCACTCAAATTATGTGAAAATGATATTCTCCCTTATAAGCTGCACATGATGAACTCACCGCAAGTTGGTTTAACTGAAAACCTGCCAATACAGGATTGTCATACCAACATGATAACAACCATACATGTAGCAGCTGACACTCTAGGTCTCTCTAAAACATCAGGTGCCCCGGGTCAAAAAACTTTCAAAAGCAAACCGTGGTTCGATCATCATTGTGTAGCACTTAAACGTCAGACCATGGAAGATCTTAAAGCTTGTAAAAAAGAAAACTTTGCAAACGAACTCAAATCTAAATATTTAGCTTCGAAAAAGCAGTATAAACTACTATTAAAATACAAAAAGAACGTATATGTAGGTAATATAATTGTCTCTCTCGCCAACTGTAATAACTCTGCCACCTTCTGGAAAGCTATCAACAATGCCCGAAAACCACAATTAGGTCCAGTCTCGCTTAATATTCATGAATAGGAAGCTTTTACTCCGGTATTTGTAAAGACTACGAAATAGACAGCACCAGTTTCTTCGATGCTAGAAATTCTCACTTTGATCTCCCAATCACAATACATGATATATATGAGGCATTGAATAAATGCAAAAATAATAAATCTCCGGGAAGTGACGAAGTTCCTTTCGAATTTCTAAAATCCTTGCCCAACAACTGGATCTTGTATTTATGCACACTTTTCAATCAAATTTTAGACACTACTTTAATTCCAAAATGCTGGTCCGAAGTTATTTTAAAGATGATTCACAAAAAGGTCCTATCTGTAACCCATCTAACTATCGAGGTATAGCACTCGTTAACCGTATTGCTAAAGTTTTTACTAGCATTATTTACACCCGATTAATGAACTGGGCTGAATTATGTAACATACTACCGGAAAGTTAATCTGGCTTCAGGCACAAAAGAGGCCGCGCTGATAATGTTTATACACTCTCGTCAATTAGTCATCTCTCTTTTCGTTTCAAGAAACGTAAAATATTTGCTATTTTCATTGACTTCAAGAGGGTCTTTGACAGCGTCAACCATCAACTCCTCTGGTCTAAACTCTTTCAACTTGGTGTCAGTTCCCAACTTGTCAGATTGCTCAGAGCTTTTTACTCAAATGCTACCATGCGTGTAAAATCCAACGGAGAGTATACACGTGCATTTCCTGTCTCGGAAGGAGTCTTACTATTTTCCCTCTTTTTAGCTGATATCGAAGATTATTTCATTAGAAACGAAGCTTCAGGTGTCAACATAGATAATTCAAATGAACTTTACATGCTTTTATATGCTGATGACATTGTTATTTTGAGTCAATCTGAGGTTGTTGTTGGTAGAAAACTGAGACTTCTGAAAAATTACGCTTCCCTCAATAGCCTCACAGTAAATACTAACAAAACCAAGATAGTATGTTTCTCTAGAGGACCATATAAAACAAACAGTAGCTTCTTGTTCAAAGGGCACCCAATAGAAATTACGAATTCCTACACTTATCTTGGCATAATATTCAAATTCTCTTCACTCTTTCGTGAAATGGCTGGCGCTTCCAATGCTAAAGCCAAACAAGCTACTGCATCCTTACTTCAAGTTCTCACCAAAACCAAAGTTGACTCCATGCAAACTAGGTTTCGCATCTTCGACTCCCTTGTTGTCAGTGTTATGTCTAACTGTATCCACCTCTGGGGCCTGTGGTATGTTGATATAGTTGAGCAAGTACACACAGAATTCATAAAAAAGATCTTATCACTGCCGTTCCACATTCCAGACTATGCAGTCGGAGCGGAATGCGGCCGTGTCAAAATAACAAATTCTCCTACAAAGGCTCAACGTACAATATCAACCCAAACGAACACTGCACAATCTGTAATAATAATTAGAACCGATCGAACACATTTTCTTCAACTGTCCTATATACTGTTCAATAAAACCAGCATACTTGAAGTCTTTACCGGATATGGCTACTTTGGCCCATGCTCTTGATACTCTAACAGCAGAAAATGCCAAGACCATTGCTAAATATTTGTGGAATGTATTAAAACTACGTTCTTTCATAAGTTCACCACCCACTACTATCAGTTTATTAATTTATTTAATTAATTTTTCTTCTTCATTCTTATTCTTGGTCTTGTTCTGGGATATGTTAAATTTTGTATACTACTACTACTATGATACTAATACTAGGGTAAGTTAAAGTATTGCGACAACTTCAAAACCATCAGTTGAATGTACTGCGTCACATACCTTATCATAATATTATCTAGGATGAATCATTCTTATATGTATGTATGTACCTATTATCTCTCATACTCTTGCCATAAAATGTATTGTATTTTAACAGGCAATAAACGTATCTATCTATCTATCTATGTGGTCGGTGGATCAACAGTCTAATGCACAGGCCGTTCGAAACTCCAGCATAGCGATAGTCGGTTCGAATCCGATGTAGGTACGAGAATTTTTCTCAACTACTTTATATCGGATTCGATAGGCGGCCGCATGCCTTGTTGAAAATCAAGTGTATTGTGAGTTGTCTAGATGCCAATCTCGTCTAGTGCTAGCTTGGAGTGCACACCGACCACCCGAGATGGTGCTGTAGGTTTTCCGGGTTTTCCTACAGCTGAAAAGTGAATACATCACCTAAAACATCATTAAGTCGCCCCGGAGCGCCATGGCAAATAATAATAATAGCCGTCATCTACCCGCACAGGCTATGCCTTTGGGTACACTCAACGAGTGTTTATGAGGGAGTATTATTATTATTATTATTATTATATTATTATTTGCCTTTGTTTAATGACTTTATTGGTCATAACATTATGAGAGATGTGATTATTATTACAAGAACTGGACTCACGTTGATGTTAACGGTTACTTTCGAGATTTCTGAAGTGCAAAATGTCAACTCATACTCATCAAGACCATCATTTTATCAAATGAGAATGGATTAATGATAATACCTAATATAACCTTTCGTAGATTTTATGTACTATATAACCCCACAAAAACGCCATCAACTACTGAGAGAGTAGGCAGAGAGCATGCAAGGAAGAAGCCGGCAGATTCATCTGCAAGGTTTTGGAAAAAAAATTATTTGAGTTCATTAGTGTTGATGTTTTTGTAAAAGAATTTTGCAAATTGATAAAAAAATTCAAAAAAGCATCCGACGTATTGGTTGAGAAAAGAAAAAATGTTTCTGTACATGTTTCTGTACAACATTTTTTTCCATTCAACGGCAGAGGCTCTGATGTTCCATACAGGCCAAGTTTCTTTGCTGCATAAACCTATTACATTTGTTGAAAAATGTGTTTTTGAAGTTGGTTTACCCTGTCTTCCCTTTTTACAGCTGTACCCTTAAGGCCATACTCATCCTCATAATGAAACATATAGCAACTTCCTTGAGTTTCTATCGAACGAACTGAATATATGCAGCAAAACCTCTGATACCCTTATGTGGGAGATTTGAATTCACATAATGCTGTGTATCTCAAAGTTGGAAACTGGAATGCCAAATTACTAAAAAGACAAAAGCTACATAGCTACTGCAAAGGACCAAACTTAAAAAAAAAATATGGAACAGCTATTGATACCTAGTCATATGATTTTTGAAAAAAAATGTTTGTAGACATATAAAATTGTTCCCGAACAGATAAAAAGCAATTACCACCAAAAAATGTAGATTTTATATTTGTAAAGTTTAATACTGTTTGTGTGTTGCTAAGCGCAGTTTGCGATATTGTTGTTGTTCCATCATTAATAATATGAATAGACGCTATTTAATAGTAGCAGAAGCAAATTGGTTGCTTTTTGGAGGTGCACGACAGATCGATACTGGTCCATATTTCGTATGAGGTTTTTCCTCCTAGACCTGCAGCTATTGTCCTGTTTTCAAGATAATTTGCGCTGTATTTATACTTTCAGCCCATAGTCTTGTCTAACTCTGCATCGAATAGAATAAGAATCGAGTTTAATCCACTAATGTCCTATTCATGCGTTCAGACATTCCGTTTTGTTGAGGAGTATATGGAGTTGTTGTCTGATGAATTTTACCATTTTCAGTTGGGAAATTTTTCATTTTGGAACCTAGAACTCCCAACCACCATCGGTACGATTTCACTTTACTGGTGCTGTCATCTCTATTACTGTTAAGAAAAATCGTTGAAATTGTTATTTTCGTCAACAGGCTGCACCTTTACGCGCAACTCTCAGCTTGTGCGAGCTGAGGAAGACGTAGCCCTCACTTTTTAACGTGTGTTGTCGAGGAAACTTGTAAATACCTACCAAGTACAATAAAAAAAGACTACGTTCTATTTTCTTTTCAACTTTCGAGTATGTTTTATGGGTTATGCATTGAACAGTTGCTACAAACTTTGCAATTAATTATCAAGAATGGAAAAAAAATCAGAAAACTATGGTCACATACCAGCGTATCATTCTGGACACTGATTCATAAGAATTGAGAATAAAAATCCTGAAACGAATAAAATATTATTTATCCTCAAAGTAATTAATGAAAAGTTTGAGTTCGTTTAGTACACTTACGTGTGTTCAATATCTCCAACATTCAAAAATATTCATGAGGTTGAAGAATACTGCAATATGTTATAAAAAATTGGCATTCTACGATTATGGCATACGGAAACTGATATCTTCACCTGATGCTTAATCAGGACATACTTTCAGTTTTTCATAAATATCCCAGAAACCTCTATAGGCACATGAAACGTTATAATTTTTAGGTCAAGTATCGATGAGGCTAACTGATGTCAAACATTCATTTGTCAATTCACTTGTCTGAAGAAAATATCGCAACATACCACCATAACTACACCACTGTTTCACGAAAATTGAATACTATAACTTCAAATTATCACAATGATAATCCTAGACTAGTGTACTATGTTTCCTTTTTTCAAGGTGTTTTGAAGAAAAAAATAATATATTAATTTTTTTCGGACTTTTGACACCCTGTACCCCAGAGGTTATGCATTTTAGGATAGATATACACTGATATAATCTTTTCACCTCGAAACGAGTTGTTAGTTAGATATAAGGGTTGATATTCTTATGCAAAATGAAAATTTTAAGGAAAATTAAGGATTGATACAGCAAAAATGTACAGTTCTACGAAGTGAGACAAATTCAAAATTTCTCCCAAAAACAAAATTGATTAGTAGTGAAATGGCTGTTCTGATCACGAATTCAGATATATTTTCAACCTATTTTACCTCCTACTATGATTTTTCGAAAATACCGGCTGTTGTCATACAGTGTATATCATTTGAAATGGTCCTTTCGAAATCGATTTGTACATTTTCGGTGTAATTACCATTTCTTCAAAATTCAAAAGTGTACGGCAGAAATTGCGGAAGTTACCGCGGTGTTTCCATGAGAAGTGATATACACTGTATTGAACTTGACATGTTGATACTGAGTCCTTGTTGAATGGAATAGCGACACCTTTCCTTCCATTTTTCTGATTTATCCAAAATCCTTGATGTCAAAATGTCGGACCAGTTCCTGAGCTAGTCTAGATGATGTGTAGAAGTTGACGAATCAGTCTGCCTGTTAGGTTCTTCAATATTTAATTGTGAAGTAGATAAGTTAGTTCAGATGGTATGCTGATAATAAATTTTTTTGTTTTTTTATTATTCCTGAACCATTTAGATATGTCATTATTTGAATTATACTCAACATATAAATGAGTGAACAATACAAATATTTTCAAAGGAGCGCAACACTTTTCGAAAATGAGTGCATACTCGTTTGTACATTGAGGGTTTCAATCTTTAGTAAGTAGGACGTATTTCAACATAGTGGAATTATTTCAATATTCTCTTCTGGGAAATCCTTTTGTTTGTGTTCGATTCCTTAAATATTTCTCTTCAGGTCCTCTGCGGACAATTGGAGAGAATAAAGTTCTTTAATGATAGGTGGTATTCATGAAATATTCCAAATGATACTGTAGGTTTGTCACTCCTATAAGGCGGCCAGCAAGCACACTGAGCAACCATCCGCGATCGTCCAACTACAACCAAAATTATCAACACGTGTATTCTTATCGGATAACTGACACTGAATGATCGTCCTCGACCGGTTTTCAAAGACCATGTTTGAAATTCCAATCTTCTGAAAATTTTGGTCGATAAGTGTGAGCTTAAACGTTTCCATTGATCCCTTTCAATTTTTGGTCGTTGCTGGACGGTCGCGGACGGTCGATCCTGGTTGGTCAGTGTGTTTTCTAGCTAACTGAACAAACTGAATTAATTCGAGTAGTTGAATATCTCCAATGTGTTGGAATTAAATTGAAACTTTTGGCAATTCCGACAGAAGGCCATTAAACATTTTCATTTATAGATTCTAATAATTCTGTATTTTTAGGTACAATTTAAGTACTAAATAATTTAAATTGGTTCTGTATTCCGGTGTTTCCCGTTGAGCAATGCTGAACTATTTTTATATAAAAAAAACATGATTTTCTCAACATTAATGTCGATTCAACACAATTTCCTGTTTGTCATATCGTTCACGGAGTACACGTTTTGATACTTACATTGGCATGTTTTTATATTTTGTATGGTAATCATCACTTTATCTCAACAAGCTTAGGTATGTTTATTTTTATCAGTTCTGAGGACAAATGATTGGCGTATGTCAAATATTTCGATTACTGTTGTTTCGATAAATAATGTTTTTGAGGAATATGTACGGGTAGACTACAAGTCTATCAAACATTTTGAAGGGATCAAGCGATCCATCAGTATGAATTAATTATATTCAAATCGATGCTGCTATACCGTCAGAGACTAAAGATATAAACTGAATTTTCCATCTGAAAATGAACTTTTCCATAACGTACAAAATATTTGTGTTCGGCGTTCCTCACACAAAATAATGGGACCGGAAGCCAAGAAAATTTAAATTTTCCCTGAAATAAAGGCAATTCAATACTGTACATATAGCGTTTGTAAAATAACATTTCTATGCTTAAATATATTCATTATTCATGTATGGGTACAGAGGTTGGCGCAACCCCCTACCCCTAACTAGTATACCTAATAGTGGTGGTGATTTGAAACAACTTCAAATTCAATGATGTTAAACGATGAGATATTATGTCATGCCATACATTTTTCACGAAACATATGGCGTCGTCAGAAAAATTAATTTCACAATGAATAGGAAAATTTTATGGTGATTTTTCATTATAATTTGAGAGTGTATACAACAATAATCAATAAAAACTGAATTCCATACCAAGAAAGTGGTTCAATATTATTATTATTTCCATTAGGAATTTCTCAGTAGGCCCTGCCTCCGAAGCTCCGACACTTCATTTGCCCCTTGCGCCGTGGGGTAATTGGGATTATTGGGTCCAAGAATAATGTGCCCTGAGCAGGCGGAGTGAACTAAGGATGGCGGTCTTCTGCATTTGTACGCTTAGATTTTTGCAAAGCCGGTATGATATTTAGGTTCCGAAGCAGTGTGTCCATCATTCACAGACCTCTATTACTAGAACCACTATTTCAAGAGAAAGGTTTAGAGGAAGCCTGCGAATTTCAAAGAGTGAATCTAGATATTTATTCGGTCCTTTTTCCTCCTCCTTTTCATCTTACACTGATGAGAAGGACTGCACCAGACTTATTAGCTTGTATTTGCCTGAGGGTAGGGAATGAGTAGTACCAATTGATTCAGCACTACTCATCCTCCACAACGGACTCCATATACACCTGAGCATAAGGCAACACTGGTGTCTCGTCTATACCGTATGAGTGTCGTTGCAAATGCATCATGGTCTTGGCTGCCTCACGACACGCTCTACGGTAGACGAATGTGTTGAAGACACCATCCTGGCTGACCATTAAGAATCCTTTGGTATACGTTTTCAGCTCACTTGACCTGAGAAATGACAAGGTCAGGTTTTTGGATATGCCACGGTCTTCAATGTGCTTGAAGAAGACCTCGTCTTGGCTTATTCTTATTTAGCTGTGGGAGACTCTCACTGTCCGCAGCTTTGACGTAGGCTTTTTACTGAATGGTTCCCAACTCGGTGACAGAGTTTGGGTTCGTGCGTTCAGTGTCGAATACGAGTTCATCGGCCGCACAAGTTGCTGCCTTGAAAAAATGGTCCAATCCCTACTCTTTCATGTTCGCAGACCAAGCAGAGAGGCGGATATCTCAACATGCTCCATCCAGAACCATTCTCCAAAAGTCCACGGCCTCCTCTTTATAACCATGGAATGAACGATTTAGGATGCAAGCTCATAATGAATAAATCTGCATCATTTTGCGAGTAAGCGATAAATTTGATAAAAGTTCCCTCTAGGACCTGTTTTTCGATGTATTCTTCCAGTGAGTCATCATTAAGTGGATATATTACTAGCAAAAATTATTCCTGAATGCCACATATAAGAGAAGTAATTAGATATGTATGATTTTTGTCAAGATGTCAGATAAAATTTGAAGTATTGTTTATCCACGAGTCTAGTACTTACAGCAGTAAGTACTTATGATCTTGAAAACAGTCTCTAATCAGATGAATGCCTGGTCCAAAGAACAATACACAACTCTAAAATTTGAATTGTTGCTATGGCTTAAAAACTATGAGGAATATCAAAATGAGGAGGCAGTTAGTGAACATTATGTAGCAAAAAGTGACGTTTCGTTACAGCATGTCATTCAAGTATATTCAAGCGGAAAATAATTGGACGATTCTAGGGAATTGAAAATAACAGCCAGGTGAAGCTTTCAGATTGTCTGGCGATCATTGGCCATCAGCACCACACCGTCAGCGGCTATGTGAATCCTACTAGACTTGCCTTCTCTCCACATCTTCCTGAAGAGAGACGCTAGATGGACCACCTTCAGAATCATGCATATTGCCAATTGCATACAGAGCGTAGCAGACTGCTGATTGACACTGAAAGTCACAGCATTCTGGGAATGACCTCTGTTATGATGCCACCAACAGTAAATTTTTTCCTGCCTTACCTATACCATTCGAAACACCCTCAGATTCTGGTACAGGTGTATACGTATACCTAGAATAGAAATATCAACCTGTCTTGGATCATATGCGACAGTATTCCAGGTGGAAATTCACGACATCGATCTATGTGTAAAGAGACTGGAAGAAACCAAAGATCAATCAACGGCTAAGATGGTGTCGAGTCTGTCTCTGGTCTGGATTCCTGGCACTACTACTACTAAGGTATGGAGGGCAATGAAACGGCGGACCTTCTTGCAAGAGGTGCCGCAAGTAGGTTCATTGGATCAGAACATGCCATTGGCATCTCACTAAGTTCTGCCAAATATACATTGAAGACCTGGACAACAAGTAAAGTATTAAACTTCTGGTAAAATCTACCAGGATTGGCTCATTCCATGGCATTCATACATTCCTCGAAGAATTTGACTAAAACACTGTTGGACTCCAGCTAGCAGGGATGACCTGCGATGTCTAATAAATCTTCTCACAGGCCACTGTCGTTTGAATCATATGATTTTTCGAATCGGAAAGTTTTCACAATAATTAGGTCCCTTATATTTCGAATATCGTCAAACGTGATTTTCATATGCGAAGAGCATCGGCTAGAGCCAAAATGGTACCTACTTTATTCATAAGATATATCTCATCAAAGGATAGCATAAACTTGGATTTGTCTTCTTTGGTAAAAATTTGCGCTTGATGTGGTCAAACAACATTTTGCCTTTTAGGAACGATTTCAACTTATGAAACTTGCTTATGTCCAGGTTTTGTTCCCTTTTAACTGAAAATTTCACCATCGAGGAACGCAACCATAAGGTATTGTATTACTCAGCTCGGAAAAATACGCCAAAAAAACCTCATCTCTGAAACTATTCACTTCTTTTTCCTTACACCAGTTTAAAAAATTGGATGTATTGCTGTCCGTATCTTTCTCGTGATTTACTAGGTAACAGGTCTGAATTTACCTCACCTGTGGCCTTAAAATTGCTTCTGGGAGCTCTTCGCCAAACGAATCAAATAAAGTATGCTTTTATAGGAAATAATTTGAAAAATGCAGAATCTGTCACTACAACAACGCTTTGACTTGAAACTTTGACGTCTTGATGACAACTTGATTGTCATAGCAAATCTTTGGTTACCACACCAAACCCCTTAACTCAGTTTGATTGTTATGTGAAATGATTTTGTGATATGTATAGGGTAGATATATAAAAATTGCGAAAACAAGAAACATAGTCTAGGGTAGATCAGATATTAAAAACTACATTAATTTAAATAGTAATATAAAGGTAAAATCATTTAAAAGTAAATATCTAAAACAACGTTAAATTGACATATTTTACTTTCCCGCACTAGTTCGGGAAGGTGACACTTTCAAAATAAAATGCCTGAGGGAAAGTGGGTAAAAACGGTCGTAGAAAAAATATATTCAAGTTTTAAGTATTACTGAAAAAAATCGATATTTATTTTCAGGTTAGACTAAAACAATGTGCTCATCGAACTCGATATTATTGAGAACAGAGAAAATTGACACTGACATACAAAAATATATTTTAATTTTCGTCTTCAGAACTAGAATACCTATTATTTAAAAATATCGATATTTGAAGAAAGACTTAAATCATGTAAACTCTATATTTTTTAGACCAAAATTGAGAACTTCTCTTTAGTATGCTCGACCACCGACTCTTCATTGACTTTATATCGCACATCCAAGTTCAATTATATGGTGAAAATAATATACCTAATAAATTTTATGTGAAGTTTTGAATATTTTGTCTCTTCATGTCGTTTTAACGATATATTGAAATAAACCACACCCTCTCTATCAGAAATATTCACAAAGTGAATGCTTCGACATTGCTTATTTTTGCCAGTAAACCCCTCGCCTTATTCGACATATTCAGAAAGTCGAGCGACATCTATTATTGAAGATATGTGGTATCGAGAAATTGATGGCAACAATGCCACAGAATACTCTCTACGCCACGTTCGTTGTTCAGTAACGCACCAGTAGATGGCAGTAATAACTGCATTCTGATTATTCATTGTTCAAATCATTCCTTCTCTTTAAACAATATATTTACACTAAAAGCTCTTGGTAAAAATTATCAATATTTCAGTCGTATTCCTGAAGCTTTAAACAAGCATTCATGTTAGAAACCGACTTTTTTTTCAATTCACAAAAACAATTTTTGCCAAAATACTTTTTCGTAGAATTGAAGAAGTTTAAATAACAATGTTTTTTCCACCGTAAAGCCGTAGACACAATGGAAGTTTTATGTAATAAGTTTTAAGTTTTGGGATTTTGGATATCAACTTTGCAAATAAAACAAGATGCAAAACAGAATTGAAGAATGAAGCTTGAATTTTACCAACAAGATTGTTTATGAGGCGTGATCAAAATAATAATGGCAATGCTAGTTTCGTCTTAAAAAATATCCAAAATCATGAAAATTAAAACTAAAAACATAAAACTTCCATTGTGTTTCAGCCTTAAGTGTACCGGCTGTTTTGTTTATGAAACCGTGTTGGATACCTGTAGCCGTAGACACAAGTTTTATGTAATAAATTTTAAGTTTTGGAATGTTGCATATCAATTTTACAAATAATAATAATACTCTCTCATATACACTCGTCGAGTGCGGGTGGAGGACGGCTATTATTATTATTTGCCATGGCGCTCCGGGGTGACTTACTGATGTTTTAGGTGATGTATTCACTTTTCAGGTGTAGGAAAATCCGGAAAACTTACACCACCATCTCGGGTGGTCGGTGGGCACTCCAAGCTAGCACTAGACGAAATTGGCATCTAGACAACTCACAATATACTTGTCTTCAACAAGGCATGCGGTCGCCTATCGATCCGATATAAAGTATTTGAGAAAAAATCTCTTATATCTACATCGGGCTCGAACCGACTATCGATACGGCCTGTGCCTGTGAGAGAATATTCTTTTGTTTCAAAAAGCATGAGAGCCTATCAAGGAAGGAATATTCTGTAGTTCTTTGGCATTGGGAGGTTCTTTTTTGTAGATTGGAGTTACTTTATCCACTTTCAATATATCTGGAAAAGTTTCAGTTTAAGAATGATAGATTCACAAGACAAGTAAAGGGTTCCATCAATACTGTCACTACTATCCTTATCAGAAACATGGAAATTACATCATAACCTGAACATGATTTATTCTTCAGCTTTGATTTCGGTATCAGAAGTAACAATTGTTTTAGAGTTAATAATCAGAGGTGGACATAAATATACGAAACAAGAGAGTTGAAATAATATTAGTACCCACTACGGAAAAGGGAAAGAAACAATCTTTCTTACAATTCCAAATATGACATAAGGTTCCATTTAAAAAAATATCGATGACCACCAACAGCACATCATGTATAGGTAATATGATAGAAAGGACCCCGCACATTTAGTACGTAAAATGGCTTTCGGCTAATTTTGCTCAAATTTTGATATACTGTAGATCTTGGCATCCTCATTACGTAGTCCAATTTACAGATCGATCCTATGACCAGATTTCGAGGTACAGGGTGTCAAAAATTCGATTTTCGCTATTTTGGGTATTATGCATCAATTTGATTTTTGTGCTCTAATTCGAAATTGAACTGTCTTAGAAATGAACTTAATGTATCTAAGTCGTAGATCATGAGTCCCTCCATACGAATGAATAATAATATCTAACAAAGGGTGTTGCATTACAGCATGACAAGAAAATGTTCATAGAAATAAATAAAAATCAATACCTTAATCGTTTTGATTTTCACTCAATTCGTTAAAATTATAAAACAAACGGCTAGAATTTTACATTTTTTTTATAAAGTATGGGTGTTGATCAACTAAGTACATGAGGATTCATATGATTGCTTGTCCAAAAGTATATAGTTTTCCAGGTACAGGGTGACGATTTGAATGCTTTCAAATGCTACAGCTCATGAATAAAATTATATCATTACGAATTGTCTATAACCGTTACTAGGATATGAAAATCATGAAATAATCCTTCCTATCACCCCCCCCATTATAGCCAACCCCCATCACCCCCTTGACTTACAGCCACCTGCATTCCAATACTTTCAATAGAAATCTCTACTTGTAATACCTCATTGAATAGCTGGTAAAAAATGCTCTCCCCTTCCTTCCTTCTTTCTTTTCATCAAACATCAAATCAAACATCAAGTATTATTTTTGTGAACACCTTTTCATATGAAAATGAAATGGAAAAACGCATCATCAATATTTTATTTACCAGAATATTTTCAAATTCTAATTATTCAGTTACAAAAAATATTTATTGTCCGATTAACTTGAAATTAGTATCGTAGGAACCACCATGATGGGAGGACGTACTTTCTATTCGTGTACTTAGCGCAGGTGACAAGTACTGCGTGTACAGCGATTTGCGATTCTGAACCTTAGTGCAGTGTTCACCCAGCATACCAATAGAGGACCACTTGATTAAGGGAACCTCGCACAGCTCCCTCATGAATCAAATCTCCAAGGGCGACCACCAACACACGGTCAAAGTCTCCTCCACCATTTGCAGGAAGGGCGAGAGCACCCTCTCGTTATCCCACCGTTGGAAAAACCGACAATGAAGGCGCCACGTCTGGTAGCGACACGGATGACAGAAGAAGGATGAAAAGGAAACCGAAATCTCCCAAACAATCAACAATGAAACAGTCGAAGAAACATATACAGCTCCAACCAAATGTCATCCTTGAGGACAAGGCCGGCGAAACCCCCTAAGTGAAATGGACACTGATCCCTCCCCCATTGATAAGGCACATGTTAACCCCTTGCCTGAAATAGACAGTGTTAGTGATAGGAAATCTCCGTGGGTAAATATAACAAAAAGTGATCTAACCTTGCGATATCTACTTCCTCTTCAGAGGTAGGCCACCCGCTAAGAAGGATACAAAAATGGACTCCAGTGAAGAGCACTGATTATCGAATCAATCAGGTGAGCAAGCCACCAAAACTAACACGGAAACATTGGGAATACACGAAACGACCCCCTCACAATTCTCCCTTCAAGCTCCACAAATAATGGGAAGTGTGGTGTAATCACTTTCTGGGAAGCGGTCCTGCAGAATTGTAATAATTTTTGGAACTAAAGATGCTAATAATTGTATATATAATATAAAAACAACTCTTTTGCAGGTTTTATAAGGTCATTTATCTTTTTTCTAACTAACTACTTAGAGTACGACAATACCTATTCAGGTGTATATAAAATATTGATGATGCGTTTTTTCATTTCATTCCCATACGCAGAGATTATCACAAAAATAATATTTAATTAATTGTTTGATGAGGAGGGAGAATAGATCAATTTTTTTCCAGCTATTCAATGAGGTAGGATTACTATTGAAAGAATTGGAATGCAGGTGGCTGTAAATCAAGGGGGTGATGGGTGTTGGCTATTATGGGGGGGGGGGTGATAGGAACGATTATTTCATGAGTCAGTTTAACTTTCATATCCTAGTAACAGTTATGGACAATTCGTAATGATGTAATTTTATTCATGAACTGTAGCATTTGAAAGCATTCAAACCGTCACCCTGTACCTGGAAAACGATATACTGTTGGACAACCAATCATATGAATCCTCATGTACCTAGTTGATCAAGACCCATACTTTATTAAAAAAATGTCAAGTTCCAGCCGTTTGTTTTCTAATTTTAACGGATTAAGTGAAAGTCATGGAGGGACTCAAAAATTAAATCGATGCATAATACCCAAAATAGCGAAAATCGAATATTTGACACACTGTACATCGAAAACTGGTTATAGGATCGATCTGTAAATTAGACTACGTAATGAGTATGCCAAGATCTACAATATATCAAAATTTGAGCAAAATTAGCCGAAAGCCATTTTACGTACTAAATGTACGGGGTCCTTTGTTTATTCATTACGTATCATTGTCGGTGGCTCCACCGTTCAATGTCGGCTATTGAAACTTTGGCTAGTTCTGGACCAGGTTCGATTCATACCTGCACCATTTGGGGTGGTGGTGTAGGCTTTCCGAGTTTTTCTACAGCTGGAAAGTGAACAATCCACCAATAAAGAAAAACTTATACGAGCAACATGAAGTCAAAGATTGAGAAAATGATCATATTTGACGGAAGAAATTTTAGAATAAAGGGTTCTTTAGATTGTTTCTGTACTTTTCTTGAAATACAATACCGTTCGACGAATAAACAACATTACATACCTTGAAGCTCAGAGACACAATTAAGTCAACGTCAATTTTATGTTGTGGTTCTCTCTATGAATCATCCTGTATTATAGATGTGTACTGTGCAATGTTTTTCATCAAAGAATCATAATGTGATTGAAAAATGTAGAACTCGCGGAAAATTAAGCAATTCAAACCTCAGTACCTACAAAAGCTTGGAATATATATGAAAATGAAATTTAAAAGAGGAAAATATGTATATTTTTAACTTTATCGCACTAGTTAGGTAAAGTATCTCAGTTATGACTGTCATTATTAATGTAATTTCAGACAAGTAAACTATCAAATAACACACTAGTGTGTTATAATCCATAACTCACTAGTGAGTTATGGATTATAACTGACGTTCATATTTAAAATAGTATTCTATTTATTTATTACTATTGCAAGCAGATTTCACATTGATATTGAAATTAGAGGAAAATGCTAACGGGTTATTCGAATTTGAAGTCATTGTAAAATTCTTTGGTTCATTGGAACCAGACGCTCCCATATCGGTACAGCTGCTGATAGTGCTGGAAGACGCCGACACATTAGAACCTTGTATTTTTTCTGCAATTTGTATTTTTTTATGCACCGATTCTTCTAGATATCCTTCTGCTACCACCCTCCGTAACGCTTCAAAGTAGTCATGTTAGCCCCTGCATTGGCCAAAAGAGTCGCCGAAGACCTCTCGGGCAGTGACCGGCGTAGAGCGCTGGTTCCTCCAATTTCAAAAACATTGCAATTTTTGAAGATATCTTCGACAACGTATTCATTCCCACACACTGACTGGTACATTTTCAATTTCTGTAAAAAACAAAAAAGCGGCTAGAACTAATATTTTTTTACACAAATTGATCGGATTGACTGAAAATCCTTCTTCAAATATGGTGAAACTTCCCGATTTTGTGGTTTTAGTGTCTGGCAAAACTACGTGAAGATATTTCCCTTTGTATTGAATATTTTCTATTTTCAAATTGATCAATTTATCGGATCTTCAAGCACCGCTAATCCCCATTATCAAAGCCACTTTCATCAACAAGTACTCGTCATCGGGAGCTTCGTTCATAGCGACGATGGGGCTAATATTTTTTGCAATGTAAAAATTAAGCCAATAGAACATTTTCATCGATACCTTTCATCTTCCGTGATTTCATCCAAGACTCAAACAAACAAACGAACTCCTTATTGTCGTAAGCATCTCGGGACTTTTGGGAAAATCTGCATCGCTGCTTCTTCCGCTTCCGTAAAGATATCCTCAGAAACGTAACTTTCATCGGTTCCCTTCATTTTTTATACGTTTTTTCTTCAAAAAAGCTTCCCTTTCCTGCAGGGAAAACTGACAAGTGTCAAAATTTATTAAAAAATTTGCTAACAATGTGAAAAGTCACTGTCAAGTCGTTCTGATATTATTTATAGGGTATGTCATTCGTGTGTTGTTTCCTAAGTCACCTGAGAATTTATACCACTCGGCCTGACTACCTCGTGATATAAATCTTTCTCGCGTTACTTCTTTTCAGCATAATACACTAGTACCATAATAGTATATTGTGTATCTAGTGCGTGAAGTATACTTTTTTACGCGAGTGTGGAAGTTTGTGGAACGAGCCGCAGGAACATTGAGTAGTGACTCCATAAGGTAGAAAATTTAACCTTTGTTGATAATTCAGATAGGTAGGCTAATATTACCCTTTCGGAGAATGATTGGACGTTGTTTGTATTGCGCCATTGCATAAACTTTTCCAAAGAGTTTTCGTAAATTCCCAACGATTTTTGTGGCAATAACGATGAATTTGCTTCACTGGCTGCTAACGATATATTTGGAGGAGTTGATGGGAGTACTTCAATGCTGTCCATCAGGAATTTGCGTGAAATACACGGCTAATCGGTTTAAATAAAAATTTCGTCGTACTATTTATTAATTCAGAGGGTAATTAATTACTATTTACGGTCTATTAACTGATGTAACTCTGAACTTCACTCTCCGGGAACTGTCATATTTGTCAATTTCTCTCGCCACCGCTACTTAGACCACCGACCGGTGTGTGAATTTGTATAGACTCTTATGGCACCGGTGCCTGAAATAAATCCCATAAGAAAAGCATGGCACTTCACACACCGATTCGTGAAATGAAGCTTTACACATTTTTATCGATGTGTGACGTTAGTAATTCACATACGGGAGTAGAAAAAATACTATAATTCATATAGGCACATGAATTGATGTTTTCACGTTATGTGTAAAAATCACTTTTAACACTAGCATTGAAAGTAAAATGGCAGATAAGATGATGGATACTCAATAATATAAATCTCTCCAATAGAAACGCTTCAATCAGATATTATAATAATCAGACATATAGTTAGAAGGAATTATTTTTAAACGTTCACATAAATTTGGCAGTTGGTGCAATTGGTAATATTGATTTCCTTTGAAATTACTGTAGAAGTATTCAGTCCACCTGTAGAAGATCCTTCATTGCTAACCAATGATGGTGCTATTGAAGTGGAGATCAAATAATGCTGGTGCAAAACTAGAACCTATACCAGGATACATTCTATCAGCAATTTGATTTTTATTTTCAATTGAATCCTGGATGAAGAGATGCTGAAGTTCTTCGAAAGCAATGGCCGGTAAACTGCTGCGGATTTAGTAATTTCAGAAACTCAGCAGTAGTGGAAGGCATCTTCTAATAGTATATATTCCAACTGGTTGAACAGTGCATTTGTTTTAGAGTAATTTAGGAAAAATCGGAGGTGAGTAACATAATTTGGGCGTAATACAGCATATTCACGGTAATGTAGTTTCCAGATGCAAATACTTCTTTGAATGTTGGTTTTGGTATACAAAATATGAATTAGTAATAACTGTATAGTTTTTTCAATGACATCTACGCTCAATTTGCAGAGTTTTCCATTATGGCACGCTCCAAATTACCCAAAAATTTAAAAAAAGTACACTTTCAGTGAACTCGCCTTCAACTTTCTTCATTTGATGAATCTATTATAAGCAATTTCATATTGTTTCCGTGACTTTTCAGGCAACAAATCTGAAGGTACTCTTGTTGAATTTCTGGTGGAAGAGGAAAATCAAAATCATCCATTTCAAGTTCCATTGTATTTATATTTGCAGCAGTAATAGCTACGACCGCAAAGAAGCTAGGAACTTTTATTGATTTGCGGTAAGTAATGAACAATTATCAATTGTTTTTTACCTGCCTCACTGTTATGCCTAGAATGTAACAGTCTGCAATAGAGCGCATTAGCCATTGTTCTGCCTTGTAAGCCAGAGATCGTATCTTATGTGAACTTTTTTCTTACTAGCAGTAACAGTGTTACAAAAAAATTGGTATGCGATACATTTGTTAAATATGATTTAATTTTTCTCGTGTGGTTGCTCCACTTTTTTTGCAATATTCGCTATTTGTATCATTAATAACTGTTACAATACTGATATGAGTTTCGTAATGACATACTTTACCGCACTAACGGGGTAGAGTTGAATTTTTTTTCCTTTCTTAATTCATTTTCGTATCTGTCCCGAGATTTTGCAGGTACTAATGGCCTCGTTAGACAAACCCGTCTCATATCGTAAAATGAATCTTGCAATACTCATATCGTAAATATCATTTACATGAATCAAAATTCCCGAACTATTCACTCTAAAATAGCATTCATCTCTGCGGTTTTTGAACAATTTAACTCATTGGTTTGCGGCCTATATTGATTTAGCATGAATTTATAATATTCAACCTTGTCGAAAATACAATAATGATAAAGTTCACATAAAATCCTAGATCAATATAATCTCTGCAGAATCGTCTAGAAGAATATTTGAATTACCGACAAGGCCACATTATTGTTTTCATTTTTAAAATTGACTCATATTTGCTCGAGATAAGATAAGTAGCTATTTCTACCCAAAGTAACATAGCGAAATTTAACAAGACATTGCGTAAGATTATTTATTGATTGTTTTTCTTCTCCGAGGTGAACATTCAACTCGTTCAGCTTTTTTCAAGATGATTTATGTCAAACCCGGCCTTCATGTGATTGGGATCTTGGAAACAAGAAACAATAATCGTTAAATGGTTGATTGACTATGGGATACGTACAAACAAGTATTGCGAGTGAGGAAAGAATGCAATATAATTGATTACCTATTGTATTTTCAAAACACAAATATTACTGAAAGTTTTGTACGTTTTTTCGTTAACCTGACTAGGTATTATGTCTATTAGGTACTATCATAATAAAATAATGAATTCGTTCTAAAACATATATCATATCAAAATATAACGGCCGTATTTTTTTGATCGTATCACTATTGACATCTCTAGAGAAACGAAAAATATAAAACAAATGAATCACTAAACGTTTTATAATTTAATATTTTCTTTGCTCTATAGCGTCTTAATTTTTCAAATAAGTACCAGTATTCTCTAGGTACATTTCTTTAGTCCTTGTTTTCCTCAATTCAACTAGGAATTATATTTTATTTATACTTCTGAATTCTTTGGGGGTAACTTGATGTACATAAACAACGACAAAATCCTTATAGACTTTGAGTCTTGGCTGATTTATTTGAATTTTTGATATGATTTGTAGTAGTCTATGTAATTCTCAACAAATTCAACCATTGCGGCAACCCCAAAAAATTGCCATTTTTTGCTGCTAGAAGACGTTAAAATAACTGTTGAAATATTATTTCATATATCTCGACACCTCTGAATGTTCATATTCATGTGAACGTTGTTATAAATAAAAAATCTTGCTGAAATCTAGTTAAGTATTTGTAAATGGCCCAATCACTTTATCGAGTCGAAAGACTCGAAGGTACTGAAAACTACTCAACATGGAAATATGCTATGAAAATGTTACTAATCAGAGAAAAACTATGGAAAAGCATCGAATTCCCAGATGGAACTACAGTCGATTCGGAAACCGATCAACAAGCACTTGCGGCCATCATTCTCAACATAAGCCCTAACATTTATATATGTCCGCACAAAGTCAGCCGATACTGCCAAAGAAGCGTGGTCCAAATTGGAAAAAGCCTTTGAATCCACAGGGTTGCGTCAACAAATAGTCCTTGACAGATAACTTTATTCCACAAAATTCACAGACTTCTATAAAATGGAAGAATATATCATACCATACATTAAAAATCATTTTCCAAATCAACAAAAAAGGGAATGTTTTAATTAATTGATGTAGCCGTTACTACGTGGTAGGAGATCATCATAAGAAAAAGAAAAGAAAATTTCGAAACACTTTGTTACTGCAGTTTCGTCCTATATGGACATTCTCAAAAAACTATTTTAAATCCTAATTTTGAAGTACCTATATACCTAAAAATATTACCTATAATAATTAATGAACATTAGATATCCTAAAATAATTACATAAATTTCAAATAAAATTAAAATTGACCTGTTATGGATTAATACCTGAATTTTGTTTTTATATCTGACAATGAGGACGAGATGAGTTGAAAACTGGCGAAAATACCAAATCTAATTGGTCATTAGGTAGGTTACATCTACAGTTTTTGTGCTTATGAATTTCTAAAGATTCCAAAAAATTCAGTTTCAACCCTTTGTTTGCATAATGCAAAATTTCGGTATCTTTTGGATTCGGGAACTGGTGATTGCATTCTAAGGAATGATTTGAAAATGTTGAATCACTTTTTTCCAGTCTGAAGGACCTTTCATGTTCAACGTATCTTTTTGAAGAACTACCAATATAAACACTGTTACACTCTGGACACCTAAGCTTATAAACTCCAGATTTTTGCATTTTAAGTACTCTATCTATGGCATTAAAAAGGAAATTAGATAACTTGGCATGCGGTCTGAATGCTACTTCTACATTGTTTTTCCTGACAACTCTTGCAATATTCTCTGTTCTTTTTCCAAATCATTGGAACTGGTATAAGAAATGCTGATGGGTTATATACTCTAGACTTAGCAAAAAATACAGCATATCTAACAAAAACTTTGGATGATTATGATCTCTGTCTGGCACCTTCGTTTGGGTCATATAAGTGAAGGCGGACTTCACATCTTACAGAAACGTTTGGTAAATGGTTTACCCAACAACTTGACAGTTCGTAACCAGTCTCTAAGGTAATGAGAAATGACTTAAACATCAATAATTATGAACATATATTATAGGATAGTAACAAGACCTACCTGCAGACGGTGTGTGGCCTGAATGATGTGTCTCGGAATGAAAGCACAGTTTAGAGCACAGAATAGTATAAATCCACACCGTGTTTCTCCTAATCTGATCGATTGCAGGAGAACTTATGAATTCCGTTACAACTAAATGCTATTGGCAAATCCACCAAAGGTGAGAGTATTTCTATCTAACAAGAGCTACTCGATCTAGCCATGTGCCTCTCCAAGGTTGAAAAAAATCTCCCAAAAAATGGATTCTCTTTATTTTTTTATAAAGGTTTGTCACTTGTTACTATTCCTTTTGATATTCTTTTGCTAATGACATTACTTGGAACAATGATTATGGATCAATTCCAATCATGATTAAGTAGTTCACTTTCGATTGTGTTCTATGTTGAGGATCATTGTTAACCCTAATTTTGACATTTAGGTTAGAATAATCAAATTGAATAAATGACTTAATGTTTACATGCTTAAGTAAATCATGGAAATTCGGAAATTGCTCATATACCGTACTCAGCTATTTCTTAAATTGGCTAAATGTAATAATGATAATGATGAAGATAATTTAGCTCTACAATTGTCTGTCTCCTCTAGACACATTCCCACAAAGTGGGAAAATGACGCAAATATCTGACAGAAAACAACTACTTCCTCATACGGAAAATGAATAACTGACATATGTTATCCTTTTGTGCAAATTTTCCTCAAGAAGGACATATTGCAAGTTCGTGTTGTAGAACAGGACGACCTATCCTAGCACTGATGAGATGAAATAACCTTAAAACATGCATGTGCACGTGGTTATTTCCAACAAAATGGTAACACTGCATTTAAGGTAGTATTGAAGAATAAAGAAAATGAGATACACCAGGACTAGATTGATCATTATATGGACAAAGTCATAGTGATTCTATCAACAAAAGTAAAACGTTTTGGAATATCATCAATCGGCCTTCCACATCAACTGTAAGTCCTAAATTACAACCAGAAGAATATCAGAAAAACTTTTCAGCGGGACCATCGCCGAATTTGCTAATGATGAAATTAAATTCTCTCCCTTGAGATTGAAGAAATATTTTACAACTACTTTGTCCCTGTGCAGTTTAAAAGTATTAGATTCTCTCTCTAGAGATAGAATGGATATTCTTAGACTGTTGTAGCAATAATAAAGTTAGCCTTGACGGCCATCGTATAGTTTTTCAATTTTGACGTAATTTAATTAATTCATCATGATTAACAATTCTTCTAGTGATTCAGATATGGAGTGTGAGTAAAATTTATGTTTTGTAAAATATTGAGTATTCATGAATTCAAATATGGTGATTACTTGAATATAAACTATTGTTTGTTGCATTTCTTTTCATTCAATTGAAATTTTTGATCGTGGAGAAAGTAGGGTCTGTTACTCGGTAAGAATGAATATACTATTCTTGGACTGCTAAAATTTCTACTTGATAAGTGAATGTCTTTTCACTAATATGAGCCAAGGAAAAATCTATATGTATGTAGATGACACGTCTATCATCTTATCAAGTGATACATTCGACGATATGAAACAATGCATCAATACAATTTCAATCGAAATTTGTGACTGTCATAAAAACAGGCAAATAGTAAGTATGCATGCACACGGCACACGGCCATATTCCAAATCATAGCTGTTTGGGAACAAATTACCGGATCAGACAGGATTTTTAAGAATTGTAAATGACTACCTAAAATTCGAATCAGACTACACAACTTCCTGTAAAGAGACTTTCCAAACAGGACATACTTATGGTTGAATTATTTATGTTTGTGATAAGCCACCTGCTATCAGCTAACTTTCTTGAATGTCATTGTCTTTGAAAAATGGATTTATACTTACTCTATGCGACAAATAGAATTGCCCAAATTATCAGTATTCAATACTTGCTAGTGAACCTTCTCTGCCCCTCTAGGCTAACTCGTAGAAAGCAATATAGAAAATGGTGATCTTCTGGACAATATTCATCACAAAGTTCTACAATCTTCATATATTCTCCGTCAATTAGGTCGAAGCACTCAGCTTCCGTTTTGTTTTCATAGTTTTCTAAGTTTGGCGTTACGTGCTTCTCTTGCATTTATGAAGTTATGTCAGAAAAATTCAATTAGAGTACTTGCCAGTAGTTCAACAGGTAACTTTTCATGTGTATGAGATTCCTCATGAGAAAATTCTAGAAATTGCTTCCAAGTGCTCGTCTTCGGTTTTTTGGAATTATCTGTTCTTTTCTTATCATATCCAGGTTTTCTTACCACATCCTGGCTCTCTTCCCCGACACGAAACATTCTCATGAAAAATCACTACAATTTTCACTTTTGACAACTTGCACATGAAATGACTATTATTATACTTTTGAATTAAGATACAAAACCTACTGTTTGAATTTCAATACCATCGAAAAACGTAATTAGCCTTGTATTTTAACATTTCGGTGTGAAATTTTCTTACCGAAGTTTCAACTTAAAACAGGAAATTTTTTCATGCCCAGAAATAATTTTCAGAAAGTAATTGAAGCTCTAGTATTTACTTATTTATGTATTTATTTATTTAACACGTTGACTGCCATGTCGGTCTATAAGACCGAGACAGATATATTCCGACTTACTGTCATACAGAAACAAGAAATTTTTGACAGGAAAAAGTTAACTTTTCGAATATGCACCTTTTCGAAAAACATGATGTAACTCAGAAACGACGATAAATATCGATATGCGGTTTTCACCATCAAGTTTGTCATAAAATTTGACCCTCAGACACAACCATCAGTTTTCATCTGTCCAGTTTGAAAACAGGTCTTTCCCTTTAAAAGTGACCAATTTGGCCCACTCTGTAAATGGGAAATCAAAGCCACTATATTTTAATTTTTCGGGTGAAATAAAAAGAGTCCTGTTGTCCTGTCTGTGCATAAGGCATGTAAAAACCAAAAGTGTGGACCTCAAACATCATATAAAGCCTATAAAATTATAAAATGTATTTATTGTTTCTTCACTTGAAATGCTTTTCGTGTTTTAGATTATCAAAACTACAAGGACAAAATATAGATAAGGAGGTACGGTAATAATTTGTTGAAGAGAATTTGTCATTTCTGGTATCTGAAATTTATGTAAAACTATTACTTATGCATCGCAACTATTTTTAAAGTTTATTACATTCATTAGCAATTCTACTCATTGTTTTGGCCAAATGTAAATGTTAATAGGACTTGGCTACTTCCTCGCTTTCCAAGGTTGAATGCAACTATGAAACGAGACGTCAAATCAGTGACAATCTGAATAATGTAGCGCTTTCCATTCAGGAGCTTGCATATTGGTGAGAGAAGTAAGAAAATATCTAGTGTATGTACCTACCTATGTGTCTATTCAGGGTTTTCCAAATCTTTGTCAAATATTTATCGCCTTTTTTTAATTAGATGAAAATTGACTATTATATCTTCTATTTACTTTATAAAAATAAAAAAGGATGTTTTTCCTTAAGTTTTCTAGATTTAATGATTTTTTTATGATTCAGGCACGTTATACTTACTTCTTCCATCCACAGTGAAAAATGTTTCAGAACAATGTTTCTGTCGTATAGGTATTTTTGTCAGTAAGTATCCAACTGAAAACAACTACTGCCCTCTAGAATCGTAGAATTAGATCTGTTTGATACGTAGCAACATTTTCTACAAGAAGCACCTTGCAATGCTCTTTGAATAAATATTACAGCTGAAATTTTTCTTAGATTTAAAAGGAGAAACACTGTCGAATTCTTTGGCTTCTCTGATGAGGCTTTAGAAGTTATACGCAATTATATCTCCAATCGCAGCCAACGCGTTGTCTTGGATAGTTGTGAGTCTGACTCGCTATTAGTTGGTTACGTTGTCGTCCAGGCAATGCCGGATTGAAAGGTATAGAAGCCCTGGGGCAACATAGGAGTAGAGGCTTCCATGCCTAATTATTTTCAAACAAATTGAACGCTTTTTTTGTCTTCCAAGCGGTTCAATAATTCAATGCAGAGCAAATCATTTCAACAAGCATATAACAAAATACAAGAAATGGGAGCCTTAACTTAGTGCCCATTATGGCAGTTATAAACCTGACGTTATTAAAAAAAGACAATTTGGCATCAGACATTTTTTCTTTTTTTTAATGGTGTTAGAATATTTTCCATGAATAACCACAGCCAAAACGGACTAAAAATAATCTAATTAGGCAATTGTATGTAAGAAAAATAGGGCCACTATTTCACATGTAAAAAATTTGATGATGACGTCCTCAAAGATATCTTTGTATATACAGGCTTCATAGTGTGAGGACGTACAGTATCTCGCCCATCATGAGGAGTATGAAAAATTGTTTCAGATAAAAATCTCTAAAAAATAAAAAGGTATATATAGGCAGAAGAAGAATTTCGAAATGTTCCATCTTTCCTGTATAACTACAGAACTAAAGAAGTTAGATCGGTTTTTTTCACGTAATTCACTTGGGAAATATGCAACTTTTCTCTCATTCAACCACCCATCTATCTTTTACCATTACCCAGATCCCAATACATAAACTACTCCGATCAAATAACATACCCTAGATGAGTAACTCGCCGCACACGCATTAAGATTTGTGTGTGTGTGATCTTCCCCCAACGGCAGTGTCGTGCGTTGTTAACAGAAATATTGAGGTTCAATAAAATAGAAATAATGGAAACCCAATATGGAATGGAATCCTGAAATTATGATGAAATAATGTCCACAGGATTTTGAGAACAGCCGATGCTCTAATTGACATGTTTTTTCATAATTCATTCATTTTTCTCTTTTCCAAATTGGTTTACCTTTCTCGATAATTACGACACTGGTAGCTTCAAATGATTATTCGGTCAATTATAAAATGCAGCGTTGCCGTACTGACCAGACTATATTGACAACGAAGAACCGCTGTTCGGCGATGGAAATACTATCGTTTTTACATGCTCCCAACAAGCTGCAATGAAGGTTTCAATTGCCTTCTTATTGTCATATATTTCATACAAGACAGTATTTTTGGGATTTCGTTGCCATGAATATACCCGACAGAAATCAAAATCTAGCTGACGTGCTTATTGTATCCTTAAAAAATTGCGACATGGCAGTTATGTCATGATTTGAGGGATGTTACCTTCAGTTCTATTTGAGTATTACTCATCTAGGTTGTGTTACTTGATCGGAGATAAACTCAAAATTGAATAGCTTTGTATACTGAAAAATAAAAAATAAAATGAAAACTTTGGAAATATTTTTTTTCGTAGTAGGAGATAATTGAATTCATAAAATTGATTCACAAATCAAAGTAAAAGGTTCAACATCCAAATCTATCTTTCAAGTTAGTTGAATCAATATATGAATTGTGTTGTTCCGTGGTTTGCGCGAATTCGCAAAAAGTTAAAATATTTTAACTTTCTTGCGGTGAGTCTGGCAGCCATTTTATTCGCAGAAAAATCGCGAAATTCGCAGGGGTATGGTTTCGCCTTTAGGCTCCCCTACATTCACTATATCTCATAATGTACCTCCCCACCAACGTGCTATGTGCTATTTCATGACGTAGGTGATGACTCTTTACTAAATCGTCAATTCATTATTTTGTTCGTGGCCTTCCATTCAGTAAAAGCATTCATATTTCAGAACCAGTTATATAGATATACGGTTACTGCGAAAAATGCAAACAACTTTTCCGAGAATTTTCCGAAAATTTGTAGTACCCAAGTGAATAATAATAGTAAACAACATTATTTAATATTGTTATTTAATATTCGGAATGTAGCTGTTGGAGTGTCATTCAAGGTCAAGAGGGCCATAAAACGTGTACCAATTAGAATAAATATTAAAAATGGCCAAGGCCAGGCTGTTCGTTTACAAACAATGATAGTATAAATAGTCCAGTTTCTATTGGAGACGAAATAAACCTTGTTTTTTGTTGTTTTTCAGTTACCGACCTTCTCAAGTTTTCTGGAAATAAATTCATTGGGCGGAGGGAGAGGTATGTAACGCAAATGGATTCTGGATTATTTGCAATGCAACGCGGAAAGGCAAATCTCCAAACAAGAAAGGAATGCTAATATTGGGACTGATCAGCTAATAAAAAGTGCATTCCATTGTATTAAACTGGGGAAATTAGTTATTAGAAATGGTTTGTCTATCTCCAGGATTTTACAGCGACGTGAATTCGATTAGTTTGTAGGACCATCCCAGTTAACACAAAATGCTCTCAGAGACAGCAGAGTGTTTCACATTCAAGTTTTAAGTCACATGCGTGAAGTGCATTGTTACTCACATTTCAATCTCAATAAATTCTATTTGGGGCCCTCTTGACCGACAAACGTATCACATTGTGATGCCAAATGTCACTCACAATGATGTGAATGTGATATACTATTAAATTTTCGAATAAGGAAGCACATTTTTGTGCCTCAGATAACCGAGATCTTCAGTTGCATTGGTCACAGTAGTCACAGTTAGTACCCTCACTTGGTAACAGTGATGTACAGATGTTTGTGTTTACTGGGATGGATCTGGATTTTTGTCCACAAATATTTTTGTATGTTTCAAGTTCACACAAATTTATAGACAGTTGATAAAAAGTTTTTTCAAAAATTGGTCACGGTAACTGAACCCCATTTCAGGGTAACGTCCACGACTAGTGTTAGTTTTTCAGTAGATGGCCACAGTTAGGTACTCAAAAACAGTAGAGAGTATTTCATAAATTGTGAAAGGCTTTCGCGGCCATCATTACTTAATGATGACTCTTCGGGTTATAAGGCAAATGTTAATTGTGAGTGATTGGCATTCTTAAGAGAGATTTTTTTGTAGTTGACAGCTACCTAATTCAATGTCGATTGCTTGACATTTGACATACGTTGTCGCGCTTCGTTTTTTTCCAGGCAGGGGGCGCCAAACAGAAAGGGCAAAACAGTCAGAAATAAAAAATAAATCCTACGCGCCTTCTCATTGGACTTCAATGAAAACTGGGACAATTTACAAGCCAACGACCTATCCTGACTACACTGCTGCTGCATTTACAGTGTTTACTGAACATCGATTGCAAGTATCGATATATCGATAGTTTTTGGCTATCGAAAACTATCGATAGTCTTTACTGATAGTATTGATAGAATTAAACTGAAGTTAGTATAGATTGAAAATGTTTTCGTTCCCAAATTTGTCATAGAAATGTGAAACTATTTTGAATGAGTTGAGTAGAACTTGAAAAACAAGGTAATAATGAAAGCACACCAAAATCATTCAGCTAATACGTCGCATAAAACGTTACAGGTCATAACTCATACATCAGTCATTTGTTTATTTGAATATTTTTCGCTAATTCTTGACTTGTTACTAATAGACACCCCCTCACGACACTAAAACTCCCTTTCACTTCGCGAATATATATTCCCAAGAAGCACATAAACAATACTAAACCAAATTCGTAATCCCAATCACACCTCCAGCCTGTTCATCCCTTCCTCCTGCCGATTCATCGATGACCTGTTCCCTTACGTAAGGGTGACTAAGACCCCTGGCTGCTATTTCGCTCCAACGATATACCAGATGTTTCAGCATGCTAATCTGAGTGTCTTACTTTTCTATTTGAAATTGTCAGTTTTGTAATAAATGTAACCATGACGTCTAAATAAAAAATATCGTTTGCAATGTACTAGGCTATATGCAAAGTTCGATATAAAAGAAGTATACACGCATGAAACTTATTGAACCACATTAAACGAGAACATCGAGCTATCTGGAAAAATTCAACAAGTATAGGTGAAGTAGAAAAGAATAATGCAAATGATGCAAGTATACTTCTGCAATTTCTACACCACCAAAAAGAACTAGAATTGTTAGTTAATACGACATGGAATATTGATTATCAACTCGTTCTTACCTTGCCTCATATTTGACAGGATTATCGATATAGCGATTATTTATTGAAAAATATCGGACACTATTGATAGTCAAAACACCATTTTAACGCTTAAAATTTTGTTTGTATCTATCTTCGAGGCATTTCATACGGATTCTTGACATATTCGTAGGTTCACGATCTCACTACTCAGTACTTCAGTAGTACTCATTTCATTCACTTGGTTCAAGATGTTAGCAACTACCTTCAGAACATGGCTTCTTATCATAGAATATACAGTCTGTTTCACTTGAAATGGTAACACCTCAGTATCTTTTTAATTTTTCAGTTGATACAAAAATTCAAAAATCCGTTATATTAATCTTATGAAGCTTTTGAAGATGGGTAAGCTACATTTCAGCTTTAGCAAAAAACTAGGCTACTGTAATTAAAAATGTATGCATGAAAAAAAAAATTTGGAGGATTTTTTTTAAATGTTCTATTAAAAAAACTTCTTCGGAATTACCTCAAAATCGCTAATTCCAAATTTTATTGAAAATAAAAAATGAAAAAAATCACCCCCAAAAAAAGTTCTTATATTTCTTATTTCATTCTCAGAAGTCGCAGTCCGAAAAAGTAATCATTATTGATCAAACACAGTAGAATAAGTCTTTTTACATAATTAATGAAAAATCATCAGCTGGAAAGTTTATCACAAAAAAAATTCAAAGCCCTTTTAGTTCTTTTCATCGAATAGGAAGTCATGGAAAAACTGAACTTCGATGATGTGATAAATGACTTTGCAAAAAAAGTCCAGAAAGGTTCGTATTTAGACTAGCCTTATGTGTGTTACATATTTTTCATTAATTTTTCATCATCATGAAATATTTGCAGTTTTGTTTTATCTTTTTTGTTATCGTTGATAGCAACAGCAGCAACAAATTTTATGTAATGAATTCGTATAAAAAACAGAATTTGAGAAAAACTGTATCCGTTTTTAAAATATATGACCTTCTGTGAAGACACATTCCAGAAGGAAAGAGGCGCTGAAGTCAATTGCGCTTCAGTCTGCTGAAGATTATGATCCGCCACTGCCTGAAAAATTAATTGAAATTCAATTTACACATTCACTTCACATAAAAACATGGTGAGGAATCGCACATCAAAAGGTAAGACCTCGTTAATCCTTGGCTCGCACAAGTTTCGTCTTATGAGGGCTGTCGTTCGTAGGGGGGCGACAGAGGGTTAACGGAAAATATCAATTTTTTTAGCAACTTTTTTAAGTATTACCGTATAGCAAAGCTTAATTTTTTCAAAAAATTCAGAAATTAGATAATTTTCTTCTTATTTATCAACACCATCCCTCAAAAACTTATAAAGCCTAATTTTGTCAAACAAATTCAGGAATTAAGTAGAAAATTTTATACCAGTTAATTTTAGCCAATCAGATGCCTGCATTTTGACATGTTGCTATGACAATATCCTAATTTCTTCGGAAATTTCCCTGCATAGAGGGAAATTAATAAGTAGAAATTTTCCTCTGGCTTGACAGCTGTCATAAACACAGTGGCGTAAAATATTTTTGATAAGTAGAAATTTATTTATAACTTAATTATAGGTACATGTTATTATCTGTTATTTAATTATTTAAACCACATTTTAATAGAGCATAGGGAAATTACAATATTTGACAACAAATCCAAGATTAATAAATGAAGGTGCAGCCGATGTAATTCATTAGCGTCCGATAGAAGTATACCTTAACTTTTTTTCCCTTTCCTCTAGTACTTACTATAAAATTATGTGATTTTGGTAGAATATTTGCTTCTCTATTGAATTATTTAAACCACATTTCACTAGAGCATAGGGAAATTAAATTATTTGATATCAAATCCGCAATAAAAATAATCGCAATTCGCTGTTGTGAGACAAAGCCTTAACAACGGCCTACTATGATATCCGTTACATGTCACCTAAGTATGTCACCAATTTAATTCCTATTTTAAAAATGTTTTGGTATAACATTTTCTTACCGAATCTAAGCATGAATTAATATTCCGGAAATTTTCCTCAGTTGCGAATTTCCGGAAATAATTCATGCTCTAGGGAGATTATAAGTGATAATTTTCTTCTTATTTATCACCACCATCTCTCAAAAATTTTATCAGTCGTAATAAGAGGTTTCTCCAAAATCATAAATTCCATGCAGGAGTAAACTACCTTTATTTTTGACGTCTACAATTGTTATGGAAAAAAAGTTGTTTAGAATTGAAAACTACGTTAAGGATTGAATCACATATATCTACAATAATTTTTATGTATTTTGTACATTTTTTTCAGTAAAAAATTATAGTTCATAAAAAAGTTAAGTGAACGCACTGTATAATCCAACCTTTTGCAAAAATCCTATACGATAAGTACGTTTGTCGACATATATCAAACATAAAATGACTACTGCCCCCAACGACTATTGAATCATATATGTTTTCTACGGGAATTATATTGCAATGCTCTTGATTTTTCGATTTAACCAACGCACTAGTTTCATGATTGCCAGCAGAAGCTAATTCAACCCAATTAAGAATAACTTATAATGGATTAGGGATTGGGGATTAGGGGTTAGGGATTAGAAGTTAGGGACTAGAGATTATGGATTTGGGATTAGGATTCGGAATTATAATAATCATGAATTGGAGATTAGGATTAAGGATTAGGATTTATGGATTAGAAATAATAATTAGGGATTAGGGATTCCAAACAAAATTTAAGTGGCCGACAACAAAAAAAACCTAGTGTAATGAGTTTTAGGGAAATATTGAAATACAAAATCCATTTTTCATTGTTAAATGAATTAAATCAATATAATCAAGAATCCATCATGATATCGCACAATGGTTAATCGTTTCCTCATAAATTTTTATACATTTTACTTGCTTCTTATATTAAAGTTCCATTAGTGAAATGAATTGATCAAATGGGTAGAAAATCAATAAAAACTAGAAAAATGGTGGGTTATGTTTGCGCAATTAATTTTAAGTGGCACTAAATTCGGACATCTGGCTGAGACTAACACACTGGGTTATTTCCTTGATGAGTTCACCTTGACATTCACAACACTAAACGTGAATTGAGAATCTTATTGGCATCATGCGATCTGTAAGTTAGCAAAAAAAATCATTTATTCTAGGAACAGTTTTTATTTTTATAACGAAGAGAAATAGACGTAGGTTGTTACTGTTAAAAACAATATTGATTATTTTTTTTCGTTTGACTTTCAGCCTATTAAAACGTTCAATTTGGTTGAGTAACCTTGTATAATTTCGATAATATATGATTGTACAGGGTGAACCATGGATCATAATATGGCGGAAAATTGGCTAGGTAGTGATCAGAAAATCACTTCGTGACTTTGGTAAAAACTTCACTTTTGTCAAAAATATTGAATTCCTATCTCAGATCAACGTTTTCTGCATCAAGCATATAACGAAGTTTCATGTCCATTTTTATATCCTATAAAAATTACAACAAATATAAAAGGCAGATTTTCTATGACACTCATTTTTTTCTTAAAAAAAAGTATTCGTCGATTTGGACTCTTCATAATTTCTTAATATCTTAGACTTGAACATTTTCTTGCTTTGTCCATATTCTGGAAAGGTATACAAGTTGCAATGATTCTTTTTCAAAAAAATTCCAGTAAAGTACGAAAGAGTAGTATGTTAGGATGTATAACAAAACTGATGCAGTATCCGCCTATGGAAATGCAGCTGACTCAGACTCAGAAAATAAGGAAATAAGGTTGTATTAAATAGATTATTCATTAGTTGTTGGGATTGAGAGAAGACAAAGTGTGACATAGTAGTTAAATATGAGTGTTTATTGTGCTCTACGACTATTATTTCGAGTCTATGCCCTATTACAGAACTTACAGTTCTACCCAAACTGAAAAGCACACTGCATTTCTATTAACCACTGATAGGCCCGTTACCCATCGATCATATCGGAGTGCGGAAAAGATAAAGAAATCCTCAGAGCCAAAGTAAAAGAATTATTGACAGCTAAAATGATTAGCGGAAATATGTCACCCTATTCAAGTCCAGCTTCACCGGTTAACAAAAAAAAAACGACGAAATAAAAAGTAGTCGATAATCGAACACTCAATGAAATCACAGTGAAGAATAGCTTTCCTATGCCCTTGATAGAAGGAATTATTGATAATTTAAGAGACTATAGGTTCTTCACATATATTGATTTGGATTTGGGGTACCATCAAATACCTATGGACTTCAGAGTGATTCCATATACAGCTATCATAACACCAGATGGGCGTTATGAATTCTTAAGGGCACCATTCGGCCCGTGTAATTGCTAATCAGTTTTTCAGCAATTTATAAACGAAATTTTCCAACCCCTGAGAGAATTTCACGTGATACCTTATCTTGACAATATTGTTCAGACTTTCTCCTTATTCACCACTCCACCACTGGCGAGCTAAACGCACATCCGAATCGCGAATCAACCAAATATAGTGATCCCATCCAAATCGAATGCCGCAAGATATTATTAGAAAAAGTTCTAAATGTAGTGGCCTAACACCAAAATTGACAAAATCTGTAGTTTTGATGGAGGAAATAATATATCTGTGTTACCAAGTTTTTTTGATTAGATTTTTTCCAGTACCAAAAATTCAACTGAGACAGGTTTTGGGCCTAGTTGGATTCTTTCGATTATTCCACTTATGCTAAAATAGCGTGTTTTGATTGGTCGAAATTTTTGTGTGGATAATTGAAAACATCATGTTTTCGATTTTGTAGTTCGGTTCCTGATTGGCTACTGGAATCGAAGAACAACAAATAATTAAAATCACTGGTCATAGTAGTTCAAATGGTTTCGATTTTATTCATGAAATAATCCTAACAAATACAACTCGTGTTATCGGCGATTTTTGTAAATTCCTTCTCGTTTTCAAAACAGATTTTGTTACTTTAAGCAACTATAATCGCGCAAGCGCTCGTGTGGTTACCTAGCAACATAATTTGTTTCTCAAAATCGAAGGAATTTCTATTTCGATAATCACCGATACACTTGTATTACCTACGAAAATTCATTAATTAATAATGGGAAAAAAATTAGCATAAAATATAAAAATTGATAAAAAGGTAAGATTTACAAAATATAGAAATTTGAATTCATTTGTTATGCTCGACACAGACCACCGGGAAATTGAAATAATAATTCGTGAATTAAAAAATAATAAATCACCTGGTCATGACGGTTTGAAGTCGGAAACTCTCAAATCTATATCGGAGTATCTTGTCAAACCATTGGTATACCTTACAAACAAATGTATGTCAATGGGAATCTGGCCTTCTGCTTTTAAGGATACAATCGTTATTCCAATATACAAAAAGGGTGAACATGCATTGGCCAGTAACTATCGACCGATTTCACTAATAACAAATTTCACTAAAATATTTGAAAAAGTAATAAAAAATAGACTAGTATCATTCTTCAACCACTACAATATTTTATCTGATAAGCAATTCGGTTCTAAAGAAAATGTATCCACACAAGATGCCGTCTCATACTTGACAACTAAAGTATTTTCTGCCCTTGATAAAAGTATGCTCTGTTCGTGTTTATTCATAGACCTGGCCAAGGCATTTGACACCGTAAGTCACTCTCTACTTTTAGAATCCTTGGAAGAAATCGGAATGAGAGGAAAACCTCTTCGGTTATTTGAAAGCTATATTTCGGACAGAACTCAAAGTGTTAGAATTGGAAATGTATATGGTGATAAGCTACCAATAGAATATGGAGTTCCCCAGGGTACGGTCTTGAGGCCAATTCTATTTTCTATATATATATATATATATATATCAACAACCTGTACAATATAAAAAGTAGAGGTGAAATCATAGGTTTTGCAGATGATACCGCCATTTTTTACAAAGCGGCTTGTTGGGACGAATTACAAATCAAAGTTGAAAATGATATTTCTTATATCAAACATTGGTTTGATCAGAAATTATTAACAATGAACTTGGAAAAAACTCAGTTCCTTCCATTTAGCTGTTATGAATCTAATCGGCCAAAATTCAACTCAATAGATATACGTGAGCAAGGAACGATTCGTTGTATACTACCGGCAAAGAGTGTGAAATAGGAGTCTTCATTGATGGCCATTTAAGATGGGATGCTTACATCCAATATACTATAAAAAAGTTACAATTCATACTATATAAATTCAGATTTCTAAGTGGCATATTACCTCAGAAACAACTGAGAGTTGTCTATTTCGCACTCGTTGACAGCCACTTGAAATATGGGATACTGGCTTGGGGAGCAGCTCTCAAAAAATATATAGCCCCTCTAGAAATCTTACAACGTAGATTCTTGAAACTACTGTTACATAAAAAAAGAGACTACTCAACAGAGCTCACTTATAAAGAATCTGGAATATTTGATCCGAGACAGGAATTCTTTTATAAATGTATGATCAACTACCATGCATCTGACAATACTGAAAAACATAGACATGAACACAACACACGCCAAAAAAATCTACATTCCATTCCGTTTATGTCTAAATCTATCGGTCAAAGATCTAACGAGTTCTTGGCCCCGAAACTTTACAATAATCTCCCGAATGAAGTAAAAAATCAGATTGGAAACTTATTAAAAAAAAATTTAAGAACTTATATACTGGCCCATCCTAGAGTTTTCGTTCACAATTCAATAAAAACGTCAGTAATATAGAGATGATAAAATAACACAAAATTAGAATTATATGTTTGTTATTATCGGAGTTCCTTATTAGATCCAAATTGGATAGTAGATGGTGCAAACCTACTGTATCATTGTTCGTTATGTTCATTGTCCATTGCTTGATGTTCATTTATACCGTACTGTTTATGAATTTTTTTTTCTTTTTACAATTTTTACATTTTACTTTTAACAATCCAAATCTTTCATTTTATATTTTTACTTGTACATTTCATATCTTATAATCCAGTTTTTTTTCACATGTAAAATTTTTCTCCGCGAAACAAGTGCCTTGCACTTATCGCTCAATTTTTTTATTCACTTCTTCCATGTAGTCATAATTTTTTGTATTTGTTTTCATTTATTGAGTGAAAAGTTATTATTATTATTATTATTATTATTATTATTATTTTGCTAGACTAACAGCACCCCTTACCAACTTGTTGAAGAAAAACTCTGGATGGAAGTGGGTCGATTCACAAACAGAAATTATCAATAACCTAAAACAGAAAATCTGTTCACAGCCTGTATTAGACATATTGAATCCAAAATTAAAACCAATAATAATTTACATAGATGCGAGCCGGGACGTATATTCGCTGGCATATAAGTACAGAAATATGAAAAGAAAGAAAGACTAGTCGGATTGTTTAGCAAGCAAACGACTGATGCAGAGAAAAACTACCATTATTTTGAATTAGAATTGCTTGCAATCGTAAAAACTACGGAAAAATTTAGAATGTATGTCATTGGAATTGAATTTACCATTTTCACCGATCGTAATGCTATCAAAAATGCATCGATTGAGCAAACAATCCGTTCCGCGTTTAGCCAGGTGGGCTTTATTTTTGCAAGATATTCATTCAGTGTACTACATAAAGGTGGTACACAAATGTAACACGTAAATGCACTCAGTCGCAATTTCCAACAAAATGAATTTTTTTTATCAAAAATGTTTCAAAACTACATGAGGATGATTATTTGCGCAAAGCACAAGATCAGGATGAATTTATAAAGGAAATGAAGGAAATTTTGTTGAGTGGTGATATAGTAAATATAAAAGAGTATTTTACTTACACTTACACCATAAGATCGAAAATGGATAGTATCCAAAATTTGTAGGTGGCAAATAGTGAAATCCAATCATTAGAGAAAACTATAGACATAATTAAAAAATCTTCATTGGTTCCCGAAGATGTAAAGATTCACAAAAAAATGCATAAAATCTTGCTTAAATTGTCTCTATTATAAAGAAAATAGTGGTAAAAAACCTGGATATTTACGTTCAATACCTGAGTATGAGAAACCACATAACACTTTCCACTTGGGCCATTCGGATCTCGTTGTAGAGACCCCTAATGGAGGTAAGTATTTACTTGTAATTGTGAAAGGGTTTTCAAAACTTACTTATTTGAAAGCAGTTCCTATTACAAGCACTAAATGAGTGCTTGAAGTTTTGTCAGAAATGTTTATAATTTTTGGAAACCCCAAGAGAATTATTGCAGAAGCAGGGAAAGACTGAAGGAGTCTGTCCCCAACGATTTCGAAGAGTATTTGGTAGAAAAGGAAATAAACGAGTAGGAAGGATGAACAAAACGATACTAGATGTTTTGGCCACGTCGCGAGCGGTCACATATGGCAACAACTGGGACTCAAATGTAGGCTGTATCCAGCAAGGTATCAATAGTATGAAACACAAAACATGCTAGCCAAACTATTACTTGGGTTTCCTTTGAAGATGGATAAAAATATCCATGACAACGAGGATAGTGACGTGGACGTGACCAAAATAAGTGTAAACGCTGTAGGACAGCTGGAAAAGAACAGAAAGAAACAAAATTAATGCCACCTTCGATAGAAAACGAAGTCCACCAAAGGTTTTCAAGATAAGGGATTTGGTACTGTCCAAGGTTATAAGCAACGTGGAAACTGAGGAGACTAGAAAGCTTCTACTCGAATTCAGAGGACTTTTCAAGGTGTCAGAAGTTCTCCCAAATGACCAATACAAAGGGGAAGGAGGATCTGCATGTAATTTTACTACGTTTTTATTAACTTGTTTTCTTGTCTGTCTGTTTGTTTGGCGTTCAGTACGAATTTTTAAATATATTTCAAACTAATTTCCTAGTGAATTTCCTGGTGAGCTAGAGAATTGAAATTCTTAACGTAGATTGGTATTGGATGACAATACAATAATATGGCAATCGTAACAGCGGCAATTTAAAAATAAATAAATAACAATAAATAGATTATTTGGACGGTTGTTTGTAATAAAATATAAGTTTAATTGACAAGTTTGAATAACATATAAGTAAAATGTAATAAAATTTAAAATGAGATAAACTGGAATAAATATGAAATTCTTTAGCGAAATCAATGTTGTTCTTAAAGATTTGTCAGGTGTAGGTACAACAGTGAATGGCAAAATTCTAACAGAGTGTAACATGGCAGGAATTTTAATGAGAACAAGAAATAATGAGTGAGTATGTGATTCGAACGATGGTTTGTAATAATCTTAATCTTAATTCATTTAATTTTATTTCTACTCTGTTTGCTTTACGAATACCATTATAAAAGACATACACTTGTACAAATGCCTTGCTGATTTAGACACCATAACACAGGTTTCAGAGCCTAGCATGAGTCTACTTCAAGGAGGCATTTAAATTTTGTTTAGTCGGAAAATATTCGGTATTCATCTGGGTCTATAACCTGGCAGTCTGATTGGCGGAGGAACGTCTAAAACTATGACCTGTGTAACGTTCTGTGTGAATGTGTTCACGCCTACGCACTGAACAGAGCATTTACCTTTTGTATAATATATAAAAAAGCGACGGTGCGTGGTGATAGGAGGCCGTAAATTTGCATACTTTCTATAGAGCTTCAAAAAAGTTCCATTATTGATGTCTTCATATATAATGAAGGATCTTGAGTTATGGTTTTTCGAATTGAAAATTTTCACAATAATTAGTATTTTGAATATAGTCAAGTTCGATTTTCATAAGCTCCGCTCTGCGAAGAGCACCGACTAGAGCAAAAACGATACCTACTTCAATCATTAGATATTTGATATATCTCATCTCCGTTAACTCCGTTAACTAATAGCTACAAGCTCTCCTCAGTACTAGTTATAGTAATGCTAGTTCTATCACTGATGAGGGGAAATAACCTCGAAATATGCATGTATGGAGGAGGTCATTTCCAGAAAAATCAAGGATGATTTTTAATGACTTTATTATAATCCGTACTTGCAAATAGTGTCCTCGTTGGGGACCATTGCACAAATGGATGACAGATGTAATTCAATGTCCGTAGGGCAAAGAAGTTGTTTTCTGTCAGATATTCGTCTCATTTTTCCACTTTGTGGAAATGTGTAAAGAGAAGGGTATTTTTGGCCGTAGTCGAAATTATTTGATCCTCTCCGTATACACACTTTTCAAACTTTGTTCGATTTATTGCATTATGCCTCAGGAGAAAAAGCAATAATTTTCTTTCCTAGGTATGTAAATAGCTATTACATTTGAAAGAAAAATTGTTTTATCGCAATAGCAACTTCTGTCGATCTATTTATATTGTATATTTATATACTCAGCCACACGCTATAAGTTTGCTTTTTGGTAATTCTTGTTTAGCTGAACCATGAATAATATAACAACAAAATTGCCGGAACTGCACCTTGACATTCAAATTTGAAAAATTATCGTACATCTATACCGATGTCTGGCAACAGTTTATTCCCAACCTAGAGTCTAGAGTAATAATTTCAGCTCAGTTATTATAATTGGATTAAAAATTAACACTTTTGACCATCCGCCCTGTAGAGGTATGTGATTGTCAGCTAGTAAGGAAGGTTTTGTCATGAAAAAATTCAGTGCGACTTACCATTTTTTATTGTGTGGCTTTAAGGTGCTTGTGGAGAAAATTGGACAGTCATTTAAATGGGACTCGACCAATGATTCCAGTACTGAAAAAAATAATCGAAAACTAAAACTCAATGGATATTAACAGTATAGTTACAATAAATCAGTACATTTTAAAAATATTTATTAAAAATATGGTGGTTACTTCTCGTAGATTGGCTATTTATTCATGTTTTACCGATTCACACAACACGTTAAAATATTGAAAGAATATAGAACATTGTTTCAGACGTTTGTCATCTTATAGGCTGACGCTGGGGAAGTTATGACAAGAAAGATGTGGTTGAAATTCAACCACATTGCAGTGCTTGAATATTTATGCAACGAAAATCAGGAAGTGATTTTCTATTGTAGAATATGGGAGCAGTCCTAGGAAAAAACTTGTTTAGTCCAACTCCTTAACCCTTTCCCTCATTCTCTTCTCAGTTGAACACATTAAATTCATGTTTTTCTTTTGAGCAAATACAACATATTCGTACGTTAATTTTTCCATTCTAACATTCATAATTCAGGTTAACTCAGATTTGAGGAACAAATTACAACCTTCATTTTACTTTGCATCTTTCAGGTGTGATATGTCTTAATGGGTCAAGGCAAATTCTCTTAGGACAGGCATATCATTCACAATAATCTTGTTGATTTTTCAGCATGACTTTAGCAAAACTCTTTATATTGAAGAATCAGTTTCTGATATTGGGGAGGAATATGACTAAACGATGTTTACGATGATTATAAGTGGACTGTTTAAACTTTGGATTGATTGTATAATAGAAATATGAGAAAAATAATTTGTAAGAATTTATTCCCTTCAACTTGACAATTCTTGACTTGTAATAATAATCTTTTTCCATGGTTACAATAATGATCAAAATAGAACAAATGCTTATACAGAGAGTTCTTAACATACCGCCGGGCATTGACAGGTATGAAGTACCTTCAATAAAAAATATTTCGAACATTCAAAAAGTCTTATATTTCCTGATTTTATCAGGAATCATTTTCACTATGTTCAATAGGGAGTACACATAGTTTTGACACAACTCGTTGAATTTCACTTCCATTTGAAAGTCTTACTGTTGCTACTCGAACAATATTGTCTTTTCCTGAATGAAGTTCTACCACTCTTCCCATTTTCTATTTCAAAGGGGGCAAATAGTCATCCTTGATTAAGACTAGTTTTCCAACTTTCAATAAACTGATAAAATTGGTTTTCCATTTAATACGCGTCTACAATTCTCCAATATATTCTCTTTGCCATCTTTTCCAAAAATGTTGAATGGCTTGTTGAAGTTTTTCATATTTTCCCAGTCTTGTTGTTTCAACTTCAAGGAAATTATTATCAGGAAGAGCCATCATGGACTTCCCAATAAAAAGTGTGATGGAGTCAAAGGATTATCGTCACATGGATCTGATGATAGTGTGCTCAAAGGCCTTGAATTGAGTATACTCTCAATTTGAATTAGTACTGTCATTAGATCCTCATATGTCAATTTCATGTTACCAACAATTCTCTTCAAATGGTATTTGGTACTTTTTATTCCCACTTCCCAAATTCCCCCAAAATTTGGTGACCTAGGCGGGATGAAATGCCAAAAAATTCCTTCTTTGGACAAATTTTTGCTGATTTCATCTTTTGATGGTGTGAGAAACATATATAAATCTTTCAGTTGAGAATTTGCACCAATAAATGTCGCAGAATTGTCCGAATAAATATGATCTGGTCTACCCCTTCTACCAATGAATCGTCTCAACACAGACATGAATGCATTTGTTGATAAATCAGTTACAATATCAAGGTGAATAGCCTTCGTTGACATACAAATGAACAAGTAGATATAAGATTTCAATAATTTGGAACCTCTTAACTTGCGATCTTTAATCAGAATAGGACCACCGTAATCAATACCCACATTGGAAAAAGGATGAAATCCTGCAACACGACATTCTGGTAAATTTCCCATTAAATATTATTCACTGGAAGGCCTTGCACGAAAGCAATTTACACACTGATGTGTAATCTTCCGAGCTATATTTCGGCCTGCAAGAGGCCAATATCTTTCTCGTATTGAACTCAACAATTGATGAGGTCCGCAATGTCCTAATCGTAAATGTTCATTGGACATAATCGATGCTGTCAACTTATGACTTGAACCAATTACAATTGGATGTTTCTTACTATATTCATAATTAGAATTGTCAATTCTACCACCAACTCTGATTATTTTATCACCATCCATATACGGAGAAAGTGATAAATACTACTATTTTTGTTGATTGGTTTATTATTGTATAAATCATTATATTCTTGAGGAAACGATTGATATTGGGATATTTTTAATAACATATTTAAGGAAAATTCAAGTTCCGGAAGAGTTAAACTGCTAAATTGTCGATTAATCATTGGAAGTTTGACATTTTTCATGAAACGAAAACAATACGCCACAACTCTTTGTAATTTCAACAGGCTTGAATATTTTTCAAATAGATTGAAATCATGATAAATTGTAGTGGCTGCAGAAACAGAACGTTTTTCTGGTATATTTTCAAATGAACTTGTAGGAAAATTGATAATATTCCATTCATCTGCATTCAATAACAGCTATTGTGGACCATGCCACCATAGAGAAGAATTCATAATATTTTTTGCATTCATTCCTCGTGATATAACGGTTTTCAGATGATTTGACGTAATTCCAATCAGCAGATTCCGTTAATGTATGGATTTCACCAACACGATTGGCAACAAAGGTTTTCCATTGTCTAGCCGTACCTTTTATCCATGCAAGAGCGATAGTGGAATCACACCAAAAATATTGTTTATTGAACCTGATAGCTGATGAATTGACAATCTTCTCCACGAGATGTGCTAATAAATTTGCGCCACAAAGTTCTAGTCTTGGCAATGAAATTTGCTTCAGAGGTGCTACTCTTGATTTGGCACATAATAAATTGGATGAATAGCTTCCTGATGTGTCTTGACAACAGATATATACACAAGCACCGTACGCACACTCTGAGGAATCCGAGAACCCGTGAAGTTCAATATTGATGGGAAAAGTATTCTTTGTAGATGTCTTTGCTCTTCGTGAATTAGAATCTGATGATACATTTTGGAAACATCTGAGCTAATAATGTATTTATATTGTTGGAATCTAATTAATATTGAAAATAAGTCTGACTGTATCGTGGGTTCACAATATTGTAAATCATTAAGTGATATTCCATTGTCAGTTTTGGCACTAGCACTAGTGGTTAAACTTGACTCTTTCACCACTGCATGATGTGGCAAATAATAAGAGATTCTATCATAATCCAATTGTTCATCAATTTTAGTCATGTGACCCAAGCTTTGATATTCTCTCATAAATGCTATATATTCTGATTTCAAATTGTAATTTTTATCAAGTTTACGATCCAAGGTAAAGAATCTGTTCAGAGCCATTTTTCTTGAATTACCCAATTGATTAATATTTTCTTTTAGAGGCACCTTAACCACGAATCGACCATCACTATTCCTTATAAAATTATTGATGAAATGGGATTCACAAGCCTTTTCAGAATCAGTTAAAATCTTTCTTGAATTGTTGATTTCTTCTATTTTCCAAAAGTTTGTCAAAATATTGTCTATAGAATTATCTAATTGAATATTTGAACAAGAGATAGAATAATACACCTTGTTTGGAAGAAATAGACTCCCTGACACTATCCAACCAAGAAGTGTTTTTTGAAGAATTGGTTGTTGCCTACCAAGATGTAACTGACCAATACTGATAAGATCCCAAAATAGATTTGCTCCAAGCAGAATGTCAATTTGACTACGTTGATGAAAGGTGGGATCAGCTAATTGAATATTTGATGGCATTTTCAGTTGATTGATTGCAAAGGATGGACATGGTAATTGTTCTGTGATTTTTGGTAGAATGACACATATACTAGTCGACTTGAAACTACTATGACAAGACTTGAAACAGATAGTGGCTTGATGATTTATACCAGCTAATGATTCGCCTACACCTTTAACAGCAATACTTAACAGCAAGCTTATTGCATAATTCTTCAGTAATAAATGAACTTTGTGAAGCACTATCCAGAAGTGCTCTTGCTTTATGAAATTGACCCCGATGGTCTTTAACTAAAACAATTGCAGTGGGTAATAATATTTGAAAATTTATTGAATTATTGACATGTGAAGTTAGTGTTTGTGTTTCACTCTGTGAAATTGGTTCTTGAGAATTGTAATTTTTTGATCCCGTTTCATTGCAATTTGTTTCGGGACTTGTTATATGCAGTAAAGTATTATGTTTACGATTGCATTGCTTGCATCTAGAATATGTACAAAATTGTGATACATGTCCTGGTCTGAAACAATTTAGGCGTAAATGTTTCTTTCTCAATTCACTGATTCTGGAATCTATAGGTAATTTCAATAATAGATCGCAACTATAAACAATATGTTGTTCATTGCTAAAATAGCATTTTAATTTATTGACATTAGCGACATAACTATTGCAGTGTGATTTCTTCGTTGATTTTTCACGATATTTAGAAACCTTAATATTTTCATTTGGATTGTATTCTAGTTTTTCAAGTAATTCACACCTTCTCTTCAGAAATGTATTCATGTCATTGATGGTAGACAATTCATCTGGAAAATTGTACGATTCCCATTCACGTCTAGTACGAGGGTCAATTTTTGAAGAGAATATGAAAATAATTAGGGTATCCCAAGTATCAACTGGTTGTTTCAAACTCTTGAGTGAGCGTAAATTTTTTGTTATATTGTCGAATAGTTTTCTCAAATCAGAATGATTTTCTTTTTGCAAAGAGGGAAAATCAAAAATTGCTCTGATATGGTTGAAAATTATCAATCTTTTATTTTCAAATCGTTCATTTAACAACTGCCATGCTATTTGATAATTGGCTGATGAAACTTCAATTGATTGAATTATTTCGCCTGCTTCTTCCTGCAGGGAAGATTTCAAATAATAGAATTTTTCAATGTCATTCATTACGTTAATGTCATGAACCAAGGCTGTAAATGCATCTCTGAATTCAAGCCATTTGCCGTAAGCACCATTGAATGTTGGCACTCGAATTGCAGAATACTTCACCTTGTGGATATCTGATTGTGATGGTATATTCAAAACTTGTGATTGTTCATTATTATTATCAACAGAAATATTGTTACCCTGTATAATATTGTCGGAAGGTATATTATTACTGATAGAATCATTGTTAGATGAGATAGTGTTATTGATAGAACTTGAAATTGTATTTATTTTAGAATTGGACATGGCATTCATTACATTGCTGGTGCCAATACTCGTTGAATAGTTAGCTTCGGATTTCGAAAAGTTAGAAATTATAGTTTCTGCCTTACTGATGTAGAGAAAATAGGAATTTTCAAAGTTATCTCGCTCATTTTCCTCCGCATCAGTTATAGAATCACCTAATTTGATTTCTATCTCACATTGAATCGAATCAAATTGATCAAACAAAGGTTTGGTTTTGTCCATGCGACCTTGCAGCTCTCGTATAATTGTTTCATTCAGATTAGATAAATCAATGGAATCAATAAATTTCTTGAATATAGTATTGGCAGCCTTAAGCTGACCTCTTTTTATATGTAACTCACTAATATTCATTTCAGAGTTTTTTTTCAATTGTAATATGATTACTCGATATACCAGATTTGAACCAGTAATAGTACTATGAAATCAACGTATGTAGATCAAAATGGCTTAAACCCAAATGAGTTTCTATGCAAGTATGATTCAAATCAAGTACATACACAAATAGGCGTGCTTGTAGAACCAGACTTGGAAGCAGGAACAGATAAATTGGAAAAAACTCACAGGAAACTGGACTGCTGAATCTTGTTACCGTTGCTTGGAAACTGGTTACCGATCGCTAATATTTTCTTGGCTTCAGGATATTTTACAAAAATACCTTTTCTTGATTATTCGAATCGATGGACCATGTTTACGATGATTATAAGTAGACTGTTTAAACTTTGGATTGATTGTATAATAGAAATATGCGAATAATAATTTGTAAGAATTTATTCCCTTCAACTTGACAATTCTTGACTTGTAATAATAATCTTTTTCCATGGTTACAATAATGATCAAAATAGAACAAATGCTTATACAGAGAGTTCTTAACAAACGATTCCAGATAATTCAAACCAACCACTTTTAAAAACAGTACTCGCATGATCTAACAGCTGTGCAGCTGCTCTGGAGCAACCTCCAATGAGTAATATATGTATAATCATTTACAAGAAAAAAGAGAATATTCAGACATTAATATTAGTAACTGTACAAGCTGTATTGTTATTAATATTCATTTCTTTATCAGGATTATGATTCATGATTACGTAAAACTAACGTTTGATTATGAAAAATGTGGTTACATAAATATTTTTTTAATGACCTAATTATTGAAAAATAAATTATTGATTTTCGTGGTATTTTTAAAAGTAAGGTAGGAATATATATATGCTACTACCAACACCTGTATTTAGAGGGTGATAGACTGTTATTTACTACCTGTTTGGGCATGAATACATCAAATATAGTAAAGCTATAGCAGAATAAAATATAATCCGGTTACCTTGGTTCACCATATGTTCTCAGATACGATGAAACAAAAAGCAAAAAAATGCATGAAGCTACACTGCTAATTTTTATATTTTTTCTCCAAAGGTTTTCAAGTCAAACTGTAAAAAACGATTGTTCAATTTTTTTGTAAATCCCTATTGTCAAAGACAAAAATGGGTCATGGAACATTGAGAAAATAAGGATACAGGAGATGATTAGGCGATCAAAATTTTTTTGTACACAATTTATAATGAAAAAAATTTCCGTATGCTGCGAACAACTGACACACTGTTTTCCTATATAAAACTCAATCGTACGATATCTGAAAAGCTGCTATAATTTTGTACCTATATGCTTCTGTACAGAATTTTAGGCTTTCTCATGTATGCAGGAGGTCATTTCCAACAGAATGAAGGATAATATTCGATGGCTTTACTACGATCATCACTTGCAATATTTCTTCTTTGAGGAACATTTCACAAATCGATGATAGGTGTAATTAAATGTCTGTATGAGGAAGGAGTTGTTTCCTGTCAGATATTAAACTCATTTTTCTTCTTTTTGGGAATTTGTGGAGATACAGTTATTATCCTAACAAGTACGGAAACAGTACTTTTCCCGCATGCGACTGCCGTTACCCGAACGACGCAAAGTATACTCCTCCAACGGAATTCAGTCGAGTGGGAATAATACATATAGGTTGTTTTCTTATGTTACCTTTCATCATTCGAAGTCATTTTAAATGACAGATCGATTTATACAGGGACATTAAAAAATATGCAACAAGGGCTCCATTTGTGATAAAAAAAAAACTTTTGCATCAACTCACAGATATACCAAGTGATTTTCAAAATCAGCAAAATCTTAAAAGTTATATTTTTCAGAAAATAAGTAACATTTGGATGACGTTTCAAAAGGAACTTTTAATTTTTTTTTTGGTATTGAAAAATTTCATTCAGTATTTCATTATTTCGATATTTACGTGCAAAATGACAGGTATGTATATGTACATAAATTATTCCGGTATACAGTATATATATATACCGGGTGTCCCACATTTTATGTGACAGGCAATATCTGGTTTGTCGGAGGAGATATACAAAAATGTTTCATACAAAAGTTTTATGAGTTCATGAAAGCTATAATTTTCAAATATACAGGGTGTATGGTGTAGGTGCTACAGACCAAAATGCCATTTTTTAAAATAGAACGCACTGTATATATTCAGATTCTACGCTTAATTCTGATATCACTTCATGTTTAGTTTTTGAAATTCGTTTACGGCGTTGTTGAGTTATTGCACTTTAAATACGGTTTAATATAAGGTTTCAAAAAACTTTTACGCGTACACGAATCCTGTCTATATCTTTTATTAAATTGAACTAGAATCCTACTGAATAATAGCTATTAATGTAACGAGATTATTATGCGATTTATGATAATCGAGGATGTGCAACTTCCGAGATTTATTCAAATTGCATAATAATCAAGTTACATTCACAGCTTTATCATATCATTGACAACGATTATGTGAAAATAAAATCAACAACTTTGGTTATTGTCACATTATTGTCATTTTAGCGTGCCATTTGGTACCAAGGGTATTATAAAGTAACTAACGTATTATATTGAAACTATTTATTATGTGGTGTTATGATGTTAATAATTTGTAATGAAGATTCAACTTATACGAAGCTCATTAATATTCAATGATACGATAAAAACCATTATTCTCACCTCTACGATATAGGTCGATTTTCCAATCGATATCAGTTGAATATGATATTGAAAATGGTTCTTGGGAATGTGACTAACTTGAGGGTGAATTGCTTTATATTGCACAAACAATTTCATCAAGTAGCTTATGCTTGTTGATGCCGTAGTAATAAATGTTGTTGAATTGTATTTACTGTCCAGTTCGATTCTGTGATTCTTTGCAAAACAGTAACTGTGTTCGTTGTGCGAAAACCTCAGTATGACTTTCGCGTTTAGTCTAAGTAATTGCATTAATGTTATTGATTTTTGGGGAATGTCAAAAAAACTGCCGTGAAGCAGAACGTTTTCCAGACAGGCACATTCCGTCACGAATTACTTTTTCTACAGTTGAAGAAAAATTGCGAACTGGGTCATTTCCTTCTACCTAATACAAATCCGTACTCTTGCAGAAGAAGTCAGTGTAAGTAAATCTAATGTACAGAGAATTCTAAAAGAAAATAAATACCACCCATTCAAAATTCAGTTGGTAGAAGGTTTGAAACCCACGGACTTTGAACGACGACTTGAATTCATTGCTAGTATTCAGGTAATATTACATGATAATCCTAACTTATTCCACAATAATGGAGTTATGAATCGACATAACAGTCACTATTGGTCTCTAGAAAATCCCCACTGGGTCCGCGAAAGTAATTTTCAAACTACTTGGGGTATTAATGTATGGTGTGGATTGTTCAATGGCCGCATCATAGGACCTTACTTTTTCAATGAAAACCTCTATGAATTGCGATATTTACATTTTCTAGAAAATGATTTGATCCAGTTGATGAAAGATATTCCAATAGCAGAACGACAAGGAATTTGGTGGCAACAAGATGGTGCTCCTCCTCACAATTCACAGGTTACTGAATATCTGGATAGAACGTACCCGAATAGATGGATTGGTAATAAGGGTCCAATTCGGTGGCCGGCTCGTTCCCCACATTTATCACCGCTTCATTATTTCCTATGGGGTTATTTAAAAGATATTATTTTCACCACTCCCCTTTGAAGGTGGATGATCTGAAAATAAAAATTCGACTAGCGTGATATTACGCCTGATATTACATGTGCGACTTGTTCGAGAGAAGTGATTCGACGTTTCGAAGCCTGTATATTATCTAATGGGCGTCACTTTGAACAATTTTTATGACATATCTAGGTACTATTCTTATGAAATGATTCATCAAATTATATTACATTGTTATTGACGATTTGTTCCTGAATACACCTCTTTCAATTTCGCAATTGTTTCATATTCAAAATGATTCCTGACTGCATTCCACAACTCAAAATTGAAACCATTACTTCGAACACCCATAATTTTGACTAATTTTCATGTGATCTGATGCAGAGAGAATAGTTATTGTATGAGATATTTAAAAAAATAATAGTCGTTCTCAAGACTTTACATTTTAAGCAATAACTCAACAACGTCGTAACCGAATTTCAAAAACTAAACATGAAATGATATTAGAATTAAGCGTAGAATCTGAATATGTAATGATATACAGTACGTTCTATTTTAAAAAATGGCATTTTGGTCTGTAGCACCTACACCAAACACCATGTATGTTTGAAAATTATATCAAAATATAGCTCTCATGAACTCATGAAACTTTTGTATGAAACATTTTTGTATATCTCCTCCGACAAACCAGATATTGCCTGTAACATAAAATGTGGGACACCCGGTATATACATATTGTTACGTTTTTTTGCTAAATAATAATGCCGAGCACACTACTAAATTGTTTATTTTCTAACTTTACTAAAAACTTCTCTTCATAAAACTTAACAGGGATGATCCGGTATGCCGGTATGCGCCCCGAAATGTTGTCTGATTCTAATTTTTCCTGCCGCATATTTGAGGACTCGCTGGAAGACCTTGTCCACACATGTGATAGCGAACGTTGTGGCATTCTTACCCTGCAGTCTCTAATAAAATGTCCCAATTTTCCACATCGATAGCAAGCCCTGTTATCCTGAGTGCTCATTCCGCTTTTCAAAGATTTGAGCACATCCAGAACCTTCTCCAATAAACTAGTAACTGTGCTTGCTCGTTGTTCGGGTTCTTCTATTGAAACCGCTCGTACTTTCGGACTCAAGGAGTTGAGGGCCGCCTCAACTTCTAGAGAACGTACCAAGGCATCACTACTCCTCTCGAAGTGTGTTAGTCGCAGAGTCCTTTGGATTTCGGTGTCTCTCAGTCCATCTATAAATAACTGCACCGCTAGCTGTTCCTTGAATTCTCCCGGTGCTTTTGGGTAAGCCAGCTGAATTAGGCGTCTCACATTCAAATTCTGGCAGACTCTCACCTGATTTCTGAGTGCGCGTTTTCATATGAGCCCGATACAGCTGTTCTCGATGTTGATCGGCATACCGCAACTCTAATGCAGTAATCAGGTCTTTATATTTATTTTGCTGTTCGACGGGTATCGTCTGAAACATACCCAAAGCTACTATAAGGGCCGTAGCTTTTTCTTCTTCGCCCCATCCATTTGCCACTGCTGCAGCTTCAAATTGTCGACGATACATGGACCAAGAGGGCTGTCCATCAAAAGTCGGTGGTTTTACGGAAATGCCTGATGTGGCAACCCTGTCTCGACGATCTTGCTTCTTGAGGAGTGCTATCTGATTTTCGAGTCCTTTCACCTCCTCTCGCACTGTATCCACTTTCTTATTAAGCTCATCGTCGATTTTCTTGACGTCTTCCACTATTTTTCCTTTCAGTTCCTCCATTTGTACTTCGGTTTTCTGTAGAACATGTTGAAAGAACTTGTCTTGATGTTCTAGAACTCTGTGAAGGTTTGTTTTTCTTTGTTTTTCTATTCGTTCTAATTCATTCTTTTGTTGTTCGAGAAGTTTCTGGAGTGCTTCTTCCCGTTCAATTATCTGTTCTTCGAGAATTTTCTGGAGTGCTTCTTCTCGTTCTTGTTTTTCTTTTTCTCGTTCTTGTTTTTCATCTTCTCGCTCTTTTCTCTGTTCTTCGAGAGTTTTCTGGAGTTCTTCTTCCCATTCTTGTTTTTCTTCTTCTGGTTCTTGTTTTTCATCTTCTCGCTCTATTCTCTGTTCTTCGAGAATTTTCTGGAGTGCTTTTTCTCGTTCTTGTTTTTCTATTTCTCGTTCTGGTTTTTCATCTAACCGTCGCATTTCCTCTTCTCGTTCTTTCTTTTCCTCCTGGCGCCGCTTTTCCTGTTCTTGTTTTTCCTCCTGGTGCCTTCTTTCCAAATCCGCAAACTGATTTTGGATAAATTTCACAATGTCCTCCATCGTATCGTACGATGTACTCCTCGTATTCACCATAAATAGTTTATAAATAGATTGTTTCTGTTTTTCACTAATATCCCGCTTCAGACACCACTGTTACGTTTTTGCAAAATAATAATGCCGAGCACACTACTAAACTGTTTATTTTCTAACTTCACTAAAAACATAAAACTACTTCACTGACTAATTAAACACTTAGATCTATACAACAAATATTCCAAACACTTCTATACTTCTTCAAAAACTGCTTATCACTTCTTCATAATCTTCTCAATCTTCTTAATTCAACTTCTCTTCATAAAACTTCTTTTTCCCAGTCAAATGTCTCGCGTTTATATAGGTACTCGAGTGTAACCAGAATCTTCGCGATGCGACGGTTCGGTTATCCCGAATATTCATTACGGTCAGTTATCTGCCTTTTTCTAGGAAACCATATCGACGATACGCGTGCAAGTCTATCCAGCGGCGTAGCTAGAGGATTTTTATCAATCTCGTAACAATATATAAATAATTTGTAATTGTGAGGTTGAACAAAGTAGAAATCGATAAGTTACCATTCCCTAGTTTCGATATTTACTTACAAAATGACGGGTATGTATATGTATACAAATGATTTCAATAAAATTAAACTAGGATCTAAGGTAAAGGTTATTAGGTACATAATATAAAAAAGTTAAAAGTTACAGATTTGATTAAGTTGGTGGTTAGTTAAAAGTAACAAGATCTGAATAATACACATTATATTATGTGAGATATTCAGGAAAACGCGGGTAATTGATGAATATCATTGAAGGAATTTGATTTCAGTATATCATTATGGTATTTATTTCATTATGCATCTTCATGATCTCATTTCGATTATGACAAAATGCTCATGAATTGAAACCGCCTGTAGCGTAAAATTAATCTCCAATTCATTGCGGAGTATATCAGAGCCATTGTGACCATAAAATTAACTATTCTCGATTCTTTGCGAGTTTTCAACAAAAAAGAGGTTTCGCATTCTAACGAAGTGGCAGCAGCTCTCGAGTGCTATTTCATCGAATATTGCCATGTAGTGTATACGGGTTGTCCCGTTCATATGAAATTCGTAAGATTTCACGTATAACGTAACAAGATTATAAGGAAAAACGGCTTAACGTTTCTCCAATTTATTCATCATCAATATCTATGCCCATGAACTTTTCCATACTCTCATTTGGAAGAAGTAATTTCACTGAGTTCTAGAAATGTGTATATTTCGGTTGGTATGTGCTAGGCTTTAATCTGATAAGTAAACAAATAATCCAAAAAAAAAAGTTAATCAAGTCCTAGCGTACTTATATGCGTTATGGACTTCAGCCTCATTTTCAGCGATTTCAGTAACGATGAATTTAATGATGTTTTCATTAATTCCATGGATAATTATCGCAACTGGTATTTTGTTATAGGCCTCCGCAACAGAAATCCAATTAACTTAATTCGTTCAATGATTTATACGATTAATTACTCGTCCAATTGTGAAGAGTTACAATAGCTGCTGACCTTGGCCTTCTAACGTTGATATGTATCACGCACGTGTTAAATAATACCACTTGTTTTCGATCGAATGATTCGCTTCATTTTTAAATATTTTTTTGCTCAGTTCCATTGTATCTGAATAAATACATAATATATACTGTATTACCTCAAATGATTTGATTACTCATCGATTTGTAAGGGGCCGGCTTAGTAAAAAATGATCGAATTCTCAATATGCGACTCTCTGCATGGGTGCTGTTCTAGGTAGTAGTTATATGCAAATCCCCAGATCCTGCATATGATTTTCAATCGATGCATATTAATACTTTGCTTGCATGATGATTTGACGAGGTGTGGTCAAGAATACTCATTGCGAGTATTTTTTTGATAGATTTTGAGCGAGACGAAGGAATATCGATATATTGTTACAGACCTGAGAACGTGTCGCCGTATATTATTTCTTGAAAGAGTTGCACTTCGACTTTGATGACGGTTTGGTATTACTTGGTGGACAACAGCTTCGAAGCTTCTGGTCCACAACCTGAAATTTGATGTGCTTTCATAAAATACGAGAAAACTGCTTCCTACACTGTGGTCATCCCTGAAAGAGAATGAAACTGACCTATGTAGGGCAAATGAACGTTGGTTTACCCGATGGTTCCAAAACTCTGGAAGGCTTCGAAGCCGGAATATACGGGATGAACCCAGTAGTGAAACGCTCATTCAGTATGGGTAAATTAGCTACGGTATTCCAGGCAGAGGTATATACCACTGAAATGTGTGCAAGGGAGCTGGAAAATTGGCACCACACACGAAAAACAATAAAAATACTTTCAGATAGTCAAGCAGCACTGACAGCGCTTGAATCCAACTGCTTTGAATTCAAAGCAGTATGGAACTGCAGAGGAACCTTAAACCGACTGGCACAACGCAACAATGTTAACCTAGTCTGGATACTAGGTCACATGGGCCTAGAAGGAAAAGAAATAGCGGACGCCCTAGCGAAAGGGGGGCCGAAATAACGTTCACTGGGCCAGAACCGGTATTCGGTATAACACAAATATCATGATGATTTTTTTATAAAGTTTTCAATATTGACACAGACTGTAAAGACTGTCGTTCGTTAGGAAGTACTCTGATGACTCTACTTGCTTGAAGTTGATCTTTTCAAAAGAGAGAGACAAATGAAGTACAAGAGTCAGAGAGAGATGAACGATGTGAAAGTGATCTCGATCAACTAGAGCAGTCTTCAATGAACAGGAGAGTCTCACAGTATTTATTGAGCTTGGAAACTCAAAACCTGGATACCTACCTTTCAATTTGCGATTTATCCGATCCACAAAAAGTAATGATACTAGACCATATTGGAGTCATTTCGCCTCCCATTAGTTTTTAGAATTATCTTTGCACGAGGAGTTACAGAGTGTTGAATAACTCATGTTTTTTGCAGTAATACGATATATCTCCGTAAATAACGTTGATGAACATACAAAACCCTATGTTTTTTGAATTGTCAAAGTAATCTCTATTTAACCTTGTGATGAAATATAGGGTGTTCCATTAAAAAAACAGATTGGTTTGATGCACTTTTCTGGGTCACCTGGTATACTTCGGAATATTTTCTACAGATACTCTCTCAAGAAGGAAACATGCTTGCATTCTAAAGAAATTTTCAAGTTGCGCCGTTTAAAAGCTATGGACCACCGGAGCGCAGTTGCAGGACTCACTTGGAAATTATTCTAAATACAAATAATCAAAACGTCGTGACTTAATCCGCAGAGAATTAATTCCTCTCTCATTCAGGAAATAGTCCAAAACAATTTCACTCAAAGTGAAACATTAAAAAATAATTATATTACAAGCAATTCAGCCAGCCGCTCTCTACTCCTGACCTGCCTGATAGTAAATTATCTGTTGCTATGCTGAATTGACGAACAAATCAGTGGTACACACCTTCGGTTCGACCAACAAAGATAATTTGAGGTGAAAATAGATACAAATTTAATGAGAACAATTATTCTGTTTTCGTTTAATTTGCCTAGCATGACATCATGCAGCCAATTTGAACAATTTAATAATTTATCATTTAGAACTTGTTGCCGGCTTAGTAAAAAATGATCGAATTCTCAATATGCGACTCTCTGCATGGGTGCTGTTCTAGGTAGTAGTTATATGCAAATCCCCAGATCCTGCATATGATTTTCAATCGATGCATATTAATACTTTGCTTGCATGATGATTTGACGAGGTGTGGTCAAGAATACTCATTGCGAGTATTTTTTTGATAGATTTTGAGCGAGACGAAGGAATATCGATATATTGTTACAGACCTGAGAACGTGTCGCCGTATATTATTTCTTGAAAGAGTTGCACTTCGACTTTGATGACGGTTTGGTATTACTTGGTGGACAACAGCTTCGAAGCTTCTGGTCCACAACCTGAAATTTGATGTGCTTTCATAAAATACGAGAAAACTGCTTCCTACACTGTGGTCATCCCTGAAAGAGAATGAAACTGACCTATGTAGGGCAAATGAACGTTGGTTTACCCGATGGTTCCAAAACTCTGGAAGGCTTCGAAGCCGGAATATACGGGATGAACCCAGTAGTGAAACGCTCATTCAGTATGGGTAAATTAGCTACGGTATTCCAGGCAGAGGTATATACCACTGAAATGTGTGCAAGGGAGCTGGAAAATTGGCACCACACACGAAAAACAATAAAAATACTTTCAGATAGTCAAGCAGCACTGACAGCGCTTGAATCCAACTGCTTTGAATTCAAAGCAGTATGGAACTGCAGAGGAACCTTAAACCGACTGGCACAACGCAACAATGTTAACCTAGTCTGGATACTAGGTCACATGGGCCTAGAAGGAAAAGAAATAGCGGACGCCCTAGCGAAAGGGGGGCCGAAATAACGTTCACTGGGCCAGAACCGGTATTCGGTATAACACAAATATCATGATGATTTTTTTATAAAGTTTTCAATATTGACACAGACTGTAAAGACTGTCGTTCGTTAGGAAGTACTCTGATGACTCTACTTGCTTGAAGTTGATCTTTTCAAAAGAGAGAGACAAATGAAGTACAAGAGTCAGAGAGAGATGAACGATGTGAAAGTGATCTCGATCAACTAGAGCAGTCTTCAATGAACAGGCCTACTGATTCCTTGAACTCTACTGATACTACAAAACAAAACCCAACAACATCGATATATTCAGGACCCAAGGGCGGATCCAAGCAACTTTTCTGAGGGGTAAAATATCTTTAATTTATTAATGCATTTCATTCATAAGTTTATTTACATGGTGAAATAAATACGTAAATATCAAGTGTGGTAAATCATTCGAAAGGAAACTTAATTGCCTTTCCAATACTGGAATTGAAAGTATGGGTTTACATTCCCAATAAGGCAACCATAGTAGTATTCACCCGAATACGAAAAACAGAGGGCCTAGGACCCATACGACTTCGAGGGGAGGAAATACAGATAAAGGGTGAAGTCAAGTATAGCGAAAATATAATAAAGAAAGCGGCGACTTCACTAGTGATAGCCAGACGCACTTTTGGAAAAAAATGGGGACTAAAACCACATATGCTGCACTGGATGTATATAGCACGGTGGTCATGCCTTCCATTACATATGCACCTTTGGTATTGTGGCCCAAGACCCTCTTTTTTGTGTCAGCCGCAACGAGACTAAGCAAGGTGCAAAAACTTGCTCGTCTTGGAATCACAAGGGCCATCAAATCAACACCAACTGCAGCGATGGAGAAACTCCTGGGACTGCATCCCTTTGTGGTTCAGGGCGAGGCAGGCTTGGTGCCTCTAGATCGCATCCAACCTAAACGTTGGAACGGGACACATGAGAATCGTTAGAACTGTGATCGGGAATGTGCTAGGAACGAGAACGGACCACATTCCGAAACGGTACTCCTTCAAAAACAAATCGAGATTGCTGGTCCAAACAGAACTGTATTGAACGGCTCACAGCTCAAGAACATTTTACAGGGGAAAATCTGGTACACAGATGGATTCAAGACTGAGAATGGAGCGGACTCAGGGGTGTTCTCCAGGAATACGAGCATTGGCATCAACTACTCACTGTGCACTCATACCTCTGTCTTTCATGCAGAAGTGTTCGCCATCCTTCAATGCGCGAAGGAAAATAATAGGAGAAATGTTGAGAACGCGCATCAACTTTCTGTCAGACAGTCAAGCGGTACTGAAGGCCTTGTGTAGCAAGAAAGTAACGTCCAAACTGGTATGAGACTGCGAAGAAGAACTGGGAATTCTGTCAGACCGGAATCAAGTCAAACTAATATGGGTCACAGATCATCAGGAAATTGCAGGTAATGAAAGCAGACGAACTCGCACGGAGAGGATTGAAAATGCTCCTAAACCAAGGGCAGATGCTAGGGGTAAACAAACACGGGAAAGAATATATCAAAGGACCGTGTAACAAAAGAACGGCAGACCTGTTAACGATGAACAGGAGCTAGTTGAGAACCGTTACGGGACTCCTGATTGGACATGCGATGGGGACCTGACCAAAAACCGTGAAACAAATACTGTGCTATTGCCAAGCTCTAGACCACAAAAGGCAATTTCAGTTCAGCCATCTGACGATCCAGAACTATACAGTTCCCACCCAATACGAAACTTTTACAAACTCGTACAAGGCACAAAAGTATTGGATTGGGTACTGTGACATAACAACATGGGCCAATAGGCCTAAGTATCATCGGAGGCAATAGCCTGACCGGACCTACACAGATGTGGAGGTTTCAATTAGTATGCCTGATGAGGAGAGTCTCACAGTATTTATTGAGCTTGGAAACTCAAAACCTGGATACCTACCTTTCAATTTGCGATTTATCCGATCCACAAAAAGTAATGATACTAGACCATATTGGAGTCATTTCGCCTCCCATTAGTTTTTAGAATTATCTTTGCACGAGGAGTTACAGAGTGTTGAATAACTCATGTTTTTTGCAGTAATACGATATATCTCCGTAAATAACGTTGATGAACATACAAAACCCTATGTTTTTTGAATTGTCAAAGTAATCTCTATTTAACCTTGTGATGAAATATAGGGTGTTCCATTAAAAAAACAGATTGGTTTGATGCACTTTTCTGGGTCACCTGGTATACTTCGGAATATTTTCTACAGATACTCTCTCAAGAAGGAAACATGCTTGCATTCTAAAGAAATTTTCAAGTTGCGCCGTTTAAAAGCTATGGACCACCGGAGCGCAGTTGCAGGACTCACTTGGAAATTATTCTAAATACAAATAATCAAAACGTCGTGACTTAATCCGCAGAGAATTAATTCCTCTCTCATTCAGGAAATAGTCCAAAACAATTTCACTCAAAGTGAAACATTAAAAAATAATTATATTACAAGCAATTCAGCCAGCCGCTCTCTACTCCTGACCTGCCTGATAGTAAATTATCTGTTGCTATGCTGAATTGACGAACAAATCAGTGGTACACACCTTCGGTTCGACCAACAAAGATAATTTGAGGTGAAAATAGATACAAATTTAATGAGAACAATTATTCTGTTTTCGTTTAATTTGCCTAGCATGACATCATGCAGCCAATTTGAACAATTTAATAATTTATCATTTAGAACTTGTTGCCGTGAACAACTTTTATAGGTTTCGTCAATTAGATAATTTGAGTTTGGTCTCATGCTTTTATTTTACTTCATATAATTTGTTAAATGCAGATTACCTCCTAACTAGTGTGCTGTTAAATGTTGTTGAGTGATGGTATAATTTTGACTACTCAGGATAAAATAAGAGAATCCCATTTTTAAACAAATCAACCAAAGATTAAATAGAACCTACAAGAAAAATTGAAAAGAATTGATAAATAGTTGAAAACGTCTGATATCCACATTTTGGAGATACGACGAGATTGAAGGTCGTAAATGTGCGATAATAATTTATAAAAAAAGTACCAAGTACCTACCAGAACTTTGACTTTCACATGATATCTATAAAGTTCCATAACGACAATTTTTTGTATAGAATAATAACAAAAACAGTTGAGAGGCCAATAACAATTATTTATCAAGACATTTTTTTAAGGTTGATTTTGATAGTACGCCAGCCCTCGTAGTGATAAGTTGTAACTTTGTATACTGTTTAAGTGTGACGAGTCTAACAAGATGTCACAGAGAGAAAACCTTGAAAGTGGAGAGTTTTCCTTTGTCGCCAAATCGACATCTTTGGAGCGTCGGACTGCTGAAGATCCTTTTTAATTTTGTCGGACAATGGTGCCATTGAAAATCTCATAAATTTGTTGTATTCTCCTGGTACTTCTAGGTTGTTCCCCACTCTAAACGTGTCGATATCACTACTTAGGTTGGCGACAGGCAGCAATCTGATTTTTCTAGGAGAATACAAAAATTAAATGAGATTTCCAATGGCTCCATCCAATCAATAAGGATCTCCAGCTAGTCCGACGCTCCATAGATGTCGATTTGACGACAAAGTTTTCTCTCTGCGACATCTTGTCAGATTTGGCACACTTAAATAGTATACAAAGTTACCTTCAACTTGCTGATTATCACTTCAGATTTTGTACAATGCGCGTTGGCTTGCGTACTATGATATTTTGTTGAAAGAACTGAGTAACTCTTCAAACGATAAAACTGTTCCTATCCTAATTGGAAGTACAGTTGAATTTTTTTGAAAATCAATTGTACGCCAACCCATTATAATTTTCATTTCCCTAATTGCTTTAATGAATAGGGACACATTATTATTATTATTATGATCAAATTCAAAACCTCAGTTATTATAATTTTTATTAATGTATGTAATATATTATTGTCATGAAGAATTGACCACACTATACTTCTCGGACCATAAGAATGAAAAACAGATTATTTAATCCAATCTTCCGCAAAAAAACCTTATGCAGAATTATTCATCAAAATAGGCAGATCTCTTAGTTTTTTTGATAAAATCACTGTCGGTGTTCCCTGAGGTACATTATCGGGGCTCTCCGTCTAGTTCACGTAGCCAATGCTATTGTCGAAAATACTAAATCAGATAATAGAACTGTTTTATACTCCATCAATACTTTTCAAAATGTCAAAAATTGTATTCGAACCTAAACGCATTTTAAATGAAGATACAGAACAATTTGAAAAATGCACACATGTATGCTGTATAGTGGCAGACACATGTGTCACTTTTTTACATTATAATACTGGGTTTAGAATACCGTTCAAGGGGTTAACCGAATTTTCACTATTCTATCAACAGATCGATTTATACTCTATGAAAAAAAATTGGAAAGTGTGGAAGCAGATGAAATTATTAATGATGTATTCTGTGATAAGAGTCGATCTTTTGACTTCGTACAACATGAGGTTCTATTGCAAAATGGAACTTCTAAGAGTGTTGAATGCATGATAAATAAATGTTATTGAAGAATTAGCAGTCCATAATAAACCCTGAAATATGTAAAGTTTCCTAACTCCGAATATCTAGTTTCATCATACGACAACTGTGTACAGTAACTCCGATCTTTTTTCATCATAATTCTTAATAATGAATTTTGACTCACTTGCAACTTAACCTGCGATGTCTTGTAGATTCCACCCCATACAATTATACAATAACGTATTACAGAATTAGCCAAGGCATCATATCATCAATATCATTTTTCTATTTATGTTTTATGAATTTTCATAATATTTTTAGCCAGTTGGTCTCTAGTAGTGACATATACACTTAGCTAATTACCACTCAACCAGTCGAAAATCATTTTGATGCCTATTTCAGTTTGGGTTTTCTAACAGAAGTAATAGCTGTATCATCAGCAAATGGTTGATTCACTATTGAAATTATAAATTTTAAAGATGTTATTCATATATAAGAGGAATAGAAAAGGCTCTAATACAGTTCCATGGGGTCCTCTGGTAGTGGGTCGCTAAAAGAGTCGTTTACTTTGACAATTTGTGGTCTAATTGTCAGATAATCCTAAAAAATATCCAAAGCAACACCTCTTAACCTATGTCAGCTGGACGCTGAAGAAGTATATTAACTATTTCACATACTGGTTTTTCGATTGATCTGTTTTCCATAAAACCATAGTGTGATTCTGAAAAAACATTGTTTTTATTACAAAATTCCAAAAGAAAAATTTCTCAGGACAATACATGAATTGATTTATATAACATTAATAACTATTGTGGTTATCCTATTAAAAAACATATAACTGACCATCAAATGAATTTACATTATTGTATATTTTTTGTGATGGTTCAAGTACTCTACTTCAGAGATGTTTAAATTTTTTTACTTTGCGTCATATTCGGATGGTGTATTTTGGAGTTCTGAAGAGGTGCAGATGTTTTCATGTAGAGCGTTCTCTGGAATTTTCAAATAATTATGCATATAGAAAAAGTCTGCATGCTGTACACAATATGTATCTGCCGGATAGTGTTCTTCCTTTTTTGAAAAAGTATTTTTCTTATATCAAAATCGAGAAATTGTGGTCAAAACATTTTAATGAAATACTTTATTCTCGACAAAAAAATAATTCAGTATCTTTTCCAACAAAGTAGGAGTTCAATGTACGACGGACCAACCCTCATTTTCTTTTGTTCATTCAGAAACGGTTCAGTGGCTCTCTCTTATGAAACATAATAAAATATTTTTTTCTGCTAAGAAAGAGCATCATCAGTAGCAATCAAGTTACACAAAGACGAAAAGCGAGGAGCATTCGACAACAAAATCCGTCACGCGTTTCGAATACTAATTTGACATCCAAGCGGATTTTATGGGCTGCAAGTCTTTTGCGAGAGATGGTTGAATTGCATAAGTGACGGAAAAGTTGGATGACCGTGAATATGCTCCAATGTGACTTTTTCATAGTCTTATAAAACACTGAAGTGAAATATCTTGCCATTCAAAGATGATTATTGATACTTTGTTCAGTCGGCCATGGACAATTAGAAAAATAAAGCTGAAACAACATTTTTTGATAAATTAACTATGGTTTTGAATGTGTTATCCAAACCAAAAATGAGAATTTTTTTTTGTGGAGATTTCAACTGGGATTCGTATAGAAATGACGACTATAATCAATTATGTAGGATACTGAAAAGCTTCAACCTAACACCATTAGTTGGGCAACTCACATCACAGTCATGTGGCTGCCTAAAGAGACCTATGTTATTTAGAAAAAAGATTATCACCTCTTGGGATTCTTATTAATATTGTTGACTGGGTGAAATCATATATGACGAATCAAAAATAAATTATAGTAAGGTGCTACGATTCAAGATCGAATGTATATACAATGAGCAGTGAGGTGTTCCCCAAGAATCAGTTCTTGGACCCCTTCTTTTTGTACTATACGTGAATGATGTACCCCAATATGTTATAAATGCTCATGTACCAAGATATGCTGACGATATGATGATCACAATTCAAGGAGAACATGTTGAAGAGCTAATGCCCCCGAAATTAATTCTCAATGTAGACAATCAATGACTATCAACTTTCGTCTTAGGAGGGACATAACCATCAACCCAAGCAATTAATTAATAATTCTAGGGAAGAAGTGAAGTTCTTAGATCTTCATTATGATAAAAGACTAATTTGGGACTCCCGAATAGACATTATTTGCTCGAGACTAAACAAATCCTATTTCATCGAGTAGATCATTAAGCTATTTGCGAAAATTCTTGGTAACGGAGCGTTTTTAGAGTCCCCGCAAACGTTAAGGACTGTCCACAACTATAGAAATGCACAATAACTTTGCATGTTAATGTTACCACTAAACCTAATAACTTCACTATTTCGATAGGGTTAAAAAACGGGTTAGACCATTATTGGAATGATGGTTATGTTGTTGTTCAAAAAATTGTCATGTATCTTCTCAGATGGAAATTGATAATCATCGTTTTCTCTCATATTGAGAATTTGTCGATATCGGTGGCACCTTCCTACATTGTCTCGTGAAATTGTGACCGTCGTATCGTAAGCATATATGATCACATAGGCGATTCTAGAAACGACGAGGTACAAGAACTGATCCTTGGGGGAAGTATATGCCTTGGATCTTACATCGTTGCAACTCACTAACATTTTTAGTTTTTTGTTTGTTAAAATTTGTTGAAATTTGTTATATCCGTCAACCGGTTGCACCCCTACGTGCAACCCTCAAAAGTCAGAGACTTGTGCTAGCTAGGGGAAGACGTAGCCCTTACCTTTTAATACGTGTGATGCCATGTACGAGACCAGTAGCAATGCTGAGATTCGAACTCACGCTCTTTGGCTTGAGGCGAGAACTCAACCTCCCAGTCAACAATGTTAATAGGAATCCCATAAGATGATAGCTTGATTATATCATATTTCAGAATACACGGTATGGACCGACCCTATATGGAACAATAGATGTAATAGAAAAGATATCACAAAATTATTGTTGTCGAATTGTTGAGTCAATGACATGACGCAATTTCGAAAGATGTTTATCCTGAACCCATGCTGATCTCACACAACAAATAAACAGATTCTGATGTTGACAATAGTCGATGTTGGTCATTCCTAAGATATATGGGTAGACTAGGCCGCAGTGGTCATGATGGTACAGCGCTAGTCTATCAGAGGGACGTGGGTTAGATTCCCAGTATGATCACTGGTCTCGTGCTAGGAATCGCACGTTAAAAGGTAAGACCTCGTTAATCCTTAGCTCACACAAGTTTCGACTTCTGAGGGCTGTCGTTCGTAGGGGGATGACGGCTGGTTAACGGAAAAAACAATTTTAAAACAAACAACAATTTTGAAACAATTTTTAAACTATTCACGTAGAGTATAAAAAGATGGTGTCCTAGAACTGATCCTAGAGGAACACCCAATTGCACATCGTTTATACATTTGATTTCAAATCGTAGCATCTCATTATCATTCTTTGATTCGCCCATACATAATTTCTCCCAGTCAACAATGTTGATAGAAATCCCACAAAATAACTTGATGCCTAATATTTCAGAATACACCGTATTGTAGTAAAACTGCAATTAACTGATTTTTATAATTTATTTAAACACTTCTCAAACAATTATTCACTGAAACATTGACTTCCTAACTTCAAATTTATTCCTACTGTCAGTCTCTATCTGCGAACTCTGGAACTATTATATTCGTAACTCTCTGTGGCTATCTCTGACTACCCCGCCATCTAATACCCTCCTATATACTCCTTTTTACAATTCTCGACCACTCGAGCCTTTCGGGCGACTTCTTAGATGTCTCCAGAATCTTCGTTAGAAGGTTCGCGATTCTTCCACGTGATTTATGTGTTTGTCAGCGGAGAACTTGTTTACATTTCAAGTTAACTGGATGATCAGGGCCGGTCTCGAAATCTTTACAGTATCAAAGCTGTCTACAGTCAAGTTGTTGATGAGCATAACTGAGTAGATAACATGACGCAATTTCAATAGATGTTAATCCTGAACCCATTCTGATTCTTAGACAACAACAAATCATTCAGATTCAAATTATGCATTATTATATTTGTTATAGTTTTACAGATGAATTTGATGAGTTCAAAAGTTATGTTTACAGGTAATTGAATGAATGTCAATTATTACCCTGTGACGTTGAAGAAAGGAACAATTCTGGGGCACTGCTCGTCAATTTCCTCTGTGATGAGGAATGTACGCGGTTAGTCAAGCCTGTAACATGCCAACAGAATTGGAGAAGTTGGTTGCTATCTCGTCCAAGGACATGGGGCCAGCACAGAAGCCTAAATTGAGAGAACTAGTCAGGAAGTATCAGGACATATTCGATACCGGAGTAGGCAGAGGCGATAGAACAAAGGTGGTTCAGCACAAGATAGATACTGGAAATGCCCGACCAATCAGGCAATCAGCCAGAAGACTTCCTCTCGCCAAAAAGGAGGAGGCTGACAAAATAGTCTACGACATGGAGAAAGTCGGAGTCATCGAGCCATCCGACAGTCCCTGGTCCTCTCCAGTCGTGTTGGTGAAGAAGAAAGATGGATAACACGGTTTTGCGTAGACTATCGTCAACTAAACAACGTGACGAAAAAGGACAGCTACCCTCTCCCAAGGATAGACGACACGCTAGACACGCTGGATGGATCTACGATTTTCTCGACCTTAGATTTGAAGAGCGGATACTGGCAGGTAGAACTGGCCCAGGAAGATCGAAAAAAGATAGCTTTTACCATCGGCTCCGGATTATGGCAGTTTACAGTTATGCCATTCGGCCTCTGCAATGCTCCAGCCACGTTCGAAAGATTGATGGAGACGGTTTTGAAAGGACTATCATGGAAGACGTGTCTGGTGTATCTCGACGACATTATTGTGGTTGGCAGATCGTTCGAGGACCATGTAAAAAACTTGGAAGAGATATTTCAGCGACTGAGAAGCTCCGGACTGAAACTGAGCCCTAAGAAATGTCATCTGTTTCAAAAAGAAGTACGTTATCTCTGCCACGTTGTCTCTGGAAAAGGAGTGGCAGTAGATGAGCAGAAGATCAAAGCTGTTAAGGAATGGCCCGTTCCGAAAGACATTCACCAGCTTCGAAGTTTTCTTGGCTTGTGCACTTACTATTGCCGATACGTGCTGGGGTTTGCTAACATCGCCAAATCACTGACCAGGCTCACGGAAGGACAAACAAAGTTCCAGTGGTCAGATGAATGCCAAGATTCATTCAGGAAGTTGAAAGGAGCTTTGATCAACGCACCAATCCTGAGCTACCCCCTTCCAGACGGGAAATTCATTTTGGACACGGACGCCAGTAACGTGGGACTTGGAGCTGTCCTGTCTCAGATCCAAGTAGGACAAGAGAAGGTCATCGGTTACTTCAGCAAGACCTTCAGTAAACCGGAGCGGAATTATTGTGTCACCAGGCGGGAACTGTTGGCTGTTGTCAAGGGAGTTGAGCACTTCTACAAGTACGTGTATGGACGAAGATTCCTACTGAGAACTGACCATGCAGCTCTCAAATGGCTCCTACAGTTTAAGAATCCCGAGGGTCAAGTGGCACGCTGTATTGAGAAGCTCCAGGAATTCGACTTTGAGATCGAACATCGGGCGGGGACCAGCCATAAGAATGCGGATGCCCTATCGCGAAGACCATGTCCAGACGACTGTTCGCACTGCCAACGAACAGAGGAAAAGGAGTCGACACTCTGCGGTCGATGATAACTGGAATGACCACAAGATCCAGAAAGACCAAGAGAAAGATCCAGATCTTGGTTTAGTCATCGGCTGGAAGAAGAGTGAGCGAAGACCGTCGTGGCAGGAAATAGCCAGTTGTTCTCCAGTCGTTTAAACTTACTGGGCCCAATGGAACTCTTTCACCTTAGACAATGGAGTCTTGAAGCGTGCGTTGGAGTCGGAGGATGGAGGGGAAGAAAGACGTCAGGTAGTAGTTCCCAGGAGCAGAAGACAGGAAGTGCTCCGAGAAATCCATGATGGGGTCACCGGAGGACATCTGGGAGTGACGAAGACCCTTCAGAAAGTTAGGCAACGATTCTAGTGGGCCAATTGTCAAGCTAACGTCAAGGACTGTTGCAGAAAATGTGCTGTGTGCGCTGGCAGTAATGGGCCTCGAACAAGACCTAAGGCCCCGATGCGCCAGTACAATATGGGCAGCCCATTCGAAAGGATCGCGATTGACATCGCTGGCCCGTTCCCACAATCTGAACACGGGAACAAGTACATCCTTGTGGCGATGGATTACTTTAGCAAGTGGGCCGAAGCCTATGCTCTGCCCAACCAAGAAGCCATCACCGTTGCCGACGTCTTGGTGAAGGAGTGGATTTGTCGATTCGGTGTCCCGTTAGAGCTGCATTCGGATCAAGGCAGGAATTTCGAGTCAAACCTGTTCCAGGAGATGTGTCAGATGCTGAACATCCGGAAAACGAGGACCACAGCTCTACATCCGCAGTCCGATGGAATGGTGGAGCGGATGAATAAGACGATAAACCACCACCTGTCCAAGGTAGTCTCTGACCATCAGAAGGATTGGGACCAGTACCTCCATCTGTTCCTGAAGGCGTATCGTTCCGCAGTTCATGAGTCAACCGGCCAAACCCCTGCTAGTGTTATTATGGGCCGAGAGCTGCGACTTCCATGTGACCTGAAGTTTGGGACGCCACCAGGACAAGACACTGCGGGAGATGACTACGTCAGCAAACTGCGACAGAGAATGGACGACATCCATGAACGGGTCCGTTTGAACATCCAGAGTGCCAGCGACAGAATGAAGGAGACCTACGACATCAAGGCGGATGCTGGTGGATATCAGACAGGTGACCTTGTCTGGCTATACAACCCTAAACATCACATCACAGAATAACGAAGGCGTAGAAGGATCACACCAATTTTATTTTCGAATTCCGACTTGGTATCACGGAATTCCGACTTGGTAACTCAGAATTTTATAATTCCAACTTACTACCTTATTTCATTCCATCCCATACAGCACACGTACGCCCATTTCATGTCCATTGAATGTATAAAATGGATATTATGGACGTCCATTGAACGTCCGGTTACATACAAATATATGTCCAGATAATGTCCGAACCTCACTGGATTCAACATCTTATTGACATACATATAGAATGTACAGTGGACGTACAGATAGGATGAACTTGAGAAACGTTCATTAGGTGTACATGAAATGAGTAAAATGGTTCACTGAATTTACAGAAAATGTACTCCAAGGTTCAGATTACCACATCCAAAGGACTTTCAAAATCGTCCAATTGATGTCGTCATAAACATTCTTAGAAAACATTCAAGTATTCAAAATTTTTGAATGACATTTTTTGGAATAAAATTGCGATAACCTATGCTAGCAGTTTTTTAATTGATTTCTACTTTCTGAAAAAACCCCTGGTTTCATTTTCAAAGGCCCAAATAGGATATTATATCAACTACTACCCACCAACAAATTTGTATTTGAAATTGTACTCAATATAAGATTAAATAATGATGGCTTCAATGCATACTTCATGAATGCAAAATTATATAGTACATAACATTACAAAAATACAAAAAACATAAATACAGCGCAAGTGTTAACGATTTCCACTCAGGGCAATGCACTGTATTGTTTATTGTATAAACAAAAATAGCACAACTTGTAAGTATACATAAAATACTTTTCACATAATGAACATTCTGAGAAAACTAAAACATTAAAAAATCACAAATAACACTAATACCACTAAGTGGACATAGAAAAATTCAAAATCTTGAAAAAACACACTAATTTTCTTTCCTCTCATTGGCTCTTTAAAGCAATTTTGAAATTACTTTTTCAACCTCCTTTTGATCTTTCTTGGATTCATATTGGAACATCTATAAAAGTACGTGACAGCAGTACTTTATCTGGATGTCAGAGTTTTGAGTAACAGTACAATTCAGTTATTTTATTAGTTATATAAAGTAAATAATCCGTAGATAAATTTTTTGTAAATATATGGATGTACTGCTGTCATGTACTTTTATAGATGTTCCAATTTGATCCAAAATTATTCATCTAGTGCAAGCACATAATTGTATAATTTGTTTATGTACAGTTCTGTACATCCTATGGATATTCTTCCGGCATGTAGAAATTTGATTCAATACAGTTCATTCATAGGATGATGTACCAGTTCTTAACATCCTACGGACGTACAGGAAAATGTATAATTATGAATAAATAATTCAAGTTAATCCAATATTTTTTCATCCAGTTGAGATATGCAAACGTACACTTTCTGAATCTACAAATTAGATCCAGGCCTGTACACCACATGGATGTTCAGAAATGTACAATTATGGACATTTCAAGTTTTCCAATATTGAACATCCAGTGGACATACATAAACGAACAATTTCTGAGAGCACGAATAATATCCAGTTCTGTACATCCCAAAGACGTTCAATAACGTACATATGTGGATGTTTGATGAACATCCGATATTGAAAGTCCAATGGATATCCATAAGACGTTCAATTATGGAACGTACAGGACATATCCAGAATTTCTTATCAATCGGACGTCGATATAAGTTCCTTGGACGTTTGGACTTCATTTGGACCTGAAATAGACATCCATTGTACGTTGTCTGCTGTATGGGATATTCGGTTTTTTGTTGTTAGGTGAACATTCGGTAACCAACTTATTTCTTATACTTAACTATTTTGAAGCTATGGCTGATTCGACAATGGTGAGTTTCATGGAATTCCGAGTTAGCAAGTCGGAATTCCGAAATACAAAGTCGGAATTATAAAATTCCGAGTTCGTAAATCAGAATTCCGAGATACAAAGTCGGAATTCGAAAAATAAAGTGGTTGTGGCCCTTCTACGCCTTCTACGAAGAAGCAATGAGAGCAACTTACTGGCAAAGACTTCCAGGGCTAAGACAGGCCAAAGATCTCCTCGGTAACTTCAACCGAGCAAGATCGAAGACACTGATTAACCTCAGCAAAACTAGTCCAAAGACAATCACGGGATTTCTGACGGGGCACTGCAGACTCAAAGAACACCTAAGGAAGCTAGGCTAAGAGGAGGACAGCACCTGCAGATTCTGTCGGGAACATCCAGAAACACCACACCATACATTGATGGAGTGTTATGCAGTACATCACAAAATATTGAATATACTGGGATCACACCAGCTGACTGTGGGAGAAATACCAAGAATAGACCCCCTCAAAATCCTTAAATTCCTCAAGGAATTGGGGCTTGAGGGGCTGCTGTGAACGAGAACACCTTGAAATAGCAGAAGAAGATGGGGCACAATAGATCTAATTAGGTCGCAGCGCATCAGTCACCATTACCATTACCACTATTAAAATAAGGTTGCCTTTTATACTGGCTGGCGTTATTGCAATATCTCTCTAATATATCTAAACTTTGTAATACATAATTGTATAATGAGTACATTTAAACATAGTTTAATAAGAATTAAATATCGAATTGTTTAAGTAACGTAAGAAGAAGGACTTGCCGAAATAAATTGAATGAAACTGATTTTAACCTATCTTATACCATGTTCCACACCATTTATATTAGCATACCAATTATTTTGATTACATCAATTACTGTCCACTAGGAAAACACAACATTATTTTTATCCGCATAATCAAAACAATTTTCTTTTCCTGAAATTATACTAATTACAGCCGAATTAAATAATTTGATGAAAATCATTCAGTGATAAATAGTTGTCAATTCAGGCTTTCTGTTTGGCTTCCAAGGTTTTCACAGCTTGGTATTGTTGACAAGTCCTTGGGTTCGGAACGAAGAAGAAAACGGGACAGTTTTGTAGAAGCTAATGCAGACTTGCCATACACAATAGTGGCTGTATTTCGTTGAAATAAATTATAACCCACATTTTACCAGTCTAAATAAATCAATGGGATAAAGCTGAGTGTATTTTCATTATAATCTGATAAAATGGAATGATATAAATATGTCTACCGCAGATGTAGACAAATCGTTAGGAAGAATTACCTTGAGACCCCGACTAACAAATCCGAAAACCCTTGAAAGTTAAAATGGTCTGCATAATTTTTAATAAAACTTGTTCGCAATAAATCGCACATTGTTATACCTATTCTTAGGGAAGAAATAAAAAACCAACAGAATGGTGATTGACTGATACGAGGACTGATACTAGACATTGAATGTATTGAAGGCAAATGTCAACCTAAAGAAATTTTTGACACATTTTATTTGACTTTGACAAAGAAATATGTATCATCTCCAAACATATAATAATACATATAGAGTTTATATCAAGTTTTATGAAATAGAGAAATACTCCGATCAAATAACACAACCTATAGTCTGTTTCACATTGAGAAGTCAGTTAACGTGACATACGTCAATGCATTTCAAATGGAACATTTCACGCCAATGTTGCCTACGTCGCTTACAGGTCCGGCCGGGCATAAAGTGTGTCCCTTCTGTTTTTTACCTTCAGTTGATTTTTTTGAAACGTTTTGAAAATTACCTTTTGATTTTTGGAATCTTTAAAATGTACATTTACAGTTTTTATATGATTCATATCATCAATTGTTCAAAAATTGAATAAAGGTATTATTACCATTGTGAACTTCAACCCCATTGACCTGGTGTGGAGTGAAGTGAAACGTATTGTGGCTTTGTAAAACACCACTTCCAAGCAGACGAGGTTAAAATACTAATTTACGAAGGGTAAAGAAAAGTACAGGAAAGCAATCATTGGAGAAAATACGTTGAAGATAATTTTTGGGCTGTCGATAATTTGCAAGATGATATTCCACAGATGATTATTTCATTGGATGACGATTCTGATACAAATGATGAATACTGTTTTCCAATCCGGCTACTATACTATTAATATGCTATTATGAAGAGGGGCGACACTTCTTGACGGAAGACCATTGAACGATTTATGAAAAATGGTGGAATACGTAATCCAATCTTCTGCAGAGAATCTATACAATAGGTATGGTCGTCGGAAAGTATTCAACAGAAAACAACTACTGCCTCTACGACCGTTGAATCATATCTGTTTAATACTTGGCAAAGTTTTCTACAAGAACTACTTTGCAATACATTTTAAATATCAAAGCTAAAATTATTATTCGACTTAGTTGGGGCAACACCTCCGTACTTCCACCTCCGTAATTTAAGCTTTGATATTTAAAATGCATTGCAAATTATTGAACAGATATAATTCAACGGTCGTAGGGAGCAGCAGTTGTTTTCTGTTAAATAGTTGCCGACAACCATATCTATTGCATAGGTTTTTTGTGGAAGATACGTAATCCACCATTTAACATAATTCGTAATATGCTATTATATAATTTTGTTTCGTAATGGACTTGAGTTCTTTAGGTAGTTGTGTATGTTACTTTTCATGGTAGCTTTACAGAAAAATCAGAGAAGTCAAAACAAAGTATTTATTCAACAAAATTCATACTTGATTAGGTTAACGATACGAGTAATAATTACGGATTACTATCATCATCCACCTAAATATCTGAGAGGTTGAGGATGTTACTTACATATTATTATTTATAGTTTGAAGCCGTTTTATTTTCCTCACTTTTTATGAGTATGTCTTTTGAATGATCACATTACTCTGCTGTTCATTAGACTCACATAAGCTCTGCAGGAGGCAAGATAATTCTGAAAATTAAATTTACAATCAATTCTTCAGAGATACAGGACCCACCGAATCGACTAAGTATTGATCTAAAATATCTCTATTCAAAAGGGGGTATTGTACATATTGTATATATTTTGTCTTTTGTAATATAGTTTATCTGAATATCATGAACACAAGGAATTTGCAATTGAACCTCTCCTGCTTGTTTATTTGTTCTTATTCATTGGCCACGGATTCAAATTCCAATAAAATATTTTTTTCACTTGTGTGATTGAAAACAATCCATTCGTAGAAAAAGATTGATTCTGGAACACATAAGTTGCCCGATGGCATGGAGTCTTAAGAATAGTGATTTTTACCAGTGAAACAAATAACTATTTCACTCATCTCACGCAATGTTGCTGAATAAGTTTGTCAAACCAAACCAACCAATCTTCGACGTACAATTGCTACTAAATTTTTTGGTTATATTTTAGTGATCCTGCCATAAGGAAATATCTCATGTGAATATTGTAAATTGTACGTTGAAATAAATCTACAATTTATATAAATCAGTAGCAGGCACTCTTTCGATTTGAGAGCACTATTGAAGAAAAATTCAGTGTGACAAAATGTTCCTCTAAAGTATTTAAAAGTTTCCGATAATTCGATTTTACCATTTTGGTTGTACGAGAGTTAAAATAAATAGCTTATTTCTAATCTGCAAGTTTTCATTTGTTATTAATATTCAGTAAAAATTTTGGAGGAAACAAAATAGCGAGAGGCATAGTTACTCTTTCAAATAAAGATAAAGCTACAGGAAGTATAGAGCTGACAAGGGAAACCCTTTTAAGTTCTTGCTATGGCTTCATAAGATATTTGAATAGTTATTGATGCATAAATTAAAGGCGCGTTATCATTAAATCATGCACGTGGTGTGAAAACTAGTTTCGGTTGTAGTATAAAAAAATCCTAAAATATAAGGAAATAAAACGATTTTTTTTTAAATTATTTTCGAATGCAGCTGAATGAAACATTATTTCTGATCATACCAGTACATTTTTTTTTCGAAACATCTAAATGCAGCTTTTTTGGAACAACCAATTGCAACTTTTTTTCGTTTCTATCGAATATAACATTTTTCAAAACATACAACCAACGTTTGACTTTTGTCAGAAATATTTTAATAAAACAGAAATACTAGAAACCCAATGTGGAATGGAAACCTGAAATTATGATGGAATAATCTCCATAGGATTTTGTGAACAGCTCTAATTGACATGTTTTTCATAATTCATTCATTTCACTCTTTTCCAATTCGGTTTTCCTTTCTCGATACGATACTGGTAGCTTACCTATGAAATGACATATTTGGATTTCCAGCATCAAATGGTCTTTTACACATTTCACAATGATTCACCATTGCTTAATAATAAAAATTAACGATAGTTTAACACAAATTAACTCAGAATTTGTCCTTTATTCACGAAAAAACCCTCCAATAAGCCATAGACGAAAAAAACAGAGATGTTATGTTGGTGTTCTGTCATATTCGACATTCGATAATCCAAATGCAGTGTTGCCGTATTGACCAGACTATATCGACAACGAAGAATCTCCGTTCGGTGATGGAAATAATTTTGTTTTTCTACATTCATGCAAAAAGCAAAACTTTATTGAACTATATTCAGTGGAAAAAGAAGCTCTTTAATGCACTAGTGCAATAAAATTTTTATTGCACTCATCTGTCATTCTACTTCAACGTGCTGTCATCATGATAAACATAAACGTTCAAACCCACTACATATTTAGCAGATATTCTGTGAGATTGCCCATACGTTTTAAACAGCTACATACCTATTTTATATTATTTTGTATTAATGTTAGCAGTCAGAGTTGAACAAACAATGCCTTCCCGAAAATAACTCCATAATCAAAACCGATCCGCTATGTTCTAAACCGTCTACCTGCATAGAGCAAACTGTACTATGTACTATGACCACACCTCGTGATAACATACGCGCTCATGGCTACTATGATTTTGATTTTTATAATGCAACTGTGGTTATGTAAACGTCAGTCAAAATTTAATTCTGACAATTACAGAACTGAAAGTTTTAAAATGAGTAATATTAATGGAAAACTAGATGATGGTGATGAAATCGATAGTAATAATTATTTATGTAAATTGCGTATTTCATTTTCCTTCACCTAGTGCCGCACCTAAATAAATACTTTTTTGCTTTTTGCATGAACGTAGAAAAAATGTTGTTTGCAACTCGTGCAAAAAATGTTGATTGCACTCGACGTGTTGTTCAACTCGGCTTAACGGCCTCGTCGGACAATTTCACGTCGAGTGCAATAAACACTTACTTTTTGCACTTGTTGCATAAATAACTATTTTACATGATCCCAACAAGCTGCAATTAACGTTTCAATTGCCTTCTTATTGCTGTATATTTCATTCAAGACAGTATTTTTGGGTTTCTGTTGTCATGAATATACCCGACAGATATCAAAATCTAGCTGACGTGCTTATTGTATCCTTAAAAAATTGCGACATGACAATAATGTCATGATTTGAGGGAGAACATTATAAAAAGCTGTTACCTTCAGTTCTATTTGAGTATTACTCATCTAGGTTGTGTTACTTGATCGGAGGAGAAATATTCACATAATTTCAACTTATTTTCTCAGACAGGCAAATTCAGAATACGATAAGTTACTGACAAAATTGAATTTTTCAAGAGAACAATCTTGTAAACGCTGTTACTTATTGAGGCGAAACGATTTATTGGAACTTTCACCACACTTGTATGGTTTTCATTGACACACATTTTTCATTTTCAGGCTGTGGAGAGTTAAAATCTCGAAGAGACTCCTTTGAAAAGAATACTAAAATCGTAGATGGAAAAACATATAAATTATACTTAGTTCTACAAGCAGATAAAATTTTTACACCAGAAACTTTGGCTAAAACTATTAATGAGGGAATTTCTCATGCAAAAATTTTGATCATGGAAGTATCAGCAGTCGATCCAATCAAAAATAAATGAGACGCTGCTGGGAAACACATGACCTGAAGAAACCCTTCTTTGTTTTCAACAATCAGTAGGAACACATGGATGAGCCCAAGAAGAAAATGAAATAGGACAAATTAAATTCTTTATATATTATCGTTTCACGTCTAAAAACAACCATGCTTTATACCGCGATAAAAGGATTAAAGTATCCCTCAGTTTCCTCCCTAAGATTTTACTGTTTGCTACCGTAATAAAGAGACCTGAAGATAAATATTTATTTCATCATCCTGTATTAAACGTAAACATGGAGGGAAATGTAATGCAAGATTCTAGTCAATATTTATTCACTTCCTCCATTACAGCTTTATCATTTGAAGTTGTGTTAGATAAATTGGAGTTTTTTCTCTGATGAGATAACTGTGGTTTAGTGTTTTGTAGTTGGTCATACTTACACTTTCCATAATCACTATTTATGCACTAGAGGAAATGATACCCACCTGAAGAGCGATGCAATCCATCAAGACTTTTTGGACCGAGCAATTGAAATGAAATGAAATGGCATATTGGAAAGATAACACTTTTTTTTACGCCCATGTCTGTAAACGTCAAAAATCGCATTGTCAACATTCCTTGTAAATGACATTTAACAATAGCATGCACGTAATGAGATCTCATAACATACACGTGCGTTTTGAGAAGAAAACTTAAATTTCGTGGTTTAATTGAATTACAATCAAATTTTTATTAACGTAAGACTTTATTTGGTCTATTTACACAAATTTAGTCAATTAAAAAACATAAAAACGTTTAGCTCTAGCGAGATATATTTAGGATTGAAAGAGTGATGCCTCTAAATGTAGGCAGCACGTTATGCAATTTCTTCAAAAATAGGACACGTTTTCTTAAGAAGCATGCTATGAAAATGAATGTCACGTCATTTATATTATCAATTTCTTGAACAAAATATAATTGTACCCGAACATTATCTCAATTTAATTAACAACTATTGTAATAAAGTTTTTCTACGCCCAGGTCTGTAAACGTCAAAAATCGCACGGTCAACATTCCTTGTAAATGACATTTAACAATAACATTAGAATTTATTTGGTCTATTTACACAAGTTTAGTCAATTAAATAAAATAAAAACTTTAAGCATTAGCGAGATATATTTAGGATGGAAAGAATGATGCCCCTAAATGTAGGCAGTACGTTATGCAATTTCTTCAAAAATAGGACACGTTTTCTTAAGAAGCATGCTATGAAAATGAATGTCACGTCATTTATATTATCAATGTTTTGAACAAAATATAATTGTATCCGAACATTTTCTCAATTCAATTAACAACTATTGTAATAAAGTTTAAATGATTGCGATGTTTTTCATTTAATGGAAGAAAATGAATGGGCGTAGAAAACGTATAGGACGTTACACGAGTTGTAAGCCCATTATGCACTCATGAAATTTATAAACTTTTTCATTTCGTGCATAATGGGTTACTTACAACTCTTGTTACGTAATATACTATTTCACAAAGCATTACATGGCAACACAATGTTCGTAGAAATAAATGAATATTAATACCCTAATCGTTTTAATTTTTACTCAATTCTTTAAAACTAAAAAACAAATTTTTGAAAAAGTATAGGTCTTCATCAATTACATGAGGATTCATATGATTGCCTGTCCAACAGCATACAGTTCTCCATGTACAGAAATATCTGTTTGTAGGATATGAAAGCTAAGCTGAAATGACTAATGGAATGATGGAATGAACGAGAACAAAAAATTAAATAAAGACTGTTCCTCGTGTATTGAATATTGTAAAACAAATTGAGTGTTACTTTGGTTCAATAAAAATATACCATTATTTTCGCTGACCGACTACAAGATGGTCTGCTAGACACAATGCTTTGAGAGCCTTACAAACAGAATTGCAAGTGATAATTAATGCTCTAAAAGCATCGGAAAGTGACACAGAACAGAAATCTGGCACTCGAGCAGAAGCTAAAGGCCTTATAAGGAGGTTGAATCGGGTAAAAACATGTGTAATCCAGTTAGTTCATATTCTATATTGTCCCTCTGAGATCTTTTTTGGTCCTAATATTGCTCTCATAATTTTTCTTTCAAATTTCCTCATGTCTTCCTCGTCTTTTTTTGTCATTGTAATTGTCTCCGCTCTGTATAACCTAATTGGTCTAATTATGATATTATAGATATTTTACTATTCTTTGTTAATATTTTACTTTTCAATATTTTTTATTGGCGCTCTGTTTGCGTTTAATAGTTTTTCTTGTATTTCTTGTCTTCTCTCTCTCCCGTTTTACTTATCGTTACTCCTAGATATTTGAACTCTTTTACTTCTTCAAACTCTCTCGCTCCTATTTTGATCATTCCCTGCATTTGTTCCGTTTTTAAACTCAATATTTTCGGTTTTTCTTGGTTAATCCTAAACTCCATTCTTTCCCCTTCTTCTATAATTTCTTCCAACATATCTCTTATTATTATTCTTCTGGACTTGGTAATTATGGCTATATCATCCGCATACGCAATAATTTGTCCTCCACCTGGCCTAAGATTCCTTTTGTTAATTCTCCTCACCACATATTCTTAAGTTAGGTTGAATAACGTCGTTGAAAGTGAGTTCTCCTGGGTTACCCCTTTGTTGATTGTGAATTCCTCTGTTTCTCCTTTTTGTGTTCTTATTATGATTTCAGTTGTTTTTATCGTCATTAATATCAGCTTTCTCAGCTTTTGTGGGATTTTTAACTCTTTCAGTGCTATCATGAGTTGGTTTCTTTTTATTGAGTAAAATGCTCCGTGGAAATCTACAAAGAGCAGTTCGAGGTTTATCTTGTGTTCATGGGCTTTTTCTATCATTTGCTTTAAAGTATGAATCGCGTCTATGGTTGATTTTCCTTGTGTGAATACGCTTTGTTAATACCTATTATGTTTTTGTAATACTTGCCAACCTTGATTGTATTATTGATGTCATTATTTTGTACGCTGTGTTGAGTAGTGTTATTCCTTGGTAAGTCTTACAGGTTTGTTGGTCTCCTTTTTAATAGATAGTTATTATTTGTCCTGTCTCCCATTCTTTTGGCATTTTTTCTTCTGTCCATATTCTCCTTATTAACCCTCGAGTGGTTGCGCCAGTGAACTTTGTTCAGCAAATACAACAATCCTGTATTTATTTTCTTGAAACGTATACATATTTCCTTTTCTCGTACAGTACCTTTCAAACGACTTTTGAAGAGCATTTCAGTGAAGACTGACTTCCTGCGAGTATAAATACTTCATCTGGAAATCCAAAGGGCAGCGTGTGTCAGAGTGGGTGAACTTACTTCACCAACGCGTCCAGTCATGTAAGTAATTTTTTGATGAAGATAGTGTAAATTTTCATGAAAGCGATTATGGATGAAGACTGAATTCATCTGATGATGAAGAGGAAAAAGTGTACTATTCAGATCACGATAGCAGTTCTGAAATAGATGATGATTCTGTTCAGGATATTCATCATATAGGAGAGAGTCTCATTCTGGAACAAGATAATGAAAAACTTTGGTGCTAATCAGATTATTCAATAAAAAAACTGCAGAGTGAGGTCCAAAAATATTGTCAAAACCTTACCACCCTCGACAGGCAAATAAAAAAAATCACCACGGAGATTAATGCGTTTCATACATTTTTTGATATTGATATAATTGATGAAACAATCCATTTGATTTAGGATTACTGAAAATGAACCAGTGTAATAGTTTTGAGTTTTATGTTTATATATTTTTTATTCTTCAATATCCCAAGTATCATGTTCATTAATTTTAATGAAACAATATTTGCAGACGTAAATTTGTTGTTTTGAAATGGAATTTTTAGATGGTGAACTAAAGCCACCACGCGCCTGGTCGTGTAGTTTTCCAAAGCGCGCCTGCTGGAGGGTTAATGTAAGCATCCTCTTCTTTGACTCATGTCCTTCTTATTTTATTACTTTGTTATGTTGATTTCATCTTTTCCGGGTGCCTTACCATTCCTACATTTCGCAATGAGTCAATCTCCTCTCTGGTGGGCTCATTCCATATATTATTTTCTTCTTCGCCCATTTCCTCTTCGTCTTCCACTATTATTGCTCTCTGTTCATCCTTTGCGGCTTCATTTACCAATAATTCTTTGTAGTATTCCATCCAAACTTGTTTGTATTGCTTGTCTTCTAGTATCACTGTTCCTTCTTTATTCTTTATTCCGTTTGATTTACTCATGCTTCTTTTGTTTTGTTCTCTAATTTTCCTATAGAAACTTTTTGTTTTTCAATTTTTACTTTCCTGCACTTTTTTGTACGTCCATTCTCTCTTACACTGCCTAATCAGCTTCTTCGCTTGTTTCCTTGGTGTTTCATATTCTTCTTTGTCTTCGTTTTTCTCAGTCCTCATTCATTTAGCCCTAGCCCGTATTTTATTTTCTGTAACTTTTTTACATGTATCATTGTACCATTCATGTCTGCTGTGTTTGTTTTGCATCAGTCTTACTTGTTTATCTGCCCTTTCTTTAATAATTTCTTTAATGTTGTTCCACTCTTTCTTGATTTCATCTTCCCTTTTCCTACTCATTAGTAGTGTTGTTACTATCTCCGAGTACCCATTTCTTACAGAAATATTACCCAGTTTAGCTACATCCCATTTTTGCCTCTGAAAATTCGTATTTATGCATTTTTTTACTTTTTGTTTGATCGTAGCTGTGACCATATAGTGATCCTAGTCCGCACATGCTCCTCTGTATGTCCTCACGTCTCTTACTGTTGATTGTTTTCTCTTATTGATAAGTATGTGATCTATTTGGTTGTATGTTTGTTGGTCTGGTGAATTCCATGTTACTTTGTGCATTCTTCCAGTGACATAGGACATAAACCAACATTAACCACGCTTTTATTTGACTGCATATACCCATCGTTTCCAATTTCATTCCCAAAAAATAAGTATCGAAAGCCATAGATGAGCCGAAGAATGACCCTAGGACATAATTTTTGATCAATATTTTCATGAATGTATTGTATTGAGTCATCGATGCTGTTTAATTAAAAAAATTTACGGAATTCATGTTGATAAGGTGTAATTATGTTGTTTTCATTGAGATACCTAGTATATCAGTTGATTGTATACGGCAATTTGGGTGACTTTGGAGAAGCAATTAAGGAAAAAAATAGATCTATATTTTTCTAAAGATAATGGGTCAGTCGCCTTTGTCAAGGACTAGCACTGCTTTCGAAATATTTAGGTCTTCGAGGAAGTGACCTGAAATTACCGAGAGGTTGATAAGGTCAGAAAAATAAGGATTTTAGTAGTAATGACGGAATACCATCTGTTTCGATTGAATATTATCTTTTTCAAATTGAGAATTATAGACGAAACCTGTTCCAGGGTCACAGGACGAAAGATGATTAAATGGTGAATGTTTCACTTCGACATTTGAGCATAAGCTTTGTGGTAGATGAAGGGAGTTTATTTTATTGGAAACCAAATTTGCCAAGAAATCTCCAAAAATGTTGGAATTTTCTATTGGATTAGAAATGCTTGCGTTGGTTTTCATAAGACCAATGGTATGATGTTTTTTGTTTCTATTACATTTTTTATCAACCATTTCTCATATAGGGTTTTTCGTTTATTTGTTAAATTGGAGATTTTTGATAATGATGTATTTTTTTTTTCGTTACATATTTGTTATAGCGATTTCTTTTTTTGATTTCATATATCTTTCGTCAAGTATTTTGGAGATCATTGTTTTCCGTAACCAGATGAAATCTTTCAGTTTAGCAATATCCTGTTTAAGCCGTGGTGGCATGCCGGTTAAATGCTAATCATCCGTAGGTGAATAGGTTCGAATGGCAGCAAGGTCACCGGTCTAGTACATGGTATCAAACGTTTAAAAAGGTAAGGGCTTTCTACGTCTTCCTTAGCTCGCTCAAGTCTCTGACTTCTGAAGATTGCTAGTGAGAGTGCAGCCGGTTGACGGATGTAACAATTTTTTTGTTCTGCGTTCAGGGAACGCAGACTAAAACTCCAACTGAAATTGTTCATGAAATTTTTCAACACTATATTTATATCGTCTTCCCCATCCGCAGAGTGCTGATTCTTGCTTTTTTTTGTTAAAAAAAGCAGTTTAAAATTGGCGATCGATTATTCATTACATTTCCTAGTTATAGTGCTGGTGTTAGTAGCCTTCAAATTTGATATATATTATGCCAAGATAGCATTTGCCCAAAATAGTATGATATGCCCAAATCAATTATCGCACGAAGTAGTTTTGATATTAGATATCACATAATCGATATCAGATGAAGTTATTCTGTACCCGTATTTTGTTATTCTAGTTGGTTGATCCGACTTCAGTTCAAGGTGGAGTCCAAACATATTGAATATATCAGAGAGTTGTTTTTTGTTAATAATTTATATTGAAATCTAATCTGATATGATATATATGATATAGAGATTTTTCAAAAATATTTCAAAGTCTGATCTGGGGCTTCTATAAATTGATATTATGCAAGTATTTCTATCTAGTTTAATGGCA